>CM065802.1:192690595-193940595 GCA_033398695.1 Orobanche coerulescens
ATACTTTGTCTTTCCGCGGAAAAAAGATGCAAGTTACATTCATGATGTGTAGAATAACAATTTTTACTTTTTTATTTGTTATTAAAAGAATTTCTAACATTTGTTTGTGAAGGCTTTGAAAGAAAGTGTTGATGGTGTTCCGACTGAAGTAGCCCCTCCAAAAGCACCAGCCACTGATGAGAAACTTTGGGTGGACAAGTATGCTCCAAATACATTTACGGAGCTTCTCAGTGATGAGCAGATAAACCGTGAGGTTAATTTGCCTCTTTATGTATTTCGTTTTCTTAATTTTTTATTTCTCAAAAAGGAAAAAAAATAACAAAAAAAAAAAAAGAAACATATCCTTGTCATTTGTCTAATCTTGTTGGTCTGTCTATGGCAGGTTCTCCTATGGTTGAAACAATGGGATTCTTGTGTTTTTGGTTCTGAAATTAAGAGTACAACAGATGATGTTTTGACATCTTTGAGACGGCATTCTTCGGGCTCTCAACATTATAAACTTTTTACCAAGAGTTATTTTGGAAACAATAAAGAAACCAGGTTGAACAGAGATACATGGAGACCTCACGATCGGTTGAATAAAGGAAACAACGTCTCCCAAGGCATTCAGGAGATATGGGACACGAGACACAAATGTTCTGGCCCACCGGAACAGAAAGTTAGTCAACGTCATACATGGTCCTTTTACATTGCTCTGGCATTTATATTAACATCTTTTTTTAAGTTTAGTTCTAGATCATCTTCCATCGACTTCTATTCAATTGCGAAGCCAGACTTTTAAACCGTAAGTTGCATATGCATTATGTTTTAATTGCTGTATTTTCTTACTAACATTTGAGGAGCTTGTACGTCTGTAAATAATTAAATTGGTAACACGAAGATGCATTCCTTATATCTGGTTCACGAATGATCTTTTTGACTCAAAGACATCATGTGAAGTAAAGAGGACCCAACAAAAATTTGAAATAGTGATATTGTGTCGGATAAGAGAAATCTTCATGATGGGATGTTGTTTTGAAAATATATGAAATAACACCCCACAGATATTACATTACTGTCTCCTTTATGACGTTTGCAAGCGTATTTCGTGATAGATTAATGGGCATGCTATCACTACTCAACCAGGCCGATCATTGATTTATAATTTCCATTTAGAAACAAGTTTACTGTGAACATATTTCCTGACATTTTGTGCTGTAAAGTGTTGGGTAGAGTTCATTCTTACATAATTTTATTGGAAGACTAACCAACTGGCAGTGTTATAAAAGTGCCACGTGTTAGACATAGCGCCTAACGGGATCTGGTCAGGGTTAGGTAGGGCCTAATGGAAAAAAATGCATGGCCCCCCAGGGGAGTCTAGCGCCTTGGTGGAACTAGGTGTGGCTAGACAGGGATTTTTAGAACAATGTCAACTAGTATTTTTTTATGCGATTGGAACTGCAACTTTTAAATCGGAAAGTACGCTGCTCAGTCTATTGATGGACTAAATTAATAGAGGTTGAGGAACTATCGGGAGGCAGATATGATGGGCATGCATCTCCCAGAGTACATTGTACTATCATATATGCACATACTTATTTAGGCACATTATCATTAGTATTAATTTTGTACAATCAAAATGTATCAAGTGTGGCAAGCCTATTAAGTTGTGTTTTTACTGCCAATTGACTTTGTCTGACATAAAAAATTTAGTCGTACCCAATGGTTTGAAGCTTGGGATAAAATTAAAGAAGACACCGTTATTCTTTTGTCTTCATACTTTAGTTTCAATGATATTGTTTTACTTTTTCTATTTGGTTTACACTTTAGGGGTATAAACATATGTATGTGTCCGTATGCACGAATGTTAATCTATGAGTTAGTAGAAAATATCCAAGTTTTAATTTGCCTTCCCCCCTACACGTGCCTGAACCTCCTCGAATCTTAATTCCGCCACTGTGACTATTGTGTACTTTGTGATTGGTTTTAGAAATGTAGTTAAGCTCTGGCAATCTTTGGGAATCAAATAGCAGCTACTGGTGGATCGAACTGTTGAAATGATCTAACTTTATGCTATGCTACATACCATCGTATACTCTTGTAGGTTGCTGGGCTGTGAGATGGGGATTGATAAGTGGTTTGTTATATCTTGCCCAAGTTTTCTTCCATGTTTTTGTAAATATAACTGTCTTTTCTACTAGTGATCTGTGTTAAATGCGACTAGATTAATGTTTCTGTCATCCATTTTCTTCTGCTTGTTTGTTCCACTTTGTCCATTTTACTTTCCCTGCTTCCTTTGTGTTTCTTTTTTTTTTTCTACATTCATATACATAATTGCTATGTACTTCTGCTTTAAAATATGTTTGTTCTCCCTAAAACACCTATACTAGTGAAAGTTGTCTTTGCATACAATGAACTGCTTCAAACTTCACATTTAGAATAGGATGCATCATAAATGAGTAGTTCATATTTTTTATCTGAAACTTCATGTGTGTTGACTTAAATCATCTACTTTCATATGAGCTAAATTTTTTGTTACTTATTGCCTGACATGTATACAAATATTAACAATAAAATATCGATGACTATCACAGATTCTATTGCTTTGTGGCTCCCCAGGACTCGGCAAGACAACGCTTGCACATGTAGCTGCTAGGCATTGTGGCTACCGTGTTGTTGAGGTCTAATAATTTGAACCTTTTATTTTTATGAGATCTCAATGAAGTTCTACCTGCTATATTATTGTTAAAGAAGATTGCTGAATATACATTGTCCATTTGTTGCAAAGGAATCAATTTGGTGTACTTGCAGAGTAACTGTAACATATGTAATTAATGTCGATTGGATGATATTGGACCAGTAAACAACCTGATCAAGAGGAAACTTACAAGAATCAATCTGCCCTGAGTTCGCTCTTATCTTTTTATATGCATTATATATTTACTTCAGCACATACTGAGAAGCCTTAATAAAAACACTTATAATTTCATTCTGACTGCATACGAGCTCTGATGATTTCCAAATGTATTTAGCTTTTGATATGCTTTCCACCTAATAAACAGCTGCCAATTTCCGTTTGTTATGCAAATCTTCAAGGTATCAAGCGTGTATTGTGATAGAAGTCTCTGAAGCTTCCTTTAGATATGAAAATCTTTCAAATAACAAGACTTCTCCGCTAATTGTCTGTTACTCCTCGGACAGATAAATGCAAGTGATGACCGGTCATCTTCCACCCTTGAAGCTAAAATCCTCGATGTGGTTCAGATGAATTCTGTTATTTCTGATTCAAAGCCGAAGTGCTTGGTTGGTTTCAGTGTGTAAATTTTGCTTTTATTAAATCCTCTGCCTATTGTACTAACTGAAATGAAAGTGGGGTCTTTTTAAGGTTATTGATGAGATAGATGGTGCCCTTGTAGATGGGAAAGGTGCTGTGGAGATTATTCTTCAATTGGTAAGTTGATGTAATTCTTGAGCTATATTACTTACTATACCAAACAACCTTCAGTGTGTGTGTCGAATAGCTCTTCTAGTTTTCTCCAGTAGAGGAATAAATAAGTATAGTAATCCATGTTATCATGCACATCAATTCACCATCAGATGTTGGTCAAGAATTATTCTGCTGAGTACCTACGACCATGTTAAGGTTTCAAATAATGGATTTGGATTTTAAATCCAAATCCTCGTTTGTGCTAAGATTCAAATTTCAAATACTCAAACAACAGCTTCTTACACATCTTATATCTACTTTATATCACATCATGTCTTTCTCCTCTTTATCTTTAAAGGGAAAAACATGAGCACCTCCCCACCCCAACCACTGGCACTATGTGCGGTTTGCCCCCCAACCTTTAAGAAAGTGCAAAAATCCGCGCAACCTTTGATTGGTTGTGCGATTTGCCCCGAACCTTCATTTTCCAGCAATTTAAAAACAAATCCCTCAACATACACAACTTACACTACACATGCAATGACTGGAGGGTAAATTTGACACTTTACTTCCTCCTGAGCAAATTAAAGTGTCGGATTGCCCTCTTGTACTAGCATGTGAAGTGTACATGTGTTTAAGTTGCCGGAAGAATTTAAAATAACCGGAAAATGAAGTTTTGGGACAAATCGCACAACTCATCAAAGGTTTGGCCTATTTTGGCACTTTTTTAAAAGTTGGGGGGCAAACCGCACATAGTGTGAAAGGTTGTGGGGTTTTCCCATCTCTAAATAATACATTTAAGTGTTAGAATAATACCACATCTTCTTTTTGTCTCCTGTTTTTATCTTTAAATAATACAACTAAATACTATATTATATATACAACATCATCTCTCCTCTTTTTATCTTTTAATAATACAACTAAATATTATAATAATACATCATATCTCTCTCTTCTTTTATCTTCTAATAGTACAACTACATTATATGTAATAATACAACATCATCCACTTTTCTAGATATGATTTGACATCTAGAGTTGATACGGGTGTACCCGAAGGCAACGAATCACCAATTGTTGATAAAGAAATTCTAATGAATTCAAACCAAGCCATGATGGTCTTACCTTTTTTATCATACTTTGGAAGTTTATTAGGTGATCCTAATTACAAGAAATGATTCACCTTGCTCCAAAGGCTGGCCTAAAGTATTTTCTATCATTAAATGCTTTCAATAAATTAATTACATGCACATGCATATCTGCTCCTACCAGATTTGGGTAACAAAAGACCAAAACAGCTTTTCAGAAAAAGACAAATGGTGTGGTGAAAGTAGATCCAGCTGGTGCAGATCAGATTTGTTTTTCTTATTGGTTGACTTTATCCTTACATTTCCAGCCGTTTATTTATTTTTGTCTAGGGGTAAAGGTGTAAAACTCTCTATATATATTTAGAGGTTCTCCATTGTAAGGGGCAGAGTTGATTAATACAAATTGAGAGAGTTTAACCCTCTATTTTCTTCAAAATCTTCATTTCCTTTATAGATCTTTGATCTTGGTGGTGTGAAGTGTTCCCTTTCCCTTTAATCTTGGTGGATTCATTTCCTTTAGAGATTAGAGTAGTGGGTTCTTATTTACATTACTGTTTTGTGAGTTACGGATGACAAACTTTGCGATCCAGTTCATGTTCTTGTTACAGTTAATATTCTTTATGGGAGTTGTTATTCTAGCCTTCTAAAATCTATCCAAAAAGTTCATAATCTGTCCGGACATTTGATTTCACATCAAATTTTGGTACCGAGCGCTGAGTTCATTCATTTAGGAGGCACGAGTTCTACCCTGTTTTACCTTTATCTTTTTTATTTCTAAGCAAATTACAATCCTGGTACTTTGAAAATGACAATACCTAGAAATCGGACTCTTGAAGAAGCTCAGAATGAACATCGAGATAGGCAAATTGAGGCTCTCCAAGAGCAAATGGGTAGGGTTCTTCAAATGTTGGAGGAAGGAGGAGCAAGAAGAAATAGAAGGAAATGTGGTAATGGAGAGAACCATGACTCAAGTGAAGACTCTAATGATAGCAGCAGATCCTCAAGTGATTATAATGTCTTCTCACCAAGAAGGAGACGTAATGGGAAGCAAAGAGATGATTCAAGAGATATCAAAGTTGATCCACTTTGATTTTGAAGGTTCCTCAAACCACGATGACTATCTTGAGTGGGTTCAAACCATGGATAGGATCATAGAAGTTAAAGGCTATGATGAGAAGAAAGCCACAGGGTAGTTGTGATCAAGCTTAAGAAGTATGCTTCTTTGTGGTATGATAATATGAAGCATGAGAGCGGCTTGAAGGGAAGAAGAAGATCAAGACTTGGTCCAAGCTCAAAGAATGCATGAAAAGAAGGTTTGTTCCTCATGCTTATAAGCAAGAACTTTACATCGAATGAACAACTTAAAGCGAGGATCTAAAGAGGTTATGGACTACGTAAGAGAGTTTGAACAACTCAAAATTCGTACTAATGTGAGAGAGGTGAATAACACACCATTGCAAGGTTTATCGGGGTCTAAATTCCACTATTCTGAAAAGGTTGAGTTGCGGCCCCTCGGGACGTTTGAAGATGCTTGCAAGATGGCTATAAAGGTGGAGAAACAAGCTAAGAAGAGGACTCCTTACAAGCCTATTCTAAGCTTATGTTTCCTTTGAAGAACACCACTTTTAAGGAGACCGAATCGCCTCCAAGTCTCTTAAAGGAAAGGAAAAGATCGGAGAAGGGTCTAAGGATCCTAAGGGAAGAAATGTTTCAAATGTCATGGTTTTGGTCATTTCCAAGCTCAATGTCCCAACCAAAGAGCTCTTACATTGAAAGAAATTGAAGAAATGCGAAGATGTTGAAACCGAAGAGGAAGAAGAGCTATCTATGACGAGTCTAATGAAGAGGAGATGGTAGCGGTGATTGTGGTGACATGTTGATGATTAGGAGAGCTATGCACACGGTAGAAGCTCCTAAAGACAAAGCTCAAAGGCAGAACATTTTTCATTCAAGATGCACCATCAAAGGCAAGGTGTGTAGCTTGATAATTGATGGAGGGAGCTGTGCAAATGCAGCCTCAATTTATATGGTGGAAAAACTTGGGCTCTCCACAACAAAGCATCCACATCCATACAAACTCCAATGGCTTAGCCAAGGAAATGAGGTAAAGGTTACTCGCCAAGTAATTGTTCCTTTTTCCATTGGTACGGTTTATCATGATGAGATTACATGTGATGTTGTTCCTATGGATGCGTGCCATTTGCTCTTTGGTAGACCTTGGTTATTTGATAAAAATGTCTATCATAATGGGCACTTAAACACATACTCACTTTATGTAAAAGGCAAGAAAATCACACTTGCTCCTTTAAAGCCGAATGAAGTGTCTACAGTTGAAACGAAGACTAAGAGTGAGAGGGCTATGTTCATGAATTAAACTGAAGTTGAAAAGGAATTAAATAATGCTGCTAATATTCTTGCTTTGCTGATCCTTGAACATGAAGAAGCAAGAGAGTGTGATAAAGTGCCTATCTTGGTGAAACCTTTATTAACCGAGTTTGTTGATGTATTCCCTAATGAATTACCACCCGGTTTACCTCGATTAGGGAATAGAGCACCAAATTGACACCTTCGAGGCGATTCTTCCCAACAAGGCAGCCTATAGATGCTCCCCTAATGAAGCTAAAGAATTACAAAAACAAGTAGATGAGCTGATTGCTAAGGGCTATGTGACAGCTAGCATGAGCCCTTGTTCTGTTCCAGCCCTGTTGGTGCCTAAAAAGGATGGTTCTATGCGCATGTGTGTTGATAGTAGAGCCATTAACAACATTACCATCAAATATAGGTATCCTATTCCTAGATTGGATGATATGTTGGATGGATTACATGGTTCTTGTGTGTTTTCCAAGATAGATCTTCGCAGTGGGTACCATCAAATCAGAATGAAGGATGGAGATGAGTGGAAAACAGTCTTTAAAATCAAGGGAGGTCTTTATGAATGGCTTGTTATGCCATTTGGTTTGTCTAATGCTCCAAGTACTTTCATGAGGTTGATGAATGAAGTCCTAAGACCTCTTATTGGGAGATTTGTTGTGGTCTATTTTGATGACATCCTTGTTTACTCAAAGTCCCATGAAGAGCATCTTGATCATTTGAGAAAGGTTTTTGAGCAGTTAAGGAAGCACAAACTCTATGGCAAGTTGGAGAAATGTGATTTCATGGTGCCTAATATTGTGTTTCTTGGTTATGTGGTTTGTAAAGAAGGAATCTCTATGGATCCTTCCAAGATGGAAGCAATTAAGTCGTGGCCTACTCCCTCTTCCATCATGGAGGTACGAAGTTTTCATGGCTTGGCTTCTTTTTATAGAAGGTTCATCAAAAATTTCTCTACAATTGTTGCTCCTATCACAGATTGTCTTAAAAAGGGGACTTTTGATTGGCCTAAATCTGCCCAAAAAGCTTTTGAATCTCTGAAAGAAAAGCTTAGTTCAGTGTTGTTGCCCGAAATATTATCCGAAGATAGATATTGCTGGAATGGTCGAGCAATAGCAAATTGCGAGAGCACGTCCGAGGGAATGGAAAAACACAAGATTTGCCGGGTTTGTTAGGCCCGGGCTTGAATGCTCTCGCGAGATGTTATTAATACAAATATTCGGGGATACAAGTATTAATGTAAGAATCTAATTACAATGGGTGTAAAAGATCCTATTTATCTAGCTCTTGAGCGAAGCTCTGCGTGTTCTTGTTCTCGTTTCGGCCGACCGTCTCAGGATTGAGAGGTGCTGAGAGAGAGAAAAGCCGAGAGATAGCTGTTGCCAAGAGTAAGAAAGCCAAGTTATGAGCTGAATCAGAGAGAGAGACAGAGAGTGTCCGAGAGTTTTCCAAGTGCATGCAGCCTTCTATTTATAGGAGCTGAGATGCTCTGTTTACTGACGGGCGATCGCCTTTCATGTAATATAATAAGGGGCGATCGTCTTTATGTCACATGGGCTGTCTGCCTTAAAGTCCGCGGCTGCTTCTTGGCGGCCAATTTGTCTTGATCGATGAGGAGCACTGCAGCGTCTGAGATTCTTTATCACGGGCGGTCCCATGTACACCTTTCGTAGTGCAGCCGGTTGGTGAAAAGATGCTGACAGGCTGTGGTCAACGATCCATGTTCTGCGGCGCCTTTTCCGGATCTGCACGTGGGTCCTTGCTTTGAGCTTAGGCCTTTGCCGACTGGACGATCGTTGGCTTTGCGTGGCATGAGGCGGTCTTCATTGGTCGGTCACCAGGGGTCGATCGCCAAGTACCGAGAGACGATCGCCTTAGATGTCGATCGCTCGGCACCGGGACTTGACCTGGGACCTTCGACCGGCCAATCTGCCTTGGCTGTTGGGCTCTGGCTCGGTCGCCCGGTCTCTGAGGCTCTGAGGCGATCGCCTGTTGAGACGTATAATTCTCGACACAACAATTGCCCCCCAGCTTGCTCCGATGTTGAAGACATGGGGTGAGGTGGTTCTCGCTGGCGATCGCTGAGGACAAGGACGGGGCGATCCGTTGAGCGGACTTTGGTTTCGGACTTGGGCGTTCTGGTCGATTGGCGAGCTATCTTCGGTCTTGTACCTGCAATAAACAATTTTGCCGATCCCTCGTAGAAGGCGATTGCTTAAATCGTTGAGGAATCGTGCGGCTGTCGTGGAGTTCGATGGACCGACTCCATGACCATGTCTTGTCGCGGCGACATTATGCATCTCGTGACTCATTTTATTATGAGGGTCCTCCGTTAGCTGCGCCTCGCCTCGTATTTAAACGAAGGCGTGCGGTCTTGGTGCAGAGAAGTCGCATGCGGGCGTCGTCGGATTAATCGACTCCACGTCCGCGGCTAGTTAGCTCTTTTCTACCTCGGATCGTCATGTTAGATGACAATCCTCGACGGTATACGTTGAGACAGGGGTAGTGACGCGTCACATTGTCCGTGAAGGATCCACCATGTTAAATGATGGACCTTCGAGGGCGGGCGATCGTGGTCACTGATTTGTTTGAAGGGTCCTTTGACTACGCCCGCCTCGTATTTAAACGAAGGGCGAGCGATCTCAGCCCAAAGGAACCTTGCATGGCCTAAGCAGTCGGTTCCATCGACCACCAGGACCATGGCTGCACTCTTCCACCTCAGATCGTCATGTCAAATGCCGACCTTCGACGGTGTACGTTGTGCGGGGGAGGCGATCTCGTGCCTTAGTCCAACATGTTAGATGATGAACTGTAGGTGGCGAGCGAGTCCTCCCGTTTCGGTGATGTTGCCTGATAACGCCGATCGGGTTGGAAGACTGGTGATCGTCGTTCGGCTGCCGATCGCTTTGCTTATAGGTTATAAAGTAACCTTTGCCTGTTTCTGCGGATTTAGCGCGGAAGATCGCGTAGGTCGGGGGATGGTCCTTCGTAAGATGCCTGAACATAGGCGAAAGACCATGGAATCCCCCTAGGACCGAGTATAGGGCGATTTCGTCGCTTATGGGCACGCCGTTGAGGATGATCTCATCTACACGGTCGATGTAGTCTGCGTCGGACTCTTCTTCTCCCTGCCTGATTTGCATCATGCGATGGGGACCTTCCGGCCGAGCGACCTTGGTGGCGAAGTAAGCTGTGAAGCTGTTCGCCAGTTGATCAAAGGAATTGATGGATTGCGGCGGCAATGAGGTGTACCACCTCTGGGCAAGGTCGTCCAGCGTCAGTGGGAACATTCGGCATCTGGTTGCGTTTGATGCCCCACACCCGGTCATATAGATTCGGAACTTGCCCATGTGAGTCTCGGGGTCCGACCTCCCCTCGTACAAAGGTGTTTGCGGAGGAGCGATCCTACGCTACACGGGGGCGAGCTCGATGTGGACCGCGAGCGGCTCGTTCGGCCCGGTGATCTTGTTATTGGCGCCTGCCCCAGATTCTAGGAGCGCCTTCATGTCATCGAGCTGGCGTTGCATCGCGGCCATCGCTGTAGCTTGGTCGCTCGTGGTTCGGCTTCCAGAGCGGGAGCCGAGGCGATCGTGTACCGATCTCCTGACTCCGCGGTCGCCGACCTCGGTTCTTTGGCGAGGAGGAGCCAGATGGCTGGCCTGCCTTCTGGGAGTCGCATATGCCGAACTCCTGGTGACGGACTCGAGCTCCGTCGTCTCGTGGCTGAGGCAGGCGCCCGATCGCCATGTTGGAGTCATTGCTGGCGGGTGAAAGCGAGGTGCCTCGGGCGCGGCGCCTCTTCTTGCGAATGGGGGCCTCTGGCGATCGCTCGGTCGTGCGCCTTGAACTTCCGTTTGGTCGGCGGCGGATGGCGGGGTTATAGCGGGCGGCGCGTCGAAAGCTCTCCGTCGCTCCGTAGGATGGCCGGGGCTCCTTCGATGCATTCGCGGTTTGGAACCGATCGAGCGAGGCTTGGGCCGTCCCTCGGGCGGGATCGAAGTCTCGGACCGCGTGCTACCCTCCGCCATAAGTGTGGCTCGGATTGAGACGGAATGAGGCGTCGGCGGATCGACGGCGGCTTTCTTCGATGCGGAGGCGAAGTCATAGTGGAAGCTTTTCTCGAAGAACAGTGATTGTTTCTTCGGTATATGCCAGGTGAACAGTGAGTGTTCTTCGAGACGGTAGGAATAAAAATGAGGTTAAGATCCCCTTCCTCTAGCGCCCGATTGTTGTTGCCGAAATATTATCCGAAGATAGATATTCTGAATGGTCGAGCAACAGCAAATTGCGAGAGCACGTCCGAGGGAATGGAAAAAACACAAGATTTGCCGGGTTTGTTAGGCCCGGGCTTGAATGCTCTCGCGAGATGTTATTAATACAAATATTCGGGGATACAAGTATTAATGTAAGAATCTAATTACAATGGGTGTAAAAGATCCTATTTATCTAGCTCTTGAGCGAAGCTCTGCGTGTTCTTGTTCTTGTTTCTGCCGACCGTCTCAGGATTGAGAGGTGCTGAGAGAGAGAAAAGCCGAGAGATAGCTGTTGCCAAGAGTAAGAAAGCCAAGTTATGAGCTGAATCAGAGAGAGACAGAGTGTCCGAGAGTTTTCCAAGTGCAGGCAGCCTTCTATTTATAGGAGCTGAGATGCTATGTTTACTGACGGGCGATCGCCTTTCATGTAATATAATAAGGGGCGATCGTCTTTATGTCACATGGGCTGTCCGCCTTAAAGTCCGCGGCTGCTGCTGGCAGCCAGCTGTGCGGTCCAATGAGGAGCCTGCACGCGTCCTGAGTTGTTGTCACGGGCGGTCCCACTGTACACCTTTCGGCGGGTCTGTTGGTTGGTGAAAAGATGCTGACAGGCTGTGGTCAACGATCCATGTTCTGAGGCGCCTTTTCCGGATCTGCACGTGGGTCCTTGCTTTGAGCTTAGGCCTTTGCCGACTAGACGATCGTTGGCTTTGCGTGGCATGAGGCGGTCGTCATTGGTCGGTCACCAGGGGTCGATCGCCAAGTACCGAGAGACGATCGCCTTAGATGTCGATCGCTCGGCACCGGGACTTGACCTGGGACCTTCGACCGGCCAATCTGCCTTGGCTGTTGGGCTCTGGCTCGGTCGCCCGGTCTCTGAGGCGATCGCCTGTTGAGACGTATAATTCTCGACACAACATTCAGCACCTATACTTGCTTTACCTAACTTTGATATGCTTTTTGAGCTTGAATGTGATGCAAGTGGTGTCGTATTGGGGCTGTCCTCATTCAAGAAAAGCGTCCAGTAGCCTATTTTAGTGAGAAACTCAATGGATCCAAGCTTAATTACAGCACTTATGATAAAGAGTTCTATGCGATTGTGCGTGCTATCGATCATTGGTCTCATTATCTCAAACCGAGGCAATTTGTTCTATTTTCTGATCACGAGGCTCTCAAGTACATTAATGGCCGATAAGCTCGGCCGAGGCATGCAAAGTGGGTAGAATTTCTACAAATGTACTCCTTTGTATCTAAACACAAGGCTGGTTCCTCAAATGTGGTGGCGGATGCTCTATCTAGGAGGCACTCTATGTTCTCCATTTTGGAAGCTAGAGTCCTTGGATTCTCGTTTATCAAGGAGTTATATGAAGCTGACCCTGATTTTGCTCCTATTATGTGTTCTTCTCCAAATACATCTAAAGGGCCTTATATTGTTCAAGAGGGGTTTCTTTTCAAAAGTGGCAAGTTGTGCATTCCCAAAGGCTCTATTCGGGACTTGTTGATTAGAGAAGCTCATGGTGGTGGTTTGGCGGGTCACTTTGGTAATACTAAGACTTTGGAGATCTTGAATGAGCACTTTTATTGGCCTTGTATGATAAAAGATGTTCAAGCTCTTATTACTCGTTGTTCTACATGTCATCAAGCCAAGTCTACATTCCACAAAGGTTTATACACTCCTCTTCCTACTCCAAATCAGCCTTGGGAAGATTTAAGCATGGATTTCATTGTAGCATTACCAAGAACTCACAGGGGGAAGGATTCTATCATGGTAGTCGTTGACCGTTTCTCAAAAATGGCACATTTCATACCATGCACCAAGACTAATGATGCATCCATCATAGCAGCCCTCTTCTTCAAAGAGATAGTACGTCTTCATGGGATTCCAAGAACTATTGTATCGGATCGAGACACAAAGTTCTTGAGCTACTTTTGGAAGACCTTATGGAAGCTCTTAGGCACAAGGCTCCTATTTAGCACTTCCCACCACCCACAAACCGATGGGCAAACAGTGACTAATAGGACCGTTGGGATGCTCCTAAGAACGTTGATCAAGAAGACTTTGAAAGATTGGGATCTCAAACTTCCTCATGCTGAGTTTGCATTCAACCGAGCTCCAAATTACTCAACCGGCAAAAGTCCATTTGAAATTTGTTATGGTGTAAACCCTCTCACACCTATTGATCTTATTCCTCTCTCTATTGAACCTAAGGCAAGTGTTGAAGCTGAAACTAAGGCAAGAGAGATCAAGAGGCTGCATGAACAAGTCAAAGCCAAAATTGAGAAGGCAAATGAGATGTATAAGGCTAAAGCAAACAAGAATCGCAAGCCGCCCTCATTTGCACCTGGTGATTTAGTTTGGGTTCACTTAAGAAAAGAAAGATTTCCCTCCAAAAGGAAGAACAAGCTGATGCCAAGAGCCGAGGGTCCTTTTAAGGTGTTAGAACGTTTTGGTGATAGTGCTTACAAGGTGGAACTTCCAAGCACCTTTAATGTTGGAGATCTAATGCCATACTTTGAAGATGATTATCTTGAGGACTTGAGGACAAGTCCCATTTTAGAGGGGGAGGATGATACGGGTGTACCCGAAGGCAACGAATCACCAATTGTTGATAAAGATATTCTAATGAATTCAAACCAAGCCATGATGGTCTTACCTTCTTTATCATACTTTGGAAGTTTATTAGGTGATCCTAATTACAAGAAAGGATTCACCTTGCTCCAAAGGCTGGCCTAAAGTATTTTCTATCATTAAATGCTTTCAATAAATTAATTACATACACATGCATATCTGCTCCTACCAGATTTGGGTAACAAAAGACCAAAACAGCTTTTCAGAAAAAGACAAATGGTGTGGTGAAAGTAGATCCAGCTGGTGCAGATCAGATTTGTTTTTCTTATTGGTTGACTTTATCCTTACATTTCCAGCTGTTTATTTATTTTTGTCTAGGGGTAAAGGTGTAAAACTCTCTATATATATTTAGAGGTTCTCCATTGTAAGGGGCAGAGTTGATTAATACAAATTGAGAGAATTTAACCCTCTATTTTCTTCAAAATCTTCATTTCCTTTATAGATCTTTGATCTTGGTGGTGTGAAGTGTTCCCTTTCCCTTTAATCTTGGTGGATTCATTTCCTTTAGAGATGGGTTCTTATTTCTGTTCTGTTTTGTGAGTTCTGGACATCAAACTTTGCTGATCCAAGTTCATGTTCTTGTTCTAGTTAATATTCTTTATGGGAGTTGTTATTCTAGCCTTCTAAAATCTATCCAGAAAGTTCATAATCTGTCCAGACATTTGATTTCACATCAAGAGTACAAAGTAAGGATCCCTTAACATACAACAAAGAAGTATTCTTACTATTCATAGCATTCCTAATACCAAAGATTATGAATACAAGAATTCTAAGTCCCAGCGAACCTAGGACAAGCATACCCTACATGATTATAATTATTTATATTTGCAATACCAGTAATTCTACTGCATTGTGCCTGAATTATTTCAATTCCTATATTACTGTATTTGCTGTCTAGATTTTTAAAAAGTAACCACCATATGGCTGGTTAGGGTGAATGGCAGAAAAGGTTCTGAAACATATTATAATTTCCTTATTTTTGAAGTACAACCCACTGACAAGTGGTTCCACAGTTGTGGCTGCTTTAACTTATAAAACAAGTATGCATTGGTTTAATGTGGTAAGGATGAACGAATGCAAAGGTTATATGGTGGTTGCAGTTATGTAAAAACTAAGTGATATACATAGTCCTGGTTGTCTGCTAGTCAAAAGTTCTCTCTTTCTTCACTGATTAAATTGGAAATATGTTTTGCTAGTGAAGATTTTATTGATCTTTGTATTTTATTCACTATTCTTTTTGTCAGCAAATTGTTGCTTCTGCTGACTAATATTTTTTTATCTCTTGTTTACATTCGATGTTTCTTTTCATGGAGAAGTAATATAGTAAACCCTGCATATTTACTTGGTTGGGCCAGTTTTAAAGCTATAAATAGTTTGCTCGCTGTAGCTCTTGTCATCATCAGGCAGATCTCTAATGTCATCTACAAAAATTGTATCATTAACCAATATGGTGCAGGTATCTGCTGAAAGAAAAAATGATAGTGGAAAAGAAATCGTAGCTGAGGGGAAGTCATCTCGGAAGAAGCAAAAGAACTCAGTATTGTTGAGGCCTGTAAGTATGACCTCTTCATACCACTGGTCTTATAAATATGTGAGACTCTGAAATCACTGTGTTATATGCAGGTGATATGTATTTGTAATGATCTATATGCGCCAGCCTTAAGGCCATTGCGTCAGGTGGCAAAGTAAGTTCCTGGTAAATTTGTGTTTTTCTCTTTGATGAATATTAATGCATTATGTGCAATCCCGGACTTTATATTAAGACCAAATTAGCACAATGTATTTTCTCCAATCAATGTGAACTATCATGCTAAACAAATGAAAACAGGAAAAACAGACATTCTATCTGCCATCTGCATCTAATGCTAAAAAAGGAAATCATAAAAGCAAAAATTTTGTCCGCCATCAATGGTTATTGTAAGCTAGAAAATGCATTACATGTGCACTAAACTTGAACGGATGCTGTCACATTAAACTCTGCAATGTGTTAAAACTTTTTAGTTGTATATTCTAATGACCTTTCCTACTGAGGAAGTATGTTGAGTGGTCTGCATGGTGGGTTCAGGACTTATCTCCTATGCAGTAGGCTGTCAGAATTTAGCTGTTGCATCCACTAGTAACACATCTGAAGCTTGTATTAGCTCTTGATGTCAATTATATTTTAATAATACTAGATCACATCACATGAAGTTTTTCCTTCAATTGCAGGGTTCACATCTTTGTCCGACCGAGTGTGAGTCGTGTTGTAAATAGGTAAGAATTATTCAGCTTAGTTCAATAAATCAGTTGCCTTTCTGACTGTATTATGGCTGGATTCATCTATAATGGATGCGTAATTGCAGCGATGGTACCATTTTGTGTAGGAATTTTACTCTCTTGAGCCGACCTTTTTCTATCTGGAAGAATGGAATCATTAATATCATGTGTATTTGTTTTTTACATTCAACTAGCCGGAATATGGGTTCTAAAGTATTGAATTTGTTGATTGGGATACAAATCTTCTTATATTTATCTGCATGAAACTTGCGTTTCCTTTTACATTGGTATCATCTTTTTCTTTCTACTAATGATATTGTGTTTCTTATGAAAAACAAATTATTGTTGCACTCAGCTACTTTGCTTGCAAAGTCTATTGTCTTGACTCTTGACTATTGAAGTATATTCTCTTAAAGGTTCACGCCACATCATTATTTGTTGTATTTCACTTCATAATCACTTTATTTTTACTGGATTTACATCTTTTAGTCACTTCTTCAGAGATGCAATTGTATTCACCTATATAAACTATTATATCAAAGCTTCTTCCACTTTTTAAGCTAATTGCGTACTGTTTAATGATAGGTTGAAGTATATATGTAACAAGGAAAGTATAAAGACGAGTTCAATCGCTCTTTCTGCACTTGCAGAATATACTGGTAAGTGTTAGTTGCTCACTCTCCGAATGTATATGTCACATGTCTAACATTTGGTTCTTAAGATAAGAAAGTATCATCTGTTAACTTGGAACAGAAAGCGAGAAAGATTCTTGTTCATAAAAATATGATTTGCATTAGGCTAGTTACTACCATCCCTAATTTCTTTTAAAGGAAAGAAAAGCATGTTCTTTGGTAGAGCCACAACTACTTGGTTTTGCTTGTAGTCTATTTGTGAGTGTGATATACATAAAGGTTAAATAAAATAAGCTATACCATTATCTAATTGTCAAATAGCAAAATGTATAGGGCCTTAGAAGTTGTAAGAAAATAATTAATATGGGTACAAATTATTTGAAGTTCAACCCCTAGCATTTCAACTTTATAATCTCAAGCAGCAACTATGTCGATTGGGATAATCATTTTTGTAAAGGCACCTTCAAGCATCTAAATGATAAGTATTGGGGTGCATTATTAATAATCCTTTTTTCTGTGTACATCAGCTATCACATTCAAGATCTATTAAAAACTATCTCATGTCGAGATGGATTATCAGTCTCTAAAGTAGTAAATATTTATTCATGCTGCTGTTTGATGTTTCTCTGGAAGTATATCTGGTAACTAAACACTTGCAGTTCTGAAAGCTGGCATTAGCCTAATTATGAGAGGATTTATTACAGCCGGATTAGAGTATAAAACATAAAGTGCATGGCTCCATGTCATCAAGCTTTAAGAAACAAACATTGCGGTAAATCATGGATCTTTACAAAAAATTTAGCAGTAAAGTCACAGATGGTTATGCATGTTGGGCTCTCAAAACACTAAACTGATGCTATTAAAAACCCTTTTTGAACAATGGACCTTAGGAGAAGCAGCACTTCTGCTTTGATGCTATATCCAAAATAGAATCTATTTCTGAAATTATTGATTGCAGAAGTGATGTCATAACCTGGATTTCATTGTTATACTGTTCAAGTACGGTACCCTGAATAGATCAAAAGGGCTAGATGCTTTTGGCTCTTTTTTAAAATTTCTTAAATTATTGTTTGACTGATCAGTGAAATTCATTTCTGATAGTTTCTGCTTCTAATTGGTGTTTGACTATTCGTGAAGTGTGATTTGTCTATATCTCTGAAAAATTCATATATTTCTTTTTGTGATAATTATTAAGCGTGATTGTCCAGATAATTAATCTTCTCAGTTCTCATAATATTTAACTTCTAAACAGTTACTCTCTTATGAGTAATCTTTTTCCAATTCTTACTTTCCTCAGAATGTGATATACGATCATGCTTGAATACTCTTCAATTTCTCAACAACAAGAAGGAAAGCCTCAATGTGGTATGGTTTCAACTTCACCTCTCTTTGTCGTCAATGAGCCATATCTTACATCCAAATGGGCCATCCACTAGACATTGTTGTTTATCATGTTTCATGACTGAAAAATGCGATTTCTCGCCCTTCCTATGTATATCATTTCATCAAGAAAATAAAAATGTTCACCAATATTAATTAAACAATTTTTCCTTGTTAAGCTGGAGATAAGTTCTCAGGTGGTTGGTCGGAAGGATGTATCTAAAAGTGCTTTCGATATATGGAAAGAGGTGAATTTAAGAACATGTTTTATCACAATTTCTATATCACTTCTCATATCTTTGTACTTGTCTTCCTCACTTTTCTAGTTCTTTATGTAAAGATCTTTCAAAGGAGAACAAAGAAACAGGCAAGAAACTCTAATAACTTTGGCAGCAGCATGTCCAAAGAGTTCGAGTTTCTCTACTCTATGATTTCAAACCGGTAGGTAGAAAATTGTTTTTCTATCTTCAACTATTCGAGTCAGTGATCATACTTATATTTTCTAACATCCCAGCGGCGACTACGACTTAATATTAGACGGGATTCATGAAAACATTTTGCAGCTCCGTTATGTTGATCCTGTGATGCAAAAGACTGTAAGTGTTACTTGTCACTTAGTTCTTTCATACTTGGTTCAAAATTTTGACTAATTGTCTTTTAGGTACAATGTTTGGATAGTCTGGTAGTCTCTGATATAACTCATCGATATGTAATGCGCACACAACAAATGTTTCTTCAAGGTACTGCTGTTCTAGCCATCTGCAGATGTTGAGTTCCCTTCATGTGATGCATATCTGATTCTAAGTTTGCATTTGAATTCCTCTCCAAAGTTTATCAGCCTCCAATTGCAATATTTGTACATAATCTGGTAGCTCAATTGGAGAGAAAAGATATTGAATGGCCAAAGTCTTTCCATAGGTATTAATTACCAGCAGGTCTTGTTTTTCCTGATTGCTTTGTATGATTGCCTAAGTTTCAACTATATCACAGGCACCGAACATTTTTAGCAGAAAGGATGGACATGTTCCACACATGGCACAACCGAATATCACCAAATATTTCGAGGCATCTGTCAACAAAATCCTTTGTAGAAGACTCAGTTTCTCTGATGTTGCATATTCTGTCACCACCAGCCCTGAGACCGGTAGTTTATTTGTAAAAACAATTCATATCCAATTCACTTTTGTTGATTTCCATGGTTTTTGTCTGCACTAGACTTCACGAGAGATAGAATCGAAGATATCAACACATTACCTTACATGTCGGCAGTTTTGAGTCATCATTGGCTCACAACTATATTGGGTTTTGCACAATAACTGCAAGTTGTTCTGTTGACACCAGTTCTTCACGTTATCCAGCTTCTATTCTTTCCAGTTTCATATCATTCACAAATGCACTCTCCATTTTCAGGTTGCGCTGCATTTGCTTTCAGATAATGAGAAGAGAGACCTAGTGCAGCTTGTAAATAATATGGTCTCCTATGCTATAACATACAAGAAGATCCAACCAGATCGTAATTTGAGACATGAAGATGCTTTAGATGCGGCTGCACTTTCATTTGATCCACCCATTGGTGAATTTATACACTTTAAGGTTAGTTCGGTGGTGATGCATTTTGGCCATTATTTGTAACATTAAACTTCTATTTGTGAAATATATCACGCGTGTTATTGTAACTTCATAAACTATCACTTAATCGTTTGGATTTCTGTTTTTTCTTGACCAGGGTTACAATGCATGTCATTTTGATCTTGCCTTAGCAGTGAAGCAGGTCTTGGTTCATGAGGTAAGTAATGGAAGCTTTACACATTATTTTTGCTCAGTAATCGTTTACTCTTCAATTTTGCAAGTGCCCGCACATCCTTATATTTTTTGTTTGGATGCAGTAAAATGAATTTTCCATTGTTTCCAATGGAGCCAAAGACTCCTTATTCTTTGGTTCTGGATTATAATGGAATAAAACAAAATGACTCACTAAACTGGTTGCACTTCTTTTTCTCATGAAGTACTAGTCATTCCATGCAATTCTCGATGCAATTTTCATTTTGGATCATCCGGAAACAACCTCTCTGTGTTAAGATAGGGGTAAGACTGCGTATGATGAGAAGGATGAGAGTGGCGACGCGTGGGCCCAACAGGCTCATAGCCCAAGGGTATTGCAGGTATATTCTCGGAGGGCAAAACAGGCAGTGGAAAAAAGTGGCTGAGGAAGTTGTTAGAAGAGAGAGAAAATTAGGATAAAAAGGGGGAGAGGTGGTTATGTTAGACGGGGAGAATTTCATTAGTTTTTGGGCTCTAGAGAGAGAGTCTAGAGAGGGAAGATTCCCTGGTTTTGTATTTCACTGGTTATTTCCCTTTCAATAAAATTCCTTCTTCTTCACTTCACTGTTATATTCATTTATATTTTTACTTGTATTCAAACTTCATCATTGGTCCGACCTGCCACGCTCTACCGAGAAAAGAAGATGGTGATACCCACTGTTGAAACTCGAGCTCAGGTGAACCGCTTGGATCAGCATGAAGAACAAATCGCGAAGATTCAGACAGATTTGGAGGATCTGCGACTCAACTTGGCTACTGAACGGGAATCATCGGGGGAGTTCCGGAAATTTATGATGGCGTGGGTCAAGCAGCAGGAGAAACGAGCTGAATCGGTGGATGGCGCCTCCAGCGGTGGTTCCGGGTTGAGTAACGGAGCTCAAACACCTCCTCTCAACGGTACCAGTAGCCCTCAGTTATCTGGAGGTATTTCTGATAATCTTCCATGGGCAGTAAAGAAGATCCAACTTCCAGAATTCTTTGGTTTCGATCCTCAAGGCTGGTTGGAAAGCTCTCCTCTATTTCGAAATCAATGGTACCCCCTCTCACCTTCGCATCCGTCTGGCTCAATTAAGTATGACCGGCGTGGCCACTCATTGGTTCACGATTGTAAAAGAATTGTACGATCCTTTAACATGGGAACAATTTCAGAGTGAATTGTTGCAACGATTCAGCGGTTTAGATATCCAGAATCCTTATGAGTAACTAGCGACCATGAAACAGGGGGATTCCATACTCAATTACATAGATGACTTTGAATATCTTCTTTCGTTGGTTCCCAAGCTACCGGAATCCCAATCGTTGGGGTATTTTATCGCCGACCTGAAAGACGAAGTGAAGAAGTGGGTGCGACTGCACCGCCCCCAAACGAGGCTAGATGCGATGTTTTTGGCAAAGGACATCGAGGGTCTATTACGTTCGGCACCGATTCAATCATCACTGACTCGTTTCCGTTACCAGAATGGGTATGGCGGTGGGTTTCAAGGAGGTGGGCCATACAGGGATAACTACGCCCATGTCAACAACCGACCTGGAGTTAAGCCCACTCAGAATTTTAATAACTATAAATTCATAGGGTTTCAAGGAGGTGGGCCTTACTGGGATAATCGGGCCCGTTTTAATAACCAACTTGAAGGGGTTCAGCCCACTCCGCATAATAATAGCGATAAAACCTTAGGGTTTCGCTCTGAACCACTACGCCCCCAAAATACTACACGCACTCCAACTTCCTCTTCTATGGATCTGGCGCAGCTATTCAACCGGAATCGAGGGGTCAAATCCCTCTCACGCACTGAGTGGGAAGATCGGCGGAAGAAAGGGCTGTGCTATCGCTGCGGTCAACAATTCGGACCGGGTCACAAATGTCCCGAAGGGAAGCTAAGGGTATTGTTATTGGGCGACGACGAGGGAGATAACTACTCCGACACTGAGGGCTTAATCTCTAATTTGGAGGCGACTGGAGAAGACGACGTACCTCCGATAAGCCAAATTGAGTCTGGCATATGTTCAACTCTTGAATTTTTTGGGGCCACCTGAAACCACTTCGGGAGGCAAAACCCTCAAATTCGAGGGATTAATCACTGATATTCCAGTTATGATGATGGTGGATAGTGGGGCAACCCGTAATTTCATTGATCGAAAACTTATGCAAGCTTTGTGGTTAACTGCAACGTTTTTTTCCGGGTATCAATATTCGCCTTGGTGATGGTCACAGGGTGTTCATCAATCAACGTTGTGTTTTACTACTGGTGAAGGTGGCATGCTGCGAATTTGCCCTGGATGCTCTAGTTTTCGACATGGGACACTTGGATATGATTCTTGGTATGGAGTGGTTGGAGACACTTGGCGATGTGGTTCACAACTGGGAGAAATCAACAATGAAGTTTGTTCACAATGGAATACCGGTGTTTTTACAGGGCATACCCAAATCAGGTCCAACTGCCGCGTCCCTTCATTCGTGGTTGTCCTTGCCTGCTCACCAACTATCACAGGGATCAGCTTGTTGTTCAAGTCTCTGTCTCCCAATTTCAGTTATCTCCACAGTCCAACATCATCAATTACAAACGCTGTGTGATCAGTTCGAAGGTGTATTTCGTGAACCAACCGGCCTGCCTCCTTCTCGAGTATACGACCATTCCATTTCTCTCACTGATCCGAATACTCCCATTTGCGTGAGGCCATATCGATACCCACATGTCCAGAAGGAGGAAATAGAGAGACAAGTTCACGAATTGTTAAGCTTGGGGATGATTCGTCCGAGCCGAAGCTCTTTCTCCAGTCTGGTGATCCTCGTGCGAAAGAAAGATAACTCATGGCGTATGTGTGTCGACTACAGAGCTCTCAATAAGGCGACCATTCCTGACAAATTTCCAATTCCGGTGGTGGACGAGTTGATAGATGAGTTGAAAGGAGCCAATTTTTTTTCTAAGTTGGATTTGAAATCTGGTTACAATCAGATTCGTATGGAGTCGAGCAGTATAGAAAAGACGGCTTTCCGAACGCACGACGGTCACTACGAGTATTTGGTAATGCCTTTCGGCCTTACTAATGCGCCGGCAACGTTTCAAGCTATAATGAACGATATTTTCCGCCCTTTGTTACGCAAAACTGTCGTGGTTTTCTTTGACGACATATTGATCTATAGCCCAACTTGGGATCAACATATGAAAGATTTGGAGGTAGCTTTGACAATCTTACAACAAAATCACTTTGTGGAAATCAGAAAAAATGCTCTTTTGGCCAGACGGCCATCGAATATTTGGGAGACATTATCAATGGTGTCGGGGTGGCCATGGACCCGAAGAAAATCGAAGCGGTGTTAGATTGGCCAATTCCGCGAAATATTAAGGGCTTACGAGGTTTTTTGGGACTCACGGGCTATTACCGGAGATTTATTCGCCACTATGGGAGTATCGCTCGCCCTCTCACGGATTTAACAAAAAAGGATGCTTTTAGGTGGAATTCTGATGCCCAGCAAGCTTTTGAAACTTTAAAACATGCCATGGTGACTGCTCCTCTATTAGCTTTACCGGATTTTCAGTTTCCGTTCGTGGTGGAGTGTGACGCATCGGGGCGCGACATAGGAGCAGTGTTGATGCAACAGCAGCAGCCTATAGCGTACTTTAGCAAAGCCCTCAGCGACCGGAACCTTGCGAAGTCGGCATATGAACGAGAAATTATGGCATTAGTATTGACAGTTCAACATTGGAGGGCCTATTTATTGGAACAAAATTCATCATCTATACAGACCAGAAGAGCTTGAAGTTCTTATTACAACAACGAATCACGAGCCCTGATCAACAAAATTGGGTGGCGAAGTTACTAGGGTACGATTTTGAGATACGTTACAAACCCGGGCGTGAAAACCGGGCAGCTGATGCACTATCTCGGAGGGCCGTAGAGGGAGAGTTGACAGCGCTGCTATCTACTCCAATCTGGGTTCAGGGAGCTCAACTAATGGATGAAATCAGGGATGATGTTATTCTCTAAAAACAACGTCAGGAGTGCGAGTTAAACCCTTCCAAATACCCGGGGTTTGAGGTGCGAAATGGAGTGCTGTTTTACAAGGACCGTTTGGTAATTCCCAAAACTTCTAAGTTCATCCCCGGGTTACTCAAAGAATTCCATCAAACCGCAACTGGAGGTCACTCGGGTTACTATCGAACTTACAGACGATTGGCAGCCAATTTATATTAGCCAGGCATGATTATGATGGTACAGCAATTTGTGAAGGCGTGTGATGTGTGTCAACGGTGTAAAGCCAGCTCGACTGCTCCGGGAGGTTTGCTGCAACCCCTTTCCATTCCTAATGCCATATGGGAAGAGGTCTCCTTGGATTTTATTGTGGGACTGCCCAAATCGAAGGGTTTCGATACAATCTTAGTGGTGGTGGACCGGTTGTCAAAGTACAACCACTTCTTATTACTCAAACACCCATATACGGCAAAATTGGTGGCAGAAGTGTTCGTAAGAGAAGTCATATGTCATCATGGTATTCCTAAGTCAATAGTAAGTGATAGGGACCCGCTCTTTTTGAGCCTTTTCTGGAAGGAAATTTTTCGTTCTCAAGGGACGACACTGAGTATGAGTTCTGCTTATCACCCTGAATCGGACGGTCAGACTGAAGTCATTAATCGTTGTTTAGAAGCTTATTTGAGGTGTTTTGCTGTGGACCAACCACGAACATGGGCTTCATGGGTACCATAGGCTGAATTTTGGCACAACTCTACATTTCACGGGTCTACGAGAACATCTCCCTTTGAAGTAGTGTATGGTAGGAAACCGCCCACCATAATGCAATTTGTTCCTGGTGAAATTCGGGTCCAGGCAGTGGTTCAAGAATTGCAGGATAGGAACGAGGCTCTTCGACAGTTGAAACAACATTTAGATCGGGATCAAGCAGCAATGAAAGAATACGCAGACAAACGGAGGCGGGATATTAATCTTCAGGTTGGAGAATGGGTATATGTGAAGCTGAAACCCTACCGACAAATGTCAGTGGCTAGGCGTATTCATCAGAAGCTAGCAGCTAAGTTCTTTGGTCCCTTTAAAATACTTGAACGTATTGGGCTGGTAGCGTACAAGTTAGAGTTACCTTCCTCGTCAAAGATACATCCAGTCTTTCATGTCTCCTTGTTGAAGAAAGTAGTACATGCCCCATTGGAGGCTGTTCTTCCACCTGAACTGGAGGTTTCGGAATCTGAGGTCTCAATTCCAGTTGCTATACTAGACTCTCGAAGCGTGGTCAACCATGAGGAATCATGTTTGCAGTGGCTGATTCAATGGAAGGGGGGTTCGGTGGAAGAAGCGACTTGGGAGGATGCCATGTCAATTAGGAGTCAATTTCGGGGGGTTCGGTGGAAGAAGCGACTTGGGAGGATGCCATGTCAATTAGGAGTCAATTTCCCGATATAAGTCTTGAGGACAAGACTTTAGTGGAAGGGGGGAGTAATGATGAGAAGGATGAGAGTGGCGACGCGTGGGCCCAACAGGCTCATAGCCCAAGGGTATTGCAGGTATATTCTCGGAGGGCAAAACATGCAGTGGAAAAAAGTGGCTAAGGAAGTTGTCAGAAGAGAGAAAAATTAGGATAAAAAGGGGGAGAGGTGGTTATGTTAGACGGGGAGAATTTCGTTAGTTTTTGGGCTCTAGAGAGATAGTCTAGAGAGGGAAGATTCCCTGATTTTGTATTTCACTGGTTATTTCCGTTTCAATAAAATTCCTTCTTCTTCACTTCACTGTTATATTCATTTATATTTTTACTTGTATTCAAACTTCATCAGCGTACATCCGATCACACCTTACCCCATTTTTTATACGGGAGCCGTTGAGGCAATGGGGTAATGTTGTTGTATGCAGTAAAATGAAGTGTAAACAACCAATGGGCCATTTAAATTTTCAAAATTAAATGCCTAAAGCACATCTGACTTCAACTTCAAGTTAATGATTCCTATTTCACCATTGTAATTCAGCCTGGTGCTGTTAATGGGTCGGGCCAAGTTGGGTATAGCTACCTGATTCGGCTCAGCATAGTGTCTGGTTAAGGAATGGGGTAGCAATGTTAGGACTGGGACCTACTCGTTAAAGAATTGGACGGGTACCGGACCGGGTACTGGAAACGGGTTGCCGGGCGCGCACCGAGTATTGTTATTTGAAATTTTGTGTTATATACTTAGGACTTGGGTCAAGTATAGCCATTTAGGGCTTAGATTTTTTCGGTACTTCGGTAGTGGATATGCAATCCACTTAAGAAACAAACCAGGTGGATAAAGACTATTAATACTTGGGGTTCAATCAACTTAAGAAATAAACCGGGAGGCGGACCGGTATCCCGGTTTTACCATCGGATAGCAAGTCATAGGACTGGCTTGTTAAGGTCAATTGGACCGGGTGTTTGAACCGGGTCGTCGTGCGGGTTGCAGATAGTCGGCTCATTTACTGCACTGGTAGAGCCTTAGACAAGTGTTATCTTCTATTTAAATTGTTTTTCCAAAAAAAATTTACATGTCATTTATATAGAAGCCCCTAAATCAGGCCATGCACTTCTCACCGACTTGTCATCACTTCCTTGTCCTGTCATCTTAAAATAACCTAATTAGATTTGTAAATGTGGTACTACATTTGAGAAATGTTTGTCATCTGGATTCTGGTCACACAAGAGTAAGATTGAGTTAACTAAATCTCAATGGCTAAACAAATTGACTTGCAGGTAGAAAAGCAAAAGATTCTGCAAAGTAGCCACTCCAAATCTGCCGATCTGCGCATGGAAAATCATGCCTCAGTAAAGGGCACTGGAAGTGGACAATCATCTAAATCTAGTTATACAAATGGATCTGCTGTAAATAAAATGTATGGGAAAAGTCTAACTATTCAGAAATCTGCACTTTCTGTCTCTTCGAAATCGCCCGTTTCAGAGTCTGGTGGTTGTTCTACTCCTATTGATAAAGTAAAATCAGTTGAACGGACTAAAAAACCTTCTGGGAGCCTGGCTAGTTTCTTTGACAGGTATAATTGCCTTTTTTTTCCTTTGAAATTACTCTTCCACTCTCTCACGCTATTGTGCTGGGATCTCATACAAGTTCTGTTGATTTTTTATTTGTCGTCTTTCACCAGGTTTAGAAAGGTCAACAATGAAGGTTCTGGAATTACAAACGATGTTGTGCTGAAGCCTAGGACGCTGAAGAGAGATTCACACCCTTTGTTGTTTAAATTCAATGAGGTACGAAATAAATGCCTTTTGTTTTGTGTTTAATATTTATATTTGTAGATCAGGCATTAAACATTTTATTAATACGGAATATGGTACCTACCTTTCACACACAAAAAAATTATTAAAAATAAGAAGTTCAATAATAAACGCTATTGTGAAGTACTACATTTTATTTTCATGACTTAGTGCAACATATAAATTTACTCTACTAATGGATGAATACTGATCAAATGGATTGGGTGAAGTTTGTTACACATGTTCTAAAATACATCCCATCTTTACATATTCATGACCACAATTAGATTTTTAAGTTGTTACACATGTTCAAATATATCACATATTTAAGTTCAACAACAACATTACCCCCCTCAATGGCTCCCGCAAAAAGCGGGGTAAGGGGGGATCGGATGTACGCAGCCTTACCCCTGTCTTAACACAGGGAGGCTGTTTCCGGATGATCCAAAATGAAAATTGCATCGAGAATTGCATGGAATGACTAGTACTTCATGAGAAAAAGAAGTGCAGCCAGTTTAGTGAGTCATTTTGTTTTATTCCATTATAATCAAGAACCAAAGAATAAGGAGTCTTTGGCTCCATTGGAAACAATGGAAATATATCACATATATTTAAGTTCAATATATACAAATTGCATATAAACAGTTTGTTATCTGTAGCATTTTGATTTTTTTTTTCCTCTCTCTCTCATATGATTTTCGCATTCTTTAGTCCAGTTTGAGCCTAACCAAAAAGCTCTGTAGGTTCTAGCTTTGTAGGAACTGAAACCTATTTTCTATTTTGTTTACCTTTGCCCTGTGCAGGGGTTTACAAATGCAGTTAAGAGACCCGTGCGTGTACGTGAATTCCTCCTGTAATCTATATAGCACACGCCAAACATATGTGGTATCGTTAACTTTTCTTTTCTTTGAATAGTGCTTTATGGAAAACTCTACATGGTAAATTTCTTCTTTCATATTCGTCTCTAATTACAACTGTAGTTGGTAGCTATAATTGTTTGAAAACTCTTGGGTAACAACTCTAGATTTATCTAGCTGAACCAATGAACTGATCTTTAAATTATAGATGGCTAATCAACCATCTACCAGTTTAACATCCCTAGTACATGAAACAGACTAACTGTATTTAAAAATTCTATGATCTACTACATTTATTTATTTTCCAAAATGAAAAAATGAGAAGCCTACAAGTATTACTTTACCATACAGCATACTTTTACAAAAGATGAGATGAATGCCTTGCTAGAAACTCCATTTTAATGCTTCTCCTCTTCAAATGATCAGAACAAGTTTGAATCCCTGTCAACTTGAGGATTACTATATCCCTGAGGCGGCTTGACAATGATCCACAACAAAGAAACCGTGATGGAAATAAGCCCTGCCCAAACATAAATGATGGTAGGAACTTTCCCTTTCCTCCCCATCAAACCCTTTGCAAATGGGTACATGTGAGCTAAAACCCAGAAGCAGAAAAACGCCTCTCTGAAAAGCTTACTCCATTCAGGTATGACGCTGTAGACAGTAGTTGCGAATCCTATTACTAGTGCCACAAGGTTGACGATAATGATAATCAACGGCATTATGAATAGATTGGTCCATTTGACTGCATAGAGATCAGCATAGACTTCGTCCTCTTCATCTTCACCGGTCGATTGGCTCGTTGTCGGCCTGGACCTAATTTCTATACCCATTATGACCTTTAATAGTCCTTGCAACACAGCAGCTAAATAGGCACTCGTGCCACCAATCACCCAAAACTGCTCATTTCTCCACCACTCCTCAAGGCCTATCCCAGACCACCGGACCTCAAGGACGGAGATTAGAGTGAGCATCAGTGTGACTATCAGGACATAAATAATGAACGTGGCATCTAAGGATTTCACGATGAACTCGCCAGTAAAGAGAGAGAGGGCGGGGAGGGTGCAATAAATCACTAGGAAGATGGATGAGAAGGGATAGATAGCGATATTGAGGTATGCCAGACGTTGCAAAAACTTGAGACGCGGGCTTGCAAGGATCGGGTTGTTTCTCGAGAAGAAGATTTCGACTGATCCGACGGCCCATCTCAGGACTTGGTGTAGGCGGTCGGTAAGGTTGATTGGTGCAGTTCCCCTGAAGGCATCACGCTTTGTGATGCAGTAAATGGACCGCCATCCACGGTTGTGCATGCGGTAGCCGGTCAGCACGTCCTCTCTAGCTGATCCATAAATCCATCCTATTCTGTCACCCCACTCCGTGTTGTCTTCATACCTATGTTAGAAAGTGCATTTAGGATTCCTAAATAACATCAACAATATGTCACTTTAACAATAAAAAAGGTTCATTCTTTTATGGGATAATTACAAAAAGTACCCTCATTTAACCTGATTACAGAAAATAACAGCTAACTTCCAAAATTACCAAAAAACGACTGAGATTTGATCCAGTGTTAAAACTAATTGTCTAAATGTAATATTTTTATAAATGTGGGTTGAAATATTTTTGCTTATGAACGGGTAAATTTATGATTAAATAAAATCTCGGGTATTTCTTATAATATTTTAAGTTACGTATGTTTTTTTTTGTAATTAGGAGATTCAAACTTCAAGGGTACTTTTTTATAATTAACCCTTCTTTCTTTTGTTTAGTAGCCCACCATATGTATAGCTGGGGCTAGGCAACACCCCTACTAGTATATAGAAGAAAGAAAATAACTACTCATGAGGCAGTGAAGAACCTGCCTCGTGAAAATCTTAGATAATTTAGAGAATCTACAAAAGTTAGAAAGTTGCATCTGAAGTCATTGCATAACATTAAAAAATCAAGACGACGAACATTTTCAATGAAAAGGTAAAATGCAACCTTTATTTAATTGCATATATCGGATATATGTGAAATCTGATTTCAACTTACCAGCATGATATGACAGCAACTGCCTCAGCCACGGTGTGGGCATCAAGAGGTGTTCGTGGGATGAGCAGTGCACCTGGAGGCCTGCCATTCTTGATGGAGATATGATCGGCCAATGGCCGTCCCTGAAATTGTGCAACTGCTATAGAGTCAGAAAACACGGTAGAATTTCCAATTTTTTTGGGCAGGTTTAGGTCAGGGTGCCCTGTGAGGGGCTCCACTTCCTCGGATTGCGGCTGATATTTTTTAGCTGTAATTTTATTCTGTCCGAACATTCCCAGATACTCATTTGCTCGTGGTGGGTGAAAACCGTAGAGTGCATATCGCCTGAACATGCATCCAGTTCCTACATAAACTGGACCCTGGAGACCATCCAGGGCTCTCATATTTCCTGATTGTCATGTTATATTGTGTCAGTTTTTTTTCTTTTTTTTTTTAAGTTCAGGTCATTACATACGTAAAGAAATCAGGGTGAATGAGACAACATAAATGTGAAATATAATAAATAGACATGTAATGTCATATGCTGTATGTTAATATTAAAAAAAAAAGAGTTTGTATATCAAACCTCGGTGCTAAATTATAATTTGTTCTTACCATCATAAAAAACAGTATTGTGATTTGCATATCTGTCTGAGGGATCTATTCCATCAAATCTTTGAGGGAACTGTATATAGCAAATACGATCACCACCCCGGTCCATCATGTAACACATGCCTTCTCTAATAGCCATAGAATTGTAGATATAGTGATCATAGTCCAAGTTTAGAATGAATGGCCCATTGGATAATATGGCAGATGCCCTCACCAGAGCATTCATTGCTCCAGCCTTGTTGTTATGATCATAACATCTACGTTTCTCACGTGAGATGTAGGCAAACATAGGAAGCCGCATATCAATACCAGTGAAGTCCAATCTCCCCTCATCTGGACCGCCCATTACTATATCATTATCAGGCACCTTGCTCATAATCTGTGGTAGAACAATGCCAATAATAGTAAAAAAAATAATCAAATTTTTAAGGGTTAGTTACAAAAATTACTCCTGAGGTTTACCTTATTTACCAAAAAAAAAAAAAAAAACATCTTTCGAAATTACAAATACCCCCTGACATTTGCCTGTTTCCTTCTAAAAGTGCACCCACGAGAGGGGAACTATTTCTAAGGTAAATACAAATTTGAAGGGGTTATTTGTAATATTAAAAGATATAACTTGTTATTAGGCTAAACCTCAGTGCTACGTTTGTACTTAACCCAGAATTTTTAACATATCTAGCTCGTGAACACAGAAACTTTAGCAAATACTTTGCCTAAGGCACCTGCAAAATCCCGGCATGGTCTTCATGAGAGTGATCGGCTGTAGGATCGTACCATGTCCCAGGCCAATGCGTCCCATCTGCCATCCATGTCGCGTTAGTGACATTAATCCTGTGATCATGGGGAAGCACTCCGTTATTGTGGTCCATAATCAGCTTTTTTTCCTTCAATTCCCCGTCTTTGTTGTACTTTTTGCAGCGTCTACATATTACATCCGGCAGGCCATTGATTCTCACCTTGAACTCATCATACTCCCTCTTTATCCATCTTCTGTCTTTCACAAAATCAGGGAGCTGCTTCTTTTTTGTTGGGTTCATCTTCTGGCTAAAGTAACTTTCTGGATTTCTTGGCTCAATACTGTGCTTCCGGCAGAATGGCACCCACACCTGTTTCCCAACACAAGAATTTTCAGGTGTTATATATGAGAACCATAAAAGAATATAGGGATAATTGCAAAACCTATCCCATAAGGCTTGGCCTAATTTCCAAAAAAAATCGCACCATCTTTGGAAAATTACAAAAACCTCCCTTGAGGTTATATCGGACTTACATTTTGCACATATTGTTACTGTAGCTACCAAAAATTGCTTTCGTCATCAAATATCTTTTACAGTTACATTCCTCAAGTTTTGAAATATTACAAATATCCCAGGCTTTCCGTTTTACATTTCTTTTTACATCCATCAACATCGGTAATATTAGAAATATCCAGATGAAAAGTTGGAACCAAATATAATATTTTGAAAAGTTGAGGGGTGTATTTGTAAATTTTTTAACTGGTGCTAGCAAATTTTGTCAGTTGGGCCAAAATGTAAGATGAAATCAAACCTCAAGGGTGGTTTTTAAAATTTTCAAATTAGTTTTTTTTTTTTTTGTGAACATCCCAAACTTGGTAGTTTTTGTAATTATCCAAAATATCTCTAGATTTGGTTGGATAAAGATACAGATCACCGTAGTGGAACCTCTGCAAATTTAACAGCCTCCGCCATGGCCTCAAATGTAAGAATTGCACCACCATCGTCTGATACATAGATGGATAGCTTCTCAACCGGATATTCCACAGCAAGAACTGACAGAATTGTGTTAGCAGTGACTAATGGTGGTTCTCTATCAGGGTCAAGTGTGGATATGAATACATCAACACCAGGAAGATCCGAACGGCCAGTTGGGTTGGCCTGAGAGGGCGTCTCGAATTTATCTTTGAGAGCCATTAAGTCTGCAGTTCTGTTTATAGGGTTGAGCTTTGGAAGTGTATCAAGAAGCCATGAAAATGAAAACCATATCTCACAGACAAGAGATAAACCCCATAGCCACATTGCATCAGGGTTTGGGTTTCGTATGCGCCATACTAGGTAGAGGTCTAGTGCTATCATTCGGAAAATTATAAGTACTCTGTCCATGTAAGATTCATATTAGTAATACAGACACAGTGAGTCTTTTAGTTTGCTTATTATTTAAGGTTAATTATTGAGTTTTAGCTTCATTAAATGAAACAAAAAAAAAAAACTTGCCTTTTAAATTACAGGCACACCTGGTGTGTTTGTAACTTACAGAAGTGCACCCTCAAGAATGGATATTGTAAACTGATCACAAACCTCAAGGGAATATTTGCAGTTTCAGAAAACAAGTGATTTTTTAGATTGAACCTCAGGTGTGTTTTTCGTAATTATTGTCGACAACCGAAGTACTCGAGGTCAATTGTCCAAAAAAAAAAGTTTATTGAGGTCTTAAGCTAAAATTTCAAACCAGCCTTGTACCATTCAGCACCACATGTTATCAATCAGATCCCCCCGCCCCTCATAGAGTCGTCAACTAATGCAATTGTGCTTATTTAAAAATCAGCGGATACTCTTTGAAGTTTAAAGCTTACGGTAAATGTAGGAATTAAATCCTGGCTACCTAGAATGTAAGAAGAATTCAGATTTACCTGTAAGGGCTGATCACTCCTGGTGAAACTTTATTTTTCCTCGTAAGTGGCTTCCATGGCTTGTCCATGAAATCCTGCATGCTCATTCCAGTATCATGATTAAACGAGTCTCCGTCTTGCCAATAGGCATTCCCGATGCCGTATTTTCCTTTACTTTCGAAAAGCCATCTGTTGTGATCGAATTCTTGTGTGTGGCTCCTTAGCAACATCGATTTGTTATTGTTCTTTACGACCGACATTCTGCGGTCCAATTGTCCATCCGCATTATCTGCACCTCCACCCTCACCGCCAAATCCCCGCGAGTCGGGTCGGAACCTAGAAGACGGCACTGCATTATACAATGTGGGCCCATTGGCCTTGTCGCATGACATGTCGGTATTTGCGGGCTGATTGTCTGGTGTTGGAGGCATTAAAACCGTGTAGTTAATGTAATCATCTTGTGACGAGCAGTCGCCCGGAATTTCCAGGTCGTCGTCCCTGGATAGGCTGATGACATGGCCGCTGGATGTGCGGTGGGTGAATTGCACGGGATGAGATGGCGGCGGCTGGTGGGGTCTGCCATCTGATGACTGCCTTGTTGGATGATTAGGCGCTGCTGCCATAAATGTGAAGTGCATGCATGTGCTTGTGTGTGTGTCATGGAATATTGCTGACAAAATTTGGATAAAAAGCTGTGGTGCGCAGTGATCAATGGGTGGTTAGAGAAAACAAGATGCCAAAAATAGAATCATGTCACCTAATTTTGTGCATGTTTTTCTGTCACTCGCATATGATGTTTTGCTATAGTATTTTTCAGTTAGACAGTTTCTTTATATTCTAATTCTTATCGAAGAATTATATCGAATTTAACTGATTATAGACCGATTTCCACAGAAATTTTGTTCAAAGTATATATTTTATAATTTTTTTACAATGAAATTGAACTGATGGATTTAAAAAATCATATTTTTGTGCGTTACTAACAAGGGCTGTTCTACACAGCGTTCTTCCTGTCTCATTTAGGCAATTTGTATGTTATCGTTACATTAGAAATAATTCGTACTATAATAGCGCGATGTCATAATAATTGAATTAAAATAATTAAATTATTATGTTACCTCCTTAGGGAAAAAAACATATCAACTCTTGAAAGTTGCTGGCAGCTCAGTCGGCGCGCGGCCGTCGGATGATTTCCCCCGAAAAAAATGACCGTCGAGGTACAAAAAAAATAGCTGTCGTTGGAGATCTGTCGGTCGTTCCGTACACAGAAAATGTCAGGTTGCTGCAGTTACAAAAAAATAAAACTGACTGCTGTTGGTGCACGCGTCGGCAAACTATTTGGCAGGCCCGGACCTGGGCATAGGCCCAAGAGACCTGTGCCTAGGGCCCAAAATTTTTAGGGGCCCTTTTTTTTAATTTCTTATTATCTATAATTATTAGTAAAGATAAACAAAAGATTAATTCAGTGCAATGGTAAACTGGATGTTTTAAAAGTCATTGATCATGAGATCGACCTACACCAGGCTCTGATATATATTCTTATAATAGGCCTTTTACTTTTTATTTTCCTTACTCTTTGTTATCTTCTTCTATTTGTTTTATAATATACAAACAAGAAATATATATATTTTTTTAGTATATATTTATAATGGGCCCTTCAACTTTTTATTTTAATTTTCCTTCTATTTTGTCATCTGTTTATTTGTTTTGTAATATACATTGTTTGCAAAAATATATATAGTATTTTTTAGTTGTTATTCATTCAATAGTAAAAAAATATTATTTTTGTTGTACATTAAAATAACTGAACAAGTAAGGGAAATCATACCATTCTTTTTATTTATTTTAATATTAAACACAGAAACAATGTAGGAATCATTTTTTGGGTTAGTTATAATGAGTTAAATGTATTTGTTATTATATTAGATACTCTTCAATAAAAAAATTCAAAAATAATATTTACAAAGCAAATAATATAAATTATAATTAATGAAACTCAAAGAGTTAGAAGAAATTATTTTTTCAAGTGTTTAACTTAATTTTAATTTTTACGAGGCGTTACGAACCCGTGCGATGCACCGGCTGTGCTTTTGGTTGAATATCTACGTGTTTTGTACGTAATGTTTGTGCAGATGTTTATATACTTTATATCAAGGTTGCGTTAATGTGTGTAATATAAGTTATATCACTATGTAACGCCCCGACTTTCTAGGAGTAATTATTGGGGAAAATAAATAAAAGGTAAATTTGACGAAGAATAACGCCTATAAAGTCGAGTCGCTACATTGACATAAATTAAATACCTTTAATTAAGGCAATAACACGTCATAGATACGAAATAAAATTTGCATCGGAAGAATAAATTATAAATTGTTAATTTCTAACAAAAGTTTCCCCAAAAGAATTTCGAAACATTTGACATAAGAAAAAACATCATTTAATAAATTTCATTCATATGTCCTCTCGGCTCGCTCCTTCGTTCATCCGACTCGGTTTAACCTGTGTGATCAATAAAGGTGGGGATGAGATTCCTCCAGCTCGTGGAAATCTCACTTATCACAGTAATATATAATCTCATGGAAAGCATAAAATGAATAATATATCATATCTTTTTCTCAACATGAATACATACACACAATATTACGTATAACATGAATCTAGCACGCATAACACGAATATTGAGGTTACACAGGTGTCCCCGCAACAACATGAAACATACACAAAATACCACATATAACATGAATCGAGCACGCATGTGAATATTGAGGTTGCGCAGGTGTTCCCGCAAAGTTGTGCTATACACCCCTAAAATTGGTCCTAACATATGTACCGAATGACACGTGTCGTGTTTTTATTCGCGGGACTCATATTGATACATGAGGGGTCCAATTAGAATCCATCTAATTAAGATGTTGGGGGAAATTAGGGACTTGTAGAGTGTGTAGTATAGTATTTTTTGTCCCCGCAACAACATATATCTTAAGATAGCCTCTTTACACATATACATGTGAGCCTGATTCACAACATGTATCGTCAATTTTTAAACATGAATTGAATATCACATATTGAATTGAATATCACATATACAATCCAATTAAAGCAATTAAAGTGATAGTGAAAATTCCCATGAATAAATGATGCTGTCTGACTTGGATATGGAGATGCTCGACTCACAGTCCTAAGCCCGTAAATCCTCGATAAAGTCTACATGTAATAATATTTTAATCATTATAAAATATTACGATATAATGACGGAAATTAAAATATATATGCATAAAATCGGACTAATTATTAATATTAATTGAAAGGTCAACATTTTAATGTCTTGGTCAAAATGGGACTGAATTGGATGTTTTAAAGTTGAGTGAGGTCAAATTGTAAGAGTTGAGAAGCTGACTGGGTTAAAATCGAAAAATCATAAATCAAAATGGGTTTAAATTGAAGTATACATAATTTCTGGGGTTAAATTAAAAGCGGCAGGAATATGTGAGGACTAAATTGCAAAACCCTAATAAATGTTTCAAAATTGATGTCATTAATACTCCCCAATCATTTTTAGGACTCAATCTTTCATAATAAATAAAAGGTAAATTTGACAAAGAATAACGCCTATAAAGTCGAGTCGCTACATTGACATAAATTAAATACCTTTAATTAAGGCAATAACACGTCATAGATACGAAATAAAATTTGCATCGGAAGAATAAATTATAAATTGTTAATTTCTAACAAAAGTTTCCCCAAAAGAATTTCGAAACATTTGACATAAGAAAAAACATCATTTAATAAATTTCATTCATATGTCCTCTCGGCTCGCTCCTTCGTTCATCCGACTTTGTTTAACTGTGTGATCAATAAAGGTGGGGATGAGATTCCTCCGTGGAAATCTCACTTATCACAGTAATATATAATCTCATGGAAAGCATAAAATGAATAATATATCATATCTTTTTCTCAACATGAATACATACACACAATATTACGTATAACATGAATCTAGCACGCATAACACGAATATTGAGGTTACACAGGTGTCCCCGCAACAACATGAAACATACACAAAATACCACATATAACATGAATCGAGCACGCATGTGAATATTGAGGTTGCGCAGGTGTTCCCGCAAAGTTGTGCTATACACCCCTAAAATTGGTCCTAACATATGTACCGAATGACACGTGTCGTGTTTTTATTCGCGGGACTCATATTGATACATGAGGGGTCCAATTAGAATCCATCTAATTAAGATGTTGGGGGAAATTAGGGACTTGTAGAGTGTGTAGTATAGTATTTTTTGTCCCCGCAACAACATATATCTTAAGATAGCCTCTTTACACATATACATGTGAGCCTGATTCACAACATGTATCGTCAATTTTTAAACATGAATTGAATATCACATATTGAATTGAATATCACATATACAATCCAATTAAAGCAATTAAAGTGATAGTGAAAATTCCCATGAATAAATGATCTTTATCGACTTGGATATGGAGATGCTCGGCTCACAGTCCTAAGCCCGTAAATCCTCGATAAAGTCTACATGTAATAATATTTTAATCATTATAAAATATTACGATATAATGACGGAAATTAAAATATATATGCATAAAATCGGACTAATTATTAATATTAATTGAAAGGTCAACATTTTAATGTCTTGGTCAAAATGGGACTGAATTGGATGTTTTAAAGTTGAGTGAGGTCAAATTGTAAGAGTTGAGAAGCTGACTGGGTTAAAATCGAAAAATCATAAATCAAAATGGGTTTAAATTGAAGTATACATAATTTCTGGGGTTAAATTAAAAGCGGCAGGAATATGTGAGGACTAAATTGCAAAACCCTAATAAATGTTTCAAAATTGATGTCATTAATACTCCCCAATCATTTTTAGGACTCAGTCTTTCATTATATATGATAGTCTATCATTTTTGCGTTGCTTTTGCATATTTTCTCAATTTTGGGGGCCTATTTTTAAATTTCTGCATAGGACACCGTGATGCACATGACCGGCTATTTGGTCGGAGGTCCGATGAAGAACCCCGTCAAGAATGAAAAAGATTATAGTTGCCCTTTTAGTTTAATATTCTAAGGGTACTTTTGGAAATTTATTATTGTTGAATATTTTAAATTATTAAATTTAGAACAAAAAGGGGAGGAGAGAGGTAATGTGGTCTTTTCTGGTCTTTTCAGGTAATGTGGTCTTTTTCAGGTGCACACTACGACGATCGGAAAATACTGTTGTCCTTTATACTAAATACTAGAGATAATTTATGTCATAATGGTATGGTGGCGGTGTCATAATTTGGATTAAAATAATCAAATTACCCGATTAAATATGTTGGCAGTCAGAGGTTTGGCGGTATTAGCCGCACAAAAAAATGACCATTTACAGAGGTCTGCCAACGACCGATGGTCGCACAAAAAAAAAAGAATGACTGTCGTCGGAGGTCTTCCGACGGCCGGAGACAGCTCTGTCGACGCGTAGATCGATAGGCGGCCGCACCAAAAGAACTCTGGACGGCAGCTCTATTGGCAGCCAATCGCGGACCCACAAGCAAATCGATAGGCCGCTCGTTTTTTTTTAAAAAAAAAATGAAAAAAATAGATTTCATCTACGCTTGACTCTATTTTTGATAGGGGTGGGCATGGGACGGGCCTCGGGTCATCCCACGTTCCATCCCGTGTAATAACAAGTGGGACGGGACGGGATTGATGATTTCATAATTTCATCCCGCGCGGGTTTTATCCCGGTTGGAACGGGACGGAACGGGACGGGACGGGTTTAGTCCCGCATAAAAAAGTTCAAACTATAAATTAGAAAAAGTAAGAAAACCTACATCTAAATTCGGGAAAAATATCCAACAAACTAATTTAATAGCCTAAATTAAACTTTTAAAATATCAATTCTTAACATTGAATACAACATATCCATTTTTTTTGAAAAAACATCGGTTACTAACTTTATATCGGTTGATTAGATTTGTGTATCATTATAATATACATATAGTAAAAAATAAAAATAGTATATTGTTAAAAATTAATTAAAAAAGGGTTACAAATAATAAAAATATATAGTTTTAAAAAGAATTAAAAACTAAGCGGGACGGAACGGGCCTTACGGGCCTCGGATTTTTTGTCCCGTGTCCCGTCCCGTAGTTACTCTAATGGGATGGGACGGGACGGGCCTAGTGTTTTCAATTTTGAATCCCGTCCCATCCCGGATAATTTTGAGATGAGACCGGGACGGGACCGGGATTTTAATTTTTTGTGCCCACCCCTAATTTTTGATACTCAAGTGGAGATATAATTATCTATTTTTACATGGTTCGGTCCTCGTCATAGAAGATTATGGGGTGTTTATTTTGACTTAATATGGCTTAATGCTTTGAAGGGCTTATTAGCACAACAAGTGTTATAGCCGGTAAGATGGCAAGGGGTGTGTTGTACCCATTAAGCCAAACAAATTATATCCCTTACCTTTAGGTTAAAAAATTTGGATAATGTGTTATTTCTAAAATTCACTTAAAAATTACAAAATAAACTTAAAAATATTCGATTGCTAAAAGTTTTTTAAAGCATACTAGAGTTATTTGATATGATTGTCATATAATTATTTACTTTTTTTTAAAAGGTCTTATAAAATCTAAAAATTATTTTGAAATTTAAAAAAAATCATTTAATGTATGTGAAAATATCAATAAAACGTGGGAAGAATTTTTTGGAAAAGTTATTTTCTTAAAATATTTTAAACTAATTTATAACAAAATATTATTCAAAATTAGGAATTTTTTATGAAAATTAAATTTATGGTAGATTTTTTAATTTAGAAAATTTAAAATTTTGAATCCTTTTAAAAAACTTAAACTAATTTCAAATAATATAATTTGAGTTTTTATAAAAAAATAGTTTTAGAAAAGATAAGTTAGTTTTATGATATTTTAAATGAATGAAAATATTTGAGGGTAAAACACTCATTTATGTCATTCAAATTGTTAATTCAGGAAAAAAAAAGTAAATATCAACACCAATTTATCCAAATACATATATTTATCCATACAGGATTTAATAAAAAAATTTGTAAACAGCCCCTAAGATCCATTCATATGCCACCTAAGCATATATAGACTTTTCAAGCTTTAGAAATACTCTTAGAGCTCTTCAATGCTCTAGTCTATTTGTTTTTAGTCATCAATAAAAAGGCAACCATGTCTACAGTTGCCAAGGTATAGATTGGGGCTATGTTTGGTTCTATTTTGATACAAGATTAAATTCTATTTATATACCACCTAAGTAAAAGTAGACCTTAAGTATTGAAGATGCTCTTACACCATCTCCAATATAAATGTAAAAGTTTTAATTTAATGATGCCTCATAGGATAAGACATCTGTTCTCCAAAAAACCTTCTCCACCGCAAAAGTTGTCTAAAAGTCTAAAGGTTTGATTACTTTTAGACATTGTCAAAATGCAGGTGCAATTTTAGACATTCTATTTGATATTGTCTAACTATATAATTCATCTTAATCAAGACACCTACAACATTTACATCACAAAAGTTCTTTCTTTTGCAATGTCTATCATAAACCATGGCTAAATCTCAGTAGTCGTATTGCCACTTAGAAAATGATATTGGCATACCATGTAGGATAAATAAAATCATTGTGTTTGGGGTGCTCTCATTATATAGTATTAAAATTAGTTTTATTTCCTTAATTTGTCCCTTTTAATAAATTCGGACAATTAGTTCGGGGAGGGGAGTGATTCAACTATCAACCTCCTTCCTAAGGGCATATTCACCTTAGCATTCTAAATATTAAATTTGAATTTTGAATCTCAATATTCGTTTAATCAAAGACTTAAATTTCAAATATTCAACTAACAATAAATTACACATTATATATATACATTATATATATATATATAGGTTTGGGTTAAAATAAAAAGTGTGTTATAATAAAAAGTGTAGGAAGCCACCACAGCCCGCCATGTGTCCCAATTAGTCCTCCTTTTTTTAATACTTGCAGGGGTATTTTCGCCATTTACATCCAACCATATAAAACACTTTTATCCTCAGTCGTTCAACCATTCTGCTTCTTTCTCATTCTCTCACTTGATGCAGACACATTCCTTCTCTTCTTCTCAATCGATACACTACCTTACTCTCCCACCGTTCATCACGTTAACCACGTTAACCTCCTGATCTTCACAAATGTTCCCCACCATTAACTATCGTTCATCGTTCCTAACAAACTCAAAGTAAAAAATTCAACAGCTATTTTGAAGATGTCGATTGATTATTTAAACTCTATTGAGTGTAGTTCATCAAGAGTTAATGATAGTAAGTTCATAATTCAAACACCTAATGTTCGATTTTTTGTTTTTATTGATCTAAGTATGTTATGATTCAAAACTACTTGTTGTTTCCTTCTAGATCTGGAACAAAATGTTTAAAAAAGTAGATACAAAACGTGTTTAGGAAGTTGCATATAAGGTGTTTGATAAAATGTCTCAAAGAGATTTTATAACTGTGATGCACTAAATTTACATTCTGATGCAGGGTAAGGTGATTGCCTATGCCTCTCGACAGTTGAAACCGTACGAAATAAATAACCCGACTCATGATTGATAAGTGTCAGTTTTATACACTTATCCATGGTTTGTATCGATAAATATCACCCATAATTGAGCAAGTCTACTCGTTTTTGCTTTTAATTAATTAGTTTTTAATAATTTTATTTTTATCAGATGATGATGTAAATCTAGTCTTAATCAGATTGAATTACTGATTTACTCAAGAAATAACATGTTTATAAAATATTCTCTTTGTTGAATTTTTATGTATTCATGTTGTAGGGATTTCCTAGATGAGTTCGGCAGTCTTTTCGGATTCAAAATCAGAGTTATATATCAAAAGTTATCATCCGAAGAAGATTTGGGGCAAAAACGCAAAGTCTGAGAAATTCTGGGCTGAAAACGTAACTCACAAAGTAACCAGTGAGCAAATTTACGAAGCCATGTTACGGCCGTAACTACTGCATGTTACGGCCGTAATCCATCCAAGTTACGGCCGTAACTACTGAATGTTACGGCCGTAACTCTTGACAGATTGTGATCATTTGTATAATTTTTTATACTTTTTGTGTATTATTGAGGGGATGGCTGACATTGATCCGATCTATTGTAATAATGCTAGAGTTTTGGAGCTATTATATGACTTTAGGTGTATAAATAGACCCGTTAGATCCTTCATCATTCATCATTCATCTTATAATTTTTCCACTTTTTGTAATATTTTCTTTTTGTGTGAAGAACACACTTGTGTTCTCGAGTGATTTGTGTAATAGTGGTATAGCATATGTTGTTCAGAGAGTTTATTTCTTTCTCCTTTATCTACTAAGGGAGTTAGGATCAATTCATTCTCTTGTTCAACTAATAATGACCACTCAAGCTTGTATTATGTATATTAAACCCTTCATGGGCTAAGTTACCTTATTTGGGATTATAAACAAGGTTAGTCATGTTATTTAAGTTTGTATAAAGATCTATTGTGAATTACTTATTATTGTGTGTGATTTTCATTATTTTATCAATCTTTATTTATTTGGCCAATAAATGACGATATTTATGGTCTTCATATGTTTCGAAAGAAAATATGTTTGATTAGATCAAATGATCCTCACTTTAAGTTGTTCCAGGGGATAGAAATATATCTCTAGACCTTAGATGATTCTTTGAGTTATTTTCATAAATCCTAATGCTATGTATTGAAGCCAATCAATATAGAAATATAGTGGATTGATTTATTATATAAGGGGCGTTTTATAGTTCGAAAGAGAAACCGTCTTTTTAAGGAAAATCGAATCTACACAACATAATAAGTAAATTCATCTTATGATCTCCTATACATATTCTATAACTAATGATGAACTAAGTTTGTAATCCCAACTATTTCATTTTACCTTCTATTAATCTATTATCAGTGTAATCTTTCATTTCCTTGAATATTATAACTATTATTGCATTTTCTTTGTAGTTATTAAACCAAACTCTTTAATTGTGTGTTTCACTCATCTTAGTATCTATAAAAATAGACTAATAGTGTATAATTCAAATTATAACCAAATTTCCTCATGGGATCGATAAACCGGACTCAAAAAGTCCACTTACTACTTGATACGATATCGTGCACTTGCGATAGTTATACTAAGAACGTGTCAAGTTTTTGGCGCCGTTGCCGGGGAAGTATAAGTTTTATTTTGAAATCTTACATTGTAAACTATTGTTATAGATACAATTTCTCGACGTTGTAACTTAGTACTCAATTGTGTTTGTCCGGTCAAGTGGCGGATAACGGTACTCCGTGACTATTAAAGTCGGATTTTTCAGTTTCCCACAACAACTGATATTTGTAGATATTTTATCCTTTTTCATTTTATTTTTTTGTCATGGAAGAAACTTTGTATAATATTGAAAAAAGATTTCCCTTTCTAAGCAAAAATGTCATTTTGAATATTTATAAGACGAGACTTGAAAGGATGAAGTTGCTTATGAATAAAAGCATACCTTTTGAGATAAGATTCATTACTGAAGCCAAAATAAGAATAACAGGTGAATTCACAGAAACACCGACTAGATTTTTACCAGGGCTTGGAAAAAGTTCATATGCCAAGAAACGACCAGCAAAGATGATAGCCGTTTGCTATAAATGTGCTAGATGGAACTGTAATTTAAAATGTCGATCTTTAGGAATTCCATCTACAAACAGAGAAGATAAAATTCAATTCATTAAGGATGGTCTGAATAAAGAGAATTTAGATGATTTCGAAATTTCTCTTGACACGCGTCCTAGTGGACTCGTACATTACGGAATTCAATGTTTGTGGAATAAATTTAAACCAGAATATGAACAACGTCTTGGGAATCTGACGTTAAAAGACCCTGTTTGCCAATTTGTAAGAAATTGGATGGGAAGCTTCTCCCCGACTCATAGAAGGCGTTTAGGCCGTTTCTGAACGTAAAATCAGAGGAAGATGTGAGCCACAATCACAACTACTGTACATACACGTAAGTATCTTTTATTTTTGTCGTAAAGCGAGATTTTCTGAATAAAAAAAGGTGATACACAACAAATGCATTCATTATTCTATTGAGTAGTTGAAGCGCAATCATCGCAATCACAAACTTGTTTAGCAATTTTTCCTCATTTTTCTTCTATAAATAAACATTGTGCTTATTTCTTTTATTCATCCCTCAAACTTGTACTTTTCTCTTTTTCTCTCTACAAAATTTCTTTTCAAAAATGGAGTCATCATCTTCAACAAAAAAATTTAGCACAGTCTGCATTTTTGGTGGAGCTAGTTATGGAAAAGAGGCATGCTTTACTGAAGCAGCCCACAACTTGGGTCGTACCTTAGGTGAAAAATGCATTCATATAGTTTATGGAGGAGGAAGTCTAGGATTAATGGGACGAGCTGCTGCTTCTGCCTATATGGAAGGAGTAAGAGTGTTGGGAGTAATTCCAAAACCTCTGGCTGAAAGTAAAATCACCGGGGCAACTATTGGAGATGAGTTTAGATCTGTAAATATGCAAGATTACATAACTCACATGATAAATAATTCTGGCGCCTTTATCACCCTTCCTGGTGGTTTTGGCACCCTTGAGGAACTTTTTCATGTGGTTACCAGAGCCCAGCTAAATGTTCATCCAAAAACCAATAGGTCTGCTTAATGTCAATGGTTTCTTTGATGGTTTACTATCTTTCATCGACTACTCTGCTGAAAAAAGTTTTATTTCCGAGCGTGCTAAACGAATCATAGTCGTTGCAACAACACCAGAAGAACTAATAAAAAAACTTAATGAATTTGTTCCTCAACCAGATCCAACTCTAGCTAAAATTGTATGGATGGAAGATTTTACCGTGAGAAAACGAAAAGTGGATTCATTCCTCTCCCTTTGATAACCCATGTCAGACCTCTTGTATTTTTACTTTCTGTCGTGTGTAATAATCGTGCTAAATGGTGGCAGCTTAAGGAGTTTCTTCTTGATCTCTTGACGCACATCTATTCGCGATTTATGTATTGTTATTTTATTGTTGTAATTTTTATTGTTTTTTTTATAAAAACATTGATGGCAGCGTAAGGCGACTCTTCAGACTTTCTTACGAGTATATTTTATAAAAATGTGTTATACTTACGAGTATATTTTATTTTTTGTTGTTGTTTGCCTCGTATATTTATTCTCTTGCAGATTCTAAAAGGCGTTAACTCAAGCATCAACTTTCATTATAGGGAGTATTCTGTTTTTCTCCTTGCTTTTTTTTTTTAAACTGAGGACAGTTTTATTTTCAAGTTTGGGGGTGTTTTGGAACTTGTTTGTTTATTTTGTTTGTTTTTGAACTATGATTTTTATTTTGCTTTGAATCATATGATTGTGGTATGTTTTGATTATTGTAGTGTGTGGTGTGTTTTTATTATTTGGCATTGATTTTTGTTTTTTAGGATTAGTATATATATATATATATATATATATATATATATATATATAAATATATATTTTTTTGATTTATGAGATTTCTAGATCTGGCCATAACACCAATAAGTTAGCTATATACAAGCTTCTAAAATCGTTTTAAACCGGTTAGAAAAATTGTATATTCCAAAAAATTTTGAGCCTTAATCTCTCTTTCCAAGCCTTGTAGTTATCATATAAAATCGAGTCATTCGTTACCTTGAGAAAAGAAGAATCAGTCGGTTGATGAAAAATAGAACTGAAATTTACTTAATTTGTGGAGTTTTTGATTTTTCATGCTTAACTAATAAATAATTTTCTGCAAAAATTCTATTCCCTAAAAAAAAAGGGAGTCATTGGTGAAAAGAGCTACATGTTAGCAAATAACGGTGTGAAAGCTATCACCTAAAAAAAAAATGACGAAAAGGAGAAGTGTTGAGCAGCAACAGCTGCCTAATTTTGGGGATCCTAAAATTTTGCAAAAAATAAAAGACTAACCATTGTTGGTGCGTAGCTGCCGTCTCACAAAAAAGTTGGTGAAAAGAGCTACACGGTAGCAAATAATGGCGTGAAAGCTATCACCTTAAAAAAAGAGATAGAAATTGTGTTGGTGAAAAGAGCTACACGTTAGCAAATAACGGTGTGAAAGCTTTCACTAAGGGATGTAGTTTATGACCAGACCTAAATTAATTAGCGGCTGAATTTCAATACACTCAATTTCGTGAAAAATCACAATATTTGATGACGCCAATGAAATTCTTCTTCATATTGAGTCGAAAAATAAATGAGTGATCGAGAGCAACTATTAAAGGGAGTCGTGTGTATCACGAGTGGGAAAGAAATAATCAATCTTTTTGGGGGGAAAACCTTACATTTTGGAATTACAAAATAAAACCGTGTTTTAACTTAAAAATCATTAGTAGATTTATTTAAAATCTTGATTCATTTCTATCTACTGTATAAAGCTGGTTGTTGTGTATTAATGGCATTTTGATCTCCTTTTCTCTTTTTATATTTTAATTTATGTGTGTATTATTTTTCTTAGTTTTGTCTTATTTTTATTTTTTGGAGTGTGATTAATAAAGAGTCTTGCTCGGGACTAGCAAGAATTCAAGTTTGGGGGTGTGACAAGTGTCAGTTTTATACACTTATCCATGGTTTGTATCGATAAATATCACCCATAATTGAGCAAGTCTACTCGTTTTTGCTTTTAATTAATTAGTTTTTAATAATTTTATTTTTATCGGATGATGATGTAAATCTAGTCTTAATCAGATTGAATTACTGATTTACCCAAGAAATAACATGTTTATAAAATATTCTCTTTGTTGAATTTTTTATGTATTCATGTTGTAGGGCTTTCCGAGACGAGTTCGGCAGTCTTTCCGGATTCAAAATCAGAGTTATATATCAAAAGTTATCATCCTAAGAAGATTTGGGGCAAAACGCAAAGTCTGAGAAATTCTGGGCTGAAAACGTAACTCACAATGCAACCAGTGAGCAAATTTACGAAGCCATGTTACGGCCGTAACTACTGAATGTTACGGCCATAACTCTTGACAGATTGTGATCATTTGTATAATTTTTTATACTTTTTGTGTATTATTGAGGGGATGGCTGGCATTGATCCGATCTATTGTAATAATGCTGGAGTTTTGGAGCTATTAGATGACTTTAGGTGTATAAATAGACCCCTTAGATCATTCATCATTCATCATTCATCTTATAATTTTTCCATTTTTTGTAATATTTTCTTTTTGTGTGAAGAACACACTTGTGTTCTTGAGTAATTTGTGTAATAGTGGTATAGCATATATTGTTCAGAGAGTTTATTGCTCCTTTATCCTTTATCTACTATGGGACTAAACCAAAACAAACCAAACATACCCAGTATATCCCGCTCAGATCAGGGTCTGGGGAGGGTAAGATATACGCAGACCATGCCCCTACTTATTATGGTAGGGAGGCTGTTTCCGTGAAGACCCCCAGCTTAGTGCACAACAGAATCTTGTGTGATAAATACAAAGGAAAACATAAGATTCGAAAAAGTTCGAGACCATACCTGAGCCCATCGCTTGATCCACATGGAACTTACCTAAGCGAAATTTGGCTACTTCACTCCCGATGAACGCTGCTCTAACAAAAGAGAGGTTGGCTCTGCGCACAGCTCCCTGTCAAAAATACACCACACGCAAACACAATAGGATAAAATATACAATAAAAGTAAAAATTCAATGCTTTAGGTCAAAGCTAACCGAGACAACCCAACCCTGAGGCTCTCAACTACAGCACCGCTCCCTACAAAAGAATCCACAACTCTGATCTGGCGCCTCCAAGCGCACCTATCAACAGTCATGGTCTCGGAAAGGTTTAAGGCCTTCAAATCTAATCTCAGTTGCTCCTCCCACGTCCTCCTCGGTCTGTCTCTCCTCCTCTCCCCGACAACCATTAAACTCTCGACCCTCCTCACCGGAGCAGATGCCTGCCTCCTGCGGACGTGGCCAAACCAACTCAATCTCCCTTCCCGAAATATTTATACTTGTCGTCGGGTTGGTTTCGTCGTTTGAATTTTGGTTAGAGAGTTTGGATTTTTTGGCTAAGTTCATAGCCTTAACGTACGTTACGGGTGTAGCATTACGTACGCTAGCGTGTTGATATTACGTGCGTTATGCCTGTAAGGTTACATACGTAATGCTTGGTAGGTGGCAGGAACCTTCCTCGTAGTCACTTTCAGCCGGTGGGTCCCGAGCATCTTCCGATCGGATCTCACTATTGCAGTCAACGGACCCTTACGTACGTTAAGAGGTGAACTCTACGTACGTAATGCAGGTCTTGTTAACGTACGTAATATGTTTTTGTTTACGTACGTTAAGGCCTTCATATTTTAGTTCAGTTAGTTATGGGTTTAGCTTTACGTACGTTACTGTTTTTACATAGCGTACGTAAAGGCCCTTACGTACGTTAGCATGGGCGTATAACGTACGTAATGGACTTGTCAGTCTATTTATCTTGGTTTCGTATTTCATTTCCTCACGAAACAAAACATATTTTATCTCCCTAGAATCGTCCGTTTGGACTTGTTATTGATGTTTAGCCCCTTCCAACTCGATCTTGATCATCCTAGCTTGGATTGAAGCTTAAAGTTGGAAGCTTGTTGGTGCTCCTTTGGTGTTTGGAGGCTTCTTCTTGTTCTTCTTTGGTAAGTTCCCTCAATCTCTTGTTCTTCAAGTGATTTTCGAGTTTTTGTTGTTGTTTTCTTCGGGTATTGTTTGATTAATGGAGTATATCATGATTCTTCATGGTTTTGATAAACTTTTGATGAAGAACATGATGGTATTGCTTGAGTTGGATTATGTTCTTGATGTTTTAGATTGTTTGGAGGTTTTAATCATGTCTAGTAAGGATTATGTTAAGATTGTTATATGATTAACACAGTCTTGAGATGATTGTTGTTGTTTTTTATGGTGTTCTTGAAAGATTATAACCATTTTAGTAAGGATTTATGATAATTTAAGGGGTGATTATCATAATTTGGAAATGGTTGAGTGAATCTTGTTGTTTAATCCGAATTCATGATGTATTGATGAAGGATTTCTGTTTCAGACATCATGATTATTGAATTGATGATGTTCTTGGGGTGATAATGATAATATTGATAATATTATCATTGTAGGAGGATCAATTTGATGATATTGGTGATATTATCATTTTGCGATGTTTGTTTTGATGATTATTCTTATGTGAATCTTGTGGAATGGATTTCACAAGTGTTAAGAACGTAATGATCATGTTAATTGATCATCGAGGTGTTAGAGGATGTTAGAATTCATAGTTGAGAACTATGATATTCGTTCGTGCGGTGTGATCGATTCGTGTTTGAATCGGGCTTGTCTTTGTCGTTGTTTTCTATTGATTTTGTGTTTTTGAATGAATCGTTTTCATTCAAGGTTATTCGAATGTTTGTGATCTTCGAGAGGCGCCGTTCGCGTTTCGTTCCAGGACGTTGATCGTGGAAGGACTTGCTCACCTTCAGTTTGAGGCAAGTTTTATACTTGTACTGGTCAATGAGATTAATGTTATCATATATGTGTATGAATGTATTATATCATTTCGAGACTTAGTCTCTTCGTGATTTGTTGATATTCGGGAATTGTTTGATGCAATACCCTTCAGTGATTATGCCAGATGTGATTGTTATTCGTTAACGGCCGGTTTAAGGCATTGAGATTCTTGTTGTCGATAGCCGGTTCGCGGCATCGATGTATCGATCATTATTGTTGACGTTAATGTCGTTCTGAGGCATCGTTGAATCGTTATTATCGAATTGGAACTGTTGCTATGATTTGCATTGGCCGATTGAAGGCATTTGATATATTCGTTTATCATATCTGTTTTCGGTGGTCGGTTTAAGACGCCGGGACATCTATTCTACCGTATCATTGGTTATCGATTAACCGTTCTAAGGTAATCGATGTATTTAATTGGGATTATCGAAGATAATTCCCATCCATTATAGCATTGTTTATCGATTGACCGTTCTAAGGTAACCGATGTATTTAATTGGGATTACCGAAGATAATTCCCATCCGTTGTATCATTAGTTATCGATTAACCGTTCTAAGGTAATCGAGGTATTGAATTGGGATTATCGAAGATAATTCCGATCCGTTGTATCATTAGTTATCGATTAACCGTTCTAAGGTAATCGATGTATTGAATTGGGATTATCGAAGATAATTCCCATCCGTTGTATCATTGGTTATCGATTAACCGTTCTAAGGTAATCGATGTATTGAATTGGGGTTATCGAAGATAATTCCCATCGGTTGCATCATTGGTTATCGATTGACCGTTCTAAGGTAATCGATGTATTTAATTGGGATTATCGAAGATAAGTCCCATCTATTGTGTCATCGTTATTGATTGACCGTTCTAAGGAAATCGTTGTATTGAATTGGGACGGTCAAGGATAGTTCCACCCGTTGAGTTGTTTTGAATTGGCCATTCCAAGGCAGTCGAGGTATTTGAATTGGGACCGCCGTAGACGGAGCCCATCCATGAGTTGTTGTTGTCGTGTTGGCCGACTCAAGGCAGCACGCTATTATTCTTGTGAATTTGGTAATCTTGGGATCGTTACTGTTGTGATTAATTATGTTTCGGAGGCTAGTCTCGGCTAGTGCTCGATGGGTAAGCTTGGGGATTGAACCTTCGCGGTTGGTTTCCCAACACCTACAGTTCAGTAGGTCACGGTCATGTTAATGATCTCATTATGGGTAAGCTTGGGGCTTGAACCTTCGTGGTTGGTTTCCCAACACCTACAATTCAGTAGGTAACGATCATGTTAATGATCTCATTATGGGTAAGCTTGGGGCTTGAACCTTCGCGGTTGGTTTCCCAACACCTACAGTTCAGTAGGTCACGGTCATGTTAATGATCTCATTATGGGTAAGCTTGGGGCTTGAACCTTCGCGGTTGGTTTCCCAACACCTACAGTTCAGTAGGTCACGGTCACCGGGTGATCTCATTATGGGTAAGTCTGGGGCTTGAACCCTCGCGGTTGGTTTCCCAGCACCTGCAATTCAGCAGGTCACGGTCATTGGATGATCTCATTGTGATACGGTTTCGTGCCGTGGCTTTGTCCGTCAGTTGATACAGCTTCGGGCTGTTTGGCTTCAGGCCATTGTGATGACTAGCAGTTTCGGCTGAGTGGCTTTCAGGCCATAGTGACGTATTGGTATTTTCACTGGAACCTTCAGGCAATTGTGATTCGTATTTATTTCAGCTCTGGGTTGGTTTATCTTCGTGTAGTTCATTGTTGTGATCTGTATTGATGATTCGCCGTTGGGCACTTGTGTTCTAACCTGTTGAGCAGGTACCGATCGAATGCCGTGGGCATAGTATTTCACGAATGCTCAATTGTTACTTTGGTTTGTGAGCATCTCGTATTACCATTGATGTACCATTTATTCTGCCTTTGGATGCATATCATGTTATACATGTATTTGATATTCATTATCTGGATGAATGACCCCGTGGGGGCGGAACATGTTTTCATGTTTTAGGTGCTTGCGAGGAGAGAGTTGAGACACAGGGGCATGACGATGGCGATGAGGCATTCGAGCGATACTAGTCCGAGATGTTTTGGTCTTCATGTCAGTCAGACAGTTGGAGTACTCCAGTTTTGTTCAGTCATTGTCATTTTGTATCATCCGAGCTAGGCTCGTGGATGTCGTTGTATTTTATTTAGGCCATGTAGGCCCACTGTTGTCATTGAAATTCCATATTGGAATATCATGTTGGATGTCAGTGTAGGAATTGTGATTCCCCTTTTGGTCAGTTTGTTGTATTTTAGTCATGTTCGCCTGGTGGATCTCCTGGTGTGGGGTACACGGCACTGTAATGACCCAATGGGATTTGGGGGTGTTACAGAAGATGGTATCAGAGAATTGGGTTATGAGATACCCTGATATGTGAGTTATGTGGCTCTACCGACGCGGTAGTAGTGGGGCTGTCACAAAGTTATGACAACTGCAGACGGAGTTTTGTGAGTCGTGATAGTTGAGCGACTGTATGAGTCTTTCTTTCATCGAGTCGTCGTCAGTGAAGACTAGTATCGCAAGACCTCGAAGCTTCGTATGACCTGTGTAAGGACTCGATTCTCTTGTATGTTCATACATTCATTATTCCATTGATTATACATGTTTTGTTGAAATCCTTATGTAACATTGTTCTACGACCCATTCATGATTAATTGCTTTGGAGCGTGTCGGATCAGTATTGGCTATAATTAGCATGTTTGAAGTGATCGTTTATTTGTTGAGTATGTATACTCGTGTTTGGCTATTGACTTAGCATTGTGAATTGTCCGTTGAGGCATATTTGAGCTTTGTTCATGATCGAGCGTTATTCTTTCAGTATGGAAAGAGGAAACCAAGGACGTAGCAGAGGGGGTAAAGGCTGCAGAGCAGGCCGAAACCCAGAACCTCATGTTTATATGCATACGGATGCCGAGATGGATCAGAATTCGGCCGGAGATGTGACTTATGCGACCGGTTCTCCTTCGGGACGTCATACTCGAGGAGTCAATCAGATTGACATCGACCCTTTCTTGCTTATGAGGAGCATGATGACCCAGATGACGCAGATAATGGGAACCATGCAGACCTCGATGGTTCGTGGTACACAGCAGCAGGGACTCCAGGTGCCGTTTTATGGACAGGCCGGGAGAGTGAGTCAAATTATCGGCGACATATCTCGTCAGAGGCCGTCTATCTTTGCATCGGAACTAGCTGATATTGTTCATTGGCTTGAACATTTTGATAAACTCTTTGACATGGTTCAATGTCCGGAAGAGAGTAAGGTGGCAGTGGCGGCTTACTATTTGAGTAAAGGCACTTATTCTTGGTGGCTTTCCATGAAACCCACCGATCGTGATTGTGCTTGGAGTGAGTTTAAGACTCTCATGTTAGAGAGGTATTATCCAGCTCCACTTCGTGAAGCCAAGCTGTCAGAGGTTTTGAACCCCGAATCCGTCGAGGACGAGGGTGTTATTGTTATTGCGGAGAAGTTTCAGGGACTCATTCAGTTTGCTTCATCTGTTATCCGTACTGAGGCGGATAAGATCAAGTATTTTAGCAAGAGGCTGAACCCGCAGTTGAGGATGCAGTTGTTCAACCATAATTGCAATTCACTTGGTGAATTCATCGAGAAGGCTCTTGGAGCAGAGCGTTTGATCAAGTAGCTTGCTCGGAAGAACCCTTCAGTTTCTTCTGGTGAGAGGACTAGGATGCCGGTTCGTTCAGAGGGACATCGGGCTCCGACGTCTAAGAGGTCATCTTCTAGTCGTCTTCGTGCTGGGAAAGCATCTTCTTCTCAGGCGACGGGTTCGACCGTTGTTTGCTTCAACTGTGATACAATAGGACATCGCAGTACTCGGTGCTCGATGCGGTCTATTGCTTGTTTTCTGTGTGGGAGGCAGGGACACCTTCAGAAATACTGCAGGGTTCTAGTGCCAGTAGATCTCAAGAGAAATCACGGGCCTAGACAGATTTTGTTTCTTCAGTCCGTACTCCATCCAAGGGGTCATATCGGGCTTCGGGAGCCAGAGGTATGGACACTCGAGAAGGAGCGGCGAGCTCAGATTTGGATCTTCCTCGAGTCAATCAGATCGAGGAGTTTGATGACCTGGAGGATGTTGATTTTGGATACATTTGAGATGTAACCTTAATTTTTTTTCTTTATTTTTCGGATTGATGTTTGACTCGGTCTGTACTTTAGTATTTTGGTTGCGAACCATTTATGGTTGATCTATCTTGTAATGATTGTATCTGAGAATCTTGAGATTTGAGGTCGTGTGATGTGTTTTTCCTTCCTTTTGGTATTGTACCCGAGATTTTGTAATAATCTGGGTAATTGTTCATTTCAATTCGAGATGCCGAGTTGTGAGGACTTGGGTGTGCGGTTGATATGGTCCCGAGGACCATATGTGCGTTGTTATTTTCCTTTTGTGGCATGAGTCAGTGTTTGCTTGAGCGTTTAATGCCGATGAGAACGGGGGAGTGTACACCGATGATTGTAGACAGGTATAATGGGCGGCACCCGCGGGTTGTGTACGCTGGTGTTACGAGTCTTGCGGGTGGTGCGACTTCCTGGCTGGTCTCTGACGGAGGAGTCATGATTCGATTGATCTCGCACTTGGTTGAGTATTTTTATCACTTGTTTTTCGGCGTGTTCAGGCAGAGAAGACGCGGGAACCCGTGGGGTTGGACCGATTACTCAGACGGAGTTGCTCATATTGAGGGGTATTCCTGGATATGTCGTTTTCATATCTTTATGGATAGTTCGTACCCAGTGTTTTTGCACCCTGAGTTTCGGGGACGAAACTCTTTTTAAGGGGGGGAGTATGTAATATCCGGGGATAAATTTTTTTTCATGTTACTGTTGAGTTGTACGTATTCATTTGGAATGGTACAAGTATTGTTGTTTTGGAATGATACAATGAATATTGTATTGGAATATTTCGGGATCGAAATATTTATACTTGTCGTCGGGTTGGTTTCGTCGTTTGAATGTTGGTTGGAGAGTTTAGATTTTTTGGCTAAGTTCATAGCCTTAACGTACGTTATGGGTGTAGCATTACGTACGCTAGCGTGTTGCTATTACGTACGTTATGCCTGTAAGGTTACGTACGTAATGCTTGGTAGGTGGCAGGAATCTTCCTCGTAGTCACTTTCGGCCGGTGGGTCTCGAGCATCTTCCGATCGGATCTCACTATTGCAGTCAACGGACCCTTACGTACGTTAAGAGGTGAACTCTACGTATGTAATGCAGGTCTTGTTAACGTACGTAATATGTTTTTGTTTACGTACGTTAAGGCCTTCGTATTTTAGTTCAGTTAGTTCTGGGTTTAGCTTTACGTACGTTACTGTTTTTACATAGCGTACGCGAAGGCCCTTACGTACGTTAGCATGGGCGTATAACGTACGTAATGGACTTGTCAGTCTATTTATCTTGGTTTCGTATTTCATTTCCTCACGAACCAAAACACATTTTATCTCCCTAGAATCGTCCGTTTGGACTTGTTATTGATGTTTAGCCCCTTCCAACTCGATCTTGATCATCCTAGCTTGGATTGAAGCTTAAAGTTGAAAGCTTGTTGGTGCTCCTTTGGTGTTTGGAGGCTTCTTCTTGTTCTTCTTTGGTAAGTTCCCTCAATCTCTTGCTCTTCAAGTGATTTTCGAGTTTTTGTTGTTGTTTTCTTCGGGTATTGTTTGATTAATGGAGTATATCATGATTCTTCATGGTTTTGATAAACTTTTGATGAAGAACATGATGGTATTGCTTGAGTTGGATTATGTTCTTGATGTTTTAGATTGTTTGGAGGTTTTAATCATGTCTAGTAAGGATTATGTTAAGATTTTTATATGATTCACATAGTCTTGAGATGATTGTTGTTGTTTTTGTTGATGGTGTTCTTGAAAGATTATAACCATTTTAGTAAGGATTTATGATAATTTAAGGGGTGATTATCATAATTTGGAAATGGTTGAGTGAATCTTGTTGTTTAATCCAAATTCATGATGTATTGATGAAGGATTTCTGTTTCAGACATCATGATTATTGAGTTGATGATGTTATTGGGGTGATAATGATAATATTGATAATATTATCATTGTAGGAGGATCAATTTGATGATATTGGTGATATTATCATTTTGAGATGTTTGTTTTGATAATTGTTCTTAAGTGAATCTTGTGGAATGGATTTCACAAGTGCTAAGAACGTAATGATCATGTTAATTGATCACCGAGGTGTTAGAGGATGTTAGAATTCATATTTGAGAACTATGATATTTGTTCGTGTGGTGTGATCGATTCGTGTTTGAATCGGGCTTGTCTTTGTCGTTGTTTTCTATTGATTTTGTGTTTTTGAATGAATCGTTTTCATTCAAGGTTATTCGAGTGTTTGTGATCGTCGAGAGGCGCCGTTCGTCATTTCGTGCCAGGACGTTGATCGTGGAAGGACATGCTCGCCTTCGGTTTGAGGCAAGTTTTATACTTGTACTGGTCAATGAGATTAATGTTATCATATATGTGTATGAATGTATTGTATCATTTCGAGACTTAGTCTCTTCGTGATTTGTTGATATTCGGGAATTGTTTGATGCAATACCCTTCAGTGATTATGTCAGATGTGATTGTTATTCGTTAACGGCCGGTTTAAGGCATTGAGATTCTTGTTGTCGATAGCCGGTTTGCGACATCGATGTTGTAATATCCGCAATTTTCGATTTCCGGTAACTTCTTTTTTTTTCGGTCGGAGTCCGTTTTGACAACTCGCTCATGACCGTTCCGTCATTCTGAGAATGATTAATTCTACACTTTTTGACATCCGAGTTCGTTTCGGTATCGTTTCGTTGAGTTCTGTGCTTTTTAGCGACTTTTCCGCACTTGAGTTCGATTCTTGCGAATCTCGACCGAAACTGCTGTTTCGAGTTTCCCGCAAGTCCGTTTAACTTTGTTAGACGCGTGGTGAACTTCGGTTTGGTTATTCGATCACGTATGGTGATTTTCGGGCATTTGGGCCATTTTCGTAATTTCCCAAAGTTTGGGGTAATTACCTTCCGTTGTCGAATCTCGAGCCTTCGGGTGGTCGGAATTGTGTGTTCTACTAGCTCTTAGATTCGTCTTTGTGAGTACTTCGTAACCGCATCTTCGGTTCGTATTCAGGTTCGGGTTTCGGTGTCGTTTTGTTGAATTCAGGATTTACTAAACGACTTTTCTAAGTATGAGTTCGTCTTTGTTAGATCATCATTAATTTTTGGTAACTCCAAAAATTATAAATCTTTGCAATATTATAGAACATCGAGTTAGCTTTCCAATGGTTCAAACGGTGAGTCAATCGGAGTCCGGACGAGAGAGTTATGGTCGTTTTAGTGAAAGACTCACCGTCGGCACCTTCCAGGATCCTTTCGGCCGATAGGGGGTCGATAGACCCTACCGCCGCATTTCGTATGGCTATCGGTTGGCCTATCGGCCGATAGGCCGGCCGATAGGTCTCTCAGTGTTACACTATAAATGTGTCGCTTTGAGCGAACCGCTCATTTCCTTCCCCATTTTGCACGGCCGCGAGAGAGAGATATAGAGGGAGAGAGAATTCTTCATCCGGGGTCGATTTTCATCATTTCTTTTCGGTTGTGAGGCTCGGATAATCAATCTAACGCGTGTTCTACGGATCTTAACACTTGAATCACTCAAGGTAATGTCTCTTGAAACCCTACCTTTTTGGATAATTGGGGATTTTGGGGTTTTGTCCGATTCTTTCCGCTTTTGTTGATGGATTGATGATTATTTAGATGTATTATATCATTTCCTTGTTATTCCATGGTTGGATCGTATCGATTCGTTGTTTGAGTTGAGTTCTTGACCGACGCCTTGAAGGTGTCCAGAAATGCCTTAGAGGGGTTTTCGGCGTTCTACGATTATTCTTCCTCGTATGGTCGATGATTTATTGATTGTATGATGTTAGGGTCGTGTTTCTTGCGAAGAAACCGCGTTGAACCCTTTCGCTCGTCGCCGTCTTCCGCTTCGATAGCATTGGGCGTTTCGAAGCTTTCCGGTTGAGCCGTGTTCGTCGGAATACTTGCGTACCGATTTTGAGGCAAGTATCTTGTCCATACATTTCATGTTTCGTAGGCATAATTATTGATAAATGATTTTATGCGAAATCCAATGTTTAATGAACGTAAAAGGGATCGGTATGTTCTCGATAAATGTTGTCTTTCAACAATAATTCTTGTAATTCGTGAATATATGTGTTCTCGGAATATATGTGTTGGTTTTGTATGTTGAAAGATGCTACGATCACTTTGAGTGAGTTTAATAGACCGTAATCCTTTGCCGGATTACGTAATGTTATGTGTACTTGTTCGGTAAGTACGTAATGTGTGCGATATTGGTTGTTATTCCTTCGTGAGGAGATTGTGACACTTGGTGTTGTTTGGTATTGGTATTTGCTTGTGGTGGTGTGACATTAGTTGTGAGTGTACGTCGACTATAGTGGCCATTCTAGCGAAGTACCTAACATTTGTATGCATATTCTAGTATTCGAATTATGGCTTCCGTGGCGTTGTGGATGATATGTGTATGTTCACCTAGGGACGGTCCGACGAGGCCTCTAGGATACGTTGCCGTGAGTTTCGTATCGCGAACTATGGTTAACCACCTGTGGATGTCCGACGGGGCTCTGGGTACGGTGGCCGTGAGTCTCGTATCAAGGTTAACTTTGAAGTGTTTTGTTGAGAACTGTGATCTTTGGCGCATATTTCGTCTGATTAGAATGGCAGTTCAAATGGTATCGTACTTGGCTGGAATGGCACTAATAAATGTGTTGTGAATGAATTGTCTCTTGGTTGTGATAATTTGGTATGGGTACGTGAGTCATGTGGTTGCTCTGTGCATTGTAGCTCTGTGGTATGATGAGTGAGACTGTTGTCATGGTAATGTTGGATACGGTGTAATTTCCACCGGGGTATTCTTGCGAGTATGTGATGTGGATGATTTGGGTCGTGGACCCCTGTGTTGTGATTGGAATGTTATAATTGGGTCGTGGGCCCTGTTATCTGCTATCGGACTTGTATTTTGAAATAAACGATTGTTGAGCTATGTCCCCAAGCATTTCGAAAGGCTTGAAAATTCTTAAATCCCAAACGTTTTCAAAAACTCCCGAGATCGTAAAATGTTTTGTAAGTTGTAAAATGGTTTTATTCTTATCTTTCGTAATCTGAATTGTTTTGATCAAGTGAATTATCTCGGGAAGTATATTCATGATTTCTATGTTCTTGGAGTATGATTTGTATGGCCTGTCTTTGTATTTATACTTGCACTAGCAAAACAGTGGGGTTTTGCTAACCCCCGAGTATTCGGGGTGGATGTCCAGACAAGGCCCGTGTATTTGCAGTTCCGGGAGCAATTCACAGGATCGTTACGAAGGATGATGGAAGACGGCGATACTAATCACATGAAGACCGGTGTTGAATATTTGGTGATGTTTTGTTTTGTCTTTCCGTGTTTACTTTCCCTATGCGGGATTGTTGATTTATGTTAACCCTCGCGTGGGTATGAGTTACGAGAAAGAGTAATGTATGTTCGATGTGTATGTTGTGGTAAAAGACCAAATCGGTCTAATGGTTCGTTTGTTAGCCATGTCGGCATGTATAGTGTTAATGTGTTTTCCGTATTTAGCTGGTAGATCCTCACGGAGGGGTGCGGCGCTGTAATATTCCCGAAGGGTTTGGGGGTGTTACAGAATATGGTATCGGAGCTTAGGTTGCGGAAACCTAGCCGTCCGGGTCGTGTGTGTTGTTGGGTCTTGTCTTGTCTTGTCTTGTCGATTTTGTCCTGGCCGAGTCGTGTCGCGACGCGTCTGCCCGAGGTGTCGGTCGTGATTAGTATCGAGGTGCGGCCATCATCTTCGTGCGACATGTGTAATTAAGTCTCCATTCTTTGTGTTGTGCCTCGTGTGACACGAGCTATTTTTATTATTATTTGTTAAGTGGTGGAATTTTATGTGAATTTTGATTTTCACGAAATGTATTTAGTCAACGCTAGTATTTGATTTATTCGTGGAGTGTAGTCTCTTGTTATATCTTTTTATTGTTGTTTTTGTTCGTTGTTGATGATTTTCGTATCGATTTGCACGCTTTACAAGTCTCTTGTGGAAGCTTTGTGCTTATACGCGTTAGACTTGTTCACTAGCCATGGGAGGGTATTTTATCGGTGGTTTTGTTCTGAATGTGGTATTTTATCGTTTATTTTCGTTTAAAGACATGTATTGTCTTGATTTTAAACGTTTTGATGCGTGTGCTAGGAGTCGTTTTAGTTAACGTAGGTATGTGTGAGTTTTGGGCATTCTGGCCTATCGATTTTGAAAACCTTGAGTATCTTAGAAAAATAAATTTCGAGACATACTTTTCAAATGAGTTATTTTCTTGTGGTACATCCTAGATGTCACAATATATTTCAAAATTTTTCTACCTCGAGGACCAAAATGTTTTGAGATATTTTCAACACTTTTATTTAGACCCGAGGGTCGAGTATCTTGAAAGTTTTCACTAAGAGAAAGTGTCCTCATTTTTATCAAATGCGAAATGGTTCTCCAATGTCTCGATAACGATGTTTCAAGTTCGTACTTTTTGAAAGGTGATACTCAAGATCAACCGGTGTTCTTCTAAATTATTTTCAAAATGAGGTTTTCGTTTTTAAAACCTATCCATTCCCGTTTGGGGGCTGGGTATGAATGTATGATGTTCGCGTTGTCATTTTGATACTTTCTCCCGAGTATGGTCGAATTGGCGGTGTGAGCGTTGAGTCGCTTTCCACACATGGGTTGTGCTAGCCCCTGTGAGAGGCGGGATGTTGGTGTTGAATGTTGTCGCCTCGTGGTGATTTCTGCGTTGTCGCGCATGTGCGAGCTGTTAGAGCTTGGTTTGGTATGACCGTGTGCATCGGTGATGGTTCCGTTTTGTGTCGGTTGTTTAATGTCTTATTACCTTGCTCCCGTTTTTGTGAATTTCGTGGACGAGGTCGGTGGTAATGCCCGTACTATTTTGACTTCTGTGTTTTCTCTTCCCCAGTCTATCGATTCGCTCATGTTCGTTGGTACTTTATGAACTTGTTCGGTATTTGATTTCATCGTCCGAACGAGCTGTGATCTTGTTGTGGGCCGATCTGGTTATCGGTGTGACTTTTTTTCGAGTTCGGTTCGATTCTTGTGAACTTTGTTCGGGAGTAACATCATTTGGTTCTACTAGTCCTTTTATTCGAAGGGATCGGATTTTGAACTTCTGTATTTTCTACTTTGTCGACTCATTTATGTTCGTTGACATTTCGAGCTTGTCCCGCCCTTGTTTTTGTTTATCGAACGAGTGTGATATCATTTCGAATAACATATTTGTCGTTGTGACTTTTCAATCGCTATTCCCTTCCTGTGGATCTTATGGGAATGCATGTCTTGTAGTTCTCACCGATCATCCTCGGGAGTTATTGTCGAACTTTATTGTTCTTCGTGATTCGAACATGATTCTTCGATTTTTGTTGTCTCGATCGCTTTGTTTGTTCGGTTTTTGTTCTCGCTTCGTGATTGTTGAACGCCTGTGCTCCTTCGTAATTCCCTTTAGTTCGGGAAATTAGTTTCGTTTTCAATCTTCCATCCCTTAGGCGATGGGATTCCGTGTTTGTTCGGTTGACTCGCTTTTGATTGATGTACCGTTGGGTTGATCAATCATATTGATTTTCGTTCGTTGTGTTTTGTGATTATCGGATAATTGACTTGGCTATAGTATCCGTTTGATGACGCTTGTCACTTGTCGGTTTTATTATATCCCTAACGGCGACGTTGTGTTGGTCACCGTGGAGCGTGTTTACACGCCGTATATTCCTTTGCGTTGTTTGTAACATTTCGCCGTTGGGCATTAGTTACACATTCTTGTGTGTCTCGTTGAGTTTTTTTTTTCCTGGCGAAATATTTCTTCTCCCTACTTGTTTTAAGTTTCGGGACGAAACTTCTTTTAAGGAGGGTAGAATGTAATATCCGCAATTTTCGATTTCCGGTAACTTCTTTTTTTTTCGGTCGGAGTCCGTTTTGACAACTCGCTCATGACCGTTCCGTCATTCTGAGAATGATTAATTCTACACTTTTTGACATCCGAGTTCTTTTCGGTATCGTTTCGTTGAGTTCTGTGCTTTTTAGCGACTTTTCCGCACTTGAGTTCGATTCTTGCGAATCTCGACCGAAACTGCTGTTTCGAGTTTCCCGCAAGTCCGTTTAACTTTGTTAGACGCGTGGTGAACTTCGGTTTGGTTATTCGATCACGTATGGTGATTTTCGGGCATTTGGGCCATTTTCGTAATTTCCCAAAGTTTGGGGTAATTACCTTCCGTTGTCGAATCTCGAGCCTTCGGGTGGTCGGAATTGTGTGTTCTACTAGCTCTTAGATTCGTCTTTGTGAGTACTTCGTAACCGCATCTTCGGTTCGTATTCGTGTTCGGGTTTCGGTGTCGTTTTGTTGAATTCAGGATTTACTAAACGACTTTTCTAAGTATGAGTTCATCTTTGTTAGATCATCATTAATTTTTGGTAACTCCAAAAATTATAAATCTTGCAATATTATAGAACATCGAGTTAGCTTTCCAATGGTTCAAACGGTGAGTCAATCTGAGTCGGACGAGAGAGTTATGGTCGTTTAGTGAAAGATCACACTGTCGGCACCTTCCAGATCCTTTCGGCCGATAGGGGGTCGATAGACCCTACCGGCATTTCGTATGGCTATCGGTTGGCCTATCGGCCGATAGGCCGGCCGATAGGTCTCGTGTTACACTATAAATGTGTCGCTTTGAGCGAACCGCTCATTTCCTTCCCCATTTTGCACGGCCGCGAGAGAGAGATATAGAGGGAGAGAGAATTCTTCATCCGGGGGTCGATTTTCATCATTTCTTTTCGGTTGTGAGGCTCGGATAATCAATCTAACGCGTGTTCTACGGATCTTAACACTTGAATCACTCAAGGTAATGTCTCTTGAAACCCTACCTTTTTGGATAATTGGGGATTTTGGGGTTTTGTCCGATTCTTTCCGTTTTGTTGATGGATTGATGATTATTTAGATGTATTATATCATTTCCCTTGTTATTCCATGGTTGGATCGTATCGATTCGTTGTTTGAGTTGAGTTCTTGACCGACGCCTTGAAGGTGTCCAGAAATGCCTTAGAGGGTTTTCGGGCGTTCTACGATTATTCTTCCTCGTATGGTCGATGATTTATTGATTGTATGATGTTAGGTCGTGTTTCTTGCGAAGAAACCGCGTTGAACCCTTTCGCTCGCCGCCGTCTTCCGCTTCGATAGCATTGGGCGTTTGAAGCTTCCAGGTTGAGCCGTGTTCGTGAATACTTGCGTACCGATTTTGAGGCAAGTATCTTGTCCATACATTTCATGTTTCGTAGGCATAATTATTGATAAATGATTTTATGCGAAATCCAATGTTTAATGAACGTAAAAAGGGATCGGTATGTTCTCGATAAATGTTGTCTTTCAACAATAATTCTTGTAATTCGTGAATATATGTGTTCTCGGAATATATGTGTTGGTTTTGTATGTTGAAAGATGCTACGATCACTTTGAGTGAGTTTAATAGACCGTAATCCTTTGCCGGGGATTACGTAATGTTATGTGTACTTGTTCGGTAAGAACGTAATGTGTGCGATATTGGTTGTTATTCCTTCGTGAGGAGATTGTGACACTTGGTGTTGTTTGGTATTGGTATTTGCTTGTGGTGGTGTGACATTAGTTGTGAGTGTACGTCGACTATAGTGGCCATTCTAGCGAAGTACCTAACATTTGTATGCATATTCTAGTATTCGAATTATGGCTTCCCGTGGCGTTGTGGATGATATGTGTATGTTCACCTAGGGACGGTCTGACGAGGCCTCTAGGGATACGTTGCCGTGAGTTTCGTATCGCGAACTATGGTTAACCACCCAGGGATGTCCGACGGGGCTCTGCGGGGTACGGTGGCCGTGAGTCTCGTACCAAGGTTAACTTTGAAGTGTTTTGTTGGAGAACTGTGATCTTTGGCGCATATTTCGTCTGATTAGAATGGCAGTTCAAATGGTATCGTACTTGGCTGGAATGGCACTAATAAATGTGTTGTGAATGAATTGTCTCTTGGTTGTGATAATTTGGTATGGGTACGTGAGTCATGTGGTTGCTCTGTGCATTGTAGCTCTGTGGTATGATGAGTGAGACTGTTGTTATGGTAATGTCGATACGGTGTAATTTCCACCGGGTATTCTTGCAGTATGTGATGTGGATGATTTGGGTCGTGGACCCTCGTGTTGTGATTGGAATGTTATAATTGGGTCGTGGGCCCCGTTATCCTGCTATCTGACTTGTATTTTGAAATAAACGATTGTTGAGCTATGTCCCCAAGCATTTCGAAAGGCTTGAAAATTCTTAAATCCCAAACGTTTTCAAAAACTCCCGAGATCGTAAAATGTTTTGTAAGTTGTAAAATGGTTTTATTCTTATCTTTCGTAATCAATTGTTTTGATCAAGTGAATTATCTCGGAAGTATATTCATGATTTCTATGTTCTTGGAGTATGATTTGTATGGCCTGTCTTTGTATTTATACTTGCACTAGCAAAACAGGTGGGGTTTTGCTAACCCCAGTATTCGGGGTGGATGTCTGTGTGCGTCCGTGTATTTGCAAAGTTGCTGGGGAGCAATTCACAGGATCGTTACGAAGGATGATGGAAGACGGCGATACTAATCACATGAAGACCGGTGTTGAATATTTGGTGATGTTTTGTTTTGTCTTTCCGTTGTGTTTACTTTCCCCTATGCGGGATTGTTGATTTATGTTAACCCCTGCGTGGGTATGAGTTACGAGAAAGAGTAATGTATGTTCGATGTGTATGTTGTGGTAAAAGACCAAATCGGTCTAATGGTTCGTTTGTTAGCCATGTCGGCATGTATAGTGTTAATGTGTTTTCTGTATTTAGCCTGGTAGATCCTCACGGAGGGGGTCTGCGGCGCTGTAATATTCCCGAAGGGTTTGGGGGTGTTACAGATGTATCGATTCTTATTGTTGACGTTAATGTCGTTCTGAGGCATCGTTGAATCGTTATTATCGAATTGGAACTGTTGCTATGATTTGCATTGGCCGATTGAAGGCATTTGATATATTCGTTTATCATATCTGTTTTCGGTGGTCGGTTTAAGATGTCGGGACATCTATTCTACCGTATCATTGGTTATCGATTAACCGTTCTAAGGTAATCGATGTATTTAATTGGGATTATCGAAGATAATTCCCATCCATTGTAGCATTGTTTATCGATTGACCGTTCTAAGGTAACCGATGTATTTAATTGGGATTACCGAAGATAATTCCCACCCGTTGTATCATTGGTTATCGATTAACCATTCTAAGGTAATCGAGGTATTGAATTGGGATTATCGAAGATAATTCCCATCCGTTGTATCATTAGTTATCGATTAACCGTTTTAAGGTAATCGATGTATTGAATTGGGATTATCGAATATAATTCCCATCCGTTGTATCATTGCTTATCGATTAACCGTTCTAAGGAAGATAATTCCCATCCGTTGCATCATTGGTTATCGATTGACCGTTCTAACGTAATCGATGTATTTAATTGGGATTATCGAAGATAATTCCCATCTGTTGTGTCATCGTATTCGATTGACCATTCTAAGGAAATCGATGTATTGAATTGGGACGGTCAAGGATAGTTCCACCCGTTGAGTTGTTGTGAATTGGCCATTCCAAGGCAGTCGAGGTATTTGAATTGGGACCACCGTAGACGGAGCCCATCCATGAGTTGTTGTTGTCGTGTTGGCCGACTCAAGGCAGCACGCTATTATTCTTGTGAATTTGGTAATCTTGGGATCGTTACTCTTGTGATTAATTATGTTTTGGAGGCTAGTCTCGGAGTGCTCGATGGGTAAGCTTGGGGCTTGAACCTTCGTGGTTGGTTTCCCAACACCTACAGTTCAGTAGGTCACGGTCATGTTAATGATCTCATTATGGGTAAGCTTGGGGCTTGAACCTTCGTGGTTGGTTTCCCAATACCTACAGTTCAGTAGGTTACGGTCATGTTAATGATCTCATTATGGGTAAGCTTGGGGCTTGAACCTTCGTGATTGGTTTCCCAACACCTACAGTTCAGTAGGTCACGGTCATGTTAATGATCTCATTATGGGTAAGCTTGGGGCTTGAACCTTCGCGGTTGGTTTCCCAACACCTACAGTTCAGTAGGTCACGGTCACTGGGTGATCTCATTATGGGTAAGTCTGGGGCTTGAACCCTCGCGGTTGGTTTCCCAGCACCTGCAATTCAGCAGGTCACGGTCATTGGATGATCTCATTGTGATACGGCTTCGTGCCGTGGCTTTGGCCCTCAGTTGATACAGCTTCGGGCTGTTTGGCTTCAGGCCATTGTGATGACTAGCAGTTTCGGCTGAGTGGCTTTTAGGCCATCGTGATGTATTGGTATTTTCGCTGGAATTTTCAGGCAATTGTGATTCGTATTTATTTCAGCTCTGGGTTGGTTTATCTTCGTGTAGTTCATTGTTGTGATCTGTATTGATGATTCGCCGTTGGGCACTTGTGTTCTAACCTATTGAGCAGGTACCGATCGAATGCCGCGGGCATAGTATTTCACGAATGCTCAATTGTTACTTTGGTTTGTGAGCATCTCGTATTACCATTGATGTACCATTTATTCTGCCTTTGGATGCATATCATGTTATACATGTATTTGATATTCATTATCTGGATGACTGACCCCGTGGGGGCGGAACATGTTTTCATGTTTTAGGTGCTTGCGAGGAGAGAGTTGAGACACAGGGGCATGACGATGGCAACGAGGCATTCGAGCGATACTAGTCCGAGATGTTTTGGTGTTCATGTCAGTCAGACAGTTGGATTACTCCAGTTTTGTTCAGTCATTGTCATTTTGTATCATCCGAGCTAGGCTCGTGGATGTCGTTGTATTTTATTTAGGCCATGTAGGCCCACTGTTGTCATTGAAATTCCATATCGGAATATTATGTTGGATGTCAGTGTAGGAATTGTGATTCCCCTTTTGGTCAGTTTGTTGTATTTTAGTCATGTTCGCCTGGTGGATCTCCTGGTGTGGGGTCCACGGCACTGTAATGACCCAATGGGATTTGGGGGTGTTACAGGTACTGCTTCATTGTTAAATGGATTGTATCATCTAAATCTCAGCAACAAAGTAGTTGTGAATACTATGACTAGAAAATGTGGTAGGGATGAAACCAATCATGTTTTGAAATGGCATCTTAGACTTGGACATGTTGGTCAGACCAAGGTTTACAAGATGGAAAAAGATGGACTTATGGGTCCATTGGGATCATATCCCTTCCTACTTGTGAATCTTGCCTTAAAGACAAAATGACTAAGTCCCCCTTCACAGGGACTTTTGAAAGAGCCACTGATAAACTGGGATTAATCCATATCGACGTTTGTGGTGCTTTGGAAGCATCACGTGACGGATATCAATATTTCATTACGTGTACAGATGATCATACTAGGTATGGTTATGTATACTTAATGAAACATAAATCCGAGGCCTTTGAGAAATTCCAGGAATTCAAGGCCCTAGTCGAGAATCAAACTGGTAATCATATCAAAGCACTTCGGTCGGACCGAGGTGGCGAGTATATGAGTATGGAGTTTGACGAGTTCCTTAAGGAACATGGAATAGTTTCACAACTAACACTTCCAGGTACTCCTCAGTTAAATGGTGTGTCAGAAAGAAGGAACCAGACTTTGTTGAACATGGTCCGTTCCATGGTGGGCTATACTGACTTACCGATTTACCTGTGGGGGTATGCACTCCTAACTGCCGCTTACATCTTAAACAGATGTCCTTCTAAATCCGTTTTTAAAACTCCACATGAGATGTGGGAGGGCAGGAAACCAAGTCTTAATCAAATTAGGATTTTGGAAATGTCCCGCCTATGTCAAGAAGACTAAGGTGGAGAAGTTGGAAGCTAGGTCCGCGAAGGGATGTTTCATTAGATTTCCGTCTGGGACGATGGGTTATCTATTCTACATACCCAAAGATCGAAAGATCGCTGTTGCTTTGCATGCACACTTCCTGGAAGATGAGTTCATTCAGTAAGACAGAGCAGGTAGAAATATTTCTTTGGAAGAATACAATGAAAATCCTCAGGAGACACCTGTGCAAGAATTTAGAACTGAACCTTCTGTAAAACACAAGTACAACCACCTCGTAGGTCTAGTAGGGTGTCTCAATTACCTGAGAGGTATAGTTTTATGCACTTCGAGGAACTGGGTTTCTACGAGGTTCCAGGTGATAAACAAGAGACCGACCCGCGACCAAATGACCTAGCAATGGTGGATGTAGACTCCATGAAATACACTGTAGCAGTCTTTATGTAGTTGGGACCTTCATTTTGACGAGGCAGTCAAAGAGTTTGACTTCATGCAAAACGAAGAGGAACCTTGTGTATACAAGAGGGTTAGTGGGAGCTAGATCGCATTCTTAGTACTATGTGTGTAATACCCCCAAGTTATTCAGGGAATATTACAGCGCCGTAAGCCCCTCCGTGGGACCTACAAGGCTAAACATACGCGGAACTATAGATTTTGACCGAGAAGGTCTACATGCAGTGGAATGAAGAATAATACAAAGGGTATTCAAAACATAACCAATGTATCCAAAGACATCACAACACAAATCAATACCTCGGCAAACACAGGCCGGAACATCAAGGAAAATGGAAAACAATACTCGAGTACTCAATAACCATTCCAGTACAACAACACTGGATGGAAAACTCAAAACATAACCGGAGGAAAGACACAGTATCACACCTGCCCACCATCTTCATGCCGACCCGATACCGGCCTGTCCGCTCTCCTGGAACCTGATATACATAAATAGTATTTCCCCCATAAAGGGGTTAGCCGTCGAATAGCTAGTGCAAGTATATCAAGTATGAAACACAATACAAAAAAAAAGTATGAAACACAATACTCCTCGACAATAAAGTAAATGTAACCATCAATTCATCAATTCAAGACTAGTATTCCGGAATAACTAAATCTCATGGCATCGCATCAATACATATATGAATACCGTGGAACCGCACCAGAGGCTACGGAACCCTCAGAGGACCCGTCGGTCCGTCCCAGAGTGGTTCGTTCATATCATCCGTGGAATCGCACCAGAGGCTACGAAACCCTCAGGGGACCCGTCGACCCGCCCCAGAGTGGATAAAAATAATCATGCCATTAATATTTCATACTTTCAAAGTCGAGAACGCACATTCATAAATATATACTTGCCTTTGAGACATCGAGAAATCGAACGGAAAAACGGTATGAGTTCGGTAGGTCCAAGAACGCGCTTCCGGCACCTAAACGATTCGCAAGGAATATGATAATCAATTATCCATACTCAAATTACACGAAGAAATTCCCGAAACCCGTCTACGATTCATGAAAATACACGGATAAACAACTAGAGGTTGGAAAATCGCTCAAACTCCCAAGAGTCCGGAAACGGCACAATCAAATCGGTAAAATCGTAGGAAAAGCATGCATACGGTATAGATACATCATAATCTCAAGGTTCTCAAGCTTCAAAACGGATAAATCGGACGAATTTACGAAAAACCCCAAACTCCAACACAATATTCAAAGTGTTCTTGAATAATCCTTCAATAATCCAATGAATAATCAAACATGCCCATAATCATGTGTATATCACTTCATACAACATGCTCTTAACAACCAAAACATCATCACTCAATACAAAATCGAAATCCAAGATGTTGAAGAAATTACCTCTTGAAGATCCAAGCACTTTAATCCGAAGAACACGTGATAGATCGATGATCCGGGCTTCACAATCGAAAGGGGATGAAGAAAATCGAACACTCAAATGATGGATGATGAAAATTTCCTCCCCTCAAGCTCTCTCTCTCGCAGGTAGCAGCAAAAATGGAGGAATGAGCTGAACTCGCTCAACAAAAGCAATTATAGGGTTTACTGCCCTGTGTGCCGCGGCCCAGCCGAAGTGTGCCGCGGCACAGGGCCAAAAATCGCGCCTAGTGATCGGCAGTGTGCCGCGGTCCGGCCGACATGTGCTGTGGAACAAAGTACAGAAGGTTTGGCCGATAAGTGCCATACGAGTGTGCCGCGGCCCGGCCGACATGTGCCGCGGCAGTGACTCGGCAGTGTGCCGCGGCCCGGCCGACATGTGCCGTGCCACACAGTACAGGCTGCTCGGCCAAAAACTGGAAAATGTGTGTGCCGCGGCCCACACCCCCCTTGGGTCCAAAAATGAAGAAAAATGACCCGGGAAGAGAATAAAAGCAATGGGACTCAATATCTGGGAAACAATAACACGAAATGGAAGTATGGAAACCCCAAAACGGTGGTTCCAAGCAATGATTACAAGGGTTCGCCCAACAAAACACAATTTGAACAATGAGGAGATTTGAAATGACATGAATTTCAACCGGGTATTACATTCTCCCCCTCTAAAAAGAAGTTTCGTCCCGAAACATAAGAAATAAATAGTTCGGGGTATTCCACCCGCATCTTCTCTTACGTCTCCCAAGTCGCCTCATCGACTCCATGCCTCGACCATTGCACTTTAATGTGGCTCAACCAGTGGAATGGTCTTATGTCGAAGTTGTTTCTCGCGACGCTCAAGGATCTTCATGGGTTTCTCCAGAAAGGTAATATCCTCGGTTACGTCAATCTCACTGTAGTGATAATGTGGCTCGGATCCGGTACGTACTTTCTCAACTGAGACACATGAAAAACACTGTGGACGTGACTCAAAGCTGGAGGCAACGCCAAGCGATAAGCTAAATCTCCAACTCTGTCCAAAATCTCGAAGGGTCCGATATACCTTGGACTAAGTTTCCCCTTTTTCCCAAAGCGGAAATCTCCTCTGGTCGGCCACACCTTGAGCAAGACATGATCCCCCACCTCAAACTCCAAGGGTCGACGACGAGTATCAGCATAAGATTTCTGACGACTCTGGGCAGCCAGCAATCGGTCCCGGATAATAAAAATCTTTTTCTTAGTCTCCATTAACATATCCGGTTCCGTCCCAACTAGCTCAGAAGCCTCGTCCCAACATAATGGCGACCTACATCGCCTACCATAGAGTGCCTCGAAGGGTGCCATTTTGATCGACACATGCCAACTATTATTGTAAGCAAACTCGATCAACGATAAGTGAAGCTCCCAATCATTACTCCAATCTAAGGCACAATCCCGAAACATATCTTCCAACGTCTGAATCGTCCTCTCTGTCTGACCGTCCGACTGAGGATGAAAGGAAGTGCTCAATCTCAACTCAGTACCCAGAGCCTAATGAACGGCCTGCCAAAAATGCGATACGAAACGGCCGTCTCGATCAGAAACAATGGTATTGGGGGCACCGTGTAACCTCACGATCTCAGCAATAAAGGTTCGAGCCAGTCTATCCGGTCCCCAAGTATCCTTAATACCCAAGAAGTGTGCAGACTTGGTCAACCGATCGACAATTACCCAAATCATATTCATTCCGGCCCGAGTTCTTGGCATGCCATTGATGAAATCCATAGAGATGTCTTCCCACTTCCACTCGGGAATGGGAAGCGGTTTCAACAACCCCGCTGGTCGTTGATGTTCGATCTTAACTTGTTGACACGTCAAGCACCGTAGTACAAACTCCGTAACATCCTTCTTCATATTATTCCACCAAAAATTGCGCTTCAAATATTTGTACATTTTATTCGTCCCGGGGTGGATTGAGTAAGGCGTAGCATGAGCTTCTCGGAGAATTTTCTGCCTCAACTCTAAATCGTTAGGAACACAATGCCTGCCCTGAAATCTCAGAATACTATCCTCGTGAACCATAAAGCCAGGAGCTTTTCCTTTAATTACATCTTCCTTCAGTTGGGAAATCATCGGGTCACTCCACTGCTTCCCTTTGATATCGTCAACCAAGGACGAAGTAATTTCGAGGGTACACAACTGTCCTTGTACTCATTGAAGCCAAACTTCTATCCCTTGCTCAATTAAATCCTGACGAATTTTCGTCTGAGATGTAAGAACCTCGAGCATTTGAAGAGATGCCGATTTGCGGCTCAAAGCATCCGCAACGACATTGGCTTTTACGGGGTGGTAAAGAATTTCCAAATCATAATCCTTTATCAACTCTAACCAGCGTCTTTGTCTCATATTCAGCTCCTTCTGACTGAAAATATACTTCAGGCTCTTGTGATCGGTATAAATCCAACACGGTGAACCATACAAATAATGCCGCCAAATCTTGAATGCGAAGACAATTGCGGCCAATTCTAAATCGTGAGTAGGATAATTCATCTCATAAGGCTTTAATTGTCGTGACGCAAAAGCTATCGTCTTATCATGCTGCATAAGTATACAGCCCAAGCCTTGACCCGAAGCGTCACTATAAACTGCAAAGCCCTCGTTACCATGTGGTAAAGTTAAAATCGGCGCTGAAGTCAATCGTCTCTTCAGTTCATTGAAGCTCTGTTGTCTCTCATCCGTCCAAACAAACTTTTCGGTCTTCTGGAGTAATTTCGTAAGCGGCCGAGTGAGTTTCGAGAACCCCTCGACAAACCGACGGTAATACCCAGCAAGGCCCAAAACGCTACGAACTTCCTTAACATTTTTAGGCGGTGCCCAATCTAGCACTGCCTCAATCTTCTGTGGGTCTACACGAACCCCTTCAGCCGAAATCACATGGCCGAGAAACATAACTTCTTCCAACCAAAATTCACATTTCGAGAATTTTGCATAGAGGTGCTCGATTCTCAAAATATCCAAAATCAAATGCAAGTGTCGGGCGTGTTCCTCCTTATCTCGAGAATAGATCAAGATGTCGTCAATAAAGACGACTACACACCGGTCGAGGTACTCGATGAATATCTTATTCATTAACTGCATGAATACTGCCGGTGCATTAGTCAACCCAAAAGGCATAACCACAAATTCATAATGCCCATATCTCGTCCGAAACGCCGTCTTCGGAACGTCGGACTCCCTCACCCTGAGTTGATAATACCCGGATCTTAAATCAATCTTCGAGAAAACCGCAGCCCCTTGCAATTGATCAAATAAATCGTCTATACGAGGCAAAGGATATTTGTTCTTGATGGTTACTTTGTTCAGCTCACGGTAGTCGATGCACAAACGTAGTGAACCATCCTTCTTCCTCACGAAAAGAACAGGCGCGCCCCAAGGCGAAGCGCTCGGTCTGATGTACCCTTTTTCCAAGTTCTCCCAACTGAGTCTTCAATTCCTGCATCTCGGAAGGTGCCATCCGAGAAGGTGCTTTAGAAATCGGAGCCACATCTGGCTCTAAGTCCACGGTAAATTCTATCTCTCGATCTGGCGGTAATCCCGGGAGGTCATCCGGAAAAACATCTTGGTACTCACTAACAACCAGAATCGAAGAGAAATCGATTTCGTTTCCTTCTGTTTTCAAGGCATAACACCAATAGCCCGTACAACCTTTATTCAAAAGTTTTACGGCCTTCATGGCACTGATAAGTAACTTGGATTGGCCCGACTTACGTCCCAAAAATGAGTACTCAGATCCGTCTTTAGTCATCATGGTGATAACCTTGGTACGGTAATTCATAATCGCTTGGTGACTATCAAGCCAATCCTCGCCGAGGATCACATCTTCGCCTTCCATATCAACTACAATCAGATTCTATAACCATTCCCTACCGGATATAATCACCGGGAAATCTCTAATCTCCCGGTTCCCCACAATTCTATCTCCGCGAGGCAGTTTCATGATGAAGGGATTGCAAGCAGTCAAACAAGTTATATTCAAACGGCGTACACACTCCATAGAAATAAAAGAATGTGTAGCACCCGTATCAAAAAGTACACGGACTGGATAAGATAAAATATGAATGGTACCTGAAGCCACCGCCGCGTCGGGTTCACCTGTTCAACGCATCTCATAAACCCGTGGTTGTACCGAACCGACGCTAGAGTTCCACCCTCCAGCATTCTGACCCCGTCCCCGGCCCCTGCCGAAATTCTGCTGAGGTTGACCAAAAGATTGTCGCTGATTTATACCTTGATCAAGTGGTGCTGGGGCAGAAGCCCAAGTGTCCAAAGTCTGAAGCCACTCTATGTCCCATCTGTCCGCACGTGTGACACTTCAATGGTGTAAAGTTGCATTCCGAATTAACGTGGCCTGGACGGCCACAATTATAGCAAGTCACCGTGCGATTTGTGGTACCCGGAGTAGGACGATAACTCCTCTTTCCTTTATTATAACGTGACGACTGTCCGGCAGAACGATTAGTCATCTGTGACCTCTGAAAGTTGCCACCCTTAGAGCCAGAAAAATTCCCGCGACTTTCTGCTTCTTCGGTTCTTCAGCGGTATCGTTGTCGGGGTTCAACATATCATGGGCTAAAGCTCTGTCCTGATACTCTTTCAGTGTGGTACAAGAAAATTCGGCCATGTACCGCCGTAAGTCCAAATTCATCCGCATATCAAAATAACGAATCTTATCACGCTCGTTATGCACTTGATCCTTCACACAAGCGAGTCGCTAAAAAAAACATGCACCAAAATGGGAATATCGGGAAAGAAGAAAAATGCGGATATCACAAATATAAGGCAATGAATGTTTCTTTATTTACTGGTAGTTACTGGCGTTTCCGAACTCGTAAATATACGTATAGAAACTAGTCCACGTATTTGAGAGCAAAACGTTCCACTCCTTATTGGATAAGGAGGTCGGCACTGGAAAGGTTTATAGCTCAAATACTTAATCGTTCGAAAGTCGATGAAACTTGACTGGGCATTAAGTTTATGTGAATACTTGTATGACGTGTTCTTTGGCATGGAGAGTGCATGTCGAACGCTAATGGTTAGTGGGAGCACACGTTATATGTAATATCCGTACTTTTTATTTTTGGTAATTTCCGTTTTGGTGTATGTTCGTTTTGGACGACCCGCTTGTCACTGTTTTAGGATTCTGGATCTATATTGTTCTTTGAGTTTTTCCATTTGGACGAGTTTCGGTGATGTTTTTGCGTATTTTCAACTCGAACTATGTTTTATCGCATGTACGCTCGATTCTCATAAAACCCGTTCGATTTCATTATTTCTCTATTTATATGAGTTCGTTTGGATGATTTGCTCATGTTGTGAGTTTCGTATTGTTAATCCGACGTCGTGTCTTGAATTTTCGGATGTTTGGGCCATTTTGTAATTTCTTAAGAGTTTAGGGTGCTTTTACCCTCCTTGTCGTATTTTGGATTCCTCGGTAGTTAGAAGTGCATTTTGTTCCAACACTCAGCTTCGTTGTTATGAACACATCGTATTTACACTTCTAATTCTATCCTTGTGTCGCGTTTCGTCGTTGTATCGACTGTGCAGAATGTAGTGTTCAGAACTGGGAACTGCTGCATGCATAACATACCTTATGCATGATCCATAACGTACGTTATGGCCTTCGCATTTTTAGTGCAGGCTGTTTGTTACGTACGTTAACCAGTGTTGGGTTACGTACGTAACCATCATAACATACGTTAACAGCTTGCGTTAACGTATGTAACGTGCTGTCAGGCCTTTTAATTCCTGACTTATCCTCAATCGCCTCATTTCATTCATTTTCTTTCTTTCTCGCGACGTGAGTTTCCTTTGAGCGATTTGGAGCGATTCGTCCGGTGCAATCCGTAGAAACCCTCTGAAGGTTTATTATTGCGTTCCAAGGAAGGTTAATCATCATCATTCTCCGTCCGAATCGAGGTATACTTCGTTGAACCCTAGTTTTTGGGGATTTCGGGATTTTTGGCATAATTCTCTCTGTAATCCGATTTAGCCTTGACGAATTGTTAGATTTCAATTGTGTAGTCGAGAATCCCTTGTTTCCATTATAGTTTAACGAATTTAACCTCGTAGTTTCTCCATTGTTAGATTATAACCGTCTTGGACTTCGTAATGACAGACAAATTGTTCCATCGAGTAGAATTAGGATTAATTCTTGCCTTTCCGCATTATTGAGACTTGTTGTATACCGTTATTGTGTTAGGAACGGATTTGTGAGGATTGTTCGGACCGAAACCTATTCCTTCGTCGTTTCCTTCATTTCGTCTTATTCAAGGCAAGTACATGTATTACATTCCGTTATGTGTGTATGATTTTGATGCGAATGATGTAAATGGTATTATTGAATGAATGTGATTGTTTCTCTTCCACCTAGGGATGGCATGTGGCCTCTAGGGGCCGATACTAATGGGTACGGCCATGGAAGTGGACATGGGTGCATGTGTTGATGTTCTTCCACCTGGGGACGGTTCGACGGGACCTCTGGGGGCCGATACTAATGGGTACAGCCGCGGAAGTGGTTTCTCACCTGGGGACGGTTCGACGGGACCTCTGGGGACCGATACTAATGGGTACGGTCACGAGTTACCAAGCGTGTATGGTTTTGGTGCGGGAACTTGAGGATATACTGTCTTCAATGCATATGTGATATTCCGGAATATTGATTTCAAATGTTTTTCATAAATGGTTTGTTTGCGTTGAATCTCGTATGTATATAATGTTGTGTAATTGTGTACTTGCACTAGCTATTCGAATGCTAACCCCTTAAATGGGGGAAATGCGTCTTATGCATTTCAGGTACTGGTCGAGCTGAGGAGCTGGCACGGGATGCGCATGCAAAGGATGGGTTGGCATGATGATGTGGCTCGAGTCTATATTTTTCTGTTTTGTCATTGCATTTGTTGAGTACTGGAGTTATACTGTTTATTTACTTAAACATGGTTTAAGTCCCCTGCGTGGGCAATAAATTGGTATTTAACTTATGTTTCATGTACTCCGTTAAAATGTTTTGGCTGAGGCCACGACTTATTTACTTTTGGGTGCACCTTTTGGGATACCATTGTGGTTTATGTGTCATGAGTTAGCCTGGTAGACCTCACGGGGGTTCTACGGCGTGTAATGTCCCATTTGTGAATTGGGGTGTTACATTTATGGTATCGGAGATTAGGTTTTGAATGCCTAGGCTGTCGGTTAATTTTGGGTCTGTAAGTTGTGTCGTTAGAGTCAGTCGTTGAGACTAATATCATCGTGCTACCGTCTTTTCATGCAACCCATGGCTGTAAGTCTTCTCGAACTCTTATACTTCTATAATTCGTTTCCTTGTGTTGTCCGGAATTGTGTATTTTGATACCAACCTTGTAGATTGTGAACCTTTCTGATCTTGTTCTTTTCACATTTTCTTCAGTATGTTGAGAGGTCGTGGTACACCAGCTTGGGGACGCGGCCGAGGCCGTGGTCGGGGTGATGATAATGAAGAGGGCTCACTTTCTCAGTCCTCTGCAGACTCAGCCTCTCACTCAGTGCCGTCGGGTAATAATGCCGACGCCGGGGCTACTGCCGTACTTCAACAGTTAGTAGCCCAGCTTGCTCAGATAGCTCAGGGTGGACGCCAGAATCCGCCCCCGACACCTGAAGAGGAGGCTAGTAAGTGGCTTCAGACGGTGACTAAGATGCACCCTCCCCATTTCTCCGGATCTTCTGACTCCCTTGGTTGGGAGAATTGGCTCTTTCAGTTGTCCAGGACCTTCGATGCGGTAGCTTGTCTAGAATACAGGAGGGTACATATTGCCCAATACCTCCTGGATAAGGAAGCTGCGGAATGGTGGGAGGACGTTGCGCCCAGAGACCGTCGAGCCACTTGGGATGAGTTCAGGGCTGCTATGGAAGCAGAATATTGTCCGCCGCCAGTCAAAGAACGCAGAATTGTGGAGTTCTTCACTGCCACACCCCAGGATGTGCCGATTTCTCAGGCCATTATCTCTTACAATCAGCAGTTGGGTTTCGTGAAAGATCAAGTGAGGACGGAGGCTGATAAAATCCGTTACTTCAATATGCGCTTGAAGCCGCATATCAGGCAGAGTATGGAACCGCTCATATGTGCCACTTTGAAGGAATACCAGGATCGCGCTCTAGCAATCGAGATGGCCGTCCCGGAATTAGAGTCGGTTTTGGAAGCTAAGAAGCAGAAGACTACTGGCGGATTCTCGGCCGGTAAGGGTGGTCAGTTTTCGAGGTCTCGTTCTGCTCCTACACCAGGAAAGAGGCCGTTTCATCAGGCCAGTGGATCTCAGGGTAACCGTTCGGTCCAGTCTGTTGCATCTGGCGGGAGAGTTTGTTTTAATTGCAGCCAGCCCGAACACATTATGAAGGATTGCCCACTTCCGTTAGTTACTTGCTTTACTTGCGGACAGATCGGGCATCGGGCAGCTCATTGTGAGAGGGCTACCAGGGCCGCTAGAATTCCGACTACCACCACCGATCAGAGGGAACACAGCACTCAAGCTACTCATGTTCCGCAGAGTTCGGGCCATGGTAGGGGTCGGGGTCAGCCGGATCGCCGTACAGTATCGAGTTCGGGTTCAGTCCATCCCCGATTGTATCAGATGAGGCGCACAGAGGAGGCAGACGTTCCGGTGGCGTCAGGTACCACTCAGATCCTTTCTCATCCAGTTTCAGTGCTTTTTGATTCGGGTGCGACCCATTCCTTTATTGCTTCTGATTGTGTGAGTCGTATTGGCTTTGATTGCTTGTTTGAGTGTGAACCATTTGTAGTGAGTACGCCTAGCGGGGATCGTATGGTTGGGGACCGGGAGGTTAGGGATTGCCCAGTGAGGATCAGGAGCCGGGATTGGCCCTCGAATCTCATTGTTATAGACCTTAAGGGTAAGGATTTGATCCTCGGGGATGATTGGTTGGATCGTCATGGTGCTATCATGAACTATCGGACTCGTACCATCTCGATAGTTGCTGAGGACGGCACCGATCATACTCTCGTCGGTTGTAAGCCGGGTAGATCGGGGAGTGTGATTAGCGCCTTGAAGGCAATGAAACTTCTGAACCAGGGTTGTGTCGGCTACTGGTGTTACGCTCTGCAGGTGGAAGATGGTGGGGTTGACTTGTCGTCAATTCCAGTTGTTAGCGAGTATCCCGACGTATTTCCGGATGACTTGCTGGGATTACCACCACAGCGAGAGGTGGAGTTTCCTATTGATCTTGAGCCGAATGCGGCCCCTATTTCTCGAGCACCGTACCGTATGGCACCGTCGTAGATGTTAGAGTTGAAGAATCAGTTGGGAGAGTTGTTAGATAAAGGGTATATTCGACCGAGCGCATCGCCTTGGGGTGCGCCTGTACTTTTTGTTAAGAAGAAGGATGGATCGCTTCGTTTATGCATCGACTATCGAGAATTAAACAAGTTAACCATCAAAAATAAATACCCTTTGCCCAGGATCGACGATTTATTTGATCAGCTTCAGGGAGCGACAGTCTTTTCGAAGATTGATTTGCGATCGGGCTACTACCAGTTGAGGATTCGGGATAGCGATATACCGAAAGCTGCCTTTCGGACGAGATATGGCCATTACGAGTTTGTGGTTATGCCTTTCGGGCTAACCAATGCCCCAGCAGTGTTCATGCAGTTGATGAACAAAGTTTTTATTAAGTATCTGGACAAATTCGTAGTCGTCTTTATCGATGACATTCTTATCTATTCACGGAGTCGGGAGGAGCACGTCTTACATCTCCGGATTGTATTAGACATTTTGAGAGCTGAGCAGTTGTATGCGAAGTTCTCTAAGTGTGAGTTTTGGCTCGAGGAAGTGATGTTCCTCGGGCATGTGATTTCAGCAGAGGGAGTTCGGGTAGATCCGCAGAAGATAGAGGCAGTGATGGCTTGGGAGCCGCCTAAGAATGTAAAGGAGGTGAGGAGTTTTCTGGGTCTCGCCGGCTATTACCGTAGATTTGTTGAGGGGTTTTCTAAGATCGCTAGACCACTCACTCAGTTGCTCCAGAAGACTCAGAAATTCGAGTAGACCGCAGACAGACAGAGTAGTTTTGACGAGTTGAAGAGACGACTAACTACCGCACCCATGTTAGCGTTGCCTCAAGGGAACGAAGATTTCGTGGTATATAGTGATGCTTCGGGCCTCGGGCTCGGATGTGTTTTGATGCAGAGAGATAGGGTCATTGCGTATGCATCCCGCCAGTTGAAACCTTATGAGGTGAATTACCCCACGCATGATTTGGAATTAGCTGCGGTCGTTTTCGCCTTAAAGATCTGGAGGCATTATCTCTATGGTTCGTCGTGTAAGATTTTTACGGATCACAAGAGCTTGAAGTATATCTTCAGTCAGAAAGAGTTGAATATGAGACAGCGTAGGTGGTTGGAGCTAATTAAAGATTACGACCTCGAGATACTTTACCATCCAGGTAAGGCTAACGTAGTGGCTGATGCGTTGAGCCGGAACTCGATGGCGTTACAGATGTTAGAGGTACTTACACCACAGAGTAGGATCCAGCGAGATCTTATTCGTCAGAATATCGAGGTTTGGGTTCAGAGAGTTCAGGGTCAGTTATGTGCGTTAGAGATCACTTCGTCCTTGACTGATGATATCAAGGCGAAACAATATGACGATCCGTTTTTGGTCCAGTTGAGGGAGGATGTGAGGAAGGGGAAAGCCCCTGGATTTGTGGTTCAGGACGATGGAGTTTTGAGATTTCGCGGCAGACTATGTGTACCGAGTGTTACTGAGCTGAGACAGAAGATCTTGAGTGAAGCTCATACCACACCTTACTCCATACATCCTGGTACGAGCAAAATGTACGAGGATGTGAGGAGTAACTACTGGTGGAGTAATTTGAAGACAGATGTTAGTGAGTTTGTATCGAGGTGTTTGACCTGTCAGCAGGTTAAGATCGAGCATCAGCGACCCGCGGGACTTTTGCGACCACTTCATATTCCGGAGTGGAAGTGGGAGGATATTTCTATGGATTTCATTACCAGTATGCCTAAGACTCGGACTGGAATGAACATGATTTGGGTTATTGTCGATTGACTAACCAAATCAGCTCATTTCCTGGGTATTAAGGACACTTGGGGGCCGGAGAGGCTGGCACGAGTATTTATTGCAGAGATAGGGAGGTTGCATGGGACCCCTAAGAGTATTATTTCAAATCGAGATGGTCGTTTCATATCACACTTTTGGCAGGCCGTTCATCGGGCTTTGGGGACTGAGTTGAGACTCAGTACATCCTACCACCCCCAGATAGACGGACAGTCCGAGCGGACGATACAGACTCTGGAGGATATGTTGCGAGCCTGTGCTTTAGATTGGAAGGATGATTGGGAGTCGCACTTGCCAATGATCGAATTCACGTACAACAACAGTTGGCACGCCTCGATCAGGATGGCACCATTTGAGGCACTATATGGTAGGAAGTGCAGATCGCCGTTATGTTGGGATGATACATCTGAGCTAATTGGCACCGAGCCTGATATGGTAGTTGAGACGAGAGAGAAGATTGCTTTGATTCGCGATAAGTTGTTGACGGCACAGAGTCGGCAGAAGTCTTATGCCGATACACGTCGCCGGCCGTTGGAGTTTGAGGTGGGAGACCATGTGTTGCTTAAGGTGTCGCCGACACGGGGAGTTTACCGTTTCGGTCGGAAGGGTAAACTTAGTCCGAGATTTATTGGGCCATTCGAGGTTCTAAAGAGAGTTGGAGAGCTTGCATATCGGTTAGGCTTGCCGCCGTCCCTGAGCCACGTGCATAACGTATTTCATGTTTCCCAGCTTAGGAAGTACGTACCGGACCCTAGCCATATTATTGATTTTGGAGAAATCGAGTTGGGGCCCGACATTACCTTCGAGGAGAGGCCGATTCAGATCTTAGAGCGTCGGGTGAAGCAACTCAGGCACAAAACCATTCCTTTGGTTAAAGTGCAATGGTCGAGGCATGGATCCGAAGAAGCCACGTGGGAGACGGAAGAGAGTATGAGGTTGAGATACCCCGAGTTATTCGCGTTGTATGTTTCGGGACGAAACTTATTTTTAGGGGGAGAGAATGTAATATCCGTACTTTTATTTTTGGTAATTTCCGTTTTGGTGTATCTTCGTTTTGGACGACCCGCTTGTCACTGTTTTAGGATTCTGGATCTATATTGTTCTTTGAGTTTTTCCATTTGGACGAGTTTCGTTGATGTTTTTGCGTATTTTCAACTCGAACTATGTTTTATCGCATGTACGCTCGATTCTCGTAAAACCCGTTCGATTTCATTATTTCTCTATTTCTATGAGTTCGTTTGGATGATTTGCTCATGTTGTGAGTTTCGGATTGTTAATCCGACGTCGTGTCTTGAATTTTCGGATGTTTGGGCCATTTTGTAATTTCTTAAGAGTTTAGGGTGCTTTTACCCTCCTTGTCGTATTTTGGATTCCTCGGTAGTTAGAAGTGCATTTTCTTCCAACACTCAGCTTCGTTGTTATGAAAACCTCGTATTTACACTTCTAATTCTATCCTTGTGTCGCGTTTCGTCGTTGTATCGACTGTGCAGAATGTAGTGTTCAGAACTGGGAACTACTGCATGCATAACGTACGTTATGCATGATCCATAACGTAAGTTATGGCCTTCGCATTTTTAGTGCAGGCTGTTTGTTACGTACGTTAACCAGTGTTGGGTTACGTACGTAACCATCATAACGTACGTTAACAGCTTGCGTTAACGTACGTAACGCGTTGTCAGGCCTTTTAATTCCTGACTTATCCTTAGTCGCCTCATTTCATTCCTTTTCTTTCTTTCTCGCGACGTGAGTTTCCTTTGAGCGATTTGGAGCGGTTCGTCCGGTGAAATCCGTAGAAACCCTCTGAAGGTTGATTATTGCATTCCAAGGAAGGTTAATCATCATCATTCTCCGTCCGAATCGAGGTATACTTCGTTGAACCCTAGTTTTTGGGGATTTAGGGATTTTTGGCATAATTCTTTCCGTAATCCGATTTAGCCTTGACGAATTGTTAGATTTCGATTGTGTAGTCGAGAATCCCTTGTTTCCATTATAGTTTAACGAATTTAACCTCGTAGTTTCTCCATTGTTAGATTATAACCGTCTTGGACTTCGTAATGACCGACAAATTGTTCCATCGGGTAGAATTAGGATTAATTCTTGCCTTTCCGCATTATTGAGACTTGTTGTATACCGTTATTTTGTTAGGAACGGATTTGGGAGGATTGTTCGGACCGAAACCTATTCCTTCGTCGTTTCCTTCGTTTCGTCTTATTCAAGGCAAGTACATGTATTACATTCCGTTATGTGTGTATGATTTTGATGCGAATGATGTAAATGGTATTATTGAACGAATGTAATTGTTGCTCTTCCACCTAGGGATGGCATGTGGCCTCTGGGGGCCGATACTAATGGGTACGGCCACGGAAGTGGACATGGGTGCGTGTGTTGATGTTCTTCCACCTGGGGACGGTTCGACGGGAGCTCTGGGGACCGATACTAATTGGTACGGTCGCGAGTTACCAAGCGTGTATGGTTTTGGTGCGGGAACTTGAGGATATACTGTCTTCAATACATATGTGATATTCCGGAATATTGATTTCAAATGTTTTTCCTAAATGGTTTGTTTGCGTTGAATCTCGTATGTATATAATGTTGTGTAATTGTGTACTTGCACTAGCTATTCGAACGCTAACCCCTTAAATGGGGGAAATGCGTCTTATGCATTTCAGGTACTGGTCGAGCTGAGGAGCTGGCACGGGATGCACATGCAAAGGATGGGTTGGCATGATGATATGGCTCGAGTCTGTATTTTTCTGTTTTGTCATTGCATTTGTTGAGTACTGGAGTTAGACTGTTTATTTACTTAAACATGGTTTAAGTCCCCTGCGTGGGCAATAAATTGGTATTTAACTTATGTTTCATGTACTCCATTAAAATGTTTTGGCCGAGGCCACGGCCTTATTTACTTTTGGGTGCACCTTTTGGGATATCATTGTGGTTTACGTGTCATGAGTTAGCCTGGTAGACCTCACGGGGGTTCTATGGCGTGTAATGTCACATTTGTGAATTGGGGTGTTACATTATAGGTATGCTAATTGGATTAGTATACTCGAACCGACTCACCCTCGATTCGTCACACGGATTTCACTCTGGGACAGTCAATGATGGAATCGAAAGGTTGTGATAGGTATTCGTGAACCTTCGACTTGAGGATTTAGTAGGGATGTGCTTGTGACGTCAAGATTTTCATTAGAGTAGTTCGACCCTATAAACCGGAAGGCGGGGGTCAACCTCGATGTGCATCTTAACGGGCAAGTAGCAGGTCCTACTGAATACCAAGATAGAATTCTTTCTCCCGTTAGTGAGCGGGTTAAATGTCCTATGCGGTTATTGGCAGATGAGATCATAAGTCTTTGGCCAAAGCATTGGAGCTAGTTGTATTGGATACACGAGAGCTCGATGATCTCGATTTGCATTAACGCATGCATAGCGTCAAGTACAGATAGGGTTTGACTGACCGTGACCCTATAACTTGATCAGGACATTTGAAAGAAGGGTTCATACGTATACTGGTATTCACGACAGAATGGTTCTTGAATGATCCCAATCATTCGTTCTCAATTGGGGTACAGTGTAGGCCGCCAGGCTGGCTAGGTGGTGCTACTACTCTTTGGTTCCTCCCATTGCTGACTGAGACGGACCTACCAAGTCGCGTAATAGGATTGACGACGGAATGAATCAAGCTTATTCTCTCATTATGAATATTAGAGATCGGATATCTAATTTGGGACATTGGATGTCTAAATCGATTTATTGGATAAATTGATTTATGGCCTAATGGATTAAATAAATTACTGGGTGATTAAATTTTAAATAATAAATATAATTATTTCTCAGAGAAATTAATTATGTTATTATGTATTTAATATGATAAATAAATTAAATTAATTAATCTATATAAATACATCGGAACGGAATCGGAATTTATCTGTTTGGACTCATGGGAGTTTGAAACGAACTGAACTCGTCCGATTCATTCTCATAGCCGCCCCCTCTTTTTCCACCCACCTTCATTTTATCTTTGTTTCATTCTTTATTGAATGATAAAGACATTGGGGTCATGGTATCTTTTGATTGTGGGGTTGATCACTTATATGATGAGTTGTATCATGTGAAAAGGAATAGAATAAAAAGGAAGAAAGACTTCATCTCATAAGCTGACCCATTCCATACGTGAACATCAGGAGTGAGAAAAGAAAAGAGAGAGAATATTATTCTTCTCAAGTCTTCATCATCTTCTTCATTTTATTCTTGAGTTCTCTTGGAGAAAATTCAAGATATATTGAGAGATATAAATTAAACACTTAGAGTGTTATAATCAAAGTTTCATCACTTGATTCTAGCCGTAACCTTAGAGGTTAATCAAGTATTGTCATTCCGTTCATTTGTCCGACGCGTGACTCTTGGGATTCGGTGCCTAAAACGAAGGCCCAGCGGAAGCGGTAAAACGAAAATTAATTCGATCCGAATCCCTACGAGGATCGATCAAGCTACGTATATACGAATATCAAAAAACGAATTCACAAGAGATATAGAAACTCACCCTTGTTGTCCATTGATTAGATGCATAACCTTCTCTTGAGCTATTCCCCAAGCTTTGCTTGATCTCTACGAATCTATTCCGCTTCAAGCCCTTGAACGATCCAACGCCGAAAGCACCGCGTCTCTACTTGCCATGCGCCGGAGAAACGACCGGAACGACGATCACCTTGCTATCCTCCGAGGATACGGCTAGAGCTAAGTGATGAAGCTATATATGTAAAGATTACTACACTCTAAGTGTTTTAATCTTACTCTCTCTTTATGTCTTGATATTTTTCTCTAAGAAAAACAAGAACAAAGTTGAAGAAGAAGATGACTTGGAGAAAAACTTTTTATTTCTCTTTTCTCTAACAACTCACGTATGATGCCAAGAAGTTAAGTGAGGATGAGAGATCAAAGTCTTCTTTATATTCTTATTCAACCCACATGAAAACAATACATATCACATGATTGATACCCTACCATATAATGTATATGATACTTGTGCCCTCAACACACGAGATTCCAAAACCATGATGGGGACAAGTCAATACACACACATGGACATAAGTGGGAGGCGGCCGAGATGAATTATAGGAAGAGTTCGGTTCGTTTCGGACTCCCGAGAGTCCAAACAGATAAACTCCAATTCCGTTCCGATGTATTTATATCGTTTAATTAATCCAATTAATTAAACATATCAAATACAAAATAACATAATTAATTTCTCCAAGAAATAATTATATTCATGAATTAAATTAATCACCTAGTGATATATTTAATTCAGTAGGCCGTAAATCAATTTATCCAATAAATCAATTTAAACATCCAATGTCCCAAATTTAGATATCCAATATCTAATATTCATAATGAGAGAATTAGATTGATTCATTTCGTCGTCAATCCTATTGCGCGACTCAGAGGTCTGCCTCTACCAAAGAATGGGAGGAACCAAAGAGTAGTAGCACCACCTAGCCAGCCTCGCGGCCTACACTGTACCCCAACTGAGAACGAATGATTGGGATCATTCAATAACCATTCTGTCGTGAATACCAGTATACGTATAAACCCTTCTTTCAAATGTCCCGATCAAGTTATAGGGTCACGGTCAGTCAAACCCTATATGTACTTGACTCTATGCATGCGTTAATGCAAATCGAGATCATCGAGCTCTCGTGTATCCAATACAACTAGCTCCAATGCTTTGGCCAAAGACTTATGATCTCATCTGCCAGTAACCGCATAGGACATATAACTCGATCACTAACGGGAGAAAGAATTCTATCTTGGTATTCAGTAGGACCTGCTACTTGCCCGTCAAGATGCACGTCGAGGTTGACCCCCACCTTCCGGTTTACAGGGTCGAACTAATCTAATGAAAATATTGACGTCACAAGCACATCTCTACTAAATCCTCAAGTCGAAGGTTCACGAATACATATCACAACCTTTCGATTCCATCATTGACTGTCCCGGAGTGAAATCCGTGTGACGAATCGAGGGTGAGTCGGTTCGAGTATACTAATTCAATTAGCATACCTATAACGTATGCTCCCACTAACCAGTAGCGTTTGACAGGCACTCTCCATGTCAAAGAACACATCATACAAGTCTTCACATAAACTTAACGCCCAGTTAAGTTTCATCGACTTGCGAATGATTATGTATTTGAGCTATAAACCTTTCCAGTGCCTACCCCCTTATCAAATAAGGAGTGGAACGTTTTGCTCTCAAATACAGGGACTAGTTTCTATATGTATATTTACGAGTTGGGAATGCCAGTAACTACGAGTAAATAAAGAAACATTCATTGCCTTATATTGATGATTTACATAATAACAAGTACAATGCCCTCACTCAACATCCTCTGAGTGGCATTCGAGGGCATACTCCTAACAATCCCCCGCTTGCAATCAATGCCACACACTATGGTATCTAATACCCATGTTCTCCAGATGACGCTCCAAGCTAGTCTGAGAAAGTGGCTTGGTCAGTAGATCGGCGACGTTGTCGGCCGAGTCTACTCTGTGCAGCACAATGTATCCCTTGCGAACAAATTCTCTTACGAGATGATACTTCCTCTCAATATGTTTGGTGCTGTTTTGAAAACTCGGCTCCTTGGCTGCGCTCTGACTCGTCGTTGTTGCGGTGAACAGGCAGCTCAGCACATGGTATCACTTGAAGTTCTCCCAGAAACTTCTTAATCCAGAACCCTTCCTTGGAAGCCTCCGAGGCTGCTTGATACTTAGCCTGACAGGTGGAATTAGCAGTCGTGCTTTGCTTGACGCTACGCCAAGATACTGCTCCTCCATTAAGAGTAAATATGTAGCCAGAAGTAGACATCGAGTCATCCTTCAGTCCTTAGAAGTCCGAATCAGTAAATCCCACCACATCCAATTCTCCACCGCCATACATAAGAACCATATCTCTAGTCCTTCTTAAGTACTTGAGAACGTTCTTTACAGCAGTCCAATGTTCCCTACCTGGGTTTGCCTGAAACCTACTCACCACGCTTACTGCATGCGCAATATCAGGTCTCATACACAACATAGCATACATAAGGCTACCCACGGCCGAAGCATATGGTATATTACTCATTTCCTTTCGTTGTTCCTCACTTTGAGGACACATCTTCAAGGTGAGTTTTATTCCATGTCGCATCGGTAGGAACCCTCTTTTAGAATCATCCATCTTAAATCGCTTTAAGAGTTTATCTATATAGAGGGCTTGGGAAAGACTTATTGTTCTCTTCTCTGTATCCCGGTAGAGTCGAATACCAAGAATATAGGTAGCTTCTCCCAAGTCTTTCATAGAGAAATTACTCGAAAGCCAAGCTTTCACAGAACTGAGCATTCCCACATCATTTTCTATTAGTAGAATGTCATCTACATATAGTATTAAGAATGCGATCTTGCTCCCACTAACCCTCTTGTATACACAAGGTTCCTCCTCATTTTTCACGAAGTCAAACTCTTTGACTGCCTCGTCAAAACGAAGGTTCCAACTACGAGACGCTTGCTTCAGTCCATAAATGGAACGCTGAAGCTTGCACACTTTTTGAATATCGACTTCGGACACAAAGCCTTTAGGCTGCTCCATATAGATTTCCTCCTCGAGGAATCCATTAAGGAAAGCCGTCTTTACGTCCATTTGCCATATCTCATAATCGTGTTAGGCAGCTATTGCAAGCATCATGCGAATAGACTTGATCATGGCTACGGGCGAGAAGGTATCGTGGTAATCGATCCCTTCCTTTTGCGTATAACCATTTGCCACAAGCCTGGCCTTATAGGCGTCAACCTTGCCATCACCATCAGTCTTTCTCTTGTAGATCCACTTATTCCCAATAGGCTCTATGCCCTTGGGGCGGTCTACTAGAGTCCATACCTGATTGACATGCATCGAGTCTATCTCAGCTTCCATAGCTTCACGCCATTTCGCGGAGTCTACATCCACCATCGCATGGTCATAGGTCGTCGGGTCGGTCTCTTGGCTATCACTTGGAACCTCATGGAGACCCAGCTCCTCCAAGTGCACAAGCCCATACCTCTCAAGTAAATGAGACACCCTACTAGACCTACGAGGTGGTTGTACTTGTGTTTCAGAATGTTTGGTTCCAATTTCTTGCGCCGGTGTCTCCTTAGGAGTTTCATTGTATTCTTCCAAAGAAATACTTCTACCTGCTCCGCCTTCCTCGATGAACTCATCTTACAGGAAGTGTGCTTGTAAAGCAACAATGATCTTTCGATCTTCAGGCATGTAGAATAGATATCCCATCGTCCCAGACGGGAATCCAATGAAACTTCCCTTTGCGGACCTAGCTTCTAACTTCTCCACCTTAGTCTTCTTGACATAGGCGGGACATCCCCAAATCCTAATATGATTAAGACTTGGTTTCCTTCCCTCCCACATCTCATGTGGGGTTTTAGGAACGGATTTAGAAGGACATCTGTTTAAGATATAAGCGACAGTCAGGAGTGCATACCCCCACAGGTAAATTAGTAAGTCAGTATAGCCCAGCATGGAACGGAGCATGTTCAACAAGGTCTGGTTCCTTCTTTCTGACACACCATTTAACTGAGGAGTACTTGGAGGTGTTAGTTGTGAAACTATTCCATGTTCCTTAAGGAACTTGTCAAACTCTATACTCATATACTCGCCACCTCGGTCCAACTGAAGTGCTTTGATATGATTACCAGTTTGTTTCTCGACTAGGGCCTTGAATTCCTGGAATTTCTCAAAGGCCTCGGATTTATGTTTCATTAAGTATACATAACCATACCTAGTATGGTCATCTGTAAACGTAATGAAATATTGATATCCGTCACGTGCTGCTTCCAAAGCACCACATACGTCGCTATGGATTAATCCCAGTTTATCAGCGGCTCTTTCAAATGTCCCTGTGAAGGGGGACTTAGTCATTTTGCCTTTAAGGCAAGATTCACAAGTAGGAAAGGGACCTGATCCCAATGGACCCATAAGTCCATCTTTTTCCAACTTGTAAACCTTGGTCTGACCAACATGACCAAGTCTAAGATGCCATTTCAAAACTTGATTGGTTTCATCCCTACCATGTTTTCTAGTCATAGTATTCACAACTACTTTGTTGCTAAGATTTAGATGATACGATCCATTCAACAATGTAGCAGTACCCACTAGTTTATTTCTAAAATAAATTTTGCAGGAACCATCACCAATGAAAAATGAAAAGCCTTTTCGGTCCATGACCGGAATGGATATAATGTTTTTGTGCCCCTTGGTCAAAACAAGTACATCTTCTAAAGTCAAAACAAAGCTGGATTCTAAACCCAAAAGAAGTGATCCTATGTCGGTCGCCTCGACACTATGCCCACTTCCGACTGTGATCATAATTTCTCCAGCTCCAAGCTTCCTACTTTGTTCCAGATCCTGATTCACGGTACAAATATGAGAACTAGCACTAGAATCCAGTATCCAGGAAGTAGAAAATATAGTAGCAGAACAATTTGTTTCCAAAACTAAAAGTTCTATACCTGAAGTGGCATGAAGAATCGGACAGTCTCTAGCCCAGTGGCCCAGCTCACCACACTTGAGACAAGCATCCTTCTTTTTCTTGTTCTTCGAAACCATCGGGGCCTTGCCCTTACCCTTAAGGTCCTTAACTTGTGGTCGAGTTTGCTTCTTGGTCTTTTTCATCTTTTTCTTAGACCTCCGAGGTCCAGAAGAAATCACAAGAGCAGACTCCTTCATCCGCGGAGTCTTCATCTGAGACTGAGCGGTCACAAGTTTGTTCATTAGCCCAGCTAAATTACATGCAATCTCATTGCAGTTGAAGTTCATAACAAACTGTGAGAAGGAATCATGGAGAGACTGTAGGATAAGGTCGGTTTGGAGAGAAGTATCCATTTTAAAATCAAGAGCCTCCAATCTCTCGATCATGGATATCATTTTGAGGACATGTTCCCCAACCTTCTCACCTTCCTTCATCCTTGCACCGAACAGTTACTTGGATATCTCATATCTAGCAGTTCTGCTGTGCTCACCATAAAGCTCGGTTAAGTGAGATAGAATCTGCCTAGCAGAAGTCATTTTCTCATGAGCTCTCTGAATCTCATTAGACATGGAAGCCATCATATAAGCACGGACTTTCACGTCATCCTTAACCTACTTTTCATGGTTTTCAATCTCTTCCTTATTGGCTCGGGTCCGCACAGGAGGCGCCGGAATGTCCGTATCCAAGACGTATCCCAGTGCCTCTATACTGAGGACAATCATCAGATTGCGGAGCCAATCCACAAAGTTAGGTCCCATTAAGGTGTTCTTTTCGAGCAGAATTGCGAGTTGATTCATTGTCATATTAAGATTTGAGTCTGCATTAAGTACGATAGATTAATTAGTGACTCATTCAATTATGTTCTGAGTATAGAATTAAGGTCTTTTCTATTCTTGTTACCCAGCTCCCACTATTTTTATCGGAATAACACACTCCCATATGAAATCCGGAAGTATCGTCGCTCTACTTCATAGTGGTGATCGAGTTCTTTATAAATCTTAATAGAGGGCAACCGAACAGGTTTCTAGTCTATTAATTTTCATAAAGTGGTCTCCAACACCAACCCATCTAATGGATGATTCGATCTTCTTTTTCCCCTTGTTCACTCCCCTCAACCTATATGGTTTCTATGGTTCGTGAACAAGTTAAGTTTATACCATCGACGCAAATCAGTTTCACAATTGAATCTTATCCGGAAACCTATCAGGTTTCTAGGGATAAAATTTACTCCAACCGAAGGCATCCAATGCGCTCCCGGTAATTTATCCGTCCTCCCCGAACGACTACCCCGATAACTCGGAAGCATAGCACATCCGGTTTGGATTTCAATTTCCCGAAAACTCGATGAAGGTAAGGAAAACCTTGAAACCTTATAAACTTAATAATTTATCGTGGGAGAATTTTCGCGATTAACATTACACTTTGCACATTAATCGTTTAAGCGCGTTTGTGGCATTCATACAATATGAAACAACTATTCACAACCTAGTTTCTACCAACATGTGGTTCATGGACCGTTCCTAGAAAACAAAAACTCCGTAATCTAATTACAAGTCTTCGTCTTGAATCTTCGTCTTCTCGAAATGGATCTTCCTCCGCTCTTCGTCATTACATATAAATTTTACATTGAAATTGCATCCTAGATACAAATTTTTTCTAGTAAAATAAATAGGCTCAAAACGGCCTTTACAACCCAATCGAATAAAATGAACGATTCAAAAACTAAGTCCACGAACCACATCCCCATTCAAAAGCATTCATCCAATAAATACTAAATAAATGGAAAGCGTAGAGATACATTGATACGAACTGATCAAATCGATTCACACAATCGGTAATATGAAAACATTCAAAATATTTCGGTCGATCACAAGTATTCCTATAAATCAATTTTCCCTTATAAAATGAAATACCATAAATCATTTTAATCATATTAAATCCAATTCAAAATGAGGGAAATCATGTTTAGGAATACACGAAGCAAACAAGCCCGAAACGGGTCCGAAATGGGCCGAACCGCGCCCGAAAACGCCACCAGGCAGCATGCAGGGCTGCCCAGCGGCCCTGGGCCGCGGCCCCCTGAGCCTGGGCTGTACCCCACAGTACAGTGCTTGCCCAGGCCGGCTGCAATAGCCCTGGGCCGCGGCCCCCGAGCCCTGGGCCGCGGCCCCCGAGCCCTGGGCCACGGCCCCCTGCTCCCGGACCCCTCCCGGACCGTCCAACGGCATTTCGGGGCTAGTTTTTTGACCGGATATCCAATATCTATATTCTCCAACATTCATATCTTCAATATAAATCATATTTCCAAGAAATTAAGATTTATATTTAGACATAAACTTACGAAAAATATAACTACAACGAACGTAAAAACATATACCACGATTATGACTAAAATGATTCTAAATCATTCACCATCTAATCAAGCATTCCAAATGCTAATATCGTATATACGATCGCAAGACCTACGCTCCGATACCACTGTTAGGATTCGGTGCCTAAAATGAAGGCCCAACGGAAGCGGTAAAACGAAAATTAATTCGATCTGAATCCCTACGAGGATCGATCGAGCTACGTATATACGAATATCAAAAAATGAATTCACAAGAGATATAGAAACTCACCCTTGTAGTCCGTTGATTAGATAGATAACCTTCTCTTGAGCTATTCCCCAAGCTTTGCTTGATCTCTACGAATCTATTCCGCTTCAAGCCCTTGAATGATCCAACGCCGAAAGCACCGCGTCTCTACTTGCCACGCGCCGGAGAAACGACCAGAATGACGATCACATTGCTATCCTCTGAGGATACGGCTAGAGCTAAGTGATGAAGCTATATATGTAAAGATTACTACACTCTAAGTGTTTTAATCTTACTCTCTCTTTATGTCTTGATATTTTTCTCTAAGAAAAACAAGAACAAAGTTGAAGAAGATGACTTGGAGAAAAACTTTTTCTTTCTCTTTTCTCTCACAACTCACGTATGATGCCAAGAAGTGAAGTGAGGATGAGAGATCAAAGTCTTCTTTATATTCTTATTCAACCCACATGAAAACAATACATATCACATGATTGATACCCTACCATATAATATATATGATGCTTGTCCCCTCAACACATGAGATTCAAAAACCATGATGGGGACAAGTCAATACACACACATGGATATAAGTGGGGGGCGGCCAAGATGAATTATAGGAAGAGTTCGGTTTGTTTCAGACTCCCGAGAGTCCAAACAGATAAACTCCAATTCCGTTCCGATGTATTTATATCATTTAATTAATCCAATTAATTAAACATATCAAATACAAAATAACATAATTAATTTCTACAAGAAATAATTATATTCATGAATTAAATTAATCACCCAGTGATATATTTAATTCATTAGGCCGTAAATCAATTTATCCAATAAATCAATTTAAACATCCAATGTCCCAAATTTAGATATCCAATATCTAATATTCATAATGAGAGAATTAGCTTGATTCATTCCGTCGTCAATCCTATTGCGCGACTCGGTAGGTTCGTCTCAGTCAGCAATGGGAGGAACCAAAGAGTAGTAGCACCACCTAGCCAGCCTCGCGGCCTACACTGTACCCCAACTGAGAACGAATGATTGGGATCATTCAAGAACCATTCTGTCGTGAATACCAGTATACGTATAAACCCTTCTTTCAAATGTCCCGATCAAGTTATAGGGTCACGGTCAGTCAAACCCTATATGTACTTGACTCTATGCATGCGTTAATGCAAATCGAGATCATCGAGCTCTCGTGTATCCAATACAACTAGCTCCAATGCTTTGGCCAAAGACTTATGATCTCATCTGCCAGTAACCGAATAGGACATATAACCCGATCACTAACGGGAGAAAGAATTCTATCTTGGTATTCAGTAGGACCTGCTACTTGCCCGTCGAGATGCACGTCGAGGTTGACCCCCGCCTTCCGGTTTATAGGGTCGAACTACTCTAATGAAAATCTTGATGTTACAAGCACATCCCTACTAAATCCTCAAGTCGAAGGTTCACGAATACCTATCACAACCTTTCGATTCCGTCATTGACTGTCCCGGAGTGAAATCCGTGTGACGAATTGAGGGTGAGTCGGTTCGAGTATACTAATTCAATTAGCATACCTATAACGTGTTCTCCCACTAACCAGTAGCGTTCGACAAGCACTCTCCATGTCAAAGAACACGTCATACAAGTCTTCACATAAACTTAACGCCCAATTAAGTTTCATCGACTTGCGAACGATTAAGTATTTGAGCTATAAACCTTTCCAGTGCCGACCCCCTTATCAAATAAGGAGTGGAACATTTTGCTCTCAAATACAGGGACTAGTTTCTATATGTATATTTACGAGTTGGGAATGCCAGTAACTACCAGTAAATAAAGAAACATTCATTGCCTTATATTGATGATTTACATAATAACAAGTACAATGCCCTCACTCAACATCCTCTGAGTGGCATTCGAGGGCATACTCCTAACAGTGACAAGTAGAGACGCGGTTTTTTTCGGCATTGGATCATCCAAGCTTGGAGCATTTTGGATCGTTTGGGGAATATCTCAATAGAAGGAATTCCATATAATCAACGGACGACAAGGGTATGATTTCGAATCTTTCTTTGTTTATTTTATATTCGTATATGCGTTGCTCGATCGATCCTCGTAGGTTCGGATCGAATTAATTTTCGTTTTACCGCTTCCACTGGGCCTTCGTTTTAGGCACCAAATCCCAACAATATATATATATATATATATATATATATATATATATAGAGTCTGTCAGGCATTGGCAGCAAAAGAATTCCCAAGATAACACTCGAGCTGGCTGTAACAGAGGAAATGACAACAACTCCATTAGAATTGATTTAGCATTACGACATACTTCTCTAGAGGTGTAAGTATATCCAACATATGTAACAAATGTTGGACCATAAAGCTTGTTGTAGAATTGATTTAGCCTCAATTAAAACACAACTAAAAAATATTACCAAAGAAACCCCTACATCTCCATCATGCACATATCAGTTATTACATGTGATGCAAACTCAACATTCTAAACTTCACTTCCAGCACAAATCAGACTCGATCCAAAAATGAAGAAACCAAATTGATATCTAGTCTAGCCGAATTAGTCACTCAGTAGACAATTGGAGCAAGGAAATAAACAATAAGGTATGAAAACAAAGGTCTTCAACAAGTATACCTGCAAACGACTGGGGAGAGCTTCACATCCAATCGCGACCACCACCATCGCCATCGCAGCCCTCTCCGCCGCACCGCAGCCCTAACCGCTCGCTGCTCCTCCGATGTCACGTCCGCTACTCAAATCGTGTGCGTGTGTGTGCAGGCGGAGCCCAATGTGTGTGTGTGAGTTTTGAGAGAGAAACAAAACAATAAGAAGAATAGGGATAGGGAGATCAGGAGGGGAAGGAGAGAGAGACAGGGAGAGAAAAGAAAAGGAAAAAAAATGAGAAGATTGATGGGGGCGGTTATCAAGAAGTAGGGTTTGGGTAAAATCCGAGTTTAGATACGATGTTACTTCATTAATTGGTAGATATTTTTATTCAAAAAAATTCATTACGCTTTTTACTTCAGCAATTACCAAATTACTGAAGTATATTCAACTTAAAATTTTCGACCTATCCCGTGTTTTTTTGGGTGAAATCTAATATATTGTGTTACTGCACCAAATGCTAAAGTGAAGTTGTTTATAGTATTTTACTTCTAATATATTATTATTTTTAATTTTTTTTAATAAAATTACATATTGTAAGAAAATTCTGAAAAAAGAATAATATTTATAAAATAAAAATAGTATTTATTTAATGAAGACATATTTTGTATAAAATATCTTTTTTTTTGTTTTAATAAATTTTTACATATTATTGTTTTAATTTTTTAATAAAATTATATATTGTAAGAAAATCTTGAAAAAAATAGTATTTATAAAGTAAATATAGTATTTATTTAATGGAGACATATTTTATATAAAATATCTTTTTTAGTTTTAATAAATTTTAATTAGTCTTAAATTATAATTTTTATTTTAAAAGAAATTTATCTTTTTATTTATTAATAGTCTAAGGCAACACAGGCATAGTGTTGCAGTGTGTAACACCTATTTATAGCTACAGCAACACCGATTTATGTCTACGGTAATATCAAGGTTACAAGGTTGCGATAGGGCAAAAATTTCGTAGCTACTGCAACACCCAAGAAGGCAACACCATGCCCATGAGGTGGCGATAGGCCATCTAAGGCGTAGTGCGAGGACCCGTTGATGTCGTATTGGTTTAGTTGTATTTTATTTTCCGCTGCAGTATTCTTCCCCGTTGTACGGGAGTGTGTTGTACTCAACCCCTGCGTGGGCATGTGTTGTGATCGAGTTATACGTATTTATTGAAAGATCAAATCGGTATAGTGAGTCATTTTAGCCTTAAGGGCATTGTTGATATGTTCGATGTTGTTACCAGCCTGGTAGATCCTTGAGGAAAGGTTCTATGGCGTGTAATATCCCTGTGCGGATTGGGGGTGTTACAGATTCTAGCCATAACCTTAGAGATTAATCGAGTGTTGTCATTTTGTTCGTTTCTCCGGCGCGTGACAAGTAGAGACGCGGTTTTTCGGCGTTGGATCATCCAAGGGCTTGGAGCACTTTGGATAGTTTGGGGAATAACTCAAGAGAAGGAACTCCATATAATCAACGGACGACAAGGCTATGATTTCGAATCTTCCTTTGTTTATTTAATATTCGTATATGTGTAGCTCGTTCGATCCTCGTAGGGATTCATATCGAATTAATTTTCGTTTTACCGCTTCCGTTGGGCCTTCGTTTTAGGCACCGAATCCAAACAGTGGTATCGGAGCGAGGTCTTGCGATCGTATATACGTTATTTAGCATTTGGAATGCTTATTTTGTGATTTAGAATCACCTGGATAATCGTAGATATTTTATTGTTTGTCGTAGTGTCGTTTTTCTGTGATTTTATATTATGGTATTGTTCCTACCCAAAATATTATCTGGAGATAGATATTGCTGGAATGGGAGGATAGCAAACAAAGTGCGAGAACACTTCCATGGGAAAAGTAAATAATACAAGATTTGCCGGGGTTGTTAGTCCCGGGCTTGAATGCTCTCGCGAGATATTATTAATACAAATATTCGGGGTTACAAGTATTAATGTAAGAGTACAATTACAATTAGTGTAAAGACCCTTGTTATCTTAGTTGGTGAGCGTGTAGATTGCCGGAAGAATCAGATATGATGCTCTGTGAGTTCTTGTAACAACGTTGATGAGCAGTGACAACCGTGAGAAATCGACAGTCTCTCACGGTGTGTAGCCGCTGTATACTTGAGCTCCTGGGCTTGTGAGCTTCTGTGAATCTGCTCTGTGGAGACTCCTTGCCTCTACTGACCGTCTTCTGGATGAGAGGTACTGAGAGAGAAATCCTAAGGTAGATTCCGGAGATGAAGCCAGGAGCCTAAAAGTATGTAAGTATTTGACTGTATTCTCTGAGCTTAATAGAGAATGCGTGAGCCGAATGAAGAATTCGTGAACCCATTTTCTGTAGATGGAGGTTCTCTAATTATAGCACTTGGATATGCTGGGCGATCGCCTTTGCTGTATTATAATAAGTGGGCGATCGTCTTTTAGCACATGGGCTTGTCTCCTTAAAGTCTGCAGGAGTTGCTGGCAGTCAGCTGTGCGTTCCAATGAGAAGTCTGCACGCGTCTGAGTTGCTGTCACGGGCGGTCCCACCTTGTACCTTTCGGCGGGTTTGTCGGTAGGTGAAGCCGTCCCTGTCAGAGACAGCTGTTGGTGGTCAATGATCCATGTAACGCGGCGCCAGTTGCGGATCTGCACATGGGCGCTGCTCTGAGGTTCAGTCTTAGTGGACTTTGACGGACGATGGTCTCTGTCTATTGTAACACCCCCAAGACATTCAGGGCATATTACAGCGCCGTGGACCCCACACTGTGGAATCCACCAGGCTAACATACCAAACAAGACATTCGACAACGACAACAATGATCAATAATACGACAATTCAAATGAGATTACAATCCGACAATAAATTCCAACATTAATCCATTTCCCAAACAGGAACACAACATTAACAATTTTGTAAAAGAAGTACTCGAGTACTTAAACCAGTTTTTATAAAACAAAATCCCCAAAGCAAGATATCAAATATTCGACATATAGAACATCAATAATCAACTTCTGGACAGTATCATGCTCGCCCATCATCCTCATACGGCTCTAGTACTCGCTTGTCCCCACGATCAATACGAAATACAAAAGTATTTCCCCATTTAAGGGGTTAGCGACAACTGCTAGTGCAAGTACAATCCATTTGAACTACATTCTAATCGGATGAATATATGCGCCAAACAGTCATTTTAGAAAACATTATATATTAATGAATAAATATGATGTACACACAAAACACATTATCTCCAACAAATCATAATTCAAAGTTAACCGATGGCACGAGACTCACGGCCACCGTACCCCGCAGAGCCCCGTCGGACATCCCTGGGTGGCTAACCACAGTTCGTGATACGCACACACACGGCAATACGTATCCCTAGAGGCCCCGTCGGACCGTCCCTAGGTGAACATACACATATCTCCCCACAACAACCACATATAGCCATAATTCAAATACTAGAACATGTAAACAAATGTAAAGTACTTGCCTTTGAGACATTCTTGAAGAAACGGAGATGAAACACGACTACGAACGGTCCGGGTGGAAAGCGACGGTTCCTAAACGAAGGATCAATACAGTTCAGTCCCAACGGACAACAATATTCTACTGGAATACACCCATAAACCCGGTTACAATATACGACAATAGACGGTCAATTGATACGGGCGAGGATTTACGCAAAATTTCCCCGTATCGATACTTCGCGGATTAAAATCAAGGAAACTGGATTTGGAATCATTCAATAATCACAATCGGTGAAGAATATCGTAACATACTGGAATAATTCGGTTCCAATTAGCAAAACCCGGAAAAACCCCCAAATTTGACGAGTTAGGGTTCTAGACGAAAATACCTTGATTTCGGATGATGGATGACGATTATGCTGATGATAATATGTTGGCACGACTCTACGGTGATGGAATGTGAATAGAACGCCGATCAGGATGTTAGGAGTATGCCCTCGAATGCCACTCAGAGGTTGTTGAGTGAGGGCATTGTACTTGTAATTTTGTAAACCATTTATATAAGGCAAATGATTGTTTCTTTATTTACTGGTAGTTACTGGCATTCCTAACTCGTAAATAAACATATAGAAACTAGTCCGTGTATTTGAGAGCAAAACGTTCCACTCCTTATTGGATAAGGGGGTCGGCACTGGAAAGGTTTATAGCTCAAATACTTAATCGTTCGCAAGTCGATGAAACTTGACTGGGCGTTAAGTTTATGTAAAGACTTGTATGACGTGTTCTTTGACATGGAGAGTGCCTGTCGAACACTAATGGTTAGTGGGAGCACACGTTATAGGTATGCTAATTAGATTAGTATACTCGAACCGACTCACCCTCGATTCGTCACACGGATTTCACTCCGGGACAGTCAATGACGGAATCGAAAGGTTGTGATAGGTATTCGTGAACCTTCGACTTGAGGATTTAGTAGGGATGTGCTTGTGACGTCAAGATTTTCATTAGAGTAGTTCGACCCTGTAAACCGGAAGGCGGGGGTCAACCTCGACGTGCATCTTGACGGGCAAGTAGCAGGTCCTACTGAATACCAAGATAGAATTCTTTCTCCCATTAGTGAGCGGGTTATATGTCCTATGCGGTTATTGGCAGATGAGATCATAAGTCTTTGGCCAAAGCATTAGAGCTAGTTGTATTAGATACACGACAGCTCGATGATCTCGATTTGCATTAATGCATGCATAGCGTCAAGTACAGATAGGGTTTGACTGACCGTGACCCTATAACTTGATCGGGACATTTGAAAGAAGGGTTTATACGTATACTGGTATTCACGACAGAATGGTTCTTGAATGATCCCAATCATTCGTTCTCAGTTGGGGTACAGTGTAGGCCGCCAGACTGGCTAGGTGGTGCTACTACTCTTTGGTTCCTCCCATTCCGATCGAGACGGACCTACCGAGTCGCGCAATAGGATTGACAACGGAATGAATCAAGCTAATTCTCTCATTATGAATATTAGATATTTGATATCTAATTTGGGACATTGGATGTTTAAATCGATTTATCGGATAAATTGATTTACGGCTTAATGGATTAAATATATCACCGGGTGATTAATTTAATTCATGAATATAATTATTTCTTGGAGAAATTAATTATGTTATTTTGTATTTGATATGTTTAATTAATTGGATTAATTAATCGATACAAATACATCGAACGGAATCGTAGTTTATCTGTTTGGACTCACGGAGTCCGAAATGAACCGAACTCATCCGTTCTCGCATGGTAGCCACCCCCTAATTTCCACCCACTTTCCTCTTGTCTTGTTGTTTTCATTTTATATGAAAAAGATGACTTTGTGGCTTAGATTCTCATAATAATGAGATGTATCATGTGAGTGGAAATAGAATAAAGAGAGGAAGACTTCTCACCTCATGTTACTTTGATTCCAACGTGAGCTTTGAGTGTAGAGAGAGAGAAAGACTTCTCCAAGTCTTCTTCATCATCTTCCTCTTTATTCATCAAGTTCTTGATTTTCTTGGAAGAAAATTGAGTAATAAAAGAGAGATTGTGAGTTATACACTTAGAGTGTTATAATTTCATATTGGAAGCTTCATCACTTAGCTCTAGCCGTATCCTCGGAGGATAGCAAGGTGATTGTCGTTCCGGTTGTTTCTCCGGCGCATGGCAAGTAGAGACGCGGTGCTTTCGGCGTTGGATCGTTCAAGAGCTTGGGAATAGCTCAAGAGAAGGTTACCATTTAATCAACGGACTTGAGGGTTAGTTTCTTACGACTCTTGCTTTTCGTTTATATATTCGTATATACGTAGCTCGATCGATCCTCGTGGGGATTCGGATCGAATTAATTTTCGTTTTACCGCTTCCGCTGGGCCTTCGTTTTAGGCACCGAATCCCAACAGTGGTATCGGAGCGTAGGTCTTGCGATCGTATATACGATATTTTGCATTTGGAATGCTTGATTAAATGATTAGTGATTTGGAATCACAACCGTTTAATTCGTTGTTTTAATTGTTCGTCGAAAATTTAATTTTTTCATGTTTTTATGTTACTATATAAATCGGTTTTATTTATTAAAACTGGATTATATGGGTAATATTAAATTAGAAAAATATAATTTTTGAAATCGGGACGAAAAAGAGTCGAAAAATCGCTCGCCTGGGATCGCCTGGCCGCCTGTGGCTGCCCAAGGGTGCTGGACCGCTGCCGGGCAGCTTGTTTCCTGCACTGGGCAGATCAGCCCCTCGGCTAAGGACCGGCTGTGATGGGACCACGGCTAGGCCCGGCGATTTTATTTCGATTCCGTTTTCTGCTTATGTTTCGTTATAATAATTTCCGTAAATTAAATTGGATTTAATTTGACTAAATAAAATACTTGGTGTTTTATTTTGAGGAAATTTATTATTGTGAAATATTTATCATCCGGTTTATACGAACGAATTAAAACTACCATGTTTGTGAATTAATTGGATTAATTCTAATAGATGGTTATTTTTATATTGGTTGGATCAATATATTTAATGTGTAGTCCATTTATTTAGTATTTATTGGATGAATGCTTTTGAATGGGGATGTGGTTCATGGACTTAGTTTTGAATCGTTCGGTTTTATTCGATTGGGTTGTAAAGGCCGTTTTGAGCCTATTTATTTTACTAGAATTATTTGTATCTAGGATGCAATTTTTCAATGTAAAATTTATATGTAATGACGAAGACCGGAGGAATATCCATTTCGAGAAGACGAAGATTCAAGACGAAGACTTGTAATTAGATTACGGAGTTTTTGTTTTTAGAACGGTCCATGAACCACATGTTGGTAGCAACTAGGTTGTGAATGGTTGTTTCATATTGTATGAATGCCACAAACGCGCTTAAACGATTAATGTGCAAAGTGCAACGTAAATCGCGAAAATTCTCCCACAATAAATTATTAAGTTTATAAGGTTTCAAGGTTTTCCTTCCCTCCATCGAGTTTTTGGGAAATTGAAATCCAAATCGGATGTGCTATGCTTAGAGTTATCGGGGTAGTCGTCGGGAGGACGGATAAATTACCGAGCGCATTGGATGCCTTCGGTTGGAGCAAATTTTATCCCTAGAAACACGATAGGTTGTCGGATAAGATTCAATTGTGAAACCGATTTGCGTCGATGGTATAAACTTAACTTGTTCACGAACCATAGAAACCGTATAGGTTGAGGGGAATGAACAAGGGGAAAAGAAGATCGAATCATCCATTAGATGGGTTGGTGTTGGACACCACTTTATGAAAATTAATAGACTAGAAACACGTTCGGTTGCCCTCTATTAAGATTTATAAAGAACTCGATCACCACTATGAAGTAGAGCGACGATACTTCGGTTTCACATGGGAGTGTGTTATTAGATAAAAATAGTGGGAGTCGGGTAACAAGAATAGAAAAGACCTTAATTCTATACTCGTAACATAATATAACAAGTCACTAATTAATTTGTTATACTTAATGCGGACATAACTCAATATGACAATGAATCCACTCGCACTCGCTTCGAAAAGAACACCTTAATGGGACCTAACTTTGTGGATTGGCTCCGCAACTCGATGATTGTCCTCGGTATAGAGGCACTGGGATACGTCTTGGAGACGGACATTCCGGCGCCTCTGTGCGGACTCCGAGCCAATCGGAAGAGATTGAAAACCACGAAAAGTGGGTTAAGGATGACGTGAAAGTCCGTGCTTATATGATGGCTTCCATGTCTAATGAGCTTCAGAGAGCTCATGAGAAAATGACTTCGCTAGGCGATTCTATCTCACTTAACCGAGCTTTATGGTGAGCACAAGCAGAATCGCTAGATATGAGATATCCAAGCAAGCTGTTCGGTGCAAGGATGAAGGAAGGTGAGAAGGTTGGGGAACACGTCCTCAAAATGATATCCATGATCGAGAGATTGGAGGCTCTTGATTTTAAAATGGATACTTCTCTCCAAACCGACCTTATCCTACGTCTCTCCTCGATTCCTTCTCACGCTTTGTTATGAACTTCAATCGCAATGAGATTGCATGTAACTTAGTGGGCTAATGAACAATGGTGACCGCTCGCCTCGGATGAAGACCCCGCGGATGAAGGAGTGCACTTGTGATTTCTTACGACTTCGGAAGTCTAAGAATAAGAAGAAAAAGACCAAGAAGCGGACTGGACCACAAGCTAAGGACCTTAAGGGAAAGGGCAAGGCCCGATGGTTCCAAAGAACAAGAAGAAGAAGGATACTTGTCTCAAGTGCGGTGAGTGGGCCACTGGGCTAGAGACTGTCCGATTCTTCATGGCACTTCAGTGCAGAACTTTTAGTTTTGGAAACAAATTGTTCGCTCTTGTATTTTCTACTTCTGAATCTTTGGATTCGTGCTAGTTCTCATATTTGTACCGTGAATCGATCGGAACAAAGTAGGAAGCTTGGAGCTGGAGAAGTTATGATCACGGTCGGAAGCGGGCATAGTGTCGAGGCGACCGACATAGGATCACTTCTTTTGGGTTTAGAATCCGGCTTTGTTTTGACTTTAGAAGATGTACTTGTTTTGCCCAAGGGGCACAAAACATTGTATCCATTCCTCCATGGACCGAAAAGGCTTTTCATTTTTCATTGGTGATGGTTCCCAAAATTTATTTTAGAAATAAACTAGTGGGTACTGCTACATTGTTGAATGGATTGTATCATCTAAATCTCGGCAACAAAGTAGTTGTGAATACTATAACTAGAAAGCGGTAGGGATGAAACCAATCAAGTTTTGAAATGGCATCTTAGACTTGGTCATGTTGGTCAGACCAAGGTTTACAAGATGGAAAAAGATGGACTTATGGGTCCATTGGGATCGGATCCCTTTCCTACTTGTGAATCTTGCCTTAAAGGCAAAATGACTAAGTCCCCCTTCACAGGGACATTTCAAAGAGCCGCTGATAAACTGGGATTAATCCATACCGATGTATGTGGTGCTTTGGAAGCAGCACGTGATGGATATCAATATTTCATTACGTTTACAGATGATCATACTAGGTATGGTTATGTATACTTAATGAAACATAAATCCGAGGCTTTTGAGAAATTCCAGGAATTCAAGGCCCTAGTCGAGAAACAAGCGGTAATCATATCAAAGCACTTGGTCGGACCGAGGTGGCGAGTATATGAGTACGGAGTTTGACGAGTTCCTTAAGGAACATGGAATAGTTTCACAACTAACACCTCCAGGTACTCCTCAGTTAAATGGTGTGTCAGAAAGAAGGAACCGGACCCTGTTGAACATGGTCCGTTCCATGCTGGGCTATCTTGACTTGCCGATTTACTTGTGGGGGTATGCACTCGACCGCCGCGTATATCTTGAGCAGATGTCCTTCCAAATCCGTTCCTAAAACTCCACATGAGATGTGGGACGGAAGGAAACCAAGTCTTAATCATATTAGGATTTGGGGATGTCCCGCTTATGTCAAGAAGACCAGGGTGGAAATGTTGGAAGCTAAGTCTGCGAAGGGACGTTTCATTGGATTCAAATGCGGGACGATGGGATATCTATTCTACATGCCCGAAGATCGAAGGATCATTGTTGCTTTACAAGCACACTTCTGGAAGATGAGTTCATTCGGGAAGGCGGAGCGGTAGAAGTATTTCTTTAGAAGAATACAATGAAACTCCTCGAGAGACACCTGTGCAAGAAACTGGAACCGAACTTTCTGAAACACTAGTACAACCACCTCGTAGGTCTAGTAGGGTGTCTCATTTACCTGAGAGGTATGGGCTTGTGCACTTGGAGGAGCTGGGTCTCCATGAGGTTCCAAGTGATAGCCAAGAGACCGACCCGACGACCTATGACCAAGCGATGGTGGATGTAGACTCCGCGAAATGGCGTGAAGCTATGGAAGCTGAGATAGACTCGATGCATGTAAATCAGGTCTGGACTCTAGTAGACCGCCCCAAGGGCATAGTGCCCATTGGGAATAAGTGGATCTACAAGAGAAAGACTGATGGTGATGGCAAGGTTGACGCCTATAAGGCCAGGCTTGTGGCAAAGGGTTATACCCAAAAGGAAGGGATTGATTACCACGATACCTTCTCGCCCGTAGCTATGATCAAGTCTATTCGCATGATGCTTGCTATAGCTGCCTACCACGATTATGAGATATGGCAAATGGACGTAAAGACGGCTTTCCTTAATGGATTCCTCGAGGAGGAAATCTATATGGAGCAGCCTAAAGGTTTTGTGTCCGAAGTCGATATTCAGAAAGTGTGCAAGCTTCACGTTCCATTTATGGTGAAACAAGCGTCGCGTAGTTGGAACCTTCGTTTTGACGAGGCGGTCAAAGAGTTTGACTTCGTGCAAAATGAAGAGGAACCTTGTGTATACAAGAAGGTTAGTGGGAGCAAGATCGCATTCTTAGTACTATATGTAGATGACATTCTACTAATAGGAAATGATGTGGGAATGCTCGGTTACGTGAAAGCTTGGCTTTGAGTAATTTCTCCATGAAAGACTTGGGAGAAGCAACCTATATTCTTGGTATTCGGCTCTACTGGGATAGAGAGAAGAGAACAATAGGCCTTTCCCAAGCCCTCTATATAGATAAGATCTTAAAGCGATTTAAGATGGATGATTCTAAAAGAGGGTTCCTACCGATGCAAAGATGGAATAAAACTCACCTTGAAGATGTGTCCTCAAAGTGAGGAACAACGCAAGGAAATGAGTAATATACCATATGCTTCGGCGTGGTAACCTTATGTATGCTATGTTGTGTACAAGACGACATCGCGCATGCCGTAAGCGTGGTGAGTAGGTTTCAGGCAAACCCGTGTAGGGAACATTGGATCTTTGTAAAGAACGTTCTCAAGTACTTGAGAAGAACGAGAGATATGGTTCTTATGTATGGCGGTGGAGATTTGGATGTGGTGGGATTCACCGATTCGGACTTCCAAGGACCGAAGGACGACTCGATGTCCACTTCGGCTACATATTTACTCTTAATGGAGGAGCGATCTTGGCGTAGTGCCAAGCAAAGCGCGATCGCCGATTCCACTGTCAGCCGAGTATCAAGCGGCCTCGGAGGCTTCCAAGGAAGGGTTACGGATTAAGAAGTTTCTAGGAGAACTTCAAATGATACCATGTCCGAGTTGCTGCTCTGTCATTGCTTTGCGACAACGACGAGTCAGCACGTGTGCCAAGGAGCCGAGGTTTCACAACAAGACCAAACATATTGAGAGGAAGTATCATCTCGTAAGAGAATTTGTTCGCAAGGGATACATTGTCGCACAGAGTTGACTCGGCCGACAACGTCGCCGATCCAGTGACAAGCCACTATCTCGAGACTAGCTTGGAGCGTCATCTGGAGAACATGGGTATTAGATACCATAGTGTGTGGCATTGAGTGCAAGTGGGAGATTGTTAGGAGTATGCCCTCGAATGCCACTCGAGGTTGTTGAGTGAGGGCATTATACTTGTAATTTTGTAAACCATTTATATAAGGCAATGATTGTTTCTTTATTTCTTGGTAGTTACTGGCATTCCTAACTCGTAAATAAACATATAGAAACTAGTCCGTGTATTTGAGAGCAAAGCGTTCCACTCCTTATTGGATAAGGGGGTCGGCACCTTTGGAAAGGTTTATAGCTCAAATACTTAATCGTCGCAAGTCGATGAAACTTGGTAGGCGTTAAGTTTATGTAAAGACTTGTATGACGTGTTCTTTGACATGGAGAGTGCCCGAACACTAATGGTTAGTGGGAGCACACGTTATAGGTATGCTAATTAGATTAGTATACTCGAACCGACTCACCCTCGATTCGTCACACGGATTTCACTCGGACGCCAATGACGGAATCGAAAGGTTGTGATAGGTATTCGTGAACCTTCGACTTGAGGATTTAGTAGGGATGTGCTTGTGACGTCAAGATTTTCATTAGAGTAGTTCGACCCTGTAAACCGGAAGGCGGGGGTCAACCTCGACGTGCATCTTGACGGGCAAGTAGTAGGTCCTACTGAATACCAAGATAGAATTCTTTCTCCCATTAGTGAGCGGGTTATATGTCCTATGCGGTTATTGGCAGATGAGATCATAAGTCTTTGGCCAAAGCATTGGAGCTAGTTGTATTAGATACACGGTACTCGATGATCTCGATTGCATTAATGCATGCATAGCGTCAAGCATGATAGGGTTTGACCGACCGTGACCCTATAACTTGATCGGGACATTTGAAAGAAGGGTTTATACGTATACTGGTATTCACGACAGAATGGTTCTTGAATGATCCCAATCATTCGTTCTCAGTTGGGGTACAGTGTAGGCCGCCAGGCTGGCTAGGTGGTGCTACTACTCTTTGGTTCCTCCCATTCTTGCCGAGACGGACCTACCGAGTCGCGCAATAGGATTGACAACGGAATGAATCAAGCTAATTCTCTCATTATGAATATTAGATATTTGATATCTAATTTGGGACATTGGATGTTTAAATCGATTTATCGGATAAATTGATTTACGGCTTAATGGATTAAATATATCCCGGGTGATTAATTTAATTCATGAATATAATTATTTCTTGGAGAAATTAATTATGTTATTTTGTATTTGATATGTTTAATTAATTGGATTAATTAATCGATACAAATACATCGAACGGAATCGTAGTTTATCTGTTTGGACTCACGGAGTCCGAAACGAACCGAACTCATCCGTTTACGCATGGTAGCCACCCCTAATTTCCACCCACTTTCCTCTTGTCTTGTTGTTTTCATTTTATATGAAAAAGATGACTTTGTGGGGCTTAGATTCTCATAATAATGAGATGTATCATGTGAGTGGAAATAGAATAAAGAGAGGAAGACTTCTCACCTCATGTTACTTTGATTCCAACGTGAGCTTTGAGTGTAGAGAGAGAGAAAAGACTTCTCCAAGTCTTCTTCATCATCTTCCTCTTTATTCATCAAGTTCTTGATTTTTCTTGGAAGAAAATTGAGAAATAAAAGAGAGATTGTGAGTTATACACTTAGAGTGTTATAATTTCATATTGGAAGCTTCATCACTTAGCTCTAGCCGTATCCTCGGAGGATAGCAAGGTGATTGTCGTTCCGGTTGTTTCTCCGGCGCGTGGCAAGTAGAGACGCGGTGCTTTCGGCGTTGGATCGTTCAAGAGCTTGGGGAATAGCTCAAGAGAAGGTTACCATTTAATCAACGGACTTCGAGGGTTAGTTTCTTACGACTCTTGCTTTTCGTTTATATATTCGTATATACGTAGCTCGATCGATCCTCGTGGGGATTCGGATCGAATTAATTTTCGTTTTACCGCTTCCGCTGGGCCTTCGTTTTAGGCACCGAATCCCAACACAGGACTGATGGAAATCGCCTCTGAGGTCGCACGTCGAAGAAACGAAGGAAAAAGAATGAAACTGCTGTTCTGAAAACTGCCCGCTGGGCTTATATAATTGTCAAGTTAGCGCACGCTAACTGCCATATGCAGCGTGCGCTAACGGCCGCGATACCCAGGCTTATCGCACCATTCGTTAGCGACGCTAACAATAAGGATTAGCGACGCTAATCGTTTCTTGATAGCGCACGCAAGGCAACAGGTAGCGTCGCTACCTACACAAGATTCAAGATCTGCTGATGTCATATCGAAGAAGTTGTCCGAGGGTACGATACACGATACACACGACGAGACCGTAATCCAGAACATGAACGCGAAGCATACAAGACGACGGAGCTAAGCGCTGAAAGAAAAATACAATTCCGACCACCGAAGGGTCCGTAATGCGACAACGAAAACAAGATTCCCTAAACTATTAGGAAATTACAAAAATGGCCCAAGTGCCCGAAAATCACGAAACGACGTCGGATTTACAAACCGAAAGTCTCCACATGACCAACTCAACCATACGAACTTGTACAACCCAAGAAACAACGGAAACGAACGAGTTTTACAAGAATCGAACGTTCATACGGCAAAACATGTCATAAAATGAAATTACGTGAAAACATCATCAAAACTCGTCCAAATGGAAAAACTCCAAGAACAAAATAGATTCAAAATGTCGAAACGGTTACAAGCGAGTCGATAAAAATAGACATACCCAAAAATGGAAACCGCTAAAAATGGAAAAAAAATTATGGATATTACATTCTCCCCCTCTAAAATAAAGTTTCGTCCCGAAACTTAAGAATCAAAAAGCTCGGGGTATCTCGAACGCATATCCTCCTCTAGCTCCCACGTCGCTTCTTCTACTCCGTGCCTCGACCATTGCACCTTAACCAAAGGAATGGTTTTGTGCCTTAACTGTTTGTCACGACGTTCCAAAATTCTGACGGGCCTCTCTTCAAACGTAACATCCTTCTCGATCTCCACGTCCCCAAAATCAATAATGTGGGACGGGTCCTAACGCATTTCCTCAATCGGGAAACGTGAAATACGCTATGTACATGACTCAGCGACGGAGGTAAAGCTAACCGGTATGCCAACTCGCCGACTCTCTCCAATACCTCGAAAGGTCCAATATATCTCGGGCTGAGTTTCCCCTTCTTCCCAAAACGGAAAACTCCTTTCGTCGGAGATACTCTCCGTAACGTGATCTCCCACCTCAAACTCCAAGGGTCTACGCCTAACATCCGCATAAGATTTCTGTCGACTCTGAGCAGCCAACATCCTCTTTCTAATCAATTCAACTTTCTCTCTCGTCTCCAACACAAGGTCCGGCTCAGTGCCAACCAAATCGGACGGCTCATCCCAACATATCGGTGATCGGCAACGTCGGCCATAAAGTGCCTCATACGGTGCCATCTTAATCGACGCATGCCAGCTATTATTATAAGCAAACTCAATTAAGGCCAAATGCTCCTCCCAATTACTACTCCAGTCTAGCGCACACGCGCGCAACAAATCCTCGAACGTCTGAATGGTACGTTCGGACTGCCCATCGGTTTGGGGATGGAACGAAGTGCTCAAACGTAACTGTGTCCCCAATGCCTTATGTACCGCCTGCCAAAAGTGCGATACAAACCGGCCATCTCTATCTGAAATAATGGTCCTTGGCGTACCATGAAGCCTCACTATCTGTGCAATAAAAATACGAGCCAACTTTTCTGGACCCCAAGTATCCTTGATGCCCAGAAAATGTGCCGACTTAGTCAGTCGGTCTACAATCACCCACACCATATTCATACCAGTCTTCGTTCTCGGTAAACTCGTGACAAAATCCATAGAGATGTCCTCCCACTTCCATTCGGAGCGGAAGTGGTTTCAATAATCCAGTGGCCGGCTGATGCTCAATCTTGACTTGTGACAAGTCAAACACTTAGCCACAAACTGAACTACCTCTTTCTTCATATCGTTCCACGAAATTCTTCCTCAGATCTTTATACATTTTACTCGAGCCCGGATGGACTGAGTAAGGTGACGCATGAGCCTCTCGCATGATATTCTGTCTCAATTCCGAGTCGTTCGGAACACACAACCGACCTCGGAATCTCAACACTCCGTCCTCATGAATAACAAATCCCGGGGCTTTCCCCTTCTCTACACTCTCCCGAAGCTGAATAAACATCGGGTCCTCCAACTGTCCCGATTTAATGTCCTCGACCAGAGACGAAGAAATCTCAAGAGTACGCAACTGCCCGGAACTCTCTGGCAGTACAATCTCAATGCTCAGCTTCATAAAATCACGCTGAAGTCCTGACTGGGCCGTAAGCAACTCAAGCGCTCGAAGCGATACTGATTTCCGGCTCAAGGCGTCTGCTACCACATTAGCCTTGCCCGGATGATAAAGGATCTCGAGATCGTAATCCTTAATCAATTCCAACCACCTCCTCTGCCTCATATTAAGCTCTTTCTGCGTGAAAATGTACTTCAGGCTCTTGTGATCGGTGAAAATCTGACACGACGAGCCATACAAGTAATGACGCCAAAATCTTCAACGCAAAAACAACTGCGGCCAACTCAAGATCGTGCGTAGGGTAATTCAATTCATATGGTTTCAACGACGGAAGCATAAGCAATCGTCCTCCGTGCCGCATAAGTACGCATCCGAGCCCTTGGCCCGAAGCATCACTATAAACCGAGAAACCATCATTACCACTCGGTAAAGCCAACACGGAGCGGTGCCAACCGCTTCTTCAACTCCTCAAAACTATTACGCCTCTCATCGGTCCACACAAACTTCTCGACTTCGTAATAATCGAGTCGAGGTCGAGCAAGTTTAGATAATCCTCGACGAACCTACGGTAATACCCGGCTAATCCCGTAAAACTACGGAGCTCTTTCACGTTCTTGGCGGCGCCCAATCCAACACCGCTCTACCTTATGTGGGTCCACACGAACACCCTCGGCCGAGATCACATGACCGAGAAACATAACTTCCGTAACCAAAACTCGCACTTTGAGAACTTCGCAAAGATGCCGAGTTCTCAAAATATCTAACACAATATGCAAATGACGGGCGTGCTCCTCCTCGCTCCTCGAGTAAATCAGATGTCATCGATAAAAGCGACTACACACTTATCGAGGTACTCGATAAAGACTTTGTTCATAAGTTGCATGAACACGGTGGTGCGTTGGTTAGCCCAAAAGGCATAACCACAAACTCGTAGTGACCGTATCTCGTCCGAAAGGCCGTCTTGAATATCGGTATCCTTCACTCGGAGCCGATAATACCCGATCTCAAATCAATCTTGAAAATACTGATTGCCCCTTGCAACTGATCAAACAAATCATCAATCCTCGGGAGCGGATACTTGTTTTTGATGGTCACTTTGTTTAACTCTCGGTAGTCGATACACAAACGAAGTGACCCATCCTTCTTCTTTACGAATAGGACCGGTGCGCCCCAAGGCGAAGCGCTCGGTCGAATATATCCCATGTCTAGCAACTCTCCCAACTGTTTCTTCAACTCAAGCATCTCGGCAGGCGCCATCCGGTATGGCGTCTTAGAGATAGGTGCTGCACCCGGCTCTAAACCGACGGTAAACTCAACCTCTCGGCCCGGCGGCAAACCCGGCAACACATCTGGAAAAACGTCAGGATACTCACATACTACCGGAATAGACGAGAGCTCGACTCCCCCTTCTTCCGATCTCAAAGCGTAACACCAATAGCCCGTGCAACCTCCCCGAAGAAGCCTCACCGCCCTCAAAGCGCTGATCGTAATCTCGACTACCCCGCTTACGCCCCACAAAAGAATGCTCGGTACCATCAGAGGCTAACATCGAAACAGTCCTCGTTCTATAATTCATGATCGCCCCATGACGTTCCAGCCAATCCTCACCCAGAATCAAATCCTCATCTCTAATATCTACCGCAATCAGATTAGAAGGCCAATCCCTCCCCGCGATACTCACAGAAAAATCTCTAATCTCACGGTCCCCCACGATGCTATCCCCGCTAGGAAGTTTAACAACAAAAGGCTCACAAGCAACAAGGCTATCAACATGCAGACGACGCACACAATCCATAGATATAAAAGAATCGTAGCACGAATCGAACAATACGGAAGCAGGATGATCAAGGATGTGGGCGGTACTGTGGCCACCGTCGCGTCGGATCTCTGCTCGTCTCATCTCGTACACACGGGGCGGAGCACCCGCACTAGAAGCTCCTCTAGAAGGTGACCACGACCTCGACCTCTACCAAAACTCGCTGCGGCCGAGGAACCGCAGTGTCCGATTCACACTCGGCTCTCCGCGGCCGGGGCTGATATCCGAGTGATCGGGGCCCGAGCCGCATCCGTACAAAACTTAGCACGATGACCCATACGACCACAAGCAAGACAACGAATCGGAGGCCTATCACACTCACTCATCATGTGGCCGGGACGGCTGCGGTTGAAGCACGTAGGACCACGAACGGAACCGGCAGGAGCAGACCTAGAACCGTTCCCTCGACCAACCGATGGCGGCCGACTCACGAAGACTCGCGAACAGTGAGTCTTCGGATATCCTCTGACTTGCCTCCGCCGACCGGTGGTTTTCTGTTTCTTTCCTTCGGTTGCCGTCTCTGTCGCAGAAAACGACATCTCATAAGCCATCGCTTTATTCTGATATTCTTTCAAAGTCGTGCACCCCAGACCAGACATGTAGTGGCGCACTCTCGGTTTCATCCGCATGTCAAAGTGGTGGATCTTATCGAGCTCATCGCGGACTTGGTTTCTTACATAATGTAACTGCTGATTGTAGTCTTTGATGGCTTGAGATATAGGTACATCTTGGGGCTTAGCCTCAAAGAAGGCTCGGATCCTCCCCTCTTTCACCGGCCACGATGCACTCCGTCTTCCATCAGATCCGGAACTCGCCCACGTAGCTGCCGGCCACGCGGTTTCACCGCTTGCCACCATGTCGCTGCCTCCTTGGCGAGGAAGTACTGAGCAATGGGTACTTTCCTCTCCTCGGAACAATTAGCAGCCTCAAACACTTTCTCCATCTCAAATAGCCAATTCTCCCAACCAGAGGGGTCGGAAGCACCATCAAACTGCGGAGGACGCATACGAATCACGTCCTGAAGTAGCTTATCATTACCGGATCCAGTAGGCGGAACCGGGTTAGCATGAGCATGGCCGACGAGAACGGCGTGTGTCAGTAGCGTCATCTTGTTCGCTACTTGCTGCAATATGTTGGCCACTCCTAAATTCTCATGTGCTTGACCGGAGCTTGCAGAATGGTCCTGCTGACCTCCGGTACTGGGGGGAATACTGTTCGACAAAGAAGGCGCCGCCGAACCAGGTCCCGAGTGATCGGACATGGCCGCCCCACCGGTGCGCCACATCCCCTACCGCGTCCGCGTCCTCTACCAGCAGGAATTCTGAAGAAGCAACGGGTAAGTACAATTCAAACGCAAAACGCAAAAGATACTAAGACAGGAATAGAACAGAACGGTGAAACGAGTCAAGTTAGGAAAACTTACGAGCACCGGCGTACTAAGATGATGGCATAGCAGTGATACTGTCCCAAAAACGACACTTAACTAGACCCAAATGACCGACAGCCTAGGTATCCATAAACCTAAGCTCCGATACCATATTCTGTAACACCCCCAAGACATTCAGGGCATATTACGGCGCCGTGGACCCCACACTGTGGAATCCACCAGGCTAACATACCAAACAAGACATTCGACAACGACAACAATGATCAATAATACGACAATTCAAATGAGATTACAATCCGACAATAAATTCCAACATTAATCCATTTCCCAAACAGGAACACAACATTAACAATTTTGTAAAAGAAGTACTCGAGTACTTAAACCATTTTTTATAAAACAAAATCCCCAAAGCAAGATATCAAATATTCGACATATAGAACATCAATAATCAACTTCTGGACAGTATCATGCTCGCCCATCATCCTCATACGGCTCTAGTACTCGCTTGTCCCCACGATCAATACCTGAAATACAAAAAGTATTTCCCCCATTTAAGGGGTTAGCGACAACTGCTAGTGCAAGTACAATCCATTTGAACTACATTCTAATCAGATGAATATATGCGCCAAAAAGTCATTTTAGAAAACATTTTATATTCCGGAATATTTATGATGTACACACAAAACACATTATCTCCAACAAATCATAATTCAAAGTTAACCGTTGGCACGAGACTCACGGCCAACGTACCCCGCAGAGCCCCGTCGGACATCCCTGGGTGGCTAACCACAGTTCGTGATACGCACACACACGGCAATACGTATCCCTAGAGGCCCCGTCGGACCGTCCCTAGGTGAACATACACATATCTCCCCACAACAACCATATATAGCCATAATTCAAATACTAGAACATGTAAACAAATGTAAAGTACTTGCCTTTGAGACATTCTTGAAGAAACGGAGATGAAACACGACTACGAACGGTCCGGGTGGAAAGCGATGGTTCCTAAACGAAGGATCAATACAGTTCAGTCCCAACGGACAACAATATTCTACTGGAATACACCCATAACCCCGGTTACAATATACGACAATAGACGGTCAATTGATACGGGCGAGGATTTACGCAAAATTTCCCCGTATCGATACTTCGCGGATTAAAATCAAGGAAACTGTATTTGGAATCATTCAATAATCACAATCGGTGAAGAATATCGTAACATACTGGAATAATTCGGTTCCAATTAGCAAAACCCGGAAAAACCCCCAAATTTGACGAGTTAGGGTTCTAGACGAAAATACCTTGATTTCGGATGATGGATGACGATTATGCTGATGATAATATGTTGGCACGACTCTACGGTGATGGAATGTGAATAGAACGCCGATCAGGACTGATGGAAATCGCCTCGAGGTCGCACGTCGAAGAAACGAAGGAAAAAGAATGAAATCATTTTCAAAGCGCCACGGGCTTATATAATTGTCAAGTTAGCGCACGCTAATCGCCATATGCGCAAGGCGCTAACGGGCCGCTGATACCGGGCTATCGCCACCATTCGTTAGCGTACGCTAATAATAAGGATTAGCGTCGCTAATCGTTTCTTGATAGCGCACGCAAGGCAACAGGGGTAGCGTGCGCTACCTACACAAGCGATTGATCTGGCCGATGTCATATCGCCAGAAGTCATTGCCGAGGGTACGATACACGATACACACGACGAGACCGTAATCCAGAACATGAACGCGAAGCATACAAGACGACGGAGCTAAGCGCTGAAAGAAAAATACAATTCCGACCACCGAAGGGTCCGTAATGCGACAACGAAAACAAGATTCCCTAAACTATTAGGAAATTACAAAAATGGCCCAAGTGCCCGAAAATCACGAAACGACGTCGGATTTACAAACCGAAAGTCTCCACATGACCAACTCAACCATACGAACTTGTACAACCCAAGAAACAACGGAAACGAACGAGTTTTACAAGAATCGAACGTTCATACGGCAAAACATGTCATAAAATGAAATTACGTGAAAACATCATCAAAACTCGTCCAAATGGAAAAACTCCAAGAACAAAATAGATTCAAAATGTCGAAACGGTTACAAGCGAGTCGATAAAAATAGACATACCCAAAAATGGAAACCGCTAAAAATGGAAAAAAAATTACGGATATTACATCTATGGCAAAGGACGATCGTCTTAAGTCGGGCACCAGAGTCGATCGCTAGGTGCCAAGGGGCGATCGCCTTGGGAGTCGATCGCTAGATACCCGAAGGTGGTCTGGTACCTTCGGTTAGGCGAGTCTGCCATAGCTTGATTGATTGTGGACTCGGTCGCTCAGCTTTGTAGTCGATCGCCTGTCGAGGTGAATAAATCTCGACACAACAATTGCCTCCCAGCTCGCTCCTATGTTGGAAACGTGGGGTGAGGTGGTTCTGCTGGCGATTGCTGTGTTATGACGAGTGACTCTGTATTTTACTGAACTGGCGATCGTCTTTGAGCTGATGGATTCTGAATTTGGACGACCTGATAGGTCGCTGAAATGAGCGGGAAATAGCAGCGGATGCGTAAAAGTCTCCGGGACACATGTCGGGTTCCTGTTGGGGGAGACCGACAGTCATTTATGACTCCTCGTCTGACACGTCCTTGAAAAGATGCGTACTCGGGTTTCAAGAGGGTCAATAAATGCGACGGTTGCACTTCAACCCGTGAGATTCTCCTTAATTGCACAAGAGTCCATGCCTTCTCCTATAAAAAGGTGCAGGGTTGCAGTGTTCATTCTTACGCGCATTTATCGGAGAAAGAAGGATTTTGCTGAAGAATTTTCTGGAGACTTTGCTTCCGATCGTCAATCGATTCAATCTTGGGTAAGAAGAACACTCCTTTTCTCCTCTTTTTCTTTGAGAATGACTGGAACATCTTCTTCACACGGAGTGGGTACTTCCTCCACCGCTGGGACTTCTAATGTCCGGGGAGGATCCTCCGCAGATTTCCATCTGGAGACGGCCGCTGAGGCTATTCGAGCCGGTATCGACCCTGCGGAAGTTGAGGCGTTGTTCAATGAGGCCGACGTGGCTAAGGAGGCGGCCGTTGAACACAGACGCTCGCAGACGGAGAGAGATCTGGCGGTGAGGGACTATTGGGAGCGGCATAGTGCCTTTGGCCACGACTATGTGGCCTTTGCTGAGATTATGGAGAGGCTGGCCGGTCCATCTCCAAGATTCAATTTCCGAGAGTATTCAATCGCTCACCCTTATCAACCGCCCAAGCGATCGCTATTTCGGGCTGCTCAGCGATCTCTGTGGTCTCTTGGCCAAATCAGGAGTTCGGCGACCAGGAAGGATCTGGCCGTCTGGAGGACGAGGTTTCATATCCCTTCAGATGTGGATCTCTTTGTGCCGGCTGAGAATGAGAGAGCCGATCAGCCTCCAGAGGGGATGGTCGCTGTGTACGAAGCGATCATGGAGGCAGGGTTGCGATTTCCTTTGTCGTTCTCCATCTCCCATCTACTGGCTGCTTGGAACGTGGCGCCACTCCAGCTGACGCCAAATGCTTGGCTCCAGATAATTTGCACTCTCACCTTGTTCGGCGATCACCGACTGTACCGTCTCCCTTCGCCGTCAGAGATGAACCACCTGTTGAAGCTGACAGTTCAGAAAGGGTCGGTCGGAGGCTATCACATACAAGGCAAATCCGGTCAGGTGATCCTTGGAGTCCCGAATAAGGTGCGGGGCAATATGGCAAAGTGGTTCTGGGTCGCCGGTGCCTGGAAAGCCTCAGCGAGCGACAACCCCACTAGCGAGCTGGAGATCCCCACTAGCTTCCGGGAGAGGAATCCCGGTAAGGGTTTAGACTCTCCCTTTGTTCGGATATGTTCTGAACTGATCTAATTTGGTCTTGCTTTTGTAGGTTTCCACATTCCGGCGATCGAGGAGCTACCTTTTGATTTTCTGGTCATTTGGGAGTGGATACGGAGTTTGCCGGACAACGACTTAGACGCTCAACGGATCAACAGGGAGAGTCGTTGGTTGTCTGCTCAGCTATTCCATTTCCCGAGACATCTCTCGGTCTCAGGTACGAATTTCTACGATCTCCATTTGTTGGGCAATCGTCATGTTGGAGGAATAGATCTAACTGTGGTTTGGTTGTCCTCATTGTAGAGATTCATTTTCCTCGCTTTTTGGAGCCTCCACTGGAGATAGCTATGTCGAACCCTGGAGTTTTGGGTCGCCTCCGCCAGAAGAAGTCATCTCGGGCTCCTCCTGTGGCGCTACCTATCATTCCGGAGGTGGAGCCTCGCGTGGAGCCGATCGTGGGTGAGGAGGAAGTTCCTGAGGAGGGGCTTCGAACGAACCGCAAACGGCAGAGGTCGGGATAAACTCCATTTTCTGCCCCTGCCAGTGAGGTGTCGATCGCCGCGCCTCTGATCACCGTTTTTCCTCCAGAGAATGAGCCTACTCCCTCCGCGGATTTCTTACGGGAGATGGCGATCGCCGAGGCTGAGACCCCTCGTGGGAAACCATACTTCGGTCGCGATCCCAAGAGAGCCGAGAGGTAAACTTTGCTTGCTGAGTTGAAGCTGGTCATTTGCGTGGGAGTTGTGCTAACTCTTGTGTTTTGATGTAGGATCCGTAGTACAGATCCATCATGTCCGCCGATGGTGCGGGATTTTCTGGCGAGCCGATCTCCTCGCCAGACCTGCGATGTCCCGCTATACATCATCCGGGCCGTTTCTGCTTTACCGAAAGCTTGGATAACCGATCTAGATGCGATCGCTCGTCAGCGATCTGGGAGTACGATGCAGGCTGCTTTCGCCCTTTCTCTCCAGGCGGCGACCATGGCTGCCCAGGCTGTGCAGGAGTTCGAGGGGCGTCCTTCCACTACTCGCCTGCAGGCGGATCTCGAGGCGGCTCGGAAAGAGAACGCTGAGTTCGCCGACAGGATTGTGGAAATGGAGAAGGACTCCCTGGATGCGGCTAAGCGGGCGACCCATGAACTTGAAATGGCGAGGAAGGATGCTGAGGAAGCCCGGGCGACGGTCGAACGATTTAGGGACCGGATGACAGATGCCCGACGGTTGCAATTGGCCGTTGAGAAGGAGGCCGATCAACTGAAGGTGACGATCGCTCGGCTGACTAGCGAGCTGGCGGAGTCGAGGGAAAAGACGGCTGCAAGGGAGGCCGAGCTCCAAGGTGAACGACAGGCGATGGCGGAGCTGAAAGGGGAGGTAGAGGCGACCAAGGCCAATCCCTTTCTTAACTTGGAGTTTGTCAGCGAGTTTGCCTATTATATGGCGTTCGCTGACTCGATCCGAGCTACTAAGAAGGGAGGGTTGGAGGTCGGCCCTCTTGCTGAGAACTTCAAGGCGTATGTGTTGGAGCATCCTCTCCATCCTGCTTTCTCCTTGCCGATCTTAGATCTCGCAGATATCGGTGTGGATTTGAGCTGGTATCCGACTCCGGCAAATCTCGTTCATCTCGATGCTCCGGAGGCTGAAGGCGAAGGCCAGACAGGGGCCTGAGGCACTTCGTTTTTGTTTGTTTTAGCTTATTGCCTTGTAATTCGTAGCTTTCTTTTTGTAGTACTTAGGCCTTCGGGCGACCATGTATTCTGATCCTTCAAGTAATGAAATGAATGTTTGATTATCCGATTTATCACTTGAATGATTGCTATTTTTGAATCTTTTGCTTGACTTTGTACAAATATGTGAGGAGAGATTGTTGCGTGTGTAGTATGTCTAAGTGAATCGATAAACTCATATAGATAACTTTTACAACAAATTCGATCGCTGAACAAGCATCTGATAATTGCCGATCTCCGTATGTGATTGAATAGGGACGATCGTCGTATAGGCAGTTCCGCATTCTTCCCCCTTGTTTTTGTTTACTTAGTGAAAGTAAGGGGACGAAAATAAATCGTCGAGTGAGCGGTCTTCAACTTTGTCGAATCCTTGAGGGAGGTCGTCCATCTCGGTCTTTGAGGAACCGTGCACGATCGCAGAGTTCGATGGACCGATCTCCACGACCATGTCTTGTGCGCGAGTGACATTGTCTGTCTCGTGACTCATTTTATTGTGAGGGTCCTACGTTAGGCTGTGCCTCGCCTCGTATTTAAACGAAGGGCGTGCGGTCTTGGTCTGGAGGAGTCCTTGCGCGGGGCGTTGTTGGATTAATCGACTCCACGTCCGTGGCTTGTTAGCTCTTTTCTACCTCGGATCGTCATGTTAGATGGCAATCCTCGATGGTATACGTTGAGACGGGGGTAGGGACGCATCACATTGTCCGTGAAGGATCCACCACGCTAAGTGACGGACCTTCGAGAGCGGGCGATCGTGTCCACTGATTTGTTTGGAGGGTCCTTCGACTACGCCCACCTCGTATTTCAACGAAGGGCGAGCAATCTCAGCCCAAAGGAACCTTGCATGGCCTAAGCAGTCGGTTCCATCGACCACTAGGACCATGGCTACACTCTTCCATCTCGGATCGTCATGTTAAATGCCGACCTTCGACGATGTATGTTGTGCGGGGGAGGCGATCTCGTGCCTTAGTCCAATATGTTGATGAACTGTAGATGGCGAGCGAGTCCTCCAGTTTTCTGAAGCGTTAGCTCAGGCAGTAGTCTTTGGTTCAATGAGCAGGGGAATCGGGGAGAGACCTCCGAAGCTCCCTTCTCTTGATTGAAGCATGTAGATACGGTCGCCGAGGTTGATCGAGGGGTCGGCTCATATGAGCTTTTCAGGGTTGTTCGCGTTCGACTCGGGCGACCGTGTTGGGAGATTTGTGGGGCTCCGGTTTAAGCTAATAAACTGCCCAACTTGCCCTCCTCAAACAGTCTCTAGAGCTGTTTGAGGAGGTCGCGGCATTGGTTGGTGCTGTGGCCGGGACTCTTATGGTAGGCACAATATTGATTGTGGTCCAGATGACCGTGGTCCCTTATCGCCTTTGGCTTGTTCAGCGGTTCGTGCCCCTTGATGGCGTAGAAAATGTGGGCCGGAGTTCGATTGAACGTATGGAGGAGATGGGCTTCCATGTCCTTGAAGGCCTTGAGATCTCCGGGTGGCTTGGCGATCGCCTTCTTGGTTTTGGCGATCGCTATCTTTCGGACAGGAGGTGGCGTTTCTTCGCCTAGGCGGAGGGTGAGCAGCTTCTGCCTGGCCAGAAAGTCGGCAGCCTTAGCGCGGAAGATCGCGTATGTTGGTGGAATGTCCTTCGTCAGATATCTAAACATGGGTGAGTGACCGTAGAATCCCCCCAGGACTGAATAGAGAGCGATCTCGTCGCTGATGGGCTCGCCGGTGAGGATGATTTCGTCCACCCGGTCGATATAATCTGCATTGGATTCGTCTTCCCCCTGCCTGATTTTCATCATGCGGTGGGGGCCTTATGGTCTGGCGACCTTGGTGATGAAGTATGACGTGAAGTCATTCACTAGTTTCTCAAAGGAGATGATCGATCGTGGTGGTAGTGAGACGTACCACATATGGGCCAGCTCGCCCAATGTTAACAGTCATGTAAATTCGGAATTTACTTAGGTGGGTTTCGAGGTCCGATCTCCCTTCATACAGAGGCGTTTTGGGAGGAGCGATCGTTGGCAGCACGGGGGCAAGCTCGATGTGGACCGCGAGTGGCTTGGTTGGTCCGATGATCTTTCTACTGGTGCTTGCCCCAGTATCCAAGAGTGCTTTCATCTCGTCGAGCTGGCATTGCATACCAGCCATCTCCGTGGCCTGGCTGCTCGCGGCTCGGCGCTCGGAGCGGGAGCTGAGGCGATCAAGTACTGATCCTCTGGCGATCGGGGCGGGAGTCAGACGGCTGATCTGCATTCGGCTGCAAGTTGGGTAGGCCTAACTCCTGGTGACGGACTCGGATTCCATCGTTTCATGGTTGGGACCAGGATGCCCCGGTCTCCATGATGGGTCGCATCCCAAGCGACAGAATACGGATCCGTCCGGTCGTGCGAGAGCCTTTCCTCGCGAATTGGGGCTTTCTGACGATCGCTCGCCCAGTAGCCCATTGAATTTCCGTTTGCCCATGCGGCGGATTGTCGAGGGAGTTATTACGGGCGACGCGCATGCTATCCGTCGCTCTTTTAGGATGGCCATAGCCTCCTCGATCTGTTCCTCGGTTTGGAACTGGTCGAGTGAGAGGTTGGGGCCACCCTTCAGGTGTGGGATCGAGAGTCTCATGTTGCCGTGGCTTCCCCCGGCCGTCGGCTGGGGTTCGGATTGAGCCGGGATATGGTGTCCGGCGGTTTGGAGAGCGGCTCTCTTCGATGTAGTAGCGGACGTCATGATTCTGAAGGCTTTCTTTGAAGAACAGTGAGTGTCACTTCAAGTATATGCCCCGATAACAGTAAGTGTTCTTCGGGACGGTAGGAATAAAAATGAAGGTATGGATCCCCCTTCCTCTAGCGCCAATTGTTGCTATTGTTGCTACCCAAAATATTATCCGTAGATAGATATTGCTGGAATGGGAGGATAGCAAACAAAGTGCGAGAACACTTCCGTGGGAAAAGTAAATAACACAAGATTTGTCGGGGTTGTTAGTCCCGGGCTTGAATGCTCTCGCGATATATTATTAATACAAATATTCGGGGATACAAGTATTAATGTAAGAGTACAATTACAATGAGTGGAAAGACCCTTGTTATCTTAGCTGGTGAGCGTGTAGATTGCCGAAATAACCAGATATGATGCTCTGTGAGTTCTTGTAACAACGTTGATGAGCAGTGACAACTGTGAGAAATCGACAGTCTCTCACGGTGTATAGCCGCTGTATACTTGAGCTCCTGGGCTTGTGAGCTTCTGTGAATCTGCACTGTGGAGACTCCTTGCCTCTGCCGACCGTCTTCTGGATGAGAGGTACTGAGAGAGAAATCCTAAGGTAGATTCCGGAGATGAAGCCAGGAGCCTGAAAGTATGTAAGTATTTGAGTGTATTCTCTGAGCTTAATGGAAAAAGCGTGAGCCGAATGAAGAATTCGTGAACCCCTTTTCTGTAGATGGAGGTTCTCTATTTATAGCACTTGGACATGCTGGGCGATCGCCTTTGCTATATTATAATAAGCGGGCGATCGTCTTTTAGCACATGGGCTTGTCTCCTTAAAGTCTGCAGGAGTTGCTGGCAGTCAGCTGTGCGTTCCAATGAGAAGTCTGCACACGTCTGAGTTGCTGTCACGGGCGGTCCCACCTTGTACCTTTCGGCGGGTTTGTCGGTAGGTGAAGTCTTCCCTGTCAGAGACAGCTGTTGGTGGTCAATGATCCATGTAACGCGGCGCCTGTCGCGGATCTGCACATGGGCGCTGCTCTGAGGTTCAGTCTTCGTGGACTTTGACGGACGATGGTCTCTGTCTATGGCAAAGGACGATCATCTTAAGTCGGGCACCAGAGTCGATCGCTAGGTGCCAAGGGGCGATCGCCTTGGGAGTCGATCACTAGATACCCGAAGGTCGTCTGGTATCTTCGGTTAGGCGAGTCCGCCATAGCTTGATTGATTGTGGACTCGGTCGCTCGGCTTTGCAGTCGATCGCCTGTCGAGGTGAATAAATCTCGACACAACAGGTATAAATAAGGTTTTTCTTGGAAATATGATTTATATTAATAATATATAGATCAGGAATAACAGCATTTTAGAAATCTGCCCGAAAACAAGTTGTATCCAATCGTTGGACGATTTTCCATATAGCTGTCGAGTGTGGCCGAGCACGTCCGGCCTGTGGCCGGACGCTTGCTGTATTTTGCCGACAGTGCCCGTGCACGTCCGGACCGTGGCCGGACGCTTGCTGTATTCTGCCGAGTCAGTGCCGAGCGCGTTGCTCTATCCAGCCGAGTGCTTGATGGATCCGGCCGAGCGCTTGCTGTATCCTGCCGAGCACTTTGTCACGCCCCACCTTAAGGCAGCAGGCATCCAACAGCCGGCCGAAGCCGGGCGGACGGGCGCGCAGTAGATCCGCGCGCATGCAGCTACTGTGTCAAGCTCACAGAGGATTACCCTCCCTATAATAGGCTTAGACGGAAAAAGCCTTGTGACAGTAGTAGACATTGAAAAGTCGAGGAACCCACTCTTCACAAAGAAGACCCTAGAAGCTTCAAGATGGAGACCGATCAATTCCAGAAGGTCAAAGAGGGTTCCAGAAGGTCAGAAATTGGGTCGGATTGCTACGGTCCGAATCGGGCCTTGGCCGGGCCGGGCCGGGACACTTTGGGCCGGGTCGGGCCGGACGTTCCAGAGGGGTCTGGGGACTCCAAGGAGTCTTCTTAGAATTGTTTAGAATTGTATAGATCATTCTAGATGATAACATTCTTGTAAATACTTGGAATAGTAATGTTTTCTTGGTCATTTGCTAGACTAGGAGGATTAGTATAAATACCCCTCCTTGGGGCTCATTTGTAACTCACTCTTGAGAAATCTGATTTGCTACAGTGCAATAAGAGAAAACCTTCCCCAAGCATTTCCTTACTTTCCTTCCTAGTAGTCTTGTTTATTAATAGGCTTACTACTTAGGCTTGAGACAACCTAAGAGTGCCGCACGGTGAGGACTTAGCGAGGCGCAAGTATAACCCCGTGATAGTTGGTATCGGAGACAAGGTTGAGACAACCAAGGCGGATTTTCGAAGATTGCAAGCTGATCGTGCAAGGAGGAAGATGGCACAATCATCCGACGTTACTCAACCCAACACTCAGGCCGAGAAGACCAAGAAGGGCAGAGACAAGTGTTTTGACCGGATTGCTGCCATGGACAGCCGAGTGACTCGACTGGAGGAGGTCTATGATGAGGTTGCGAAGAGGGTGGATGACTTAGAAGCTGGTGAGGAGCTGCACAACCAGGTACTTTCTACTATCAATGCTTGTGAGGGGATATGAAGCAAGAGTTGGCCGATTTTCGGGCCATGATCTTGGCCATGCAAGAGGGCATGGAGGTTCTCAAGACGGAGATGGCAACAGTGAAGAGGGCGATTGCCAATGGAGAACATATGGGTGCGACACCTGCACGAAATGACATCCCAAGGCCTCGAAAGTTCAACGGATCGAGAAATGCCAAGGAGACTGACAATTTCTTATGGAACCTAGAGCAGTACTTTGGTGCCTCAAACATTCGAGATGATGACACCAAGTTGCGGACGGCGCCCTTGTACTTAGCCGACCCAGCCGTACTATGGTGGCGGACCAAGCAGGCTGACATTGAGATCGGTGCATGCAGGATGGCTTCCTGGGAAGACTTCAAGGCCGAATTGAAGAAGCAATTCTATCCCGAGAATGTAGAGTTCGAGGCTCGGGGCAGGCTAAAGAGACTTAGCCACACCCATACAATCATAGACTATGTCAAGGAGTTCCAAGAAATTGTACTGGAGATACCAAGCTTGACGGCGACCGACAAGCTGTTTGCATTTATGGATAGACTCAAGACTTTCGCGAGGCAAGAGTTGGAAAGGCGCAATGTTCAGGACGTGGCGACTGCCATTGCTGTGGCCGAGGGCTTAAGGGAGTTGAAAACCAGCGATAAGCCAAGGACTTTCCGCACAGATAAAGGCAAAGGTGGGGGAGACCGCCCATCAAGGTTCAGGACAAACAAATACTCGGGTAAGCAACCAGTGGACGAGAACGATAAGCCGAGAGGTTGTCACATTTGTCATAGTACCTCTCACATGAAGTACGATTGCCCATTTCGGAGGAAGAAGGTCGCAGCCATTCAAGAGACCACGAAGACCAAGGATGCGGATGGTGCGCACATGGGCTCATTGAGTCTGCTCAATGTTGTCAAATCCGTTGTGGAGCCGGCGAAGGGACCCAGAAAGGGGTCTATGTTCGTGGATACCTTGATCGGAGGCACACACATCAAAGCCTTACTGGATACAAGAGCTACGCACAACTTCATGCGGGACGGCGTAGCCAAAGCATTACGACTTACCGTCACTCCAACTAATGGATCGATCAAGACAGTGAACACCCATGCTAAACCGGTGACCGGCGAAGCACGAGGAGTGAAAGCAAAGATAGGTGACTGGCAGGGAATGATCACTTTCACTGTAGTGACCATAGATGACTACGATTTGGTTCTTGGGTTACAATGGTTCGATCAGGTATGGGCTTGCATTCTTCCATTTTCTGATTCCTTAGTCATTTTGGACTCCGACAGGACACAGGCCATTCCGGCCAAGAGGGAAGCAAAGGGGACAAGCACCCTTTCAGCCATACAACTTAGTCGAGGACTTCGGAAGCAGGAAGAGACCTTCGCTGCATTTTACGTTCCTGATGATGGAAACGATATTGAAGGCAAGGATGTACCAAAGGAAGTTCAAGCCGTTTTGGAGGAGTTCCAGGACGTGATGCCCGTGGAACTACCTAAGAAGTTGCCGCCCAGACGGGATGTGGACCACAAAATTGAACTTATTTCTGATACAAAGCCACCTTCGAGGACACCTTATAGGATGTCACCACCGGAACTTAAGGAGCTGCAGAAGCAATTGAAAGAGTTGTTGGATTCCAAGATGATCCAACCATCCAAATCTCCTTATGGATCACCCGTTTTGTTCCAGAAGAAGCATGATGGATCCTTACGTATGTGCGTGGACTATAGGGCACTCAACAAACTGACGGTTCGCAACAAGTATCCCATTCCACTCATTGGAGAGCTATTTGACCAATTGGGAGGTGCCAAATACTTTTCAAAGATCGACCTAAGATCCGGATATTGGCAGGTCCGGATAGCCGAAGGAGACGAACCCAAGATTGCCATGGCGACCAGGTATGGTTTGTTTGATTTTCTTGTGATGCCGTTCGGGCTTACAAACGCCCCAGCGACCTTTTGCACATTGATGAACAAGGTATTTCAACCATACATAGACAAGTTTGTTGTCGTTTATTTGGATGATATTGTCATTTACTCATTATCAATGGAGGAGCATGTAGAACACTTGCGACAGGTGTTCCAAGCATTGCAGGACAATGAACTTTATTCAAAGTTGGAGAAGTGCTCATTCGCCCAACCAGAAGTGACTTTTCTGGGGCACCGTATCAAGGATGGCCGTATAATGATGGATGAGGCCAAAGTGAAAGCCGTTCGAGATTGGGAACCGCCGACCAGCGTAACCCAACTCTGATCATTTCTGGGGCTCGTGAACTGCTACCGGAAGTTCATCAAGGGATACTCTCGGATAGCAGCACCATTAACGGACCTATTGAAGAAGGATAAAAAATGGGAGTGGACGGATAAGTTCCGAGAGGCCTTTGAGCGACTCAAAGGCAAAGTGACGGAGCAGCCAGTTCTTGCCTTGCCAGACCATGACAAGGCATATGAGGTTCAAACCGATGCATCTGATTATGCCATCGGAGGAGTATTGATGCAGCTAGGACATCCTGTTGCCTACGAAAGCAGAAAAATGAATGACACCGAGAGACGGTACTCGGTACACGAGAAGGAAATGACTGCCGTGGTACATTGCATTAGAGCTTGGAGGCATTATTTACTTGGGAGCAAGTTTGTGGTACGAACAGACAACGTAGCCACAAGTTATTTTCAAACTCAGAAGAAGCTCACGCCAAAACAAGCAAGATGGCAGGAATTCCTAGCTGAGTTCGATTATACCCTGGAGTATAAGCCTGAAGTACTTAACCGAGTAGCCGATGCATTAAGCCAGAAGGCCGAGCTTGCAGTCTTGACCAAGGCCGAGGGAAGCATCAAGGACCGCAAACACGAGGGACTGAGGCAGGACCCTTTTGCAGGAAACATCATAGAGCTTGCCAGGAGCGGCAAGACAAGACGGTTCTGGGAACGAGACGAGATACTCTTTACCAAAGGCAATCGTTTGTACGTGCCCAAATGGGGGAACGTACGGAGGGACATCATGAAGGAATGCCACGATACACTATGGGCTGGACACCCAGGTATGCACCGTACAATGGCTTTAATTGACAATTCCTACTTTTAGCCCAGGATGCGTGAGGACGTTGAGGCATACATCCGGACATGTCTTGTATGTCAACAAGACAAGGTGGAGCAACAACAACCTGGTGGACTACTTAAACCATTACCCATACCGGAACACACTTTTGAAAGCATTTCAATGGACTTTATTTCGGCTTTGCCTAAATCGGATGGGTACGGGTCGATCATAGTTGTGGTGGACAGGTTCTCAAAATACGCAACCTTTATTCCAGCACCGGCGGACGTAACGGCTCTGGAGACGGCCAAGTTGTTCTTAAAGCATGTGGTAAAACATTGGGGCATTCCAAGGACAATCGTGAGTGACCGAGACCCACGTTTCACAGGGAAGTTTTGGTCTGGACTTTTCAAGCTATTGGGCTCGAATTTAGCATTCTCAACAAGTTTCCATCTACAGACGGACGGGCAGACAGAACGAGTTAACGCACTGCTTGAGTGCTACTTGCGGCACTATGTGAGTGCCAATCAACGGGATTGGGCCAAACTCTTAGACACGGCCCAATTCTCATACAACTTGCAGAAGAGTGAATCAACTGGATGCAGTCCATTTGAGCTTGCCACAGGGAGACAACCGGCGACAACGAATAACATTGCCACCGGATACTTGGGACAGAGTCCCGCAGCATATACCTTTGCTAAGTCATTATAGGAGGAATCGGACTTGGCTCGAGCATCATTGGACAAGGCAGCCAAGAAGATGAAGAAATAGGCTGATCTCAAGCGACGAGCGGTCGAGTTCAATGAAGGCGACTTAGTTATGGTGAAACTTCTCCCGCAGCAATTTAAAGCATTTCGGGCTGTGCATAAGGGACTTATCCGAAGATATGAGGGACCCTACAAGATCGAGCGACGTGTTGGGACAGTTTCATATCGAGTGGAACTACCGCCGAAGATAAAGATACACCCGGTCTTTCATGTTAGCCAACTGAAGCCTTACCATCAGGACATGGAGGATCCGGGCCAAGCTCAGTCACATCGAGCACCTACTGCCGTGATTACTTCCTTCGAAAAGGAAGTAGCCGAGATCATTTCACATCAAGACGTTCGACGTAGGGGCGTGGCCCCATACACCGAATACTTTGTGCATTGGAAGGGACTCCCAGACGCTGAAAATAGCTGGGAACATGAGGAACACCTATGGAAATTCCGGCAAAAGATCGAAGAATATCGGGACAGCATCGTGCCGAGGATGGCACGACTTTGGTGGGGGAGAATGTCACGCCCCACCTTAAGGCAGCAGGCATCTAGCAGCATCCAGCCGAAGCCGGGCGGACGGGCGCGCAGCAGGGCCGCGCGCGTGCAGGCACCGTGTCAAGCTCACAGAGGACTACCTTCCCTATAATAGGCTTAGACAGAAAAAGCCTTGTGACAGCAGTAGACATTAAAAAGCCGAGGAACCCACTCTTCAGAAAGAAGACCCTAGAAGCTTCAAGATGGAGACCGATCAATTCTAGAAGGTCAAAGAGGGTGCCAGAAGGTCAAAAATCGGGTCGGATTGCTATGGGCCGAATCGGGCCTTGGCCGAGTCGGGTCGGGCCGGACGTTCCATAGGGGTCTGGGGACTCCAAGGAGTCTTCTTAGAATTGTTTAGAATTGTATAGATCATTCTAGATGATGGCATTCTTGTAAATACTTGGAATAGTAATGTTTTCTTGGTCATTTGCTATACCGGGAGGATTAGTATAAATACCCCTCCTTGGGGCTCATTTGTAACTCATTCTTGAGAAATCTGATTTGCTACAGTGCAATAAAAGAAAACCTTCCCCAAGCATTTCCTTACTTTCATTCCTACCAGTCTTGTTTATTAATAGGCTTACTACTTAGGCTTGAGACAACCTAAGAGTGCCGCATGGTGAGGACTTAGCGAGGCGCAAGTATAACCCCGTGACAACTTGTTGTATCTAGCCGAGTGCTTGCTGGATCCGATCGAGTGCTTGTTGTATCATGCCGAGCACTTGCTGTATCCGGCCGGGTACGTGTTGTATCCTATCGGGCGTGTCCGGGCATGGTCGGGCCCCTTTCCTGTCTGGAGCCGGGCGCGTCCTGTTGGCTGCCGGGAGTGGCCTGTAGGTTGCCGGGCAGGGTGCCTGGTGCTGCTTGGAAGTTTCCAGGCTGTCGGGCAATGGGTCTCGTTTTTCAGTATATTTTCGATTATTGAATTTTTCCTATATTAAAATCATTAATTTGGAATTTTTGATGTGGGAAAATTCAAAGAAAATATTTTAAGGGTACACTACGGACGAAAATTAAATTGTCGATTATTGTTGAATTGATTGGATCAATTCTATTTATTGTTGATTATTGATTGGATCATATGTAATCTTCTCGCTTTCTATTTTTATAGTATTGATTGGATGAATGATTTTGAATGGGGATGTGGTTCATGGACTTAGTTTGAATCGTTCGTTTTATTCGATTGGGTTGTAAAAGCCGTTTTGAGCCTATTTATTTTACTAGAAATATTTGTATCTAGGATGCAATTTTTCAATGTAAAATTTATATGTAATGATGAAGACCGGAGGATGATCCGTTTCGAGAAGACGAAGATTCTAGACAAAGACTTGTCATTAGATTACGGAGTTTTTGTTTTCTATGAACGGTCCATGAACCACATGTTGGTAGCAACTAGGTTGTGAATGGTTGTTTCATATTGTATGAATGCAACAAACATGCTAAAATGATTAATGTGCAAAGTGTAACGTTAATCACGAAAATTCTCCCACAACAAATTATTAAGTTTATAAGGTTTCAAGTTTTTCCTTCCCTCCATTAAGCTTTTGGGAAATTAAAATCCAAACCGGATGTGCTATGCTTCCGAGTTATCGGGGTAGTCGTTCGGGGAGGACGGATAAATTACCGGGAGCGCATTGGATGCCTTCGGTTGGAGCAAATTTTATCCCTAGAAACCTGATAGGTTGCTGGATAAGATTCAATTGTGAAACTGATTTGCGTCGATGGTATAAACTTAACTTGTTCACGAACCATAGAAACCGTATAGGTTGAGGGGAGTGAACAAGGGGAAAAATAAGATCGAATCATCCATTAGATGGGTTGGTGTTGGACACCACTTTATGAAAATTAATAGACTATAAACCTGTTCGGTTGCCCGCTATTAAGATTTATAAAGAACTCGATCACCATTATGAAGTAGAGTGACGATACTTCCGGATTTCACATGGGAGTGTGTTGTTCTGATAAAAATAGTGGGAGCTGGGTAACAAGAATAGAAAAGACCTTAATTCTATACTCAGATCATAATATAACAAGTCACTAATTAATATATTATACTTAATGCAGACATAACTCACAATATGACAATGAATCCGCTCACAATTCTACTCGAGAAGAACACCCTGATTGGACCTAACTTTGTGGACTGCTCCGCAATCTGATGATTGTCCTCAGTATAGAGGCACTGGGATACATCTTGGAGACGAACATTCCGGTGCCTACTGTGTGGACCAGAGCCAATCATGAAGAGATCAAAAACCATGAAAAGTGGGTTAAGGATGACGTAAAAGTCCGTGCATAACATGATGGCTTCTATGTCTAATGAGCTTCAGATAGCTCATGAGAAAATGACTTCTGCTATGCAGATTCTATCTCACTTAACCGAGCTTTATGGTGAGCACAGTAGAACTGCTAGATATGAGATATCCAAGCAAATGTTTGGTGCAAGGATGAAGAAAGGTGAGAAGGTTAGGGAACACGTCCTCAAAATGATATCCATGATCGAGATATTGGAGGCTCTTGATTTTAAAATGGATATTGCTCTCCAAACCGACCCTATCCTACAGTCTCTTCTTGATTCCTTCTCACAGTTTGTTATGAACTTTAACTGCAATGACATTGCATGTAATTTAGCTGGGCTAATGAACAAACTTGTGACCGCTCAGTCTTAGATGAAGACTCTGCGGATGAAGGAGTCTGCTCTTGTGATTTCTTCTGGACCTCAGAGGTCTAAGAAGAAGAAGAAAAAGACCAAGAAGCAAACTGGACCACAAGTTAAGGACCTTAAGGGAAAGGGAAAGGCCCCGATGGTTCCGAAGAACAAGAAGAAGAAGGATGCTTGTCTCAAGTGCGGTGAGCTAGGCCACTGGGCTAGAGACTGTCCGATTCTTCATGGCGCTTCAGGTACAGAACTTTTAGTTTTGGAAACAAATTGTTCTGCTACTGTATTTTCTACTTCCTGGATACTGGATTCTGGTGCTAGTTCTCATATTTGTACCATGAATCAGGATCTGGAACAAAGTAGGAAGCTTGGAGGTGGAGAAGTTATGATCACAGTCGGAAGCGGGCATAGTGTCGAAGCGACTGAGATAGGATCACTTCTTTTGGGTTTATAATCCGAATTTGTTTTGACTTTAGAAGATGTACTTGTTTTGCCCAAGGGGAACAAAAAAATTGTATCCATTCCGGTCATGGACCAAAAAATCTTTTCATTTTTCATTGGTGATGGTTCCTGCAAAATTTATTTCAGAAATAAACTAGTAGGTACTGCTACATTGTTAAATGGATTGTATCATCTGAATCTCAGCAACAAAGTAGTTGTGAATACTATGACTAGAAAACGTGGTAGGGATGAAACCAATCAAGTTTTGAAATGGCATCTTAGACTTTTGGTCATGTTGGTCAGACCTAGGTTTACAAAATGGAAAAAGATGGACTTATGGGTCTATTGGGATCGAATCCCTTTCCTACTTGTGAATCTTGCCTTAAAAGCAAAATGACTAATTCCCCCATTCACAGGGACTTTTGAAAGAGCCGCTGATAAACTGGGATTAATCCATACCGACGTTTGTGGTGCTTTGGAAGCAGCACGTGACGGATATCAATATTTCATTACGTTTACAGATGATCATACTAGGTATGGTTATGTATACTTAATGAAACATAAATCCGAGGCCTTTGAGAAATTCCAGGAATTCAAGGCCCTAGTCGAGAAACAAACTGGTAATCACATCAAAGCACTTCGGTCGGACCGATGTGGCGAGTATATGAGTACGGAGTTTGACGAGTTTCTCAAGGAACAAGAAATAGTTTCACAACTAACACCTCCAGGTACTCCTCAGTTAAATGGTGTGTCAGGAAGAAGGAACCGGACCTTGTTGAACATGGTCCATTCCATGCTGGGCTATACTGACTTACCGATTTACCTATGGGGGTATGGACTCCTGACTGCCGCTTACATCTTGAACAGATGTCCTTCCAAATCCATTCCTAAAACTCCACATGAGATGTGGGAGGACAGGAAACCAAGTCTTAATCATATTAGTATTTGGGGATGTCCCGCCTATGTCAAGAAGACTAAGGTGGAGAAGTTGGAAGCTAGGTCCGCGAAGGGACGTTTCATTGGATTCCCATCCGGGACAATGGGATATCTATTCTACATGCTTGAAGATCGAAAGATCGTTGTTGCTTTACAAGCACACTTCCTGGAAGATGAGTTCATTCAGGAAGGCGGAGCAGGTAGAAGTATTTCTTTAGAAGAATACAATGAAACTCCTCGGGAGACACATGTGCAAGAAACTGGAACCGAACCTTCTGAAACACAAGTGCAACCACCTCGTAGGTCTAGTAGGATGTCCCATTTACCTGAAAGGTATGGGCTTGTGCACTAGGAGGAACTAGGTCTCCATGAGGTTCCAAGTGATAGCCAAGAGACTGACCCAACGACCTATGACCAAGCGATGGTGGATGTAGACTCTGCAAAATGGCATTAAGTTATGGAAGCTGAGATAGACTCGATGCATGTCAATCAGGTCTGGACTCTAGTAGATTGCCCCAAGGGCATAGTGCCTATTGGGAACAAGTGGATACAAGAGAAAGACTGATGGTGATGGCAAGGTTGACGCCTATAAGGCCAGGCTTGTGGCAAAGGGTTATACCCAGAAATAAGGTATCGATTACCACGATACCTTCTCGCCCGTAGCCATGATCAAGTCTATTCGCATGATGCTTGCTATAGCTACCTACCACGACTATGAGATATGGCAAATGGACGTAAAGACGTCTTTCCTTAATGGATTCCTCGAGGAGGAAATCTATATGGAGTAGCCTAAAGGCTTCGTGTCCGAAGTTGATATTCAGAAAGTGTGCAAGCTTCAGCATTCCGTTTATAGACTGAAGCAAGCGTTGCGTAGTTGGAACCTTTGTTTTGACGAGGCGGTCAAAGAGTTTGACTTCATGCAAAATGAAGAGGAACCTTGTGTATACAAGAGGGTTAGTGGGAACAAGATCGCATTCTTGGTACTATATGTAGATGACATTCTACTAATAGGAAATGATGTGGGAATGCTAAGTTCTGTGAAAGCTTGGATTTCGAGTAATTTCTCCATGAAAGACTTGGGAGAAGCTACCTATATTCTTGGTATTCGACTCTACCGGGATAGAGCGAAGAGAACAATAGGTCTTTCCTAAGCCCTCTATATAGATAAAATCTTAAAGCGATTTAAGATGGATGATTCTAAAAGAGAGTTCCTACCGATGCGACATGGAATAAAACTCTCCTTGAAGATGTGTCCTCAATGTGAGGAACAACGGAAGGAAATGAGTAATATACCATATGCTTCGGTCATGGGTAGCCTTATGTATGCTATGTTGTGTACGAGACCTGACACTGCACATGCTGTAAGCGTGGTGAGTAGGTTTCAGGCAAACCCAGGTAGGGAACATTGGACTGCCGTAAAGAACGTTCTCAAGTACTTGAGAAGGACTAGAGATATGGTTCTAATGTATGGCGGTGGAGAATTGGATGTTGTGGGATTCACTAATTCAGACTTCCAAGGACTGAAGGACGACTCAATGTCTACTTTTGGCTACATATTTACTCTTAATGGAGGAGCAGTATCTTGGCGTAGCGCCAAGCAAATCGCGACTACTGATTCCACCTGTCAGGTTGAGTATCAAGCAGTCTCGGAGGCTTCCAACGAAGGGTTCTGGATTAAGAAGTTTGTGGGAGAACTTCAAGTGATACCATGTGCTGAGCTGCCTGTTCCGCTATACTGCGACAACGACGGAGATGTAGCGTAGGCCAAGGAGCCAAGGTTTCACAACAGCACCAAACATATTGAGAGGAAGTATCATCTCGTAAGAGAATTTGTTCAGAAGGGATACATTGTGCTGCACAGAGTAGACTCAGCCGACAACGTCACTGATCCACTGACAAAGCCGCTTTCTCAGGCTAGCTCGGAGCGTCATCTGGAGAATATGGGTATTAGATACCATCGTGTGTGGCATTGAGTGCAAGTGGGAGATTGTTAGGAATATGTCCTCGAATGCCACTCAGAGGATGTTGAGTGAGGGCATTGTACTTGTAATTATGTAAATCATTTATATAAGGCAATGAATGTTTCTTTATTCTTGGCGATTCTTGGCGTTCCTAACTCGTAAATATACGTATAGAAACTAGTCCATGTATTTGAGAGCAAAACGTTCCACTCCTTATTGGATAAGGAGGTCGGCACTGGAAAGGTTTATAGCTCAAATACTTAATCGTTCGCAAGTCGATGAAACTTGACTGGGCATTAAGTTTATGTGAAGACTTGTATGACGTGTTCTTTGACATGGAGAGTGCCTGTCGAACGCTAATGGTTAGTGGGAGCAAACATTATAGGTATGCTAATTGGATTAGTATACTTGAACCGACTCACCCTCGATTCATCACACGGATTTCACTACGGGACAGTCAATGACGGAATCGAAAGGTTGTGATAGGTATTCGTGAACCTTTGACTTGAAGATTTAGTAGGGATGTGTTTGTGACGTCAAGATTTTCATTAGAGTAGTTCGACCCTATAAGCCGGAAGGTGGGGGTCAACCTCGACGTGCATCTTGACGGGCAAGTAGCAGGTCCTACTGAATACCAAGATAGAATTCTTTCCCCCGTTAGTGAGCGGGTTAAATGTCCTATGCGGTTATTGGCAGATGAGATCATAAGTCTTTGGCCAAAGCAATGGAGCTAGTTGTATTGGATACAAGAGAGCTCGATGATCTCGATTTGTGTTAATGTATGCATAGCATCAAGTAACAGATAGGGTTTGACTGACCGTGACCCTATAACTTGATCGAGACATTTGAAAGAAGGATTTATACGTATACTGGTATTCACGACAGAATGGTTCTTAAATGATCCCAATCATTCGTTCTCAGTTGGGGTACAGTGTAGGCCGCCAGGCTAGCTAGGTGGTGCTACTACTCTTTGGTTCCTCAATAGGATTGACGACGGAATGAATCAAGCTTATTCTCTCATAATGAATATTAGATATTGGATATCTAATTTGGGACATTGGATGTCTAAATTAATTTATTGTATAAATTAATTTACGGCCTACTGAATTAAATAAATTACCGGGTGATTAATTTAATTCATGAATATAATTATTTCTTGGAGAAATTAATTATGTCATCATGTATTTGATATGATTAAATTAATTAGATTAATTAATGGATATAAATACATCGGAACGGAATCAGAGTTTATCTTTTTAGACTCACGGGAGTCCGAAACGAACCAGACTCATCTGATTCCTTCTAGAGGCCACCCCCTCCCCACCTTGACTCCTTACCTTGGTCTTAGTCTTGATATGGTTGATGTAAGACTTATGACTTGTGAGATATCAAATCTCTTATTTTATGGTAAAGGGGATTTGAGGAGATATGGTTGGAAGAATAAAAGGAAGACTTGCTCCCACTTCCTCACAAGGCTTTCATACGTGATTTGAGCTAGACAGTGAGAGAAAAAGAGTTGCTTTTTATAGTCTTCATCTTTCTTCATTTTACTTCTTGATTGTTCTTGGAGAAAATCAAGATATTTATTGAGAGATATAAATTATACACTTAGAGTGTTATAATCAAAAACTTCATCACTTGATATAGTCGTAACCTTAGAGGTTAATCGAGTGTTGTCATTTCATTCATTTCTCCGGCGCGTGACAAGTAGAGACGCGGTTTTTCGGCGTTGGATCATCCAAGGGCTTGGAGCACTTTGGATCGTTTGGGGAATAGCTCAAGATAAGGAACTCCATATAATCAACGGATGACAAGGGTATTATTTCGAATCTTCCTTTGTTTATTTAATATTCGTATATGCGTAGTGCGACCGATCCTCGTAGGGATTCAGATCGAATTAATTTTCATTTTACCGCTTCCACTGGGCCTTCGTTTTAGGCACCGAATCCCAATAGCTGCGCCCACATATGATGCTCCCGCACCCTCACCTGTTGAAGTGGAATCCAACGATGGTATCTTACCTAAGGATGAACCACAACAGCCACGATCTCATGTGGTTGTCAGACAGCTAAACGGAGCTGAAGATTTTGCCCAGCCCGACTCTCCCTGAACCATAGCAAAGAATGAGAAACTGCATGCTCTTCGCCGACAAACAATTTTCCTACAGGACGCTGTTAATGCCCTGCATGCTGTCGAAAAAGAAATTGATTGGTTGCATCAATCTGCCAAGTATGTGAGAAGGTTGAAATACTCTACCCAACCTTCTCACATACTCGGTGGATGCAAATGAATGTGTAGCACCAGGGTAAAATATTATTGATGTTGAAATACCAAATATTTGAAGGTTACATGTGATACCAGATGGATTTGCTTCAGCATCTTCTCTGGTTATAGTGAAAACTCTAGCTAGTACCCTATCCTGTGCTTTGTCTTTTGTCTTGTTTGGGCAAACGTTTGCCATATATCCAGGTTGTCCACATGAAAAGCATACCTTAGAACCCAATAATCAAACTCCACTATGTTGTTTTCCACAGTTAGAACATGTCGGTAATGGTACAAAGGGTTTGCCCTCTTCTGACTTCATACGCTTACTTGGATTTCCTTGTTCTTGCCCCTTTTTAGACAGAAAACTATACCTTTGGTTTTGAGATTAAGGTGGCATCTTCTTTTCATTACCAAACCATCATTGGCCTTGTCGTTGAGAAAATTCCCGCCGAACTATTTATGCCTGTCGAATTTTCAGTTCTGCCTGTTCTGCCACCAATGCTCTCTCTGCAACTATTGGATAAGTCGTCCCTTGATTCCTGCCATGCTAACATCTCTATAGAGTTCTGGTCTCAAGCCTTCAAGGAACCTCTCCACTTTCACTGCTTCCATGCTAACCATATGCTCAAGAAACCACGACAACAGTTCGAACTTGTAGATATAGTCTAAAACCATCATACTTCTCTGTTTCAACTGTACAATTTCGTTCTTCTTCATTGCACGAACATGAGATGTAAAGTACCTATTTTTGAAGAGTTTATTGAACTTGGCCAAAGTCATTGTTGCCAAATTTTCAATAGAGCTTATCGTATCCCACCAATGACCTGCATAGCCCCGCAACATGAAGGATGCCCAAAGTACCTTATTCTCTTCAGAAACCTTACTATACTAGAACATATTTTCTATAGTTCTTGGTCAATCTTCTACTTCTGTAGGATCTAGTGTGTTCTCAAATGTTGGGGGATTCAACTTCCTGAACCTTCCTCCATCCAATTCAACTTGTTCTACTCGAGGTGGAGGTCGATTCATATCATCATCCTAGTGTCCTGCCATGTATCTTTATTGAATAAGTTGTTGGATTGTTGAGATTACTTTTCTACTAGTTCAGTCAATCGACTAATGATCAAATCACGATCAGAACTTGCGAACGTCATTTCTGGTTCTTGCGTTCTACCCCCTTCATTGCCTTTAGTTCTTGTTCTCGTCATTATTTTCTATCTATGGATGAGCCCTGTATCATATGGACCACTCTCACTATCTAACTTGACTAATCCCAAAACATGTGACATAAAACCAATACAACTATCACATAGAGACATCTAGTCTCAATTCGAATCAAGCTCATGAGATCAATATCCTAGTTGCTATATGTAATACCTGGTTGTAATTCATTCATTACCATTCAGTAATTATCAGTCAGTAATTGTCACTCAGTAATTTTTCACTCATTATTAATCACTCATCATTCATGATTCATTCATTTGTATTCATCGTTGGCATATTGTAACCATTGTATTAGTTATCGATCGTCATTCATCTCCGTTTGAGGATCGAGACGAGAGTATTATCTTAATCATCGTGAATGGTAGTCTTGTGTTGTAAGTATTATCTATCGCATGTTATTGGACTTAATTACATTCAGACAAGTATATTATGTCGGATCATTAACCGGTTGTAGCGAGTAGACGGAATTGTCGGATTTTCGTCACTTCCAGCAAGGAGCTACGGCCGTAACTAATCATGCATTAAGGCCGTAACATGCATTCGTTGGCTTAAGGTTGTTTTGTCCAAAGGTGAGATACGGCCGTAAGGATAGGTAGGCTACGGCCGTAACATGCGTTCGTGGTTTTCAGGAAATGTCGGATGAAGAGGGCTTACGTCCGTAAGGGTTGCGGCATACGGCCGTAAGATGAGGCAGGTACGGACGTAAGGCTTAGCCGGTTACGACCGTACGATTCAGGGTGCCCGGTCAGTTTCGACCAGGGTGTCATACGCCCGTAAGTCTTGCCCAGTATGGCCGTATCAGTCTAGTTACGCCCGTAAGGGATGTGCGGGTACGACCGTATGTCTGTCGGTAGATGTTTGGATGAGGGCGAATTACGCCCGTATGAGATGGCTGGTTACGGACGTAGGGCCGTTGACTTGGGGATGTTACGGCCGTAAGTAGGCCGAGTTACGGCCGTAACCATGGCTGTACTTAAGGACTTGGACGAGGCTTTGAGCTCATTTTTCTCACTTCTTCACCTTGTTTTCGAGAGAGAGAGCTTGAGGGAGAGATTTTTCATCATCAATCACTTGGGTGTTCGGTTTTCATCATCTTCATTCATTTGTGAAGCTTGGATAGTCGAATTAACACGTGTTCATCGGATCAAAGTATTTGGATCTTCAAGAGGTAAATTCTTCAACATCTTGGATTTCGATTTTGTGTTGAGATATGATGTTTTGGACGTTATAATCATGTTGTATGAAGAGATATACATATGATTATGTGTTTGTATGAATATTCATTGGATTATTGAAGGATTATTCAAGAACACTTTGAATATTGAGTGGGATTTGGGGGTTTTCGATTAGTTGTTGTTGAAATCACAAATTGGGTATTCATATTGGATTATTGATTGTATTGAAGATGTTTTTTTGGTTTGAAACACTCCCTGGGGATTTGATATTGGTATAATTAAGGATTGGTTGTAAACAATCGAAGATTGGTTACAACATGTTTGATACAATGCCCCAATGAACTTGGTTTAGTCGTATCGACATTTTGAGTTAGTTATAATCGTGTTTATTTGTATATTGAACGAATTGTTGGTAATTGTGTTATTCAAGGTTGTTCGAGCGACCGACACCTTATTTAGGACATTTGTTCGTGGAAGGACATTCTTCACCGGTGTTGAGTAAGTTAATTCTTACTCGGTTAAAAGGATATTCATTCCTTTCGTTGTTGTTCAGTCATAATCATAATTCATTCATAATGTATTAACCGTATTGAGACTTGTAATTGTCAAATAATCACTTCATTCACGAGGAACGATGGTTCCAATCATTTCATTGAGCTATCATTCACTTCACTATTATTTCATCTCGGTGAGTCATTCTTGACTTTGTCAGATTGTTATTCATTAATATTCATCATGGTCATTCTCGTTCATGTGACCTTCTGGGTTAGTATTGCGTGGCCGGGTGGTGCTGTGTGGAATTTTTAGTCGGGCATATGATTGTCATGTGTTCGGGTTCACCGACATAATGGACTGTGCACACGGTAACGTACCTCCGTGAGACTAATTAGGTACAAGGGCGGGTGTGTCCGGTCACTCCTCTTGTGCACATGCACATACCATTACAGGCGTACTACGATTCCCCTCTTCAGCTTAACTTCATAATTAAGATATATCATGATTGTGTATATTCAACCGTTGAGGATTGATATTCTGTGTAACTGACCCCGTTGGGGGATATTGTTTTCAGGTCATGGCAAGGCAAAAATCACGGGAAGAGAACGTTGACGGCGAGGAGTCCCAGTGATACTAGTAGGGGCCCCCAGTCCTTTCAGTTATTTATATTGTCTTCATTTTATTTCCGCTGCAGATTTCCGTTTGGATACTCATTTTCATTCAGTGTTGTATATTTTATCTTCATATAAAATATATCTGTATTCTATATTGTCTTGGGTGTATCATAATGAAACTCCTCATCGGAGTAATGGATGATATAATGTGGTTCGGTACTACGATTATATTATTTAAGACATTAATTTTCATTCGCCTGGTGGATCCCAGTCTGGGGTTCACAGCACTGTAATAGTCGCCTAGTTTGGGGTGTTACAGAGTTTGTATCAGAGAGTAGTTTTGAGTACTACCTTCCGATTCATGTCTCATTTGAAATCATCGTCATCAGACTAGTATCATTGGACTTTCGCGTCACGTGTGACCAGTGTAAATGCCGAGCCCCTCAGACCGAAAGAACTGTAAGATTTCTAACGCCATGGTATAATTTCTGGCAATAAAAATCACTCATTCATCATTCAACAGTCAACAATCCTCAACATCATTCATTTTGATCATGTCGATCATGTTAACTCATTAATCACTCAGTTCATTTCACTGTTCAGTTGTTGATATTGAGGATCGTATCATTAATCTTGTTAACTTGTTCAAGATAATCATTTCAAGAATTTCATCAGATAATCATGTCACCTCAGTTAATCATTCATGTAATTACTGTGTTAGAGCGCGTGTGCTCATTTTTATCATTTCATGACGTAATCATAATATGATATTCATAAGAGAGCTATAATTATCATGTGACTTTCCTACTTCATTATGGAGAGAGCAAGCAGAGGATGCGGGGGTATAGGTTGCGGTGCGGGATGAAACCCGAGAGCTCAGGTGAATACACGCGCGAATGCGAGGAATAATGCTAATTCATCGAGCAGCCACGCTGCCACTCATTCACCCAGAAATGATCATTCACTATCAGGGAGTCATACCCGGGACACAACTCAATCAGAAGGTGTTTGGGTTGATCCACTCGCTTTTATGCAGGGCATGATGGCCCAGATGACACAGATGGCATGCCTCATGGAGACGATGCAGAACTCAACAGCTCAGAATCAGCAGGCTCCTCCGCCGCCACCTCAGGGGCAAGAGAGGGGCGTAAGCAGTATTATTGGAGATATCTCTCTTCAAAGGCCTCCTACTTTTGAGGGCTCATCTTAGCCGGTGGATATTGTTCACTGGCTCGAGCATTTCGAGAAGATATTTGTTATGGTAGAATGTCCCGAAGGACACAAAGTTCCAGTTGCGGCTTACTATCTGGGTAAGAGCACTCATTCATGGTGGTTATCGTTGAAGCCCACCGACGGATCATGCACTTGGGATCAATTCAAGACTCTCATGATGGAGAGGTATTATCCGGCCCCACTCAGAGAGGCCAAGTTATCAGAATTACTCACTCCCGACCCCTCAGCAGATGAGGATGTTCTCACCATCGCCGAGAAATTTCAGGAACTTCTTCCTTTCGCCTCATCTATTATTCACTCTGAGGCGGACAAGATCAAGTATTTCATAAAGAGGCTGAAACCCCGTATGCGGATGCAGTTACTTAATCACAATTGCACCACTCTGGTCGAATTCATCGAGAAAGCTCTTACTTGTGAGCTTACTGCTAAGGAGATTGCTAAGCAGCAACCTTCATTTACTAGCAAGAATTCAAAGAATCGTAATCAGCCTGAAGGCGGTCAGGCAACCTTCAAGAAGCCTCGTGTGGGCTTTACTTTCTTGGAGCGACCTCTTGTGGCGCCCAGACCCGCGTAATCGCAGTCCCGAGTGGCCAGTTCGGCCATCACCTATTTCAACTGTGGAGAACTTGGTCATGTCAGCACCAAGTGTCCGAGGAAGACTATCACATGCCATAACTGTGGGATTGCTGGGCATAAGGCCCGTTTTTGCCGAAGGGACTCCAAACCTACTCCGGCGTCATCTTAGGCCCCGAAGCAGTCAGCTATTCATAATCAAGCCACTCAGTCTGCGTCGTTCAAGACGACATGAGCGAACAAAGGCGGAGCCAAAAGCTATCAGACGGAAGCATCCAGTTCGGGGGCTGGCAAGCCCCGAATTTATGAGATGAAGAAGACCGACGATCCGGAGGCCCGTATGATCTCAGGTACAATCGATATTCTATCTCAACCTGTGTGTACCCTTTTTGATACTGGTGCATCGCATTCATTCATTTCCGAGTCATGTTTGAGTAGACTACGTCTGGGTAGTGCTACTAGTTGTGAGCCGTATGTCATTGGTCTACCTGATGGTAGACGAATTATCGGGAATCGTGAGATTAAGAATTATTAGATCCAACTTTATGGCCGTGATTGGTTAGCAGACCCGATCGTGGTAGATTTACCAAGAGACGATGTCATCTTGGGTATTGATTATATGGATCGTCACGATGCCATCATTAGTGTCCATAAGCGTATGGTCACTATCATTTCAAACGATGGGGTTGAATGTGTTTTTCAGGGAGGTAATCCTAGTTGTTCCGGTAGAGTCATCAACTTGATGAAAGTAGTGAAATTACTCAGTCAGAGGTGTGTTGGTTATTGGTGCTATATGACCAAGACCGAGAAATCATCAATAATTCTGGCAGATATTCCGGTAGTGAGAGAATATGCCGACGTATTTCCAGACGAGTTACCTGGTTTACCTCCATATAGAGATGTGGAATTCACGATTGAGTTGGAGCTTGGTACGTCTCCAATATCGAAGGCACCGTATCGGATGGCCCCGACCGAAATGTAGGAGTTGAAGAATCAACTGGAGAATTTGACCGAGAAAGGTTATATCCGACCGAATGCGTCCCCGTGGGGAGCACCAGTGTTATTTGTCAAGAATAAGGACGATTCATTTCATTTATGTATTGATTATCGGGAGTTGAACAGGGTGACGATCAAGAATAAATATCCTCTACCCCGTATTGATGATCTCTTAGATCAACTTCAGGGAGCTTCAGTATTTTCCAAGATCGACTTAAGATCTGGATATCATCAGTTGTGAATTCGAGAGTCGGATATTACAAGGACGGCATTTCAAACACGTTATGGTCATTATGAGTTTGTGGTAATGACGTTTGGGTTAACTAATGCACCTGCAGTGTTCATGGAGCTAATGAATTAGGTTTTCATCGATTATTTGGATCAGTTTGTGGTTGTCATCATTGATGACATTTTGATTTATTCTCATGACCGAGGAGAACACGAGGTTCACCTTCATCAGGTTCTCGATGTGTTGAGACGAGAGCAACTCTATGGAAAGTTTTCCAAATGTGAATTCTGGATGTCTGAAGTGATGTTTCTCGGACATATAATTTCAGCAGAAGGTGTGCGTGTTGATCCTCAGAAGACGGAGGCTATCCGAGATTGGCTACCTCCGAAGAACGTTAAGGAAATCCGAAGCTTTCTCGGATTAGCCGGTTATTATCGGCGGTTTGTGGAAGGATATTCTAAAATTGCTCAACCCATGACAAACCTTTTGCGGAAGGATAAGAAATACACGTGGTCCGACGCGTGTTAACGGAGTTTTGAGGAACTCAAGAGATGGTTAATTTCAGCACATGTCCTTTCCTTGACGCAAGGGGCGGAGGGAATCATGGTTTATAGTGACGCGTCCGGACACGGTCTTGGATGTGTACTAATGCATAATGGGAAAGTTATTGCTTATGCTTCACGAAAATTGAGACCTTACTGTAGGTCAAAAGTTGTCGAGGAATAAGTCTAGAGGGGGGGTGAATAGACTTATTGAAACTCTTAAACTCTTTTTTCACGAAGAGTAAGTTTCTCAGCTGATAGATATGCGGAAATCAGCTAATGACGAAATCAAGACTAAGTAATGGAACAGTATTGAATGAATGCAGCAGTTAAATATGATGCTGAAAGCAATAAAACATGCAGGCAATTTATAGTGCTCTCAGAGGTGGGGTAATCCTCTACTTATCCACTTTCTCCAAACCAGTTGGAGATGAATCCACTATAATTCTCAACCAGTGATAAATATTACAGTGATTCTACTACTTAACTACAACAACTTCCAACCAGTGGAAATCACGTCGTTGCAACTCATCTTTGACTGCCTAGCAACACTTTATTCTTCAAATCCTTGGATGCCTATCAGTCTCGCAACTTTAACCAGTGAAGTACCCCGAACTCAGGTTTTAAGACAAGAGTGTTTGTCTTCTCCAACTAAGAGCTTTCTTCAAATAAGAACTTCGAGTACTGCTCTTTTCACGATGCTATGTGATTGCTTTGATTGCTTGAGAGTTTTGTTTCCATCATACTGCTCATCTTCAAATCTTCATATATATATATATAAGTGTTGATCCTTGAGCATTCTTCATATCCATTGCAAATCTTGTAACAAATCCGTCCGTTGGAGAAATAGACTTCTTTGTTTATTTTTCTGAACATTGCAAGAGTGGATTCCCTTTATTTTAATCCATCTTTCGACCGTTGTGAAGACTTTGCATGCGAGGCGCCGCATATTTTGAATATAATAAGATTAAAGTCTTCAGATGTAGGTTTGGATGAATTATTTAATTCATATCCTTGCGGGAATCTCTCCAATATGTCTCTTCATGCTTGCATGTGATTTTCCGTAATATTTGACTATTCAACGCATGCTGATGTAGACTTGGAGTACTTGGCTGATCTCTTATAAGTCAAGTTAGCTGATGTATAGTCATCTTCTCTGCAGTTTGGACTTCTCTGTCGATGACTGTTTGAGACTCGCCTGATCGGATGACTTGTTTGAAGTCTTCTGACTTGATGAATTTTGATTTGTCTGATGGTCAGACTTCAGATAACTTAGTCTGCTGATCACTTGACTGCAGTCTGGTCAAACATCTCTGATGAATTTTTGTTGACCAGAACTTCTCTGACTTGACTCGGCTGTACTTCTCTGGTGTACTTATCTGTACCTTTGTACTTAGCCGATTTGAGCCTAATTTATTTGGCCTATAGAAGATACTCATTTGGTTCTTCCTTACATTTTGCCAAGTATTTAACTTAACATAATTTGGCCTATGGAAGATACTCATTTGGTTCTTCCTTACATTTTTGCCAAGTAATAAACATTTGATGACATCATCAAAATCTAACAAGTATTCCTAACACTTACGAGGTTAATTTTCCGACCCACGACCTGGAGCTAGCAGCTGTGGTGTTCGTATTGAAGATTTGGCGCCATTATCTTTATGGCGTTACCTGTCAAAAGTCACCGATCATAAGAGTTTGAAGTATATATTTACTCAGAAGGAGTTAAATATGCGACAGAGGCGGTGGTTAGAACTAATCAAAGATTATGAACGTGGTCGCCGATGCCTTGAGTCGCAAGTCCATTCAGGAGCAAATGCTTGCTCGTCTAACAGTTCAGAAGGAGCTTCAGCAGGAATTCCTTAGACCCGAGATCAAGGTCTGATTAAAGCGAGTGCAAGGGCAACTTTGCATGTTGGAGATTTCATCGCCACTTGAGGAGGCAATCAGGGAGAATCAGGGTTCAGACCTGTTTTTATTGCGCATCCGAGAGGATGTGTCATAGGGGAAAACCCTGGATTTGTGGTCCATGAGGATGGACTTTTGTGATTTAGGAATCAGTTATGCATACCGGCGAATGACGAGTTGAAAAACTCGATTTTGAGAGAAGCTCATGCTACCCCTTATTCTATTCATTCGGGGTCTAGCAAGATGTACATGGACTTGAAACAAAATTACTGGTGGAGTAATATGAAGCGAGAAATCGCAGAATTTGTTTCGAGATGTTTAACCTGTCAGCAAGTCAAGATAGAACATCAGCGACCGACGGGTATGCTGAAACCTCTCCCTATTCCATAGTGGAAATGGGAAGATATCTCTATGGACTTCATCACGAGTTTGCCTACGAGTCGTCGTGGCATGAATACAATTTGGTAGTTGTGGACTATTTAACTAAGTCAGCTCATTCACTCGAGATTAAGGATACGTGGGGTCCCGAGAGACTTGTCCAGTTGTTCATCAAAGAGATAGTGAGATTGAATGGTACTCCTAAGAGTATCGTTTCTGATCGTGACGGGCGATTCGTGTCACATTTTTGGAAATCAGTTCATTGTGCCATGGGAGCTCAGCTTATTTTCAGCACAACTTTTCATCCTCAGTCCGACGGACAATCAGAGAGGACTATTCAGACATTGGAGGGCATGTTGAGGGCATGCGTCCTCGATTGGAAAGACGATTGGGAAGCCCAACTACCATTGATTGAGTTCACGTACAATAACAGTTGGCATGCTTCGATTAAGATGGCACCTTACGAGGCCGTGTACGGTCGTCGCTGTCGATCTCCTTTGTGTTGGGATGACTTATTAGTATCAATCGGCACCGAGCCCGATATGCTTATAGCTGCCCGTGAGAAGGTAGCTTTGATCAGGAGTCATTTGTTGACCACTCAGAGTCGACAGAAATCATATACAGATAATCGTCGTCGACCACTAGAGTTCGAGGCAGGTGACCACGTTTTGGTCAAGGTATCCCCGAGTCGAGGTATTTTCCGTTTCGGGAAGCGGGGAAAGTTGAGTCCGAGATTCATCAGACCGTTTGAGATTTTAGATTGAGTAGGCAGTCTGGCTTATCGATTGGCTTTACCTCCAGCGTTGACCCGAATTCATAATGTGTTTCACGTCTCTCAGTTTCGGAAGTATGTTTCTGACCCGAGTCACATACTTCAGTTCGACGAAATTGAGATCACGGATGATCATTCATATGAGGAGCGTCCTATATGAGTTTTAGAGCGGCGAATCAAACAGTTGAGGAGCAAGACGATTCCTTTGGTCAAGATTCAGTGGTCTAGACATGGAGTCGAAGAGGCTACTTGGGAAACCGAGGATAATATGGGGGGGAGTTATCCCGAATTGTTTGACTCTTAGTTTCGAGGACGAAACTCTTTTTAAGGGGGGAGTATGTAATACCCGATTATAATTCATTCATTATCATTCAGTAATTATCAGTCAGTAATTGTCACTCAGTAATTTTTCACTCATTATTAATCACTCATCATTCATGATTCATTCATTTATATTCATCGTTAGCATATTATAACCGTGTATCAGTTACCGATCGTCATTCATCTCCGTTTGAGGATCGATATCAGAGTATTATCTTAATCATCGTGAATGGTAGTCTTGTGTTGGAAGTATTATCTATCGCGTGTTATTGGACTTAATTACATTCATACAAGTATATTATGTCAGATCATTCACCGGTTGTACCGAGTAGACGGAGTTGTCGGATTTTCGTCACTTCCAGCAAGGAGTTACGGCCATAACTAATCATGCATTACGGCCGTAACATGCATTCATTGGCTTAAGGTTGTTTTGGCCGAAGGTGAGATACGGCCGTAAGGATAGGTAGGCTACGGCCGTAACATGCGTTCGTGGTTTTCAGGAAATGTCGGACGAAGAGGGCTTACGGCCGTAAGGGTTGCAGCATACGGCCGTAAGATGAGGCAGGTACGGCCAAAAGGCTTAGCCAGTTACGGCCATACGATTCGAGCAGGGTGCCCGGTCAATTTCGACGAGGGTGTCATATGCCCGTAAGTCTTGCCGAGTATGGCCGTATCAGTCTAGTTACACCCGTAAGGCATGTGCGGGTATGGACGTATGTCTGTCGGTAGATGTTTGGATGAGGGCGAGTTACGTCCATATGAGATGGATGGTTACGGCCATAAGGCCGTTGACTTGGGGATGTTATGTCCGTAAGTAAGCCGAGTTACGACCGTAACCATGGCAGTACTTAAGGACTTGGACGGGACTTTGAGCTCATTTTTCTCACTTCTTCACCTTGTTTCCAAGAGAGAGAGCTTGAGGGAGAGATTTTTCATCATCAATCACTTGGGTGTTCGTTTTTCATCATCTTCATTCGTTTGTGAAGCTTGGATAGTCGATTTAACACGTGTTCATCGGATCAAAGTATTTGGATCTTCAAGAGGTAAATTCTTCAACATATTGGATTTCAATTTTGTGTTGGGATATTATGTTTTGGACGTTATAATCATGTTGTATGAAGAGATATACATATGATTATGAGTGTGTATGAATATTCATTGGATTATTGAAGGATTATTCAAGAACACTTAGAATATTGAGTTGGATTTGGGGGTTTTCGATTAGTTGTTGTTGAAATCACGAATTGGATATTCATATTGGATTATTGATTGTATTGAAGATGTTTTGTTGGTTTGAAACACTCCTTCGGTATTTGATATTGGTATAATTAAGGATTGGTTGTAAACAATCGAAGATTGGTTACAACATGTTTAATATAATGTCCCAATGAACTTGGTTTAGTCGTATCGACGTTTTGAGTTAGTTATAATCGTGTTTGATTTGTATATTGAACGGATTGTTGGTAATTGTGTTATTCAAGGTTGTTCGAGCGACCGACACCTTATTTAGGACGTTTGTTCGTGGAAGGACATTCTTCACCGGTGTTGAGTAAGTTAATTCTTACTCGGTTAAAAGGATATTCATTCCTGTCGTTGTTGTTCAGTCATAATCATTATTCATTCATAATGTATTAACCGTATTGAGACTTGTAATTGTCGAATAATCACTTCATTCATGAGGAACGACGGTTCCAATCATTTCATTGAGCTATCATTCACTTCACCATTATTTCATCTCGGTGAGTCATTCTTGACTTTCTCGGATTGTTATTTATTAATATTCATCATGGTCATTCTCGTTCATGTGACCTTCTGGGTTCGTATTGCGTGGTCGGGTGGTGATGTGTGGAATTTTTAGTCGGGCATATGATGGTCATGTGTTCGGGTTCACCGGCACAATGGACTATGCACACGGTAACGTACCTTCGTGAGACTAATTAGATACATGGGCGGATGTGTCCGGTCACTCGTCTTGTGCACATGCACATACCATTACGGGTGTACTACGATGCCCCTCTTCAACTTAACTTCATAATTAAGATATATCATGATTGTGTATATTCAACCCTTGAGGATTGTTGTTCTGTGTAACTGACCCCGTTGGGGGATATTATTTTCAGGCCATGGCAAGGAAAAAAGCACGAGAAGAGAACGTTGACGGCGAGGAGTCCCAGTGATACTAGTAGGGGCCCCCAGTCCTTTCAGTCATTTATGTTGTCTTCATTTTATTTCCGCTGCAGATTTCCATTTGGATACTCATTTTCATTCAGTGTTGTATATTTTATCTTCATATAAAATATACCTGTATTCTGTATTGTCTTGGGTGTATCGTAATAAAACTCCTCATCGGAGTAATGGATGATATAATGTGGTTCAGTGCTACGATTATATTATTTAAGTCATTAATTTTCATTCACCTGGTGTGTCCCATTCGGGGGTTCACGGCACTGTAATAGTCGCCTAGTTTAGGGTGTTACACTATAACTATGATACACTAGTAAATAATGAAACTCTATTCTTAGCAAATCACTCACTTAATTATTTTACATTATGGTACTTAAACAATCTCAGAAGTTACATAAACATACCTAGTGAACTTAAAGTACAAATCACACCATCAACGACACTCGAACATATGAGTACATTACTACAATACGTATTTATAAAACAAAGTTCGGAAACAAGAATTAAAACCTGTTAAGCCCATGTACGTCGAACCTCAGCAATAGTGGAACTCCAACCCATCCAACAAGGGAATATGCTCAAGCATCAGGATAACCTACAATATATAAACTACGTGAGCTAAAGCCCAATAAGTAGAAATCATGCATGTATCGTGTTTGACACTACACAAGACACATAATCATCTTTGCAAATCTCTCTCAAAGTAATTTTCTTATCTTCGGGCCCATTGATCAACATACTAGGCACCAGAAAGAGCTCAATATCATATCATATCCTAAGGCATGCATCTACTATGCCAGATATATAAGGCATGCATCTACCACACCAAATATACCGTGAGAACATGCATCTACCATGTCTCCCACATCATATAAGCACGCATATACTGTGCTAAATATATCATTAGAGCATGCATCTACCATGCCTCGATGCTCTAGTAGCATCCAACAAAACATTTTTCTTTTCTTTCTTTCCATGACTATACCATGCATGCAGACACTAGTGAGTCTCATGTTACGCATGCATGTAGAGATGCTAATGGATGTCATGTTCACATAAGGTGCAACAAACACTTTAAGCATGATTCAAATCAATCATACAATACAATGGACCACTCTCAAGATATCATCAAGTTCAACGACTAGTTACAACCAATATTATGTTTATTCATTGTAGTTGCAGATGGATTTATACTTACCTTGATTGCGTAATACCTTTGCTTTTATACTAATAGGGGGTGGTTATGATGATCTATATTCAGACCTTGTTTTAAGGAATGTGTTTATAGGATTTACAGGCTATACATAAAGTTTAACTCTCTACATATAAAAAAGGACTTTACCAATTCCTACGTCGATGCCTAATCGGTATTCTATGGATTTTACTTCTATATATATATATATATATATATATATATATATATATATATACCAGCCTATTAACGAATCAATTTTGGAATTTTAAGTCATTAATGTTGTTGCCCAAAATATTTATCCGAAGATTAATACTGCTGGAAGACGGACAACAAACAAATGCGGGAGCACTTCCGAGAGAAGATAAATAAAACAAGATTTGCCGGGTTTGTTAGGCCCGGGCTTGAATGCTCTCGCGAGATGTTATTAATACAAATATTCGTGGATACAAGTATTAATGAGAGAAGTCTAAATACAATGAGTGTAAAAAGACTCTGTTGATCCGGCTCTTGAGCGAAGCTAGGTGTTCTTCGTCCCGCCGGTAATCTGCTCGAGGAGAAAAGGCCGGGAGAAGTGAGACCGAAAGAAAGCTGTTGCCAAGAGTTGGATGTTAGCCAAGTGTAAGTGATTTGCTTCTGTCTGGTGTGAAATGCGAAGGAAGCTGAAGTGTTTAGAGAGTCAGAATCTCGGTTTGTGCAGAAGAGTTTCGGTCCCTGGACAAGTGCTGGGAGCCTTGTATATATAGAGGCTGAGGGGCCCTGTCCCCTAGTGGGCGATCGCCTTTCGGCATTTAATGCAATGGGGCGATCGCCCTAAAGGTTACGTGGGCTGCCTGCCAAAAGTCCAAAGCTACAGCTGGTGGCCAGCCGTGCGGTCCAATGAGGATCCAGCACGCGTCCGGAAGCACTGTCACAGGAGGTCCCACTTAGCTACTTTAGGCGTACCTTGTGAGTAGGTGCTGGCTGTAGTAACATGTCTTGTGCGCCATCTCCTTTCGCAGTGCAGGCCATCTTTGGTAGGTGAGGTAGGTGACAAGATTGTCGGCGCCTTTTGTGGATCTGCACGTGGGGTCAGCTTTGAGACATGGCCTTTGCCGACTGGATGGTCATCGGTGGTGATCGACCTGGATGGTCTTCGGAGGTCGACATCTGCCAGTGGATGGAGGTCGCCAAGGGTCGGTCGCCAAGGGTAGGTCGCCAGGTGCCGAGAGACGGTCGATCGCCAAGGGTCGGTCGTCGAGTACCGAGAGGCGATCGTCTTGATGTCGATCGCTCGGCACCGGGACTTGTCCTGGGCCCTACGGTTGGCCAGTCTAGCATGCCCGCTGGGTTAAGGCTCGGTCGCCTGGTCGCTGCTCGGCAGATCCGCCTTGGCCGCTCGGCAGTAAGTCGGTCGCTCGGCCTGGAAGTCGGTCGCTCGGCCTCGGAGGCGATCGCCGGTCGGAAGGTGTTAAATCTTGACACAACAATTGCCCCCCAGCTTGCTCCTATGTTGAAGACATGGGGCGAGGTGGTTCTTGCTGGTGATCGTGTACGGATGAGGACGGGCGATCTGAGCTGACTTAGGACTCGGACTTGGGCTTAATCATGGTCGATTGGCTTAGCTATCTTTCGGTCTTGTACCTGCAAAAAACAACATTGGCCGATCCCCCATGGAAACTTGGTGGTTTCGCTTTATTTGAGAATCGTGCACGATCGCGAGATCGATGGACCGACCCCATGACCGTGTCTTGGTGCGCGAAGACAATGAGTGTCTCGTGACTCACTTTATTATGAGGGTCCTCCGTTAGGCTGCGCCTCGCCTTGTTTTTAAACGAAAGGCGTGCGGTCTCGGTCTAGAGGAGTCCTTGCGCGGCGTCGGATGAATCAACTCCACGCCGCGGCTTGTTAGCTCTGCTTCCACCTCGGCCACCATGGAGATGGCCGACCTCGGCGGTGTACGTTGAGACGGGGTTGTGGAATGAGTCCACCGATTAATGTTGGAGGGCCTCGACTACGCCGGCCTCGTATTTAAACGAAGGGCGGGCGATCTTGGCCGAAAGGGACCTTGCATGGCCGGCGGCCGGTTCCATCGATTGCCAGGGCCATGGCTTTATGATGTGCGGTGGAGGCGATCTTATGCCTTAGTCCGTCATGTTATATCTGGATGTAGATGGCGATCGTGTCCTCCGAGCGTGGATGATGTAGCGTGATGATCGGCGATCGGGCCGAAGACTGTCGATCGTCGCTCGTGCCGATCGCTTTATTCGTAGGTCGATTTTGGCTATCGTGTGGGAGATAGTCTTCCGGGTTCCGATCGCTCTGCTCAAAGGCTAAGAAGAAACCTTTGCTGGCCGGAAAATCTGCGGCTCTTGCCGGAAGGCTGCGTGGGTCGTAGGTTGGGTCTTTGTAAGATGCTGAACATAGGCGAAAAACCCTGAAAACCTCCTAGGACCGCGTAGAGGGCGGTCTCATCGCTTATGGGCTCGCCATTGAGGATGATTACGTCTACCCGGTCGATGTAGTCCGAGTCGGACTCTTCTTCTCCTCGCTTGATTTGCATCATGCGAAGGGGACCTTGGGCAGACGACCACGGTGGCGAAGTACTCGGTGAAGCCGTGCGCCACCTCGTTGAAGGAGCCAATGGACCGAGGTGGCAATGAAGTATACCACCGGGCGAGGTCGCCCGGCCGAGGGAACATTCGGCATCCGGTCGCGTCGATGCCCCGCACCTATCATGTAGATGTTGAACTTCCTTAGGTGCACTTGGGGTCCGATCGCCCCACGTACACGGGTGTTTGCGGGAGCGATCTGTCCGCACGGGGGCGAGCTCGATGTCAATCGCGAGCGGCTCGCTTGGCCCGGCGATCGTCTTCTTGGCGCCTGCCCTGGATTCCAGGAGCGCCTTCATGTCGTTAAGTTGACGTTGCATTGCAGCCATCGCCGTGGCTTGGTCGCTTGCCGATCGGCTTTGGGAGCAGGAGCCGAGGCGATCGTGTACCGATCGTGTACTAATGGAAGGTGTTTCTATTTATAATGTCCATTCAACCCTTCCAATAAAAAACTCCAAGGTTCTATAACAACACACTTGATTAAGAGAGTTTATCAAAGTCTTGCCATAGTCAGATCTTATTTTGCTTATAACTACTTGAATATAAGTTGGATTTGCACCAATGTTTGGCATAATAACTCTAAGATAGTTAAGAACAAGTATATAGAAACCCCTGACCCTGACAAATACTTCCAAAAGGTGGCAGAATTGACTCTTTATTATTCTCTTGGTGAGTTTTAAGCCTTATAGATCCATAAATTGAGGAAACTCACCTTGATTGTCAAATAAATTGAGGTATTGATGTTTTGATGTTTTCTTCTTGAATTTTTGGTGAATTTTTGAAGTATGGAGCTTCTTGTTCAAGACCAGACTATATATGAGGGTTCAGGGTTGGTTTTTCTCTCTTATCCAAGTGAGAGAAACGGTTTTTGAGGTGAAATGTCCAAAATACCCTCGAATAGCTTATAGAAATCAGGTTTAGAAGAATGGATTGGTTTAAGTAGTTACCGACCGATTCTTGGAGTGTTTGGACCGGTTATTAGTAGATCTTGACCTAATTTTAGGGTATGGATGATCTGCCCAAGGGTTTCATAGAAGTTTTGGGTGTATGTTTATTGCTTAAAGTTAGTTACTCATGCGAACAGTGTTGAAAATGCTAGTGAAGAAGTTTATTGTCAAACTTTCTAAAACTTCACACATACAACAATATAGATAAGAATTGAAGGACTCATTTATTAATATAATATCACTAATACAATAAAATAAAAAATTCCTACCACAGTTGGAACGAATAGGGTATATACAGATGACAATATTTTACCACCGTTACCACATGCAATCATAGAGTGCATCCTATAGGATATTGACAAGAATCAAGGTACTTGACAAGCGTTATTATATTAAATGATGGTTATTTACCTAATACATCAATCTAAAGTGACCTAGTATACACAACAGCTAAATTCTCGAGATAAGCTAGTTAACCTCTGACAGACACGTCAGTGACACTGTTAGTACTTCTAGGCTTATCATGTGTACTCAGAGTTATATAAAACCTTTACATATATTATTTTCGTATCAAAGTAACGTCCATGAAAATTAGTTCCATAATAGATACCAAGATACACTACCAATATTGGGGGTTTATCTGACGACTTTAAGTCATCGGCTAAAGGTCAATGTCGTCGGCTAATCCCCTCAGTCGTCGGCTAAAAAACCGTTGGCTGATATTCGTCGGCCAAGGTTTAGACGACGACATTTTTGGTAGTCGTTAGCTAAACCTCAAAGTTTAGCCGACGACTTTGACCGTCGGATAAAGTTTAGCCGACGATTGTTAAGTGTCCTCGGCTAAACCTTAAATCTTTAGCCGACGACTATTTTTAAATGTCTCCGGCTAAAGTTTTTTCAAAAAAAAAAGTAATATACTTTAGCCGACGACATTTAAAAATAGTCGTCGGCTCAAACATTTTTTTTATACTTTAGCCGACGACTGTTATAAAGGTCGTCGACTAAAACCTAATATAAAAAAAATTCAGATTTTGGGATCCCAAAACCTATGTTTTTGCACCTGCAATTATTATACACCAGCTCCCATTATCAACAACAATCAACGCACAACACATTCAACTAATACCATCAATAATATGCCCAACATTATATAACACAACGCACAACATATTCAAGAACATAAATTTCATCAACGCAAACATAACAACACAAAACAATACGAAGTTGCCACTGCATATACAAATGTTTTATAATAAGATCAACATCAACTTAATAAAAGTGTTTTACAATCCAGTACCGAAATCATCTAAATGTCCAAATGTAGAAGTAGAAGGATTACCACCATCCCCTAGATCCTCGTCATGAGGCTGTGAAGATGGGGTCTGACCGAAGATAGAAGGCAGTGGAGCAGGTGTCTGCCGTCCAGCCTGAGTAATGGTCTGAGTCAGCATCATCATATAGTCCATCATGGCCTGCTGCTGCCTCAGGTAACTCTCTAACCGCGTCTCAGTCCTCTGCTCGCTCTCACGTAACCGCGTTTGAGTCCTCCTTAGATTCTCAGCTCGGAGCTCCCTCTCCGCCCTCAACTGCTCCTCGAGATAGGTAGTCCATGCATCCCGTCCGTGAGGGCGCCGGAAGCCGGGGGTATCTTTCAATAGGTTGTGACCCTTGGCTCCCATCATCTTAGTGCGGTACCGACTACCTCTAGTAGGGTAGACGGTACCCCACACCTAGGGATGGCAATAAAACCCGAACCCAATGGGGAAACCCGAAACCGATCATAACGGGTTGGGGCGGGGCAGGCATTATTAGGCTATGGGGCAGGGATCGGGGCATTAACGGGGATTTTTTCAGGGTTCGGGGTAGTGACTGGGGAGTCCACGCCCCGCCCCGCCCCGATTAATTATATATATTATATATATAATTATATATAATTATGCTAGGGCTTCATTGAATCACGTTATGAGTCCTGACTTCCCTATTTGAAATCCTCATAGCCGACATCCTCACAGCCGACAAGTCGACGACCAATCACCGCCCGTTGTTTCTTGGGAGTATGCCCTCGAATGCCACTCAGAGGATATTTAGTGAGGGCATTGTACTTGTAATTATGTAAATCATTAATATAAGGCAATGAATATTTCTTTATTTACTAGTAGTTACTGGCATTCCTAACTCGTAAATATACGTATAGAAACTAGTCCATGTATTTGAGAGCAAAATGTTCCACTCCTTTATGGATAAGGAGGTCGGCACTGGAAAGGTTTATAGCTCAAATAATTAATCGTTCGCAAGTCGATGAAACTTGACTGGGCATTATGTTTATGTGAAGACTTGTATGACGTGTTCTTTGACATGGAGAGTGCCTGTTGTTGTGAATTTCGTTTAACGCAAGTGCACGTTATCGTAGACAAGTAATAAAATGATGAGTAAGATATCGTTCCCTCGAGGACTGAATTACTAAATACCGGTTTATGAGTATTCTAATTTTATCTGAACTGTCGAAATTTTAGTTGCAAGTAATAATTAAGGAAAATTACTAAAAACAAAGGAATGATAGAATCAATTATTCAAAGGAAGAAAATCAATTAAGGAATAAATCTAGGATTGTGAATCCACCTCGGTTTGTCCGAATTTACTCTCGATTATCTGAAGTTAATGATTTCCCAATTTATTGAAGGCGAAGGTTGCTAAAGTACTCTACCGCCTCTCCCGAGGTCAGTAGATTTTTCTAAAGGCGAATAACACACTCTATCCCTAGGTGAATTAATTCGACAATAGGCAAAAGGCACATAATCTTCAAAAGGCCACGTAGTTCCTATGAGTATATTCCTATCTCACAAGATAAAACGGTTCTCACCAATATTTCCTCACCAACTCTCCCCTCCCGATTCGAGTTGCGTGATTAAAACAATTCAATTATAGGCCACATAATTTAAAGCATTAAAAACAAATGGGAAAACTCAACAGAAAAGGGAATTATATAGATAATCAAAAGCAAATTCGTCAAAGTCTCAGTTTCATCAAAATCCTAGAACAGGGTTTTAGCCTGACATGCTAAAGAATAAAAATACAGAAATAATTAATGAAAGCATAAAGATCAAATGCAGATGAAGACTCGGATTCCTCCGTTCTTCTGGCTTCCGCTCTCTGCTCCTCTGTGTTTTCTGCTTTTCTTCCTTGATGATGATCGATCCTCCTATGATAATCCCATCAATTATGACCTTAAACCCTTATTTATAACTCCCATCAGCCTCCAAAACGCGTCCGTGTGATTAGGTCGAGAACAGGCTCCAAAACGGCCCAGAAACGCTGCAATTTCTATCAAAACCGCCGCGTGGGCCGCGGCTCACTTAATCTGTGCCGCGGCTCACGGTGCTCAGCGCCTATGCCTGGGCACGCATTTTTCTTCCTGGGCCGCGACTCAGCATCATTTTGCCGCGGCTCAGGGTACAGTTTGCTCGGGACTTTCAGGTCATCTTCGTGTGCCGCGGCTCACTTGGTTTGTGCCGCAGCCCCAGGCCAAAAGTTGCCGTTTTCGCCCGTTTTTTATCGTTCGAGCTTCCGGACTCCAATTTCCTGCCAAACATAAAAGAATAGTGCTTTAAAGGCTCATTTATGCAGATTTAATCATGAAAAGAATACAAAATAATGATAAATAAGCGTATAAAAATACGCCTAACAAATACACTCCGTCAATATGAAGGGTTAAAATAAAGACGCTAACTCGCCCAGTCCCACAGTCTAGTGGCAAAAATTTCAAGAGTTTCATCATCAAACATAACCCTCAGACAGTACTCCCTTATATGTGATCAATAGAATGATTCGAGTTAATCACTAGGTTCGGATCTCGGGATGTTTCATCGGGATAATCCTAGGGTGGAATTCCATTCTCACGTATTGGGAAACCGTTTGACGTAAAAGACACTCATTGGGCACATGGATGCTTCTAGTTACTAAGTTCCCCTCCACAGTGGAGAAAAAACTCGAATAGCTATTCCCGCATGTCCGATTCAAGTTCACTGTTTTACGCGAGAGTAAACAACGGGTCACGCGAATACCCCCGGTTACTAGGCTCCCCATCATCGGCACATGCGAAATCTCTAAACCAATAGTCTAATCAGGGTTGTCGTTTTACGCTAGAGTAAACAACGGGTCATGTGAATACCCCCGGTTACTAGACTTCCCATCATAGAACAAATAATATCTCGACTTTTTGGGAAAAACTGTCCGACTCTAAACTCAATTTAAGTGCCCACACAACTTATGTTACTGTACGACTAGCTAATCGAAAAGTATAACCAAACATATAGGCGGCGATTTGAAAACATGTATGTCTCCTTTCTTATCTGCTAAGATTTCTACAAAAATGAAAAATTTCGGACCTAAATGAATACTCAACAAAAACAGATATCGCTGACGATAACTCGACTAAAACTCAACCATTTCTTCAGAGAGAAATCAGTATCGTAACATCAGTTTTACACAAAAAGAAGCACAAAAAATTCACGAATGCAAATAATATCACGACAAGCAAGGCTCACAACAAAGGATGGAGACGATTGGCTCAACCGTTATGGAGCTATTTTGAATTACCGAAAGAGAGTCATTTCTATCATTGCCGATGACGGGTCTGAACATTTATTCAAAGGATGGAGACCGGGAAGCTCGGGAAAATTGATTAAAGTTATGAAAGCAGTTAAATTGCTAAAGCAGGGTTGTCACGGACTTTGGTGCTATGCCATGTAGAAAGAAGAAGGAGTCGAGCTCTCATCTATTCCAGTTGTGAACGAATTCTCAAATGTATTCCCTGACGAACTACCTGGGTTACCTCTGCAGATAGAAGTAGAGTTTAATGTCGAATTGGAGCCTGGAGCTACACCGATTTCTAGAGCACCATACCGTATGGCGCCAACTGAGATGTATGAACTAAAGAAGCAGCTCAAGGAATTCTTGCAGAAGGGTTACATTCAACCTAGCATTTCTCCTTGGGGAGCACCCGTTCTCTTTATCCGGAAGAAAGATGGATCCCTCCGACTATGTATTAATTACAGAGAGTTAAACAAAGTAACGATCAAGAAAAAGTATCTTATACCTCGAATTGACGACTTGTTTGATCAACTGCATGGGGCAAGAGTATTCTCGAAGATTGACTTGTGATCAGGATACCATCAGTTGAGAGTTAAGGAAACGGATATACCGAAATCTGCTTTCATATCCCGGCACGGACACTATGAATTTGTGGTGATGCCATTCAGACTCACCAATGCTCCTGTGGTATTTATGCAATTGATGAATCGGGTATTCTTAGAATACTTAGATAAGTTCGTGGTCGTTTTCATTGATGACATCATGATCTATTTGAAAGACCCCGAGGAGCATGCTGAGCATTTGCGTGTTGTTTTGAACACCTTGAGGAATGAACATCTTTATGCAAAACTATCTAAATGCGAGTTCTGGCTTAGGGAAGTAACCTTCCTTGGGCATGTGGTATCAGCGGACGGAGTTCAGGTGGACCCGAAGAAAATCGAAGCAATCTTGGAATGGGAGTCTCCTAGCAACATGAAAGAAGTTCGAAGTTTCTTAGGACTTGCTGGATATATCGCCGTTTTGTAGAGGGATTTTCCAAAATTGTTCGTCCGCTCACTCAGCTGTTGTAGAAGACTCAGAAATTCGTGTGGGATGAGAAATGCTAGGTGAGTTTTGACGAGCTTAAGAGAAGACTGATGACAGCACCTATACTACCAGATGGAACCGAGGGATTCATAGTATACAACGACGTTTCGAATCAGGGTCTGGGATGTGTGTTGATGCAGATAGTGGAATTTTGATAAACCCCGAGAAATCGGGGAGTGGATGTCTTTATTGCATTCAGATTTTGGAGCATAGCATAGGGTCGGCATGAAGGATGATGAAAGATGAACGATACTAATCACACGACACTACGCCATAGATGGCCTACAACAACCCTGAAACTGTGTCACCATAGACCTGATTTAGTGTTGCCTTAGCCCTGAAAAGGGCAAAGGTAACACCAAATGTGTGTTGTGTTCTCAGCAGTTGCATTTGACCAAAATGGCAACATGTGAACTGCCTAAGGTAACACCCTCTTCTCATGTTACCATAGGATCCTATGGCAACATACTTGGCACCCTATTGCAACATTTTATCTGTGTTGCAATAGATGTTATAATTTAATAAAATAAATACCAGATTGTGTAGGCCACACCTGTGGGGCCCATATTGTGGCAACATGGTTCTGTCTAATTCAACACCACATAATAACAACTGCAACCCAATGTGTATTAGAAAATACTAACCAATTGCAACACACTAACTACCTATTGCAACACCTCAAATGAACAGAATAAAAATATAGCATTTAAATATTGCATTTCCCATAGAAAAAAGCAATTTTGCATCATTAACTAGCTATAGTTAAACCAACAAGTACATCAATCCATCAAAAACATCAACCAATCCACTACATCAACCAACAACATCAACCAAATAGACAATCAATTCAAGAACATAAGTAGAAGTACTAAAAAATAATATGGTTATTGTCAACCAACCACATGAAAATGTAATAGGCATGATAGATGGTTGAAAATTGTTCAAAGGAGAAGAACAAATGGATGACATCTAAGAGCTAAGGCCTCCTGTAACCGGAGTGTCATATTCTTGCATAATTGGAGTGCCATCTTCTCGCATAATTGGAGTGCCATCTTCTCGCGTGTCACCAGAAAGTGTTGCACCAATATCAATTTTCAAGTCAGGGTTTGCTTCACCTAATTCTTTTAGAATCCATGTGAGGTTGTGCCGGACCTTCTGATTCACCTAGGCATCCATTTATTCATTGACCCTGCCAGTAACCTTCGCCTCCACTTCGTCAACAAGCTCCTGCCGATTAGTAAGTAACATACTTCCTTATAATTCGGACACTTAACAAGGGGTTTCTCTAATAAGCCAATAGCTTTACGAACTACTTCTTCATTAGCAAACTATTCCTCATGCACATTATTCACACTCCTGCAAACAATTAATTATGTAAAAGGAAGTGAATATTGGAAGGGGCTTCATTCGGGGGAAGCAGACTAAATATTGCCTAAGAGTTCTTCAATGAATCAACAACATGAGATAATTTTAGTTAGATATGAAACAAAAATTAGAATAAAGTCCTGAAAACCCAGCAAACTATATATTATTGGCACCATCTTTGATTATCGTTACACACTTGCATCTTAATCATTCTCTTTTTATATTGACTGAAAAACACTTCGACATAAAAACCTAAAACTTGACTGCTCTGGTTAACCACCAGATAAAAATTGGTAGAATGCCACCTAGTTAAGTGGTCTTAGAGACCTGTGGCTCAAAACCCATGATTTTCTATTATATTTTTTCCAGGGTTGCATCTTCTGAAATCTCCTATTGGATTCTTCATTGTATATTTATGGTTACATATAATGATTATATTGTATGGTGTTAAGGAGCAAATATATTAACGGACAGGAAAAAATTATATTAATGTCAACATCTCTAATGGAACTGTGTATTATTTTGGTTGAGCGCCCAGTAGACATCAAAAGGATCATCATATTTGTCTCATAACTAGGATAAGACAAGAGTGAACCCTGCAAGGATTGCTGAAGCTTCTAAACCGAATGAAGCTTCTAATTTGACAAGAGTGAGCCAAATTAGGAGACATCATAATTACTCTACTAGTTACTTAAACCACAATTATAGAAAGCTCAAATGACTTATGTTTCTATTGCCCAAGTGATAACTTCATATCCCTCTCAGTGATGGAAAAACTTGAATGATATATATATATATATATATGTGTGTGTGTGTGTGTGTGTGTGTGTGTGTGTTGGGACTATGCCCTCGAATGCCACTCAGAGGATATTGAGCGAGGGCATTGTACTTGTAATTATGTAAATTATTAATATAAGGCAATGAATGTTTCTTTATTTACTGGTAGTTACTGGCATTCCTAACTCGTAAATATACGTATAGAAACTAGTCCATGTATTTGAGAGCAAAACGTTCCACTCCTTATTGGATAAGGAGCTCGGCACTGGAAAGGTTTATAGCTCAAATACTTAATTGTTCGCAAGTCGATGAAACTTGACTGGGCACTAAGTTTATGTGAAGACTTGTATGACGTGTTCTTTGACATGGAGAGTGCCTGTCGAACGCTAATGGTTAGTGGGAGCACACGTTATAGGTATGCTAATTGGATTAGTATACTCGAACTGACTCACCCTCGATTCGTCACACGGATTTCACTCTGGGACAGTCAATGATGGAATCGAAAGGTTGTGATAGGTATTTGTGAACCTTTGACTTGAGGATTTAGTAGGGATGTGCTTGTGACGTCAAAATTTTCATTAGAGTAGTTCGACCCTGTAAACTGGAAGGCGGGTGTCAACCTCGACGTGCATCTTGACGGGCAAGTAGCAGGTCCTACTGAATACCAAGATATAATTCTTTCTCCCGTTAGTGAGCGGGTTAAATGTCCTATGCGGTTATTGGTAGATGAGATCATACGTCTTTGGCCAAAGCATTGGAGCTAGTTGTATTAGATGCATCAGAGCTTGATGATCTCGATTTGCATTAACACATGGAAAGCGTCAAGTACAGATAGGGTTTGACTGACCGTGACCCTATAACTTGATCGGGACATTTGAAAGAAGGGTTCCTACATATACTGGTATTCACGACAGAATGGTTCTTGAATGATCCCAATCATTCGTTCTCAGTTGGGGTACAGTGTAGGCCGTCAGGCTGGCTAGGTTGTAATACCTGAGATTTATGATGTGTATTTGAACCTTATGATATTGTATTTGTTGCATTTTGATCTAAGTAGTATTCTCCGTATTTCATGATCCGGTGTTGTTGAGCGTATGATTTCATGAATATGTTCAATTGTGATTTTTGCACTTGTAGCGCACGCTATCGACAAAGCGTAGCGTATGCTAATTTGGGTTTCGTAGCGCACGCTATGTATGAACCTTAGCGCGCGCTATACGTAGTCACCATGATTGAGACATGTTGGTAGGTGAGATCAGGCCATGGATTTCATTGGGATTATGTCGGGATGAACCTGGAAGGCTTTCTGGGAAAGTCGAGTCAACGGTACTTAGCGCACGCTAAAGGTACGAGGCTAGCGCACGCTAAGTCTAGTACAGTGAGGTCAGTGAACTTTCGTTCAGTCGTTAGCGCACGCTATAAGTAGTGGTTAATGTACGCTAATCGTTGATTTTAGCGCACGTAAGGCTGGTTATCATACGCTATACCGAGACACGTCAGAGTCAGTAGGCTGATAGCCCGTTAGCACACGCTAATTTGAAGGAGTAGCGCGCACTAATAAGCCTTTTCTATAAATAGGACAGCACCCTCCTTCATTTTTAGACTTCCACTTCAACCCACAATATAATTCCGCGACTTTGAGAGTTATCCTCTCCATCTTCAACCTTCATATCAGCTTCCTAACACATCATTGAAGACGAAGGGACTTTGAGGATCGGTGTTCTAGCTTTTGGGCATAAAGTTCATCAAGTTATTCCGACTTATCCTTCCGTTTAAGGTATGTTACGATTCACCAAGCTAGAATTTATGTTCTTAGCTATGCTTTGAGCTTGTTTCGGAAATCATTGGACTAGTTAAAGATCTTTTGAGTCCAGCACCATGTTTTGGAGATTAGAACCCGAATATATCTTATCTTTCTTCCATTACTTAGAGTATTGATTTAGCCTCGGTGGATGAAAACCTTAGGTTGTAGTATCCTTATCTCGTTGGAATCATGAGCATGATGTTAATTCGATTTTAGTAAATCCTTTGATGTTCCACTGATGAACTTCATGTATGTTAGAGGAATTTGTTTTGACAATATTCTTCATGTTCATGTGGATGATGAATCGGCCATGTTATTGAACTCAACCCAAATCACCGTAGTATCGTTTTTCTTGCGTAATGCTTGGGCATGCTTGTCGTCTTGAGTAATATTTTGTGGTTAATCATCATAGCCGAACTTATGCGAATGTGGAATTGAATCCCATATTTAAACCCGAAAACTTTAATGTCTTGTAAACCCTTGAACTCATAAGCATCGCCACTTCACCTCCGAAATGATCGTTCAACTCTCATAAGTGTATTATCATTTCCGGTTCAGCCCTCATCTAGTGTACTAATTATGAACCGGCCTTACGTCACTACTTTACTATTCTAATATAAGTATTCGGTGGTCGTACGTTAGTATCGAGTAGTATGTTAAGTTCCTTGTATCTCTTTTTGAACAAGGTCCGAGCCTTGCATAGGGGTCGATCGAGGGGCGGTGGCATACGGATGCGTGACATTTGTTGGAGTATTCATTCTTGCCATTTTCGAGGCAAGTATCATATGTTGAGTTTGGTTTATATTGGAACTTTGATCATGCATATGGTTTTGTTCATGTTGTCGAGTATGAGATTAATTTCTTTGATTTATCGTAGTATTCGTTATTAATTGTTCGTATTGATGAACATATTGAAATGCATATATGTATGCATGATTACATGGTTTATATTGTAAATGATCCGAGGGGGTCATTAGGATCTATGCTGAGGGCACTGGATCGAATGTCCACCATGCGTTGGTCCGATGGGATCATCATGGGGATCTATGCTGAGGGCGCTGGATCGTTGGACGGGTTTTCCACCATGCGTTGGTCCGACGGGATCATCATGGGGATCTATACCGAGGGCGCTGGATCGTTGGATTACCCTGTATTGTGTTGATGGAATCGTGAGGACTCACATCATTGAATTCCGAAGACGGAAGTCCGTTTTGTATGATTTATGATGCATTGATGTTTTATGTATTATGATACTTGTACTAGCATTGTTTTGCTAACCTCTTCGGGGGTGGACATTTGTTTTGATGTTCAGGTAGCCGAGGAGCGGGAAAGCAGCCACAGTACCGACATGACGATGAAGTGGCTCAGTGATGTGGATTATGTTATTTTGGTTTTATGGTTATTTTCCAGTACTCGAGTACGCTTATGTTATTGATGTTTTGGAGATGTGTTGTAATATTGGACTTATTGAAATTGTGAGACGGGTTTGAATTTCTTTTCATTAATAACGCTTTAGTATTATCTCCGCATTTTCTTAAATTAGCCTTGTAAATTTTTATTCAAAGGATTTACGGCGCTGTAATTATTCTGAATATATCGGAGTGTTACAGAATATGGTATCGGAGCTAAGATTCATTGATTTCTTGACAGTCGGGTTAGTTGGGTCTGTTTACGTCATTTGATTTAAGGGTCGTTTATAACATCACTGCTGAGCCAACATCGTCGTGTGGACCGTGGTTGTAAGTCTCCAAATCTCAAATACTACTGTTTTATTTAATTCCTGTTTTGTGAATATTAACGGACTTTCTTTTAGAAATTTTGCCCTAGATATTGAGTATTTGTGTTTACAGTATGTTGAGGGGAGGTCGTGGATGCGGACGTGGTCGTGGACGCGGACGTGGTAATGCGAGACAAGAGGATTCTACGTCTACCCCAGAATTTTCGACTAATCAAACCGATTCCCATTCAGGAGGACAGCAGGGATCAGCAAATAATAACGCAGATCCTAACATGCCGGGAGTGCTTCAACAGGTGGTTGCTCAGATAAACCAGTTTGCTCAGGTTGTTGATCGTATGCAGACGGCGATGGGACAGCAACACAACGAGGATAATCGGGGAGACAAATAGCTTACGGAGGTGGTCAAATTGCACCCTCCAAAATTTGACGGTTCTGCTGAGACAATTACTTGGGATCAGTGGCTGTAGGAGTTAGAAAAGATCTTTGCAGGGATTAACTGCCCTGACGACCGAAAAGTTCCGATAGCCCAGTATCTCCTGACTGGGGAGGATTTCGACTGGTGGGAGGCCATTCGACCTGAGAATCATAATGCTGACTGGACAGAATTCAAATTAATGATGGAAGCGCAATATTGTCCTCGCCCAGTTAGAGAGGCCCGAGTCCGGGAGTTTTTCTCACCACAAAATCTAGAGGCATCTCTGACAGACGTGATTAAGACTTTTAATCACAAGCTGACTTATGTATGCCACTTGGTCAGGACCCAAGCAGAAAAGATTTTCCATTTTAACATGCGGATGAAGCTGGAAATTCAGCAATATATGTCCGGATTTGAGTGTACCACCTTGCGACAGTATCAGGACAAAGCACTGGCCTACGATATGAAAGAGGCGGCAGTAGAAAAGTCAACGGAAGCAAAGAAGCATAAAGTGTGGCAACTTCACGGAGAACAAGAGTAGTGGACCCCACAAGGGCCAGTTCTCATTTCATTCATCCAGGAGGCCTCCGCATCCTTCTCGAGGTGGAAGGAAATTCCGGGCAGCACCGACCGTTTCAGATGCAGGGAAGAAATGTTATAACTGTGGCAAATCGGGGCATGTTCGACGTGATTATTTCGCACCTGCTGTGACCTGTTTCGAGTGTGGACAGGAAGGACATCGCGCAACATTTTGTGGAAATGCGACTCGATCTTTTGGTACTCGCACTCTTGCACCGGTTCCGAAGGATACAAGTGTAAACCAGACACAGCAGAGTGGTTTCGAGCAGACGAATGTTGGGAAAAGAGAGGCATCCAGCGCTGGGTCCGTTCCTCCGCGTATTTATGAGATGAAGAGATCAGACGATCAGAACACAACTATTGCATCAGGTACGATTCAGATCCTTTTGCAACCAGTTAGTGTCTTATTCGATTCAGGAGCTACGCATTCTTTCATATCTTTGAACTGTGTTAGTCGTTTGAAAATCTCGTGTTTGTATGACTGTGAACCTTATGTTGTGGGATTACCGAGCGGAGAGAAAATTGTGGGAACCCTAGAAACTAGAGATTTTCCGGTGACTATAGGAGGGAGAGATTGGCCATCAAATCTTATTGTAGTCGACATATAAAATATACATGTTTTCGTTATTATCTTGGGTGTGTTATAATGAAACTCCTCATCGGAGTAATTGATGATATAATGTGGTTCGGTACTACAATTATATTATTTAATTCATTAATTTTCATTCGCTTGGTGGGTTCCAGTCGGGGGGTCCACGGCACTGTAATATCCGCCTAGTTTGGGGTGTTACAGAGTTGGTATCGGAGCGTGGTTTTGAATACTACCTTCCGAGTCATATTTCATTTGAAATCATCATTCATCAGACTAGTATCATTGGACTTTTGCGTCACGTGTGACCCGTGCAAGAGTCGAGCCCTTCAGACCAAAGAACAGTAAGATTTCCTCGTTTATCATTTTCATTTGTAATCATGTCGATCATGTTAACTCATTAACCACTCAGTACATTTCACTGTTCAGTTGTTGATCTTGAGGATCGTATCATTAATCTTGTTAACTTGTTCAAGATAATCATTTCAAGAATTTCATCAGATAATCATGTCACCTCAGTTAATCATTCATGTAATCACTGTGTTAGAGCGCGTATGCTCATTTTTATCATTTCATAACGTAATCATAACGAGGTACTCATGCGATATCTATAATTATCATTTGGCCTTACCACTCCAGTATAGAGAGAGCTATCAAAGGACACAGGCGGAGAGGCCGCGGTGCGGGCCGAAACCCGGGGAATAATCATTCTCAGTCAGGAAGTCGTACCCGAGACACAGCTCGATCAGAAGGTGTTCGGGTTGATCCACTCGTTTTTATGCAAGGCATGATGACCCAGATGCAATTGCTTAATCACCAATGCGCTACTCTGACCGAATTAATCGAGAGAAGTCTCCCGTGTGAGCCTGCTGCTAAGGAAATTGCTGAGCAACAACCTTCATCTGTCAGCAGGAAATCAACGAAGCGTAATCAGTCCGAAGGCGGTCAGTCTACCTTCAAGAAGCCTCGTGCGGGCCCTAACATTTTTGAGCAACCTCCTACGGCGCCTAATCTTGCGGGATCTCAGCCCCGAGCGGCCAGATCAGCCATCACCTGTTTCAACTGTGGAGCGCCGGGTCATTACAGCGCTAAGTGTCTGAAACCGTCAATCACGTGCCATAATTGTGGGATTGTTGGGCATAAGGCCCATTTTTTCCGAAGGGACTCCAAGCCGACTCCGGCAGCATCTCAGGCCCCAAAGCAATCAGCGATTCAGAATCAGACTGCTCTGTCAGCGTCATTTAAGACGACGGAAGCGAATAAAGGCGGAGCTCATATTTATCAGACGGGAGCGTCCGGTACGGGGGCCGGCAAGTCCCGGATTCACGAGAGGAAGAGGACCGGCGATCCAGATGGCCCCGACCGAAATGCAAGAATTGAAGAATCAATTAGAGGATTTGACCGAGAAGGGTTATATCCGACCGAGTGCGTCCCCGTGGGGAGCACCAGTGTTGTTTGTCAAGAAGAATGATGGTTCGTTTCGTGTATGTATTAATTATCGGGAGTTGAACAGGGTGATGATCAAGAATATGTATCCTCTACCCCGTATTGATGATCTCTTAGATCAACTTCAGGGAGCTTCAGTATTTTCCAAGATCGAATTAAGATCTGGATATCACCAGTTGCGCATTCGAGAGTAGGATATCACGAGGGCGGCGTTTCGAACACGCTATGGCCATTATGAGTTCGTGGAGTTAATTAATGCACTAATGCACCTACGGTATTCATGGAGTTAATGAATCGGGTCTTCATCGACTTTCTGGATCAGTTCGTGGTTGTCTTTATTGATGACATTTTAATTTATTCTCGTAACCGGGAGGAGCACGAGTTTCACCTTCATCAGGTGCTCGACATGTTGAGACGAGAGCAACTTTTTGGGAAGTTTTCCAAATGTGAGTTCTGGATGTCCAAAGTGACGTTTCTCGGGCATGTAATTTCATCAGACGGAGTTCGTGTCGACCCTCAGAAGACGGAGACTATCCGAGATTGGTAACCTCCGAAGAATGTTAAGGAAATCCGAAGTTTCCTCGGATTAACTGGTTATTATCGGCGATTTGTGGAAGGATTTTCTAAAATCACTCAACCAATGACAAACCTTTTGCGAAAGGATAAGAAATACACGTGGTGCGACACGTGTCAACGGAGTTTTGAGGAACTCAAGAGCCGGTTAATTTCAGCATCTGTCCTTTCTTTACCGCAAGGGACGGAAGGATTTGTGGTTTATAGTGATGCGTCCGGACAGGGTCTCGGATGTGTACTAATGCAGGACGGGAAGGTTATTGCCTATGCTTCACGGCAATTGAGACCTTACAAGGTTAATTATCCAACCCACGATCTGGAGCTAGCAGCCATGGTGTTCGCATTGAAGATTTGGCGTCATTATCTTTATGGCGTTACCTGTCAGATATTCACCAATCACAAGAGCTTAAAGTATATATTTACTCAGAGGGAGTTAAATATGCGACAGAGGCGGTGGTTGGAAATAATCAAAGATTATGATATTGAGATACTATACCACCCGGGCAAGGCGAACGTTGTCGCTGATACCTTGAGTCGTAAGTCAGTCCAGGAGCAAATGCTTGCTCGTTTGATAGTCCAGAAGGAGTTTCAGCAGGAATTTCTTAGACCCGAGATTGAGGTATGACTTCAGCGGGTGAATGGGCAACTTTGCATGTTAGAGATTTCATTGCCACTTGAGGAGGCAATCAAAGCGAATCAGGGTTCAGACCCATCATTGATGCGCATCCGTGAGGATGTGGCTCAGGGGAATCCCCTGAATTTGTGGTCCACGAGTATGGACTATTGCGATTCAAGAATCGGTTATGCGTACCGGTGATGGACGAGTTGAAAAAAAACTTGATTTTGAAAAAGCTCATGCTACCCCTTGCTCCATTCATCCGGGGTCTAGCAAGATGTACCAAGACTTGAAACAAAAAAATTACTGGTGGAGTAATATGAAGCGAGAAGTCGCAGAATTTGTTTTGAGATGCTTAACCTATCAGCAAGTCAAGATTGAACATCAGTGACCGGCGGGTATGCTGAAACCGCTCCCTATTCCAGAGTGGAAGTGGGAAGATATTTCTATGGACTTCTTCACGAGTTTGCCGACGAGTCGTCGTGGCATGAATACAATCTGGGTGATTGTGGACTGCTTAACTAAATCGGCTCATTTCCTTGAGATTAGGGATACATGGGGTCCCGAGAGACTTGCCCAGTTGTTTATCAAAGAGATAGTGAGATTGCATGGTACTCCTAAGAGTATCATTTACGATCGTGACGGACAATTCGTGTCACATTTTTGGAAATCAGTTCATCGTGCTATGGGAACTCAGCTTAATCTCAGTGCAGCTTTTCATCCTCAGTCTGACGGACAATCGGAGAGGGCTATTCAGACTTTGGAAGACATGTTGAGGGCATGTGTTCTCGACTGGAAAGATGATTGAGAAGCCCAACTACCGTTGATCGAGTTCACGTACAATAATAGTTGGCATGCTTCGATTAAGATGGCACCTTACGAGGCCTTGTACGGTCGTCATTGTCGATCTCCTTTGTGTTGGGATGACTTATCAAAACCAATCAGCACCGAGCCCAATATGCTTATAGCTGCCCGTGAGAAGGTAGCTTTGATCAGGAGTCATTTGTTGACTGCTCAGAGTCGACAGAAATCTTATGTAGATAATCGTCTTCGACCATTAGAGTTCGATACAGGCGACCATGTTTTGGTCAAGGTATCCCCGAGTCGAGGTATCTTCCATTTTGGGAAGAGGGGAAAGTTGAGTCCGAGATTTATTGGACCGTTTGAAATTTTGGATCGAGTAGGCGAGCTAACTTATCGATTGGCCTTGCCTCCGGCGTTGAGCCGAATTCATAATGTGTTTCACGTATCACGTACTTCAGTTCGATGAAATCGAGATCGCCGATGATCATTCATACGAGGAGCGTCCTATGCGAGTCTTAGAGCGGCGAATCAAACAGTTGAGAAATAAGGCGATACCTTTGGTTAAAATTCAGTGGTCTAGACACGGAGTCGAAGAGGCTACTTGGGAAACCGAGGATAGTATGCGGGAGAGTTATCCTGAGTTGTTTGACCCTTAGTTTCGGGGATGAAACTATTTTAAGGGGGGTTGTATGTAATACCCGGTTGTAATTCAGTCATTATCATTCAGTAATTTCATTCAGTAATTGTCACTATGTAATTTTTCACTTGTTAATAATCATTCATCATCCACATTCATTCATCCCTGTTCACCGTTCGGAATAACTTCGAGTCGTGTATCGATATTGTTCATTGTTTCAACCTTGCTTGGGAATCGAGACAAGAGTATTATCTTGATTGTTGTAATTGATTCATTAGTCGATGTTAATATTGGAGTTCATGCCATTTCAAATTTCCTTCTTGTTCGAATCATGCTATTGTTGGGTACATTTGGGGTTCTTGTGTATCTCGTTGAGTTTTCCTGGCGGGATATTGCTTCTCCCTACTTGTTTTAAGTTTCGGGACGAAACTTCATTTAAGGAGGGTAGTATGTAATATCCGCAATTTTGATTTTCGGTAATTTCTTTTTTTTGGAGGAAGTCCAACTTAGTGACTCTATTATTACCGTTTCGTCATTCCGAGAATGATTAATTCTACACTTTTTGTCATCTGAGTTCGTCTCGATGTCGTTCTGTTGAGTTCCGTGTTCTTAAGTGACTTTTCCACGTATGAGTTCGACTTTGTAAAATCACCATTAATTCTTGAAATCCTCAAAAATTTTTAATCTTTTCAATATTATAGAGCATCAAGTTATCTTTCCAATAGTTCAAATGGTGAGTCAATCGGAGTTCGAACGAAGGAGTTATGGTCGAAATAGCTAAGACTGCATCGTGTGCATTTTTGATGTTGGAGCGGGATGTACCGCGGGCCGCGGCCCCTTCTGGACAGGCCACGGCACAAAACTGTTTTGCTGGGCGTTTTTGGCCTTGTGCCGCGGCACACTCAGCCCGTGCCGCGGCACACAGTGCAGATTCTTCTATAACTGCGTTTTGTTGAGGAGAACAAGCTCATTTCTTCATTTCACTTCTTCCTCTCTTCCTTGGGGCGATTTTGGGCGATTTTGGGGTGTTTCAACATCATCAAAACTCAGAGATTTCATCTTCTTCAAGTTGTAGTGTGGATCAACAACATAATTATGGATTTTTCATCCTAATCTAAGGTAACTTTCTTCAACCCTTGAATTCGATTTTGAGTTGGAGCATGATGTTTTGAATGGTATAATCATGAATTGTGATGGATATACGTATGATTATGAGTTTTTATGAGTTATCATCGGATTGTTGGAAGTTTTTCTCAAGAACACTTTGAAGGTTGACTTGGAATTGGGTTTTGCAATTTAATGATATCGTAAACTCGATTTGAGCATTTCGTTTGGATTATCGATTGTATTGATGGTGTTTTGGTGGTTTGAATCATTCAATAGAAGTTGGTTTTCGATACAAAAGGGTTTAGTTGTTTAAGAAGGCAATTTGTTTTCAAGGTGTTTGTCGAAATGCCCCAATGAACTTGGTTTAGTCGTATAGACGTTTTGAGTTCGTTATATTCGTGTTTGATTCGTATGTTGAACGGATTGTTGGTAATTGTGTTATTCAAGGTTGTTCGAGCGACCGGTAGTTTCCTTAGGACGTTGTTCGAGAGAGATCGTATCATCACCGGTGTTAAGGTAAGTTAATTCTTACTCGGTTAAAAGGATATCCATTCCTTTCGTTGTTGTTCATTCATAATTATAGTTCATTCATAATGTATTAACCGTATTGAGACTTGTAATTGTCAATTAATCACTTCAGTCATAAGGAACGACGGTTCCAATCATTTCATTGAGCTATCATTGTCATTTCATCTCGGTGAGTCATTATTGATTTCGATGTCACTTTTGTTATCTCGTGGCATTCCGGGTCATACTGGCATGCCGGTTGGTATGTGTAGGAATTTCATGTCGGGCACATATTAAGTCGTGTGTTGGTTGTTGGCCTCACATTGGATTGTGCACACGAGAAGATTACTTCGTGAGACTGATTAGGTACAAGACCACACGTGTATTCGATCGATACTCGTTGGTAGCTTGTGCACGGACACATTTCCATCCCGGGCGTAGTGTGGCGCCACCCTTTGAGCCGTACCGTTAGTTGATTCATACAGCATGTTTGATTGCGTATGTTTTCAACAGGATTGAGTTATAATCTGACCGATTCACTTTTGATCGCATGTGTTCGACGGTTTGAGATTTTGATCGAACTTGTGGTTTATACAGCATATATGATTGTGTTTATTCAACTCTTGAGGATTGTTGTTCAGTGTAACTGACCCCGTTGGGGGATTTTGTTTTCAGGTAATGGCAAGGCAAAAGTACGGGAATAGAACGTTAACGGCGAGGAGTCCCAGTGATACTAGTAGGGGGCCCCAATCCTTTCAGTCATTCATGTTGTTGTCATTTATTTTCCGCTGCAGATTTCCATTTGGATACTCCGTTTCGTTTAGTGTTGTGTATTTTATCTTCATATAAAATATACATGTTTTCGTTTTTATCTTGGGTATGTTATAATGAAACTCTTCATCGGAGTAATTGATGATATAATGTGGTTCGGTACTACAATTATATTATTTAATTCATTAATTTTCATTCGCTTGGTGGGTCCCAGTCGGGGGTCCACGACACTGTAATATCCGTCTAGTTTGGGGTGTTACAGTTGTGGATGAAACACTTACAACCAAAAATATGAAAATATGCAACAGTTGGTGTTCTGCCATTCCAAACCTCATAGGGAGTTTTGCCATGTCTCCCTACAATCATACTCTTGTTCTGAGTGTGGCATGTTGTGTTGACAGCTTCAGCCCAGAACCTCTTTGGCAGGTCACCTTCAGCAATCATGGACCTGGCAGCTTCCTTCAAGGTTCTGTTTCTTCTTTCAGCAACACCATTCTACTATGGAGTCCTGGCTGCAGAAACCTTGTGCTGGATCCCATTCTGATCACTGTATATAGTGATTGCCTTGTTGAGAAATTCTCCTCCTCTATCTGATCTGGTCTTGATGATTGAGAGGGATTTCTCATTCTGGATTTTCCTCAGCAGCTCAGGTAAATTTGTCAAGGTTTCACTCTTTTTATAGAGAAAAAAAATCCATGTATATCTTGACACTACACCATATATGGCTTTCAACAACATTTTTTTTATGTTAAAAGCAAAAGTGTAGCCTTAGATGCCTTGAAATTGGTCCAATTTGATTTAAGGCTACACATTTTTCTAACGTTATTATTGATATAAATTAGTGTTACCATAGACTAAATTGAATATCTATGCTAACACAAAATTTGGTGTAGCCATTGCTATTTAAAAAAAATGTAACAAACACTAAAGAAAATAGGCGGACTTGCTAAAATATTTTAGGCGGTCCAAATAAATTATTCTCAAAATGACCCGATTTTTCTAAGGTATTTTATGAATATATTTTTTTAAAGAAAACTTGTAGAAATTTCAAGTCGTTATGAAACATATATTTTCTAAAATATTTGCGGAATTTAAAACGATTTCAAATCTCCAATACAACCGTAAAATCCAGCAGCGGAAAATAATTGTCAAAAGCAAGGTTAAATTGGAATGCTTAGGAATCATCCTAATCGTGATCTTGATTCTCGTATCCTATAATTGGACTATAAATATATGCGTAAAATCTAGGTAAAATTAGAGATGTTAAACTGACCCAGGCTAGCCCGTTTAACCAGCTAGAAAACAGGATAGGGCTGATATTTCGGAGCCCGTTTAAATCCGGACCTTTTTAGCCCGAACCTCAAATATAATTTGTAAATACCAAAACTACCCCTCCATCTAATGAAACCCAAAATCCGCTCCCTCTCCCATTTCCCATTTCCCACTCTCTCTCTACACGAGTGCACTCTCTCTCTCTCTCTCTCTGGCGACTTGAGTTCGTCTTCTCCGTCGGCGATCTCACTTCATCTTCTCTGGCGGCAACCTCTGATCTTCTCTGACACCGACCTACCAGTTATTAACTGCAACTCTGGCCTTCATCTCTGCCTACCTCACTCGAATTGACGGCCTTCTAGTTTGAAATCCAACAAATCTGAGCCAGATCTGACATCTGCTTCTCTTCTCCGTCAAAAGACCCTCATCCATAACCAGGTCTGGCGATCCTTCCCTCTTACTTGCTCCTAGATCTGCCCAGACTTATTGATACTGGAACAGTGTGAGTCGAATCAAACTGATGCCATCTCAAAAGGCCTGGTCTTGCTTGCTATGTTGAAGCTCTTATCTGAAAGGTTTCATCTACTAATCCAACTCTATGGTATTTGAGGTTGAGATACTTGCAATTATCCATTCTGAAGTGTTTTTCTTCTTGTATAGAGGAAATTTTGTTGATGCAATGGATAAACTCGATACATTTCTAGAAACATTCAATCTATGCACGAGGGTGGTAAGCTCTACTATAATTTAAACTGCTGAACTGCTTTGTTTAATTTAGGTGTTCCTGGATCCATATGCATCCAGCCATTCTTAGATTAAAATGACTGATAGAAATGATTGGCTCGGTGCATTTGAATTTGATTGAATTTGACTGTCAAATTTGATTTTTTTTGTCTATTTAAAAATAAAATTACACATTTTTTGTTTAGAATCCTTATATCATATTCCATCATAAGTATCAGTGCGCCTAACATATCTCTGTAAACAACTCACGAGTCTCTAGTCATAGTAAAAAGATCAGTGCGTGGATGAGCACCACTAGCAAGTGTTTTCTGCCCATAGACGTAAGGACTTCTCACAAATTGTCTCCATGTGCAGCTTTATTGACCACGTCTCTCAAAGGACTATGTATAACCTGATGGCTTTTATCCATTTGTTATCACCTATATCCAGTATTGCATATAAGGTGGGTGCTGGCGGAGTTCACAAAATGAAGCTGCTAACTCTCATCATTTTTGTGTGCAGTGATCCTCTCTTTCTCCTCGCTGAGTATATTCTTTATTTTGGTTTTTTGCTTTTTAGATTCAAATTTTTCTTCTTTTCTTTGCTATTTATTTATTTATTTTTCCCATAAAATTGAGACGTCAATTCAGAAAATGATTTTCCTCAGAATCTTCTTAAATTTATGATATTCATTTGAAGGGTTGAGCTTTCTACAATCAGAACTCACCCGATTTGTAAATCTTAAAAAGTTTAATCTTTTTCTGATCGCCGTTGACTTGTTTTCACTTGGTTATGTTTTGGATGTGTGCGCTACATTGATTTTCTATCTTTTTTCCCCCTCCATTTTAGCTCATTTTGATAGGTTTGTCAGCAAGTGTGATGCATTAACCTTTGTTTTAGGGCCCTTCTGTTAGTTTGTTTCTAGAAGTTCATAACTCCACGTTGAGAAACCTTCATATCTTATTTTCACTTTATGTATTTTTGTGATAAAGGGACTATTAGCCTATGCCTTTGAGCTCCGCGTACAAATGCCTGGTGCACAGGTGGAAAATCCGACATTTCTTGTTAATTTGGAGATTATGGATCGCTCACGTGAAGATGATGCGAGTTAATGCTTGGAGTTGTGAACTAGTTGCAATAATTATTCACTTCAGTGCAGAGAATACTGTTAAGGTTAGTGTCTTCATCGTGTCGCATCCAGCTTGAGGTTTACTGATGTCCGGGATCTAAATCTTTTCTGCATTATTAATTTTTGTTAGAGTAGTGGTGTGCACAGGGGAACTTAGCATGATGATTTGATAGTGTTTGATGCAACATGCTAAAATCTGTCATTCTGTTGAAAGATTAGCTTTATTAGTAGCTATGATATACACTTCTTTATTGATTTGCCTGAAAATATTGTTGAAAAGGCCCCGTATTTGCTCATTTCAACTTCATGCTTTTCTCTCTAAATGTACTTTTGGCTGTTGCTTGCATTTGTTTCCCTCTGTGTGAGTTTGCCTTGTGTACCTAGGTAAGGAAGTTTTTTCTTTAAGTAGATTTTGGCACTGATTTTCAACAAATCAAAGATGTTCTTGCAATAAGTCGAGAAGATATGAAAGAATTAAGAAATTTAGACTCCATGTAGCTTTTGATTATCATAACTCCTATATTTTATAATTTGCTGACATGTATTCTAGTTATAATTCTTGAAGGGTTCTTGTCATTTTAAAAGATAACTGGATTTTATATTTGTAATTCAGCTGAACTTAAGGGCCAGTTCTGGTAATTATCCCTAAGTATGTGCTATGTGATGAAACTGGAAATATCATGCACCCTTCTTGCATCATTCATGTTGTTAGTATTGCCCTTTAAGATTAAGATATTTGTTGTCCTTTAAGATATCCACATCCATACAGTTATACACTTATACTGTAAACTTGCTTTTTTAGTTTCAAATGTGAAACGTCCAGTTAGATTATATTCTGAATACTTGCATCTCAAAGGATTCGTATTTTGATGGGTGAAAACTAATATTTCACCTGCTTTGATTTTTAGACGAACTATTGCCATAATATTAATTTATGCTGTATCACTAATTATTTTTGGGAATTAAACTTCTCTTTTGTGCAATGTTGACTACTACTTTCCCAAATGGATATGCACATGTGAAACTCCAAGTTCATAAGGAAAGTCTGTCACTTTAATTTTATCGACAGCAAGATTCGAACTTTCTTGAACACTAACAACAATTTACTAAATCTTAGATATGGTTTTACTCTTATCTTTGCACGAAGGAAGAAATCCACGCACTCCTGATTAATGTCCTATTGATCTTTTTCACTTTCCACTTATATGCTTATAATCTACTTGTTTCTACTTTTTCAGTCGACGCTTGCTGCTGCTAAAGCGGAAATTTTTTACTATCCAGCAGAATGGACTCCAGATCACATATGTTTACTAAGAATTATGAATTACATAGATGCAAACATGCAGAATTTTTTTACTATCCAACAGAATGGACTCCAGATCAGGTATGTTTACTAAGAATTATAAATTACATAGATGCAAACATGCATAATATGTTTCTGTCTTGAAAAGAATGTTATACTACTTTAATGGTTTTTTATTTAAAAATTAGTGTTGTGTTTTTGCATTCAAATCTTGGTTGCTTATAATGATAGTTATCATGATAGTTTATCATGATCATGGTATATCCTGTGTTTTGTATCAGAATTTAACTGATGTGCTCTCTAGTTTTTTTGCTAATTGTTGTACTTTCTAGTTAACTATTGATTCGTTTGGTGATTGGTAATAATGGGCCACAAACTGGCCAGCATAGAAGTGGAGGCTGGGAACTTCCTTCAACTGAGGGAGATGATGTGGGCTCTTCTCAAATACAACAACATACTCTACAACTGAGAGTGTGAGGAAAGAAGTCAGAGACGCAAAACGTTCTGCTCGACGTAGACCATGAGGCAACTAGAGTTGTCCTTTTGGGGGGCTGAGATGATGAAAATTTGCTAAGTGACTCAAGTAGTTTTGTTGTATTTATGGATTGCGATGGTAACTTGTATTTAGATGTTGGGTATGTATGTGCATTTGGTTGTTTGATTATGGTGAATATTTGACAGTCATGTATTTTGGATGTTGTTATGGTTGACAATGTTTTAAAGATATTGACTCTTTTATGGTAATATCTATTTTTCAATATAACATGTTGCTTTTTACCATGAAAAATATTGGTAAAAACCTGTAAAAATGTAGCCGTAGACTCTTATTTATAATTCCTCATGTTGGTAAAATATAAAAATTGTGTTGGCAAAGATTAAAAGTGTGTTGGCAAAAGTTAGAACTGTTCATATATAAATGTAGCCATAGTGTTAAAGTTGTTGGTAAAGATGTCAAAGTGTTTCACAATTTAATGTTACACTAGACCTCATGAGTGTTAGCATAGGTCTACAGCTACACAAACATTTGTGTCACTAAAATTATAAAAGTGTGGCCTTAAGTCTACAGCAACACAAAATCTGGTGTAAGCACAGACAAGAAATGTGTTGGCATAGGGGTCTGTTGTTACACTTTCTTCACATGTTACCAAAAATTAGAAAAGTGTTACCTTAGACCCCTATGGTTGCGGCCGTTTTTGTAACACCTTCAAATTTGGTTAAAGTGTAGCCGTAGCTTGTTTTTTTGCCTTCAGCAACACTTTTTTGACTTTTGAACACATTTTTTCAGGTGTTGCTGAAACCCATATATGGTGTAGTGTGAGTAGTCATCTACTACTACTAGATCATGCTTTCTTCCACTCAATGTCCTTGGCTTGATGGGGCCAAAGAGATCCATATGAAGTAGATCTAGAATCCTTGTGGTGAGAGTGGTAGGCTGAACTGGTTTGAATGATGCTCTGGTTTACTTTCCTTTCTGACATGCATCACAGAGAGCTTCCTTCCTGAATACTTCTTCTGGAAGTCCTCTGGCCAGTTTTTGAGAGCTAATCTTTTTGATGGCTTTCAAGTTCAGGTGACATAGTCTTTTGTTCCACAGCCATCTATTTTCAGCTATTGTCTTGGATAGAAAGCAGGTGTTGGGAGTTCCTGTGTTCCAATATAGCATGTAGACATCTCTCCTTCTGAATCCTTGTAGCTTTACTTCCGCAGATAAGATATCTATTACCATGCATTTCCAAATGGTGAAGACTACTAGATTCTTCTCATCACAAAACTGACTTATGCTCAAGAGGTTGTATTTGAGCCCTTTGACATAATGGACTTTGGATATTGTTATATTTCCTCTATGCAGCTCTCCAAAACCTTTTGTTTGACCTCTAGAGCTATCTCCAAAGCTTACATCTGAGCCTCTTTCCTTGGTATAATTTGACAGTACCTTCTTGTTCCCAGCCATGTGCCTTGAGCATCCAGAATCTACAAACCATTCTTCACCTCCTATACTTGAATTTGTGGATATGTGGTAGTAGTCCTTCCACCTTTTCTACAATCAAACAAGTAGAGATTTAGGTACCCAAATCTGCGTGGGCCCTCGTGGATTAGTTGGTTTCCTGGAGAATTGATTTCTCCTTGTATTACGGAAGTTATGGCGATTGCCCCTAAAAGGTGTGTATGGTCTGGGCCTATATCCTCGGTTAGGATTGTGTATTGGATATACCTCATAAAATTGGTGGTGGACTATTTCTAAATCTTGGCTGAGACCATTTATAAAATATGTGAGGTCTCCACACTTGTTCATTTTGAAAACTCGGATAACCTTAAGTTTTCCATTTGCCCCTCCCATTTTGAAATCTATTTTTTGGGAGTCTTTGATAATAGTGGGCATGTTGTCTAGGCTGCTGCTTTTGCCTTGGCCATTGCCTAGTCTCTTGTCTAGGTGGCTGCCTTGTATACCTTGGCTACTGCCTAAACTTTTGACTTGGCTGCTGCCAATTTTGAAATACAGGTTTGTAAGTTGTCTGAGCAGACGGGACAAGTGTTTCTCCCTTGATGAAAGTAGTTTTTGAACTAGAGGGAGTGTTGGGGTCATATCCAAGGCCTGATCTGGAATAAAGTGGCATTTTATTCATACACAACTCATCCAAGGTTATAGATGCCTTGAGAGATGTTATTTTCTTAGCTTGTGTATTACTTAGCTGTGTCAGTTTAGCAAACTCAGATTTAACATGAGCAAGTGCAGTTGATTTCTCGCTATTTAAAACAGTTAATCTTTTGATCTCAACTGTAGTATTATCAGCCTAGTTTTTCAACTGGTCTTCAGCCTGTTTTTCAAATTCAGATTTGGTTTTAATTAACTCTAGGCTGAGGTTTTCAAAGTTATTTTTCAGCTGCCTATTCTCATCTTGCAGCTGGGTTATGGAGGCCAATTTGATTTTGAAAAATCAATTTAAAATCACTTAGTTATTTTGAAAAATTAAAGTTTTTAATTTTCTCGTCCTAACATGTAAGAAACATATCACGCATACATTCATACATGTCATTCATCAAAAACAATAAAAACCAATAAATAATAAAAATTGGATAATTAAATCCAATTATCATGGCTTTTATTCCTCGTTTTGAATAACGAGAAAATCCTCGGCTCGTTTGCTCCCACTACTTCAAGCATCTCGCGGAAAAACGACTAGGACCATACATTGAACGACCCGAACCGGACAACTTGACCCGCTGGCCGCTGCCCGACCTGCTGCCCGCTGCCCGAACTGCCCGACCCGCTGCCCGACCCGACCCGCGGCTCGACCCGACCTGCGGACCGACAGGACCTACGGCCCGACAGTCAGCACTCGATCGTGTCTCGACCGGCAGCCTGCTGGTCTTGGTCGGTTCGTCCGATCGGGACTCCTCTTCGCGCTGGACTTCTTTCTCTTTCGTACTTTGTGTGCTCCAATTCGATTACAATTTTATTCGAAATAAAATACATCGAATTTACAGCAAATTACAAGAAAAATAAATCTTATTCTACCCGTGGATTTTATCACGGGAAAAAACTAATACATGCCTTAAACCGGGCCAAATTACCAAAAACGCGTAAATAAATAAAAAACATCACATAGCCATGATAATTGGATCATATTCTCCTGCAAGACAAATTCTAGCAAAATATTCCAAAAATCATACTATATGAATGTTTAATTGCTAACATATTAATCACCAAATTAATTAAATTGAACATAACCTAAAAACCGGCTCTGATACCAATTGTTAGAATATAAAACTCAGCGGAAGCTAGTTGGTGAAAATATTTTATAAACGATTTTATAAACTAACCAACATAAAAACCATATCTATTTAGGCTTGTCAATTAATTAACTAAACATATTAATAAACAATCAAATAAATATATTTACGCATGGGAGTCGGTAATTAATACCTTTGACATGAAGTGGTAGAAATTCCCTCCTTGGATCGATCGAACTACTCTCTCTATTCTTCTTCGATCTACTTGTATTTCTACCTCAAAGTCTTCTAGAGTATATCCTGCCTATTATCCGGATGTCGTGTGGGCAACAATCTACCGGACTACTTGGACAGCGACAGGGATCGGCCGAATTGTTCTTCCAAAATTCCTTTCAATTTTCTCTCTATTTTTCTTGAATATTTGTGGTATTTTAGAAAAATATTGTGTTAACTAAATTATAGAATCCAAGACACAAGTCAAGATCCACAATTAAACACACACAAACAAATCGAAAATTTTGGCTCAAATTATGATGATAAAATTGGCCACCCCATGCATCCTATTTATAGGTGTTTTGGGCTACTCTAGGGAACTTAAGGAGGATATGGTAAGGTCTCTTAATAGATGTCATCTTCCTATATTAGAACTCTTCCTAATATAATGACTCTATTAAATATCAACTTTGTCCACTAAAAAGTTGATATTGCACTTCCTACCAAAATCCCAAATTACGAAACTAGACTCCTTTTTTAATTAATTAGTTCCCTTGTTTAAGATATTCCATGTCCATTAATTAATTTAAGCTACTGGCAGCTTTTAGTTAATTAATATATTATACATGAGTATACCACTCGACTTTTATTATTATATCGGAAAATTAATTCCACCTGCAGGGTTTAATATAATAATCCTTTTGAGTGTCTCAAGGGACATGATCAACCCGACTGGTCGGGATACGATTTCTAGCTATAATATTAATTATCATATAAATAATAATATTGCCCAAAATATCGAGCATATTGAGTCAATCATTGTGGCTCTCACCCATGATAAATCAAAGCAATAAATATTAAATATATATAATTAAATATTAATTACTAGAATTAAGAAATAATAATTGTCTGAGATGTGCGTTCTTATTATAGTCAGTACAGGAAATCTATCTCACCTCGATCCTATTCAACGTATACCGAATACGCTAATATATACTAATGGTCAAGACCAACCAATCTCAAGAATATACTACAACCTTTCACATAATGGTCTAATGTTATGTAGATTGTGAACTAAATATTACTATATAAGGAACCGATAATGTGATTTTCTGTGTGACACAACACACCACATTATCTACAATATAAAGTAATTTAGACAACATTTGGATAACAATAGAATGAATAAATATGCAAAACATGTGATGACTGAATTAAATATTCTCATAGATAAAGACCGGGAAATTAGGTAATACAAGCATAAAATATGCTTTGATGTATACAACCCTAACAGTTTCTTCATGTGATTTGAGTATGGATTATTGATTATCGTATTCCTTGAGAATCGTTTAGGTGCCGGAAGTGCGTTCTTGGACCTACCGAACATAATACTCTTTTCCTTCCGATTTCTCGATGTCTTAAAGGCAAGTATATGTTTTTGATTGTACGTTCTCGACTTTGAAAGTAAGATATATGATTGGCATGATTGTTTATATCCACTCTGGGACGGGCCGATGGGTCCTCTGAGCGTTTCGTAGTCTCTGGTGCGATTCCGCGGATATTTTGGGTTAACAACTCTGGGACGGACCGACGGATCCTCTGAGGGTTCCGTAGCCTCTGGTGCGGTTCCACGGTTAATCATGTATGTATCGATGTGATGCCATGAGATTTAGTTATTCTGGAATACTAGTCTTTAGTTGATGAGATGATGATTACATTTACTTTATTGTCAAGGAGTATTGGGTTTCATATTCGATATACTTGTACTAGCTATTCGACGGCCAACCCCTTTATGGGGAAAATATCTTTCATGTATTTCAGGATCCAGGAGGGAGGATAGGCATGTACCGGGTCGGCATGAAGATAATGGGCAAGTGTGATACTGTGTCTTGTCTCTGGTTATATTTTGTATTTCCTCCATTCAGTGTTGTTGTACTGGAATGGTTTTTGAGTACTCGTGTATGGTTTTCGATTTCCTTGATGTTCCGGCCTGTGCTGCCGCGATATTGATTTGTGATGTATTGTATTCGGATGTATCGGATATGGTTTTGAATAACATTTTTATTGTCTTCCATTACATTGTACTTGGACCTTCTCGATCAAATTTTATAGTTCCGCGTAAGAATAGCCTTGTGGGTCCCACGGCGGGGCTCACGGCGCTGTAACATACCCTGAATAACTTGGGGGTGTTACAGGTATGGCTATCTGAGCAGTTCGATATGAAGGATTTGGGAGAAGCAAGACACATCCTTAGAATCAGGATCTTTCGTGATCGGAAAAAAAGGAAGTTTTGCTTATCTCAGGCATCCTATATCGATACAATGCTAAAGCGGTTTAGAATGGACAATTCCAAGAAAGGTTTTCTACCTTACATACATGGAATTCAACTATCTAAATATATGTGTCCCAAGACACAAAAGCAGATAGATGACATGAAGTTGATCCCTTATGTGTCAGCTGTGGGAAGCCTCATGTATGTTATGCTTTGCACTAGACCAAGTATTTGTCATGTTGTAGGCATGGCTGCTAGATATCAGTCGAACCCAAGACCAGGACACTGGATTGCTGTCAAGCATATACTCAAGTACTTGAGAAGGACTAGGGAGTTATGCTAGTATATCAATCAGACGACCTGTGTCCAGTAGGTTATACTGACTCAGATTTTTCATTAGACAAAGAAAAGTCCAAGTTTACTTCAGGTTATGTGTCTAGCCTGGGATATGGAGCTATTAGTTGGAGGAGTGTGAAGCATAAATGTATCTCGGACTCTACCATGGAAGCCGAGTACGTGGCATCCTCTGAGGCAGCCAAGGAGGCGATATGGCTCAAGTACTTCCTGTAGGACTCAGATGTAATTCTTGATTTGTCGAAGGGTATTACACTTTATTGTGATAATATCAGTGCAGTTGCAAATTCGATGGAATCACAAGCCCACAAGGCAAGTAAACATATCAACCGCAAGTACCACATCATGCGATACTTCATAAAGGAATGAGACGTAGTTGTAGCCAGGGTTGCATCAGAAGATAGTCTTGTTGATCCTTTCACGAAAGTCCTACCCTCAAAAGTTTTTGAAAGGCATGTGGAAGGAATGAGATTGCGGTGTATGGCATCATTGCTTTGAGTATAAGTAGGAGAAATGAGAGACTATGTAATAGAGTAGTATACTTAAAAGCATGTTTTGAGTATAAGTGGTAGATTGTTAGGGTTGTATACTGCAAATCATACTTTATGCTTGTATTACCTTATTTCCCTATAACTACCTATGAGAATATTAATTATATTTAATCACATGTTTTGCATATTTATTCATGTTATGGTTATGTAAATGAAATGTCTAATTATTTTATATTGTAGATAATGTGGTGTGTTGGTGTCACACGGAAGATCATATTATCGGTGCCTTATAAAATTATATAATAATTCACAACTTATATATAATTATTAGACAAATTATATGAAAGGTTGTAGTGTATGCTTGAGATTAGTTGGTCTTGACTATTAGCATGCATTATCATATTTGCATACGTTGAACTGGATCAAAGTGAGATAGTGTCTTCTGTACTAACTGTAAGAAGAACATAAATCTCGGATAATTGCTATTTCTTAATTCTAAGTATATAATAATTAATTGTGTATTTATAATAATTATTACTTTGATTTACCATGGGTGAGAGTCAAACTGATTGACTCAATAAGTTTCGTATCTTGGGCAATAATATTATTTGTATGATAATTATTATTATTACTAGAAATTGTGCCCGACTCGTGCGGGTTGATGACGTCCCCTTGAGGAGCTCCATAATGATTATTATATTAGATCCTGTAGGTGGATTTAATTCTTATATAAAAATAAGGTTCGAGTGGCACTACTCTTGGATAAGATATTGATTAATTAAAGCTGTCAATAGTTTAAAATTAATTAATGGACATTCGATATCTTAAACACGGGAAATTATATATTTAAATAAGGAGCCCAATTTCGTAAATTGGGATTTGGGTAGGAAGTGCAATATTAACTCTTTAGTGGACTGAGTTGATATTAGTGAACTCAACCATATTAGGAAAGAGATTAATATGTTATTATAATGCTCTAAATCTACTGTTTAATAATAATGTGAAGACATTTATTATTATATAATATTGATTATATTATTGAATTAATATTTTTCTTACGATCATCAAGTATATGACTTTATAGTAAAGCTCGTTAAAGCATTAAAGAATATTTATTCTAGATATCCTTAGTAATATGATTACTAGTATGATGATGATATGATGACTATATTTTACTGGTCATGAACATGAGATGTTATATCACGTCATAGATACATGTAGAGACATCGTATTGTATATGACCTAACAAAGAGTATGGATTAAGTCATTATAATTCCTCTTATTGTTATATATTATTTAAGTCCTTATTACCTAAAGACACTACAGTTTCCTACATAATGAGTATCGTATTTTCAACGTCTTCTATAATAAGGGACCATACAGTTTGTGATTGGATACGGTACGATTTATGCAGAGAAAAGTAGTTTGTCCAGAGGGGACTTGTCCCTCCTATAAAATGGAGAAGATATCTACGGGCCCTTGATAAGTTAAATTATTTAAATACATGGCCATGCTCAAACTGGTCAATAAAGAGTTACTGATAGATATTTGAATTGGACAATTGTAACTTGAGATCAAGAATATTAATTAAGCTATGTAATATCGACTTATTCATGCCTTATGCTTAATTAGGATATCGCGTGATGAGAGGATTAAATATTATACAGTCACGGGATTTAATGCGGGTTGTCATAATGTCTAGATAGAGGCCGCTTATGATTTATGAGTCAAAAAATTGTTTTACACTCATTTCCGTATTAATTAGAACCTACAGGGTCACACACTTAAACGAGCAGAGCAGCTATTTTGTACCGGTTGATTAAAAATTGGTGAAAGGGCTGGTGAACTCATAGCCATGTTGAGGACTATATAAGAGTGTCTTGTGATAGCCCTCATACAAGACTTAATCACAAGTGAAGACATATTTGTGGAGTGAGAATCAAAAAATCTGATTTTGATATTTCTCTCTCTCAAAAGTCTTGAAGATATATTCAAAAGTTGAATAATCAAAAGGATCAAGAATATATCTTCATATCTTTGAAGGTTGATTCTTTGAACAAAAAAGTATTTAGAATACTCTTCTAATATTCATCTAATCTTGTGAGTTTGATCTTTAATAACATATTGAATAAGATTCATAGTTGTTATTTTAGATCAAATTTCAAGAATATTTGAATAATATTCTTGGTGTTCTTGTTCGTACCATAATCAAGAACATACCTATATTCAAATTAATTTAAGTGAAATCTTTGTTGAATCGGAGCGAGCAATCCGTTAGACACTCGGGACTTGTTCATTGTGTGGATACCGTAGAGGACGCTCGCTTCTTGCAACGTCTCTAGAAGGCTCGATCGAAAACACGCTACAAGAGGTAACAATCTTGTTCTTCGTACTTTGATAATATACTTGGATCCTCGGAGGGTTTTTACATATTATATTATACTTTCGCTACTCTATTTCGATATATGATGAGATCATAAATCTTATTAGTTCGATAAAAACCTAACAGTGGTATCGAGCGACTATTATATTTTCATTGTTTCGATTTTCATATATGTTAATATATGATGTTCATATATGTGATGTATGATGTTTATATATATGATATATAAATTCTATCTATGTATATTTATATATATGGAAATATATATAATTTTATTAGATTTGTGTTTCGATCTATATATATATATATATATATATATATATATAAGATATATATATATGATGCCTATCTTAATATGTATATGGTGATATATATATATATTTTGATTTATAAGTTTGATCTTGACATTAATGGTTCTTTGATATATAGAGATTCATGTGATGATTTAGTTCTACTAATAATCCAAGAATCAAAGAATATATGATTTGATCTACATATAATTTTATGTTAGGGTTATGAATTTTAAGAGGTGCATATGAACATAAAATTGTTTATGTAAAGATTATGCTTCTTTAAAATTTTCATATGAACATAATTATATTTTGATTCCGAGGTTATATAAATATAGATTTGATCTATTTGATTTATACATTTATATTGCTCAAAAGGTATTAGTTATGATATACATAAGATGCCTGTGTGTGCCACGCGGTCCCGGCCTGTGTGTGCTGAGATATGCTGGCAGGTCCCGGGCAGTGTGCCCGGCCTGTGCTGACAGGTCCCGGCCTGTGCGGTCCAGTCCACTTACGGACCCGTTTCGGCCTTGTTTTCTTCGTGTATTCATGGAAATTTGTTTCCCCTTTTACATGGGGAAACAAATTAATTTAGACATCCAATGTCCCAAAATAAATTAGATATCCAATGTCCAATAAATTTGATATCCAATATCTAATATTTATAAAGAAAGAATAAGCTCAATTCATTCCATCGTCAATCCTATTGCGCGACTCAGTAGGTCCGTCTCAGTTAGGGTCACGGTCAGTCAAACCCTATTTGTACTTGATGCTATGCATGAGTACAACTAGCTCCAATGCACGGTAAGTCAAACCGGGTAAAAGGGGAAAGACTTATGCCACGCTCGATGATCTCTCGTGTATCCAAGACAACTAGATCCAATGCTTTGGCCAAAGACTTATGATCTCATCTGCCAATAACCGCATAGGACATATAACCCGTTCACTAACAGGAGAAAGAATTCTATCTTCGTATTCAGTAGGACCTGCTACTTGTCCATCAAGATACACGTTGAGGTTGACCCACACCTTTCGATTTTCTAGGTTGTCCAACTCTAATGAAAATCTTAACGTCACAAGCACATCCCTACTAAATCCTCAAGTCGAAGGTTCACGAATACCTATCACAACCTTTCGATTCCGTCATTGACTGTCCCAGAGTGAAATCCGTATGACGAATTGAGGGTGAGTCGGTTCGAGTATACTAATCCAATTAGCATACCTATAACGTGTGCTCCCAGTAATCATTAGTGTTCGATAGGCACTCTCCAAGTCAAAGAACATGTCATACAAGTCTTCACATAAACTTAACGCCCAGTCAAGTTTCATCGACATGCGAACGATTAAGTATTTGAGTTATAAACCTTTCCAGTGCCAATCCCCTTATCTAATAAGGAGTGGAATTTTTTGCTCTCAAATACACGAACTAGTTTCTATATATATATATTTACGAGTCAGGAGCACCAGTGACTACCAGCCAATAATGAAACATACAATTGCCTTGTGATAATGATTTACATAATAACAAGTGCAATGCCCTCACTCAACATCCTCTGAGTGGCATTCGAGGGCATACTCCTAACAATCTCCCACTTGCACTCACTGCCACACACTATGGTATCTAATACCCATGTTCTCCAGATGACGCTCCAAGCTAATCTGAGAAAGTGGCTTGGTTAGTGGATCAGCGACGTTGTCGGCTGAGTCTACTCTATGCAGCACAATGTATCCCTTGCGAACAAATTCTCTTATGAGATGATACTTCCTCTCAATGTGTTTGGTACTATTGTGAAACCTCAGCTCCCTGGCCTGCGCTACAGCTCCGTCGTTGTCGCAGAAAAGCGGAATAGGCAGCCCAGCACATGGTATCACTTGAAGTTCTCCCAGAAACTTCTTAATCCAGAACCCTTCCTTAGAAGCCTCCGAGGCTGCATGATACTCAGACTGACTGGTGGAATCAGTAGTCGTGCTTTACTTGGTGCTACGCCAAGATACTGCTCCTCCATTAAGAATAAATATGTAGCTAGAAGTAGACATTGAATCGTCTTTCTGTCCTTAGAAGTCTGAATTAGTGAAGCCCATCACATCAAGTTCTCCACCTCCATACATTAGAACCAGATCTCTAGTCCTTCTTAAGTATTTGAGAACGTTCTTTACGGCAGTCCAATGATCCTTGTCTGGGTTTGCCTGAAACCTACTTACCACGCTCACAGCGTGCGCAATGTCAGGTCTTGTACACAACATTGAATACATAAGGCTACCCATGGCCGAAGCATATGGCATATTACTCATTCCCTTTCGTTGTTCCTTACTTTGAGGACACATCTTCTAGGAGAGTTTTATTCCATGTCGCATCGGTAGGAACCCTCTTTTAGAATCATCCATCTTAAATCTCTTTAGGATTTTATCTATATAGAGGGCTTGGGAAAGACCTATCATTCTCTTCGCTCTATCCTGGTAGATCCGAATACCAAGAATATAGGTTGCTTCTCCCAAGTCTTTCATGGAGAAATTACTCGAAAGCCAAGCTTTCACAGAACTGAGCATTCACACATCATTTCTTATTAGTATAATGTCATCTACATATAGTATTAGGAATGCGATCTTGCTCCCACTAACCCTCTTGTATACACAAGGTTCCTCTTCATTTTGCACAAAGTCAAACTCTTTGACTGCCTCGTCAAAGTGAATATTCCAACTACGCGAAGCTTGCTTCAGTCCATAAATGGAATGCCGAAGTTTGCACACTTTCTGAATATCGACCTCGGACACAAGCCTTTAGGCTGATTCATATAGATTTCCTCCTCAAGGAATCCATTTAGGAAAGTCGTCTTTATGTCCATTTTCCATATCTCATAATCGTGATAGGCAGCTATAGACTTGATCATAGCTACGCACGAGAAGGTATCGTGATAATCGATCCCTTCTTTCTGGGTATAACCCTTTGCCAGAAGCCTGGCCTTATAGGCGTCAACCTTGCCATCTTCATCAGTCTTTCTCTTGTAGATCCATTTATTCCCAATAGGCACTATGCCATTGGGGCGGTCTACTAGAGTCCAGACCTGATTGACATGTATTGAGTCTATCTCAGCTTCCATAGCTTCACGCCAGTTCGCGGAGTCTACATCCACCATCGCTTGGTCATAGGTCGTTGGGTCAGTCTCTTGTCTATCACCTGGAACCTCATGGAGACCCAGCTCCTCCAAGTGCACAGGGCCATACCTCTCAAGCAAATGAGACACCCTACTAGACTTACGAGGTGGTTGTACTTGTGTTTCAGAAGGTTCAGTTCCAACTTCTTGTACAGGTGTCTCCTAAGGAGTTTCATTATATTCTTTCAAAGAAATACTTCTACCTGCTCCGCCTTCCTGAATGAACTCGTCTTCCAGGAAGTGTGCTTGCAAAGCAACAATGATCTTTCGATCTTCGGGCATGCAGAATAGATAACCCATCATCCCATATGGGAATCCAATGAAACGTCCCTTCACGTACCTAGCTTCCAGTTTCTCCACCATAGTCTTCTTGACATAGGCGGGACATCCCCAAATCCTAATGTGATTAAGACTTGGTTTCCTGCCCTCCCACATCTCATGTGGAGTTTTAGGAACGGATTTGGAAGGACATCTATTCAAGATATAAACAGCAGTCATGAGTGCATACCCCCACAAGTAAATTGGTAAGTCAGTATAGCCTATCATAGAACGGACCATGTTCAACAAGGTTCGGTTCCTTCTTTCTGACACACCATTTAACTGAGGAGTTCCTGGAGGTGTTAGTTGTGATATTATTCCATGTTCCTTTAGTAGTTCGTCAAACTCCATACTCTTATACTCGCCACCTCGGTCTGACTGGAGTGCTTTGATATGATTTCCAGTTTGTTGTTCGACTAGGGCCTTAAATTCCTAGAATTTCTCAAAGGCCTCGGGTTTATGTTTCATTAAGTATACATAAACATACCTAGTATAATCATCTGTAAACGTAATGAAATACTGATATCCATCACGTGCTGCTTCCAAAGCACCACATACGTCGGTATGGACGAATCCATGTTTATCAACAGCTCTTTCAAAACTCCATGTGAAGGGGGACTTAGTCATTTTACCTTTAAGGCAAGATTCACAAGTTGGAAAGGCATCCGATCCCAATGGACCCATAAGTCCATCTTTTGCCATTTTGTAAACCTTGGACTTGTAATATCCGGAATTTCTACTAATGTTGTTTAATATTATTTTATCCGAGTTATGTTGTACAGTGTGGAATCTGTACAGTATGGATAAAATAATGGAAGGACTGAGATATTTGTATTGATATAATCATCGTACTTGGTCGATAATTGCAGACATCTTGTATCAGGTTGTTTTAATTCTGTTAACGGGTGTATCGTATGAGAACGTTATTGGGACGAGTATATATATATTCAGTATGCCATGTAAATGTATTCGGTATATTGAGACGACGAGCAAGATAAGTGTAAATGGCTAAGTATAGAAGCCATAACGTATGTTAAGCATAGGAGCTTACACATGTTAAGGTCCAGTAGTTACGTACGTTAATGTGACTTTGTTACGTACCTTAAGGTATCAGGTAAGATACAGTTGGCTGATCAAAGAAGACTTTTTCAATACAAGCGTAACGTACATTAAGCATAGGAGCTTACGTACGTTAAGACAAAGCCATAACGTACGTTACGTTGATTATATAACTTACGTTATGAGAATAATCTGACAGGATCCGGATATGATCGACAGGTGAGCCCGTGGTCGGCAGCTTTTGGCGTAGAACATGCATGGGCGAGTCATCTCCTCGATAACGTATGCTATGAGAATTATATTACGTATGTTAAATGGACATTTACTATAGCAAGTCAACGTATGTATTACGTACGCTATGGCCTATGCATTACGTATGTAAGCGAGTGAACGAAACAAGACAGTGAGTTTTGGAATGATGTTACGTACGCTATGAAGGACTTGTAGCATACGTAAGGAGCATTACGTATGTAAATATGGATTGGTAACGTACGTAATGAGCGCTACAGATTATAAATTAAGGATCGGTTTTTCATTTCTTCACGAGAACAAAACCATTCCTTCCTCCAAACTTCGTCCTTCTGAGTATGGTAGTGAAGATAAACCTCTTCTATCATGGATATAAGCTTGGATACATGGGTTTAAGGCTTGGATATGAAGATATGGTTGATCCTTGATGTGTTTGATGGTGTTGATCATGTTCTTGAGGTATGTTGTTGAACTCTACACCTTGATTTCGGATTCTTGGTATTGTTATACGTATTTGATTTATATGATGATCATTATAGTGGTGTTGAGATGATTCTTAATGTTATAAGAAGTGTATATTGAAGAATATGATGATACATGACTTGGATTATGAGTTAGACGATTATCTACATGTTAAAGGATATCGAATTATGTTTTTTTTATGACTATGAACATGATTTCGAATAACTTAGTGTTCTTGAGGAACTCTTGATAAATAGAACATAGCAAGACGGTCGTATGTTGAATTATCGGTATTTTTAGATATGAAGATCAAACATTCGTTAGGTCGTGTTGATTGTAGGGGTAGAATTCGTATGTTCTTGATGAAATACGAATCATGATAAACAATTTGGAATCTAAAAAGATTGTGATTGATCATCGAATATGATTTCCTTTACAATCGTATCCGTAATCGTATTGTGGTTGTGAATTCGTAATTGTTTGAGTTGTATTGTTCGATCTTGTGGTTAATCGAGATATTATAAAATCGTTGGGTTTGTTGACCGGTTATATTGATTGTTAATAACGATTATCAGATTTCGATTCGTACTATGGATATGAGTTCGTGATGGTTTGATTTTTACTATTTAGTTTGTATATGATCGAGGAATTGTTGAGCTGTTGAGTTTCATTGATTGGTTATATCGGGAATTGATTATTATCGAATGTTTGTTAATTGATTACTTCAATAGGTCGCGATCATTGATCGTTGGTTATAATTGTCGACTAGAAAAGTGTGTTGCGGTCGTGTTCGAGAATGTTCGTGAATTGCTTTGGTCAGGTCCGAGGAGCTCGTGGACGAAGGCAATGGGATTGGTAACGGCTTCATCATCGTCGTTTCAGTATCGAGGCAAGTTATTACTGCACAGTTTATAATATTTAATGAATGATTTCTGTTTCATTCGTTTATAATTCGTATAGCAATGATTATAATTGTGAACGCTGGAGATTTGGGATTGTATGTTATTTTCAGATTTTGGGAATTTGAATCATAATGTATATGATTATTTTTGTTATTGGTATACTTGGGTATCGAAGATACATTTTGATGAAGACGAAAATATGAATTATCTACAGTCTGTGACATTTTGGACCGTCGAGTATTGAGAATAATGGTTGGTGATGGTTTAGACATCGAGATTGCTCTCTAAGGACTCGGGGCAAGTACTCTAATCATTTTTGTCATTTTGTGTCGATCATATTGTGATACATTGTGTATTGTTGTTGTCATGCATATGTCTATTGTTGTTAATATGCATTTGTGCATTGTTGTTGTATGTCCACCTCGGGTTGATCTGACGGGATTATCTTTGGATCTATGCTAGTGTGCGCTGGATCATTGGACGGATTTATCTACCTCGTGTTGATCTGGCGGGATCATCTTGGGATCTATGCAGTGAACGCTGGATCATCGAATTACCCATGTGTTGTTGTTGTGCATATGTATATTATGGGTTATCCACCTCGTGTTGATATTTCAGGATCATCTTGGGATCTATGTTGTGTGTACTGGATCATCGAATTTCCATAAGTATACATTATTGTTATTGATGTGAGCATATTGACGTTGTCATATGAGTATGCGTTTGTAGTTCTTGCGTTAGGACCATGTTCGTATGTTGTATTGATCTGATCTCGGATTAGACTGACATGATTGTCGTGGCATTACATATCTTGAGGTATGTTCCGTATTTTCCCTTGGTATTTGTCTTTAATGGACAATCGATTATCATGTTGGAATTTGATGATGTTATCCAATGGATCGAATTGGTCAGAGCTAGTATATTACCGTATCACGAGTTATGATGATGTTTTGAGAATCTTGGGTATTGCTTGAGGTACCGTATGGATGTTATATTTGAGTTTATTGATTAATCGAGATTACGAGATGTGCAATGTGATAATGCTTATTTTGATGAGAATTATTACGAGTTTGGTAAAGTTGCGGCGGTAAGATTACATTGGTCGTATTCTTACTTAGTATTTTCATTGGTATGTAATTATTAAAGCGATGTGATTGTTATCATTGTTGGATATTATGGCTGACCCCGTCGTGGGCTTTCTTTTTAGGTTCTTGGAATATCAAGCTTGTACCGGTCGTGAAGAGATGAGTTTCCTGGAGGATACTAGCTAGGGCATGTATTTGTGTATTGAGTTGCCTGATCAGTTGTCGCTGCTAGAGTATTTTTAATTGTTTGTCTTTTCCGCTACGTGAGTATTTTTAAATGGCCTTTTGGTATCTGGTAACTTAAGTTACTTTGGAAATTGTTTTCTAACCTATTTTGTCGGTATGTGTAAGCCATAGCTTAACGTATGTTTTTAAACTGTTGAGTTTTGGCATTTCGGGTCTTGTAGTTTCAAATGAGATTTTACAACGGTTTTGATAAACGGATTTTATAAGTCTTCGAATGTTTTAGTAGATAATACCATCATTAGCCTCTTGGGCATTTGTAAGTGTTTGCAAAAATGTCTTTTAGCCTCGTGGGTTCCATCTCAGGGCCCACGGCACTGTAATATTCCTGGATGGCTCTGGGGGTGTTACAGAATATGGTATCAGAGCTTAGGTTGAGAAAACCTAGGCATTCGGGTCGAGTTGAGTCGTGTTTTTGTCGCGTTATTCGAGTTGTCGATTAACGAATATTAGAGCCCTGGGTTTTTATTGTTCACTCGGGCTTGTGCATTATGTGATTTACCAGTGTGGTACTGGGGTTGTTGTAAACTTTTCCAGATGGTATTAACGTGTTTCTTCGGATAGAGATGTGTTTTGTTCTCGAGTTGAACTGAGTTTGCAAAATGTGTGTTTTTAAAATATCCGTGTCGAGTATTTTCTAGAGTTGATACATGTGTCAGTATCACGGGGAATCATCGACTTCACGATCTGTAAGTATTTGGATTTTTGAATTTCATTGAGATTTATTGCCGTTCTAAGTTGATATGCATTGAGATTCAGAAAGATATTATGCGTCACTGTATGAGGTGACAGAGTGGAGACAGGATTGATGATCTTAAGAAGCTATGATTTTGGAAATCAATATGTCGGTTAAAATTTGGAACGGAGTTGTGCATTTGGGAGAAATGTTGTGGTTGGTTGAGAAGAACATGTAGTCATGTTAATTTATTTTGAGATATATGAACTGTTTTTGAGCATTTGGAAATGATACTTTTCAAAATGAATGTTTCACGAATGCTTTACGGAGAATAATTTTTGGGCCGAGACCCAATCGATTTTGAAATAGTTTTATAACTCAGGACTTGGGGTCCGAAAAGGGTTTTCTACTTTTTAAACTTCTTGTAATGCGGAACGAGATACGGGCTGAGACCCTAATGTTTCAAAAGGCTTTTCTGTTCCCTAAAACTCCCGAGATTTGTAAAATACTTTACCAATCGTTTATCTATTTTATTACTACCTTTCGGAGTTTTGGTTTACCTATTCAAATGAAACTTCTCGGGTAGTCTTTCGTTGTGTTTGATTTATTAATTATTCAATGTTTTGTCATATCATGGTTGAGGTGATCCAGGATGGGTTAATGTTTGAAGTGCGAGTCATATGTGAGAAATGAGTTTTTATCGGAGTCTATATATTGAGATTTTGGAACTCTATTGTGTGGTTTTCCGATGGAATGTCAGTGGATTTGGTGATGAGCTGAACTAGTATACAGGAGTATGGATGTGGGCAATCATTGGCATAATTTCATTTTATTTAATCGTGTGTATTCGAAAAGAATTGTCATCGAGAACTTGACATAAGCAAACCGATTTAATTTTTCGAAAATTGATTTCGTGGTACTACGAAAATTTATGTTTTGAGTTTTGAAATTCTTGAAAGAACTTTCGAAAATTTGCCTTCTTGATGAGTCTACATGATTTCAAAGTTGTTTTGAAAATGTGATTGATATACATACGAATTTAGTACATAGTGCATATCATGGTGAAGTTCTGAATGAGACTCACAGACTAGATAATACATCAGTATGGTATGATGAAAAAGAGATTCGAACTTTAGTATGGTAGTTTGGTTATCCAGGGATGATCGGTTGATTGATCGAATAAGAGAAATATGATGCGTGTTATAGATTCATGCACAGAATATGATTTTGGAACTTTGGATTTTGTGAAACCGGGACATATGTGCTATGTGACTCTATTGGTGTGGTAGTAGCACGATTTTACCATAGTGATTTGTTTTTTAATGATTTCTTTGTAAGTATGGAATTGGGGATGGTGACCCCAGGATGGTTGTTTAGAGTAATGATTGGTCGTTCCCACTACGCGTAGGATGGGGTATGTTCATCATTTTGCGGCTTGTTGTTCATACGCCGAGGAGTATGTTCATCAGTCGGGTGTGTTTCTTTGAGATCAACTGTATGTGATTGGTGTAACGCTTTGAGAACTTTATTCGTCCATATATCTGTCTCTGTGATTCTGTGTTCATCGTGTTGGAGCTTACCATGTGAGGGTATTCTCAGTTACTGTTGATCGTTCGTTAGTGATATTGGAGTTTATCATGTCAATGGTATTCTCGGTTAATTTATTGATTGATCATTGTTAATGATCGTACGAGCGTTTGAATTTTGTGTCGATGTTTCTGGATTGGTTGCCATTATTTTGGGCAGTTGTTTCACAGATGTATCGTGCATTATTGGTTTTTAGCAGATTGGGACTTGATTGTGCAATCAGGCAGACAAAATTTGACACGGATATATTACTTCATCAGAAGATGATATATTTTGTTGAGACTCATGGAACTGTGATTGTAAGCGTATTTAAGCTTTACAGTTTAGTCACTTGCTAGTATCTCAGGAGATCGTCGACTTTGCGCATTTGTAAGTATGCTATTTTGGTTATTCGGTAATGATAATGATTGATCGTTGTCGTGATGATTTCGGGATATTTTGGTTGAACGGTTTTTTTTTTGACAGATTGCAAGTTTCGAGGACGAAACTTATTTTAAGTGGTGTAGTATGTAATATCCGGAATTTCTACTACTGTTGTTTAATGTTATTTTATCCGAGTTATGTTGTACAATGTGGAATCTGTACAGTATGGATAAAATAATGGAAGGACTGAGACATCTGTATTGATATAATCATCGTACTTCGTCGACAATTGCAGACATCGTGTATCAGGTTGTTTTAATTCTGATAGCGGGTGTATCGTATGAGAACGTTATTGGGACGAGTATATGTATATTCAGTATGTCGTGTAAATGTATTCGGTATATTGAGACGACGAGCAAGATCAATGTAAATGGCTAAGTATAGAAGCCATAGCGTACATTAAGAATAGGAGCTTACATACGTTAAGGTCCAACAGTTACGTACGTTAATGTGACTTTGTTACGTACGTTAAGGTATCAGGTAAGATACAGTTGGCTGATCAGAGAAGACTTTGTCAATACAAGCGTAACGTACGTTAAGCATAGGAGCTTACGTACGTTAAGACAAAGCCATAACATACATTATGTTGATTATATAACGTACGTTATGAGAGGAATCTGACAGGATCCGGATATGATTGACAGGTGGGCCCGTGGTCGGCAGCTTTGAGTGTAGAACGTGCATGGGCGAGTCAACTCCTCGACAACGTACGTTATGAGTAGTGTATTATGTACGTTAAATGGACATTTACTTTAGAAAGTCAACGTATGTATTACGTACGCTATGGCCTATGCATTACGTACGTAAGCGAGTGAACGAAACAAGACAGTGAGTTCTGGAATGATGTTACGTACACTATGATGGACCTATAGCATACGTAAGGAGAATTATGTACGTTAATGTGCATTGGTAATATACGAAATGAGCGCTGCAGATTATAAATTAAGGATCGGTTTTTCATTTCTTCACGAGAACAAAACCATTCCTTCCTCCAAACTTCGTCCTTGTGAGTGTGGTAGTGAAGATAAACCTCTTCTATCTTGGATATAAGCTTGGAAACATGTATTTGAGGCTTGGATATGAAGATATGGTTGATCCTTGATGTGTTTGATGGTGTTGTTCATGTTCTTGAGGTATGTTGTTGAACTCTACACCTTGATTTCGGATTCTTGGTATTGTTATCCGTATTTGATTCGTATGATGATTATTATAGTGGTGTTGATATGATTCTTAATGTTATTAGAAGTGTATATTGAAGAATATGATGATACATGACTTGGATTAAGAGTTGGTTGATTATCTACATGTTAAAGGATATCAAATTCTATTGTTTTGATGACTATGAACATGATTTCGAATCACTTAGTGTTCTTGAGGAACTCTTGATAAATAGAACATAGCAAGACGGTCGTATGTTGAATTATCGGTATTTTTAGATATGAAGATCGAACATTCGTTAGGTCGTGTTGATTGTAGGGGTAGAATTCGTATGTTCTTGATGAAATGCGAATCATGATAAACAATTTGGAATCCAGAAAGATTGTGATTGATCATCGAATATGATTTCCTTTACAATCGTATCCGTAATCGTATTGTGGTTGTGAATTCGTAATTGTTTGAGTTGGATTGTTCGGACTTGTGGTTAATCGAGATATTGTAAAATCGTTGGGTTTGTTGACCGATTATATTGATTGTTAATAGCGATTATCTGATTTCGGTTCGCATTATGGATATGAGTTCGTGATGGTTTGAGTTATACTATTTGGTTTTGTATATGATCGAGGAATTGTTGAGCCGTTGAGTTTGATTGATTGGTTATATCGGGAATTGATTATTATCGAATGTGTGTTAATTGATTACTTCATTAGGTTGCGATCATTGATCGTTGGTTATAATCGTCGACTAGAAAAGTGTGCTGCGATCATGTTCGAGAATGTTCGTGAATTGCTTTGGTTAGGGCCGAGGACCTCGTAGACGAAGGCAATGGGATTGGTAATGGCTTCATCATCGTCGTGTCGGTATCGAGGCAAGTTATTACTTGCACAGTTTATAATATTTAATGAATGGTTTCCGTTTTATTCATTTATAATTGGTATAGCAATGATTATAATTGTGAACACTGGAGATATGGGATTGTACGTTATTTTCGGATTTTGGGAATTTAAATTATTATGTATATGATTTACTTTTGTTATTGGTATACTTGGATATCGAAGATACATTGCGATAAAGACGAAGATATGAATTATCTACAGTCCGTGACATTTTGGACCGTCGAGTATTGAGAATAATGGTTGGTGATGGTTTAGACATCGAGATTGCTCTCGAAGGACTCGGGGCAAGTACTCTAATCATTTTTGTCATTTTGTGTCGATCATATTGTGATATATTATGTATTTTTGTTAATATGCATTTATGCATTGTTGTCGTATGTCCACCTCATGTTGATCTGATGGGATCATCTTGGGATCTATGCTAGCGTGCGCTGGATCATTGGACGGGTTTATCCACCTCGTGTTGATCTGACGGGATCATCTTAGGATCTATGCAGTGAATGCTGGATCATCGGATTACCCATGTGTTGTTGTGCATATGTATATTATGGGTTATCCACCTCGTGTTGATCTTTATGGATCATCTTAGGATCTATGCTCTGTGCGCTGTGTTGTGCGGCGATTTATACGCCTCAACGGCGATCGGCAAAAGGGACGAGCGACCGAAGCCAGCATCAAATAATCCAAGGCATACTTTCCAAGCGAAGAGTCCAGACCGAGATTAGGTACCGAGCGATCGACGTCCAGGGCGATCGCCTCTTGGCACCTAGCGATCGACTCTGGTGCCCGACCAAGGACGATCGTCCTGTTCCATGTGTAACTCCATCATCCATCATATCTACGAAGACCGGATCTCGGAGTGAAGACCCACGTGCAGATCTGCGAATGGCGCCGCAGAATAAGGATTTTTGACTCCGGCCCATCAAAGCTGTCAACGACAAGGACTGCCTCACCTACCGACAGACCCGCCGAAAGGTCCTAGGTGGGACCTCCCAAGATAGCGACATAGGACGCGTGTTGTCTTCTCATTGGTTCGCACATCCGGCTGCCAGTAGCTGCTGCGGACTTTAAGGAGACCGACCCACTCCTATAAATAGGAAACCTCCAACAACTGAAAAAAGGTTCAGAAACTGTTGTTTTCATACGAGAGTTAAAAACTGTTGAATCCTACAGCTAAAAACACAACACTCCATCGTTGTTACAAGGACTCACAGAGCATCAACTCTGGTTCTTCCGGCAATCATCAGCACTCAAGAGCTAGATAACTAGGGTCTTTACACTCATTGTAATTGTACTCTAACATTAATATTTATACTCCCAAGTATTCGTATTAATAATATCTCGCGAGAGCATTCAAGCCCGGGACTAACAACCCTGGAAAATATTGTGTTATTTACTTTCCCTCGGACGCGATGTCGCATTTTGTTTGTTACTCATCCGTTCCAGCAAACCCTTCCGAATAATATTTTAGGTAACAATAATTGGCGCTAGAAAGAGGCCTCGACCCTCATTTTCATTCCGACCGTTTCGAAGAACATTCACTGTTCTCCGGAGCATATACTTGAAGAATCACTCACTATTCTTCGAAGAAAAACCTTCAGAATAACGATGTCTCCCACCACATCGAAGAGAGCCACTCTCCGATCTGCCGGACGTCTTATTCCGGCCCGAGCCGAGTCCCAACCTACGGCGGAGGGTAGCCGCGGCGATGCAAGACTCTCAATCCCGCCCCCGAGGGACGGCCCCAGCCTCTCACTCGATCAGTTCCAAACCGCGGAACAGATCGAGGAGGCCATGGCCATCCTAAGGGAGCGACGGAGAGCATGCGAAGCACCCGCTATAACCCCCTCGGCCATCCGCCGGGCGGGCAAGCGGAAGCTCAAGGGGTTACTTGTCGAGCGATCATTAGAAAGCCCCGATTCACGAGAAAAGGCACTCGCGAGGTGGGACGGTTCCGTCTTCAGCCACCTAGGAAGCGATCCATCGTGGCGACCGGGGCATTCTGGCCCCAACCACGAGACGACGGAGTCCGAATCTGTCACCAGGAGTTCGGCATACCCAACTCCCAAACTAAAACAGGTCAGCCGTTTGGCTCCCATTTGACGAAGAATCGAGCCCCACGGCAAAGACATCATTTACAGCGAAGCTAGGGATCAGTACATGATCGCCTCGGCTCCCGCTCCGAGAGCCAGGCCGCGAGCAGCCAGGCCGCGGCGATGGCTGCTATGCAACGCCAGCTCGACGAGATGAAAGCGCACATGGAAACTGGGGCAGGCCCCAGTAGAAAGATCACTGTACCGAGTGAGCCACTCGCGGTCCACATCGAGCTTGCCCCCATGCAACCAAGGATCGCTCCTCCTCAAACACCTTTGTATGAGGGTAGATCGGACCCCGAGACCCACTTGAGCAAGTTCCGGATCTACATGACCGGATGTGGGGTGTCAGATGCGACCAGGTGCCGAATATTCCCGTTAACATTGGGCGATCTGGCCCATACGTGGTACATCTTACTGCCACCGCGATCAATCAATTCCATTGAGAAACTGGCGAGCGACTTCATGTCATACTTTGCCGCCAAGGTCGCTAGACCAGAAGGTCCCCACCGCATGATGAAAATCAGGCAGGGGGAAGATGAGTCCGATGCAGATTATATCGACCGGGTGGATGAAATAGTCCTCAGCAGCGAGCCCATTAGCGACGAACTCGCCCTCTACTCGGTCCTGGGGGGATTCTATGGTCATTCACCCATGTTCAAGCACCTCACGAAGGACATCCCCCCAACCTACGCGACCTTCCGTGCCAAGGCTGCCGATTTTCTGGCCAGGCAGAGGCTGCTCACCCTTCGCCTAGGCGAGGGGATGCCGCCTCCCGTCCAAAAGACGGCGATCGCCAAGTCCAACAAGGCGGTCGCCAAGCCACCCGGTGATTTCAAGGCCTTCGAGGAGGTGGAAGCCCATCTCCTCCACAACTTCAACCGAACTCCGGCCCAAATTTTTTACGCATCAAGGGGCGCGAACCGCTAACCAAGACAAAGGCGATAAGGGACAATAGTCATCTGGACCACAATAAATTTTGTGCTTACCACAAGAGTCCCGGTCACAGCACCAACCAATGTCGCGACCTCCTCAGACAACTCTGGAGATTGTTCGAGGAGGGCAAGCTGGACAGTTTAATGGCTTAGCTGGAGCCCCGTCAATCTCCCAAACCGGTATCCAGAATCGAATGCGACAAGCCGAAAGACCCATATGAGTCGACCCCCCGATCAACCTCGGCGGCCAGATCTATATGTTTCAATCAAGAGGTGGGAACCTCGGAGGTTTTTCCTCGATTCCCACCATGTTAAATCAAAGGTTACTACCTCAACAACGCCTCAAAAAATAGGATGACTCGCTCGCCCTCTAAAGTTCGTCATCGACATGAAGGACCTAGGCAAGCGATCGCCTCCCACAGCACAACGTATACCGTCGAGGATCACCATCTAACATGACGGTCTGAGGTAGAAGAGTGCCGTCATGGTCATAGAGGTTGATGAAACCGATGATCCGTCCATGCAAGGTTCCTTTGGGCAGAGATCGCTCGCCCTTCGTTTAAATACGAGGCGGGTGTAGCCGAAGGACCCTCCAAAACAAATCAGAGGATGACTCGCTCGGCCTCTAAAGTTCGTCATCAGCATGAACCTAGGCAAGCGATCGCCTCCCCTTGCACAACGTATACCGTCGAGGAACGCCATCTAACATGACGATCCGAGGTAGAAAAGTGCTGACATGGTTGTGGAAGTCGATGGAACCGATCTCTGCGACCATGCAAGGTTCCTTTGGGCAGAGATCGCTCATCCTTTGTTTAAATACGAGGCGGGCGTAGCCAAAGGGCCCTCCAAAACAGATCTGTGGACACGCTCGCCCGCCCTCAAAGGTCCATCATCTAACATGGTGGATTCGGACAATGTGACGCGTCCCTCCCCCCATCACAACGTATACTGTCGAGGATCGCCATCTAACATGACGATCCGAGGAAGAAAAGTGCTAGCAAGCCGCGGTCGTGGAGTCGATTAATCCAACGACGCCCTGTGCAAGGACTCCTCCAGGCTGAGATCGCTCGCCCTACATTTAAATATGAGGCGGGCGTAGCCTATGGAGGACCCTCATAATTAAGTGAGTCGCGAGAAGTTGGCCATCAGAAGGAATGTCGCTCGCGCACAAGACATGGTCGCGGAGGTCGGTTCCATCGAACTCCACGATTGTGCACGGTTCCTCTAGGCCATGATGGTTGGCCTTCCTCGAAGAATCTGCAAAATTGAAGACCGCTCGCTAAACGATTTATTTTCGTTCCCTTACTTTCACTAAGTAAACAAAAACAAGGGGGAAGAGCGGAGTTACAACATACGACGATCGTCTTTGCTCAAATACACGTACGACGATCGGCATTGTTCAGATGTATGTGCAGCGATCGACTTTGTTCTAAAAGTTACCAGTATGAGTTTATCAATTCACTTGGAGCTGTACGCACGACGATTGTTCCTCAAACACTTGTATAAAGTCATGCAAAAGACTCAGAAAGACAATTATACAAGCAAGAAATCGGAAGCAAACATATTATTCCATTTCATTCGAAATATGTGTACAAGCGCCCGAAGGAAAAATACAACGAAAGCTATAAAAAATTACAAGTCAAAAAGCAAAAAAGCTCAAAGATCGGCGCCCGTTCCATCGCCAGCAGCAGGCTCTGAACCCCCATCCTCCGGGGCACCCGGATGAACAAGGTTGTCCGGCAACGGGTACCAGCTCAAATCGATCCCATAATCTGTGGAAAGGTCGAGGATCGGCACAGTAAAGGCTGGCTGCAGAGGGTGCTCAAGCGCATAAGCTTTGAAATTTTCAGCCAATGGGCCGACCTCGAGCCCTCCCTTCTTAGCGGCGCGGATCGCGTCAGCATAAGCCATATAGTAGGCAAATTCGCTGACATACTCCACGTTAAGGAAGGGATCGGCCTCAGTCGCCTTCAGCTTTTCCCTCAGCTCCACAATCGTTTGACTCACACCCTCGAGCTCGGCAGCTTTGGCGACCACCTCTTCCTTCGAGGATGCCAGCTCGCTGGTCAGTCGGGCGACGGTCACCTTCAGCTAGTCGACCTCCCATCTGCGCGGCCGCATGTGACATGTGGGCTTCCGTCATTTGGTCCCGCATTCGGTCAGTCACCGCCCACGCTCGGTCAAGATCCTGCCTCGCCTGCTTAGCCGCCTCCACGGAGCTCTTCTCCATGGCCGCGAGCTTGTCGGCAAACTCAATGTTTTGTTTCCGTGCGGCTTCGAGGTCCGCATGGAGACGAGCGGTGGACGGCCGCCCCTCATAGTCCCTCACGGCCTGAGCAACCATCGTCGCCCTCTGAAGGGCCAGCGCGAAAGTAGCCTGCATCCCGTCAGCAGATCGCCGGCGCGGGATCGCATCCAGATCGGTCGTCCAGGCCTTCGGGAGGGAGGCGGTAGCCCGAGCGACATAAGAAGGGATATCGCTGACCTCGCGAGGAGCTTTGCTCGTCAGGAAGTCCAACACCATCGGCGAGCAGTTCGGGTCGGAGTGGCGGATCCTGCACAAAGAGCAAAAGAGTTAATATGTTTCCTACACAAGTGACATAACTCGGCAAAGCGACCAGGCTTACCTTTAGACCTTCTCTGGGTCACGGCTGAAGAACGTCTTGCCGCACAGGGTCTCGGCCATAGCGGTCGCCATGGCCTGAAGGAAATCCGAAGAGGTTGGGACCCCTCCACCAGAGGAACCGCGGAAAGCGGAGGCACAAAGATCGGCGGCTCGTCAGCAGTGGCAGGGGCCGAGGGCTCCACAGTCCTTCATTTCTTGAGGATGAGCCGAAGTTCCTCCTCCTCTCGAGGCTCCTTCTATTTGACGACAGGCTCCTGGAGAGGTCTTGCCTCTGGGGTCGGTCGCAGCGGAGCAGCAGGAGCTCGGCTCACCTTTTTCCCTTGATGAAGGCGGCTCATGATCCCTAGATTAGACATGGCGATCGCAGCAGGGGGCTCTGGGAAACAAGGGAAGCGAATTTCTGCAAAAGAAAACAATCGACAAAGTTAGTAATCTTCCTCAATCAAGAGGATCGACATGTCAAATAAGATCGCGAAAATTCGTACCTGGAACCTTTAGATGGCGAGGGTAGCGAAATAGCCGAGTGGCCAACCAACAGGCTTCGTTGTTGATTCGGCGTGCGTCTATATGGTTGTCAGGAAGACTCCGTATCTTCTCCCAGATGATCTCGAAATCAAAAGCGAGGTCGCCTGCCGCCGGAACAATGACACCTGTAAAAAGAGCCAAATTAGATCAGTTTAGAATGTATCCGAACAAAGGGAGAGTCTAAATCCTTACTCGGACTCCTCTCCCGAAAGCCGGTGGGGATATCCATTTCGTCGGTTGGGTTGTCGCTCTCTGCCGACTTCCATGCGCCGCCGACCCAGAACCACTTCGACGGATCGCCCCTTACTTTGTTCGGGACCCCAAGAATCACCCGGCCTGAGTGACCTTGGATGTGGTAGCCACCGACAGAGCCTTTTTGAACCGTCAATTTGAAGAGACGGTTCATCTCCAACGGTGAAGGAAGACGATACAGCCGATGGCCACCAAACAAAGTAAGGGTGCAGACGATCTGCAGCTAGGCGTTCGGCGTCAGTTGAAGCGACGCCACGTTCCAGGCGGTCAGCAGGTAGGATACAGCAGATGGCAACGGGAATCGCAGTCCAGCCTCCATTATCGCCTCGTTGACAGCAACCATGCCCTCGAGAGGTTGATCGTCTCGCTCATTCTCGGCGGGCACGTAGAGGCAAACATCATAAGGAACATGGAACCTCGCCCTACAACGGTCCAGATCCTTCCTGGTCGCCGAGCTCCCGATCTGGACAAGGGTCCACGGAGAGCGTCGAGCAACCCGAAACAACGTCCGCCTTATGGGTTCATAAGTATGGGCGATCGAGTATTCAGTAAAGTTAAATTTGGGGAGTGGGCCGGCCAATTTCTCCATCAGATCGGCAAAATATGTGAAGGCTTTGCCGAACGCGCTATTCTGCTCCCAGTGCGCCGTCGCATCCATCTCCTCCTGTTTCAGTGAAAGAATCCGCTCAGCCTCCACCGCCTTGGCCGCTTCAGCCTCATTAAAAAGTTCTTCAATCCTGGCGTGGATGGCCTCGACGGCGGTGTCCGCAAGACACTCCGCAGAAAGTTCATCCCGGGCGGTCGAAACCCCGGCGGGGGAAGTACTACTCGCCTCATACACATTCGGTCTTCCTCCGGACATTTTCAGAAGAAATAAAAGGAAGAGAGAAGTTTTTGTTCTTACCTAAAGAATCTGAGTCGAACAACGATTGTCACACGAAGCTTCAAGGGAATTCGGCTATGTCTTCTTCTCAGACAAAAATGCATAAGGTTTTACTCTTGTAACCCTAGTCCCTTTTATAGGCAAGGGCGGGGGCTTATGGGAAAATAAACCGAATCTCGAGGGACGAAACGCAAAGGTCGGGGAAATCAATATTTAATGCCGCCCTCGAATCCCGCGTGCGCGTCATTTCGAGGGCACGCCAAAGGACAGAGTCTCTCAAACTGTCGGACTCCCCCAACAGAAATGCGACATGTGCCCCATGACGTTTCAACACCGCTGTCATTCCCCGCTCATTTCAGCGACCGAATAGGTCGTCCAAATTCAAAATCAGTCCGTTAGAGAGACGATCGCCTGTTCCATAAAATCCTGAATCGGTCGTCTAAGTCAAGCGATCGCCAGTAGAACCACCTCACCCCACGTCTTCAACATCGGAGCGAGCTGGGGGGCAATTGTTGTGCGGATATTTATACACCTCGACGGCGATCGGCATAAGGGCCGAGCAACCGAAGCAGCATCAAATAATCTAAGGCAGACTTGCCAAGCGAAGAGTCCAAACCGAGATCAGGTACCGAGCGATCGACATCCAGGGCGATCGCCTCTTGGCACCTAGCGATCGACTCTGGTGCCCAACCAAGGACGATCCTCCTATGCCACGTGTAACGCCATCAGCCATCATATCTACGAAGACCGGATCTCGGAGTGAAGACCCACGTGCAGATCCGCGAATGGCGCCACAAAATAAGGAGCTTTGACTCCAGGCCATCAACAGCTGTCAACGACAAGGACTGCCTCACCTACCGACAGACCCGCCGAAAGGTCCTAGGTGGGACCTCCCAAGACAGCAACATAGGACGCGTGTTGTTTTCTCATTGGTTCGCACATCCGGCTTCCAGCAGCTGCTGCGGACTTTAAAGAGACCGACCCATGTGCTAAAGATGATCGCCCACTTATTATAATACAGTAAAGGTGATCGCCCAACTACCTCCGCTCCTATAAATAAGAAACCTCCAGCAACTGGAAAAAGGTTCAGAAAGTGTTGTTTTCATACGAGAGTTCAGAAACTGTTTAATCCTACAGCTAAAAACACAGCACTCCATCGTTATTACAAGGACTCACAGAGCATCAACTCTGGTTCTTCCGGCAATCATCAGCACTCAAGAGCTAGATAACTAGGGTCTTTACAGTCATTGTAATTGTACTCTAACATTAATATTTGTACTCCCAAGTATTCGTATTAATAATATCTCGCGAGAGCATTCAAGCCCGGGACTAACAATCCCGACAAACTTGTATTATTTACTTTCCCTCGGACGCGCTCTCGCATTTTATTTGTTACTCATCCATTCCAGCAAACCCTTCCGAATAATATTTTGGATAACAACACGCTGGATCATCGGATTTCCATAAGTATACATTGTTGTTATTGATGTGAGCATATTGATGTTGTCATACGAGTATGCATTTGTAGGTATTGCGTTAGGACCATGTCCGTATGTTGTATTGATCTCATCTTGGATTAGACTTACATGATTGTCGTGGCATTACATATCTTGAGGTATGTTCCGTATTTTCCCTTGGTATTTGTCTTTGATGGACAATCGATTATCGTGTTGGAATTTGATGATGTTATCCAATGGATTGAATTGGTCAGAGCTGGTATATTATCGTATTACGAGTTATGATGATGTTTTGAGAATCTTGGGTATTGATTGAGGTACCGTATGGATGTGATGTTTGAGTTTATTGATTAATCGAGATTACGAGATGTGCAATGTGATAATGGTTATTTTGATGAGAATTATTACGAGTTTGGTAAAATTGCAGCGGTAAGATTACATTGGTCGTATTCTTACGTAGTATTTTCATTGGTATGTAATTATTGAAGCGATGTGATTGTTATCATTGTTGGATATTATGGATGACCCCGTCGTGGGCTTTCTTTTTAGGTTCTTGGAATATCAAGCTTGTAGCGGTCGTGAAGAGATGATCTTCCCGGAGGATACTGGCTAGGGCATGTATTTGTGTATTGAGTTTCCTGATCAGTTGTTGTATTCCACTATTAGAGTAATTTTAAATGTTTGTCCTTTCCACTGCGTGAGTATTTTTAAATGGCCTTTTGGTATCTGGTAACTTAAGTTACTTTAGAAATCATTTTCTAAACTATTTTGTTAGTGCGTGTATTGATAGCTTAACGTATGTTTTTAAACTGTTGAGTTTTGGCATTTCGGGTCTTGTAGTTTCAAATGAGATTTTACGACGGTTTTGATAAACGGATTTTATAAGTCTTCGAATGTTTTAATAGATAATACCGTCATTAGCCTATTGGGCATTTGCAAATGTTTGCGAAAATGTCTTTTAGCCTTGTGGGTTCCATCTCAGGGCCCACGGTGCTGTAATATTCCTGGATGGCTCTGGGGGTGATACAGAATATGGTATCAGAGCTTAGGTTGAGAAAACCTAGGCAGTCGGGTTGAGTTAAGTCATGTTTTTGTCGCGTCATTCAAGTTGTCGATTGACGAATATTAGAGCCTTGGGTTTTTGTTGTTCACTCGGGCTTGAGCATTATGTGATTTACCAGTGTGGTAGTGGGGCTATTGTAAACTTTTTCAAATGGTATTAACGTGTTTCTTCGGATAGATGTTGTGTTCTCGAGTTGAACTGAGTTTGCAAAATGTGTGTTTTGAAAATATCTGTGTCGAGTATTTTCTAGAGTTGAGACATGTGCCAGTATCACGGGGAATCATCGGCTTCACGATCTGTAAGTATTTGGATTTCTGAATTTCATTGAGATTTATTGCCGTTCTAAGTTGATATGCTTTGAGATTCAGAAAGATATTATGCGTCACAGTATGACGTGACAGAGTGGAGACAGGATTGATGATCTTAAGAAACTATGATTTTGGAAACCAATATGTCGGTTAAAATTTGGAACGGAGTTGTGCATTTGGGAGAAATGTTGTGGATGGTTGAGAAGAACATGTAGTCGTGTTAATTCATTTTGAGATATATGAACTATTTTTGAGCATTTGGAAATAATACTTTTCAAAATGAATATTTCACGGATGTTTTACGGAAAGTGATTTTTGGGCCAAGACGCTCGATTTTGAAATAGTTTTATAACTCAGGACTTGGGGTCCGAAAAGGGTTTTCTACTTTTTAAACTTCTTGTAATGCGGAACGAGATATGGGCTGAGACCCTAATGTTTCAAAGGCTTTTCTGTTTCCTAAAACTCCCGAGATTTGTAAAACACTTTACCAATCATTTATCTATTTTATTATTACCTTTCGTGGTTTTGGTTTACCTATTCAAATGAAACTTCTCGGGTAGTCTTTCATTGTGTTTGATTTATTAATTATTCAATGTTTTGTCATATCATGGTTGAGGTGATCCAGGATGGGTTAATGTTTGACGTGCGAGTCATATGTGGAAAATGAGTTTTTATCGGAGTCTATATATTGAGATTTTGGAACTCTGTCGTGTGGTTTTCCGATGGAATGTCAGTGGATTTGGTGACGAGCCGAACTGGTATACAGGAGTATGGATGTGGGCAATCATTTGCATAATTTCATTTATTTAATCGTGTGTATTCGAAAAGAATTGTCATCGAGAACTTGACGTAAGCAAACCGATTTAATTTTTCGAAATTTGATTTCGTACTCCTACGAAAATTTATGTTTTGAGTTTTGAAATTCTTGAAAGAACTTTCGAAAATTTGTCTTCTTGATGAGACTACATGATTTCAAAGCTGTTTTGAAAATGTGATTGATATACATACGAATTTCATACGTAGTGCATATCATGGTGAAGTTTTGAATGAGACTCGCAGACTGGATAATACATCAGTATGGTATGATGAAAAATAGATTCGAACTTTAGTATGGTAGTGTGGTTATCCAGGGATGATCGGTTGATTGATCGGATAAGAAAAATATGTTGCGTGTCGTAGATTCATGCACAGAATATGATTTTAGAACTTTGGATTTTGTGAAACTGGGACATATGTGCTATGTGACTCTATTGGTGTGGTAGTAGCGGGATTTTACCATAGTGATTTTTTTTGAATGATTTCTTTGTAAGTGTGGATTTGGGGATGGTGACCCTAGGATGGTTGTTTTGAGTAATGATTGGTCGTTCCCACTATGTGTAGGATGGGGTATGTTCATCAGTTTGCGGCTTGTTGTTCATACGCCGAGGAGTATGATCATCAGTCTGGTGTGCTTCTTTAAGATCCACTATATGTGATTGGTGTAACGTTTTGAGAACTTTATTTGTCTGTATATCTGTCTCTGTGATTCTGTGTTCATCGTGTTGGAGCTTACCATGTAAGGGTATTCTCAGTTACTGTTGATCGTTCGTTAGTGATATTGGAGTTTATCATGTCAATGGTATTCTCGGTTAATTTATTTATTGATCATTGTTAATGGTATTCTCGGTTAATTTATTTATTGATCATTTCGGGATATTTTGGTTGAACGGTTTTTTTTTTTTTTGACGGATTGCAAGTTTCGAGGACGAAACTTATTTTAAGTGGTGTAGTATGTAATATCCGGAATTTCTACTACTGTTGTTTAATGTTATTTTATCCGAGTTATGTTGTACAGTGTGGAATCTGTATAGTATGGATAAAATAATGGAAGGACTGAGATATCTGTATTGATATAATCATCGTACTTGGTCGACAATTGCAGACATCGTGTATCAGGTTGTTTTAATTCTGATAGCGGGTGTATCGTATGAGAACGTTATTGGGACGAGTATATGTATATTCAGTATGTCGTGTAAATGTATTTGGTATATTGAGACGACGAACAAGATCAGTGTAAATGGCTAAGTATAGAAGCCATAACGTACGTTAAGCATAGGAGCTTACGTACGTTAAGGTCCAACAGTTACATACGTTAATGTGACTTTGTTACGTACATTAAGGTATCAGGTAAGATACAGTTGGCTGAGCAGAGAAGACTTTGTCAATACAAGCGTAACGTACGTTAAGCATAGGAGCTTACGTACGTTAAGACAAAGCCATAACGTACGTTATGTTGATTATATAACGTACGTTATAAGAGGAATCTGACACGATCCGGATATGATCGACATGTGGGTGAGTCAACTCCTAGACAATGTACGCTATGAGTAGTGTATTACGTACGTTAAATGGACAGTTACTGTAGCAAGTCAACGTATATATTACGTACGCTATGGCCTATGCATTACGTACATAAGCGAGTGAACGAAACAAGACAGTGAGTTCTGGAATGATGTTACGTACGCTATGAAGGACCTGTAGCGTACGTAAGGAGCATTACGTACGTTAATGTAGATTGGTAACGTACGTAATGAGCGCTGCAGATTATAAATTAAGGATCGGTGTTTCATTTCTTCACGAGAACAAAACCATTCCTTCCTCCAAACTTCGTCCTTCTGGGTATGGTAGTGAAGATAAACCTCTTCTATCTTGGATATAAGCTTGGAAACATGGATTTGAGGCTTGGATATGAAGATATGGTTGATCCTTGATGTGTTTGATGGTGTTGTTCATGTTCTTGGGGTATGTTGTTGAACTCTACACCTTGATTTCGGATTTTTGGTATTGTTATCCGTATTTGATTCGTATGATGATGATTATAGTGGTGTTGATATGATTCTTAATGTTATAATAAGTGTATATTGAAGAATATGATGATACATGACTTGGATTATGAGTTGGATGATTATCGACATGTTAAAGGATATCGAATTATGTTGTTTTGATGACTATGAAAATGATTTCGAATCGCTTAGTGTTCTTGAGGAACTCTTGATAAATAGAACATAGCAAGACGGTCGTATGTTGAATTATCGGTATTTTTAGATATGAAGATCGAACATTCATTAGGTCGTGTTGATTATAGGGGTAGAATTCGTATGTTCTTGATGAAATACGAATCATGATAAACAATTTGGAATCCGGAAAGATTGTGATTGATCATCGAATATGATTTCCTTTACAATCGTATCCGTAATCATATTGTGGTTGTGAATTCGTAATTGTTTGAGTTGGATTGTTCGAACTTGTGGTTAATCGAGATATTGTAAAATTGTTGGGTTTGTTGACCGGTTGTATTGATTGTTAATAACGATTATCAGATTTCGGTTCGTATTATGGATATGAGTTCGTGATGGTTTGAGTTATAGTATTTGGTTTTGTATATGATCGAGAAATTGTTGAGCCGTTGAGTTTAATTGATAGGTTATATCGGGAATTGATTATTATCTAATGTGTGTTAATTGATTACTTCAATAGGTTGCGATCATTGATCGTTGGTTATAATCGTCGACTAGAAAAGTGTGTTGCGGTCATGTTCGAGAATATTCATGAATTGCTTTGGTCAGGGCCGAGGAGCTCGTAGACGAAGCAATGGGATTGGTAACGGCTTCATCATCATCGTGTCGGTATCGAGGCAAGTTATTACTTGCACAGTTTATAATATTTAATGAATGGTTTCCGTTTCATTCGTTTATAGTTCGTATAGCAATGATTATAATTGTGAACACTGGAGATTTGGGATTGTAGGTTATTTTCGGATTTTGGGAATTTAAATCATAATGTATATGATTTACTTTTGTTATTGGTATACTTGGGTATCGAATATACATTTTGATAAATACGAAGATATGAATTATCTACAGTCTGTGACATTTTGGAACGTCGAGTATTGAGATTAATGGTTGGTGATGGTTTAGACATCAAGATTGCTCTCGAAGGACTCGGGGCAAGTACTCTAATCATTTTTGTCATTTTGTGTCGATCATATTGTGATACATTGTGTATTGTTGTTGTCATGCATATGTGTATTGTTGTTAATATGCATTTATGCATTGTTGTCGTATGTCCACCTCGTGTTGATCTGACGGGATCATCTTGTAACACCCCCAATCCGCTCAGGGATATTACACGCCGTAGAACCTTTACTCAAGGATCTACCAGGCTGGTAACAACATCGAACATCTCAACAATACCTTTAAGGCTAAAATGACTCAGTAGACCGATTTGGTCTTTCAATAAATACATACAACTCAAACACATTACATGCCCACGTAGGGGTCGAATACAACACACTCCCGTACAATGGGAAAGAATACTGTAGCGGAAAATAAACTATAACTAAACCAATGACATCATGCGGACCCTCGTGTGATTAGTATCGTTCATCTTTCATCATCCTTCGTGCCGACCCTGTGTTATGCTCCCAAACCTGAATGCAAAAACAGACATCCACCCCCCGAATACTCGGGGGTTAGCAAAACTCCACTTTTTTGCTAGTGCAAGCACAAAGTGCAAATACGAGCCATACAATTCACATTCCACGAATAACAATAACCAGGAATCCTCAAAGATCCAAACGTATCGAAAAGTACTTCCCGAGGCAAGAGTTTGGGTAAAACATTCCAAAACCGAAAGATCACAAATCAAGGGAAACAATTTATAAAACGGTTTAAAATGCCATCGAGAGTTTTAATAGAAAACAATTTAGGATTATCGAATCCTTCTCTTTCCAAAACTCGAAATACGAATGGGGTCACCGCCCTGAAGGTTTATTTTCCGTAAAATGACCTTAACAAAACCGTTGGGATTTTAGCCCCAAATTACATCAAATCACAGTACACGAGAACGATAGCAAGGTTCGTTTTCCAACATCAAAACCCCATAATTAAACGACTAAAACACACACGACAAAATACTCTAGTGCCATCCTAGCCAAGTAGGCTAATGAACAACTTACCTCTTACACACTTAGTCAATGCATGCAATCATGAAAACATAGTTCCAAAGCACTCATTTCCGGAAATGCCAATAATCAAATCACATTTGTAAAATGCACCACAATTAACCGCGGACCCACAACTTCGTGGACCCCTATCGAGACCCCGCCGGATCTAACCCATAGTGGTTAAAAGCAAGCTCGCGGTTCCATAGCTTCGTGGAGCCCTACCGAGACCCCGTCGGATCTAACTCGTAGTGAGCACACACACACACACATGTTACTCATGCAATACTAATATGCTAAGAATGTAAGCTCATCAAGAATACTCACTAGGGATGGCCACTAATCCGACACCATTATCATACTCTACAAAACACAATAACAAGATTAAACACGGAATACACGATTCCATAACTTTAAACAATAGGAGTATCATCAAAGCCTTCAACGTTCAAAATAATCAAATCATAATCAATTCCCAAAACACACCGTTCACAAAACACACACGCATTTTGAAAGAGAGCCTTTAACGAGGCCAAAACAAATCTTTTGAAAATTCATTTCAAATAACCAAACAAACACACCAAGACGACCACCGATCAACATATCCACAAAACGAGAAATGGTATGGACAAGGTACTTGCCTCGAATAAGAACAACGCGGAGAATCGACCGAAGTAGGTTGGCACGAACCGACTACGAAACCGCCGACTTCACCGAACGCCAAATCGCGATAATAAACTATGAAGGACAATAACAACAATGAAAATGAATTCCATAGTACGACTTAAAGCCGTTGAATTCAAAGAAGGAATGACGAAAGTTCAAGTGTTTCCCCCAAAACGGCCAAGAACACGATTCGTCCCATCAAAACACAAAAACGGAATTCCAAACCAAAATATGGATATACAATCCATAGGATATGTTTATCAACATCATTTAACAACAATCGATCCATCAAAAATGGATGGAAAACGAAATTGAGAACAAATCCCCCAAAAAGTCGATTCGAAGGAAATCAAGAAATATACTTCGATTCGACGAAGAACACTGGATTAAATGATGTTAAACACGAGAATACTACCAAGATTAATCATACCCATCATGAATTAATCAATAATACGGAACGAATCGGACAAAAACGCAAAAACCCCAAAATTCAAGAAACTAGGGTTCTAAGAAGAGATTACCTTGATTCGCTGGATCAAAGGATGATATAGAATGATGAATCAATGATATGAACTCAAGAACTTCATGGATTTGCTGTTCAACAACATGGCTCCATGTTAACCACACCCCCAGCCGCGGAAGAGAAGGAAAAGAATGAGAAAAATGGTGAAAAACCCAACTGCAGGGCCTTAAATAGGCTGCATGCACGCAGGGTTACGTACGTAACCGGCCAAGGGCTTACGTACGTAACCGAGTCACTGCCCCAAATCCGCCGGCAGTGTTACGTATGTAACCGGCCAAGGCTTACGTACGTAACCGGCCTTACATACGTAACTGACGAGCACTACCGACCGTAACTCGGCCAGTGCCGGCCTGGGCCCAGACTGCCCGGCCATGACTCGGCCGAGGCCAACTCCGACGGCCCGAATGACCCCGAAACCCGAACCTGAATACGAATCGAAGATACGGTTACGAATTACTCGCAAAGACGAATTCGAGCACTATGAGAACACACGATTTTGACCACCCGAAGGCTCGAAATTCGACAACGGAAAGTAATTACCCCAAACTTTGGGAAATTACGAAAATGGCCCAAAACGTCCGAAATACACGATACACGATCGAAACACCAAGCCAAAGCTTGCAACATGAATAATAACATTAAATGAACTTACGAGAAACTCGAAACAACAGTTTCGGAAAGAATCAAACTCAAGTACGGAAAAGCCGCTTAAGAACACAAAACTCGAAAAAATGATACCGAAACGAAATCGGATGACAAAAAGTGCAGAATTAATCATTCTCAGAATGACGATACGGTCATGAGCGAGTCGACAAAATGGACTTCCGCTGAAAAAAAGAAATTTACCGGAAATCGAAATTGCGGATACTACATACTACCCTCCTTAAAAGAAGTTTCGTCCCGAAACTTAAAATAAGTAGGAAGATGCAATATCCCACCAGGAAAACTCAACGAGATACACAAGAAACATGTAACTTACGCCCAACGGCGAAACGTTACAAGCAAAGGAATATACGGTGTGAAAACACGCTCCACGACGACCAACACAACGCCACCGGTAGAGACATATTAAAACCAACAAGTGACAAGTATCATCAAACAGATAATACAATCAAGTTGATTATCCGAACAATCACAAAACCCAACGAACGAAAATCAATATGATTGACCAACCCAATGGTACATCAATCAAAACGCGAGCCAATCGCTGAACAAATACGGAATTCCACCACCCAAGGGTTGGAAGATCGAAAACGAGACTAATTTCCCGAACTTAAGGGAATTACGAAGGAGTCTGAACATTCAACAATCACGAAACGAGATCAACAAAAACCGAACAATCAAACGATCGAACCACAACGATCGAGACAACAAAAATCGAACAATCATGTTCGAATCACGAAGAACAATAAAATTCAAACAACAACTCCAAGGTTCACATCTCGACTCGAGACAATATATGATCCAGTGAAAACAACAGGATGTGCATTCACATGAGATCCACAGGAAAGGGAATAGCAATTGAAAAGTCACAACGATAAACGAGTTATTCCGAAACAATACCACACTCGTTCGATCAACAAAAGCAAGGGGCAGGACAAGCTCAGAAAATATCAACGAACATAATCGAGTCGACAGAGTCGAAAATACAGAAGTTCAAAATCCGATCCACTTAGAATAAAAGAACTAGTAGAACCAAAAGATGTTACTTCCGAACAAGGTTCACAAGAATCGAACCGGACTCGGAAAGGTCACAGCGATAACCAGATCGACCCAAAACAAGATCACAGCTCGTTCGAACGACGAAACCGAAATACAGAACAAGTTCAGAAAGTATCAACAAACACAAGCGAGTCGATAGACTCGAGGGACAGAAAATGCGGAAGTCAAAAATGATACGGGCATTACATTCGACCTCTTATAAAAGAAATGTCGTTCCCGCAACTCACAACAACGGGAATAAGGTGACAACACAAAAAGCAAACAACAGAAACATCTCCCATGGGCCTCTAAGAGCCGATCCTCATATCTGTACTGAAGTTCGCGCCCCGAAAGACTCGGAACCTAACTCGCAAAACTGGATCCTGTGTCTCTCGGGTCCACACTTGAAAAGCGTTACTAACGAGAAGGACAATTTGCACGTACATGCCCCCGGCACAATACGTTTGAAATGCCTCGGCTCGGCATACCGAAGATACATATGCTAGATACAATGGAACATAACACCGCAAAACAACATACCGGAGATGCCAACTCAGTATAACATATCAACGCATAAAAAAAATCACAACAACAAGGGCATCGTTCGACGATTACAACGGCCCGAACGATAGCCAGCACACAATCACAAACATCATTAGACAATCACCCATGTGCATAAACTCACAAAAATCCAAGCTTTAACAACTCACACTCGTGCGACAACACGCAAATCACCGCGAGGCGATAAACAGTAAACAACAGTTCACACCTCTCACAGAGGGCTAGTACAACAAATGCGTGGCAACTCCTCGACGGTCATGCCACCAATTCGATCATACTCGGGAGCAAACATCATAACGACAACGCGAACATCATACATACATACCCAGCCCTCAAACGGGAATGGATAGTTTTAAAAACGGAAAACTCCTTTTGAAAATAATTTAGAAAAACACCGGTTGATCTTGAGTATCACCTTTCAAAAAGTACAAACGTGAAACATCGTTATCGAGACTTTGGAGAAACATTTCGCATTTGATAAAAATGAGGACACTTTCTCTTAGTGAAAAACTTTCAGAATATTCGACCCTCGGGTCTAAGTAAAAGTGTTTCTAAAACATTGAAAATATCTCAAAACATTTTGGTCCTCGAGGTAGAAGAATTTTGAAACATATTGTGGCACCTTGGATGTACCACGAGAAAATAATTCATTTTAAAAGTACGTCTCGAAATTTATTTTCTAAGATACTCAAGGTTTTCAAAGATAATTTAATGGGCTAGAATGCCCAAAAATTTCAGGTAATTACACGGAACATTATAGCGCCGTGGGTCCTGCGCCGGAACCCACCAGGATAAAAACCATTTACAAAAACGCCAAAAAGGCCGATGACGGTTATATTTCAAAAACTCACAAAAGCCCTTTACAAAATATTAAATACCGTCATAAGAATTTCGCCAAAACGATCAAGGCCATAATGCCAAAAACTCGGTTAAAGGAATCGGTTTTCGAAATAAAACTCAGTCGGTAAAATACCGAAAGCCATTACAAAAGAACTCACGCAGCGGATAAAAGAAATACAGTCCAACATGCACAATCCAGCAACACTACTCCTCATATGAACGAAATATGAAAGTCAAATAACCACATATCAAGAAATCAGAATCCATAAGAGGATTCCGTCACTTAACAAATGATCATAAAAATAGCTCGTGTCACACGAGGCACAACACAAAGAAGGGAGACTTACATCCACAGGTCGCACGAAGATGATGATCGCCCCACGATACTAATCAAGACCAACAAACTCAGACGACGCATCGCGACACGACTCAGTCAGACAAAATCCGACGAGACAAAACTCAACAGACACAACTTGACCCGACAGCCTAGGTTTCCACAACCTAAGCTACGATACCATTTATGTAACACCCCCAATCCGCTCAGGGATATTACACGCTGTAGAACCATTACTCAAGGATCTACCAGGCTGGTAATAACATCGAACATCTCAACAATGCCTTTAAGGCTAAAATGACTCAGTAGACCGATTTGGTCTTTCAATAAATACATACAACTCAAACACATTACATGCCCACGCAGGGGTCAAATACAACACACTCCCGTACAACGGGAAAGAATACTGCAGCGGAAAATAAACTATAACTAAACCAATGACATCATGCGGATCCTCGTGTGATTAGTATTGTTCATCTTTCATCATCCTTCGTGCCGACCCTGTGTTATGATCCCAAACCTGAATGCAAAAACAGACATCCACCCCCCGAATACTCGGGGGTTAGCAAAACTCCACTGTTTTGCTAGTGCAAGAGCAAAGTGCAAATACGAGCCATACAATTCACATTCCACGAATAACAATAACCAGGAATCCTCAAAGATCCAAACGTATCGAAAAGTACTTCCCGAGGCAAGAGTTTGGGTAAAACATTCCAAAACCAAAAGATCACAAATCAAGGGAAACAATTTATAAAACGGTTTAAATTGCCATCGAGAGTTTTAATAGAAAATAATTTAGGATTAACGAATACTTCTCTTTCCAAAACTCGAAATACGAATGGGGTCACCGCCCTGAAGGTTTATTTTCCGTAAAATGACCTTTACAAAACCATTGGGATTTTAGCCCCAAATTACATCAAATCATAGTACACGAGAATGATAGCAAGGTTCGTTTTCCAACATCAAAACCCCACAATTAAACGACTAAAACATACACGACAAAATACTCTAGCCAATCCTAGCCAAGTAGGCTAATGAACAACTTACCTCTTACACACTTAGTCAATGCATGAAATCATGAAAACATAGTTCCAAAGCACTCATTTCCGGAAATGCCAATAATCAAATCACATTTGTAAAATGCACCACAATTAACCGCGGACCCACAACTTCGTGGACCCCTACCGAGACCCCGTCGGATCTAACCCATAGTGGTTAAAAGCAAGCACGCGGTTCCACAGCTTCGTGGAGCCCTACCGAGACCCCGTCGGATCTAACCTGTTGTGAGCGCGCACACACACACATTACTCATGCAATACTAATATGCTAAGAATGTAAGCTCATCAACAATACTCACTAGGGATGGCCACTAATCCGACACCATTATCAAACTCTACAAAACACAATAACAAGATTAAACACGGAATACACGATTTCATAACTTTAAACAACAGGAGTATCATCAAAGCCTTCTACGTTCAAAATAATCAAATCATAATCAATTCCCAAAACGCACTGTTCACAAAACACACACGCATTTTGAAAGAGAGCCTTTAACGAGGCCAAAACAAATATTTTGAAAATTCATTTCAAATAACCAAACAAACACACCAAGACGACCACCGATCAACATATCCACAAAACGAGAAATGGTATGGAGAAGGTACTTGCCTCGAATAAGAACAACGCGGAGAATCGACCGAAGTAGGTTGGCACAAACCGACTACGAACCCGCCGACTTCACCGAACGCCAACTCGCAATAATAAACTACGAAGGACAATAACAACAATGAAAATGAATTCCATAGCATGACTTAAAGTCGTTGAATTCAAAGAACGAATGACGAAAGTTCAAGTGTTTCCCCCAAAATGGCCAAGAACACGATTCGTCCCGTCAAAACACGAAAACGGAATTCCAAACCGAAATATGGATATACAATCCATAGGATATGTTTAACAACATCATTTAACAACAATCGATCCATCAAAAATGGATGGAAAACGAAATTGAGAACAAATCCACCAAAAAGTCAATTCGAAGGAAATCAAGAAATATACTTCGATTCGACGAAGAACATTGGATTAAATGATGTTAAACACAAGAATACTACCAAAATTAATCATACCCATCATGAATTAATCAACAATATGGAACGAATCGGACCAAAACGCAAAACCCTAAAATTCAAGAAACTAGGGTTCTAAGAAGAGATTACCTTGATTCGCTGGATCAAATGATGATATAGAATGATCAATCAATGATATTAACTCAAGAACTTCGTGGATTTGTTGTTCAACAACATGGATCCATGTTAACCACACCCCCAGCCGCGGAAGAGAAGGAAAAGAATGAGAAAAATGGTGAAAAACCCGATCATAGGCCTTAAATAGTCGCTGCAGTGTGGTTACGACGTAATCGCCAAGTGCTTACGTACGTAACCGAGTCATTGCCCCAAATCTGCCGGCAGTGTTACGTACGTAACCGGCCAAGGCTTACGTACGTAACTGGCCTTACATACGTAACTGACGAGCACTACCGGCCGTAACTCAGCCAGTGTCGGCCTGGGCCCAGACTGCCCGGCCATGACTCGGCCGGGGCTAACTCCGACGGCCCGAATGACCCCAAAACCCGAACCTGAATACGAATCGAAGATACGGTTACGAAGTACTCGCAAAGACGAATTCAAGAACTAAGAGAACACACGATTCTGACCACCCGAAGGCTCGAGATTCGACAACGGAAAGTAATTACCCCAAACTTTAGGAAATTACGAAAATGGCTCAAAACGTCCAAAATACACGATACACGATCGAAACACCAAGACAAAGCTTGCAACATGAATAATAACATTAAATGAACTTACGAGAAACTCAAAACAACAGTTTCGGGCGATATTCACAAGAATCGAACTCAAGTACGGAAAAACCGCTTAAGAACACAGAACTCGACAAAACGATACCGAAACGAACTCGGATGACAAAAAGTGCAGAATTAATCATTCTCAGAATGACGATACGGTCATGAGCGAGTCATCAAAATGGACTTCCGCCGAAAAAAAGAAATTTACCGGAAATCGAAATTGCGGATATTACACATCTTGGGATCAATGCTAGCGTGCGCTGGATCATTGGACGGGTTTATCCACCTCGTGTTGTTCTGATGGGATCATCTTGGGATCTATACAGTAAACGCTGGATCATCGGATTACCCATGTGTTGTTGTTGTGCATATATATATTAAGGGTTATCCACCTCGTGTTGATCTTTCAGGATCATCTTGGAATATATGCTGTGTGCGCTGGATCATCGGATCTCCATAAGTATACATTGTTGTTATTGATGTGAGCATATTGACGTTGTCATACGAGTATGCATTTGTAGGTCTTGCGTTATGACTATGTCCGTATGTTGTATTGATCTGATCTCGGATTAGACTAACATGATTGTCGTGGTATTACATATCTTGAGGTATGTTCCGTATTTTCCATTGGTATTTGTCTTTGATGGACAATAGATTATCGTGTTGGAATTTGATGATGTTATCCAATGGATCGAATTGGTTAGAGCTGGTAGAGAATCTTGGGTATTGCTTGAGGTACCGTATGGATGTTATGTTTGAGTTTATTGACTAATCGATATTACGAGATGTGCAATGTGATAATGGTTATTTTTATGAGAATTATTACGAGTTTGGTAAAGTTTCAGCGGTAAGATTACATAGGTCGTATTCTTACTTAGTATTTTCATTGGTATGTAACTATTGAAGCGATGTGATTGTTATCATTGTTGGATATTATGGATGACCCCGTCGTGGGCTTTCTTTTTAGGTTCTTGGAATATCAAGCTTGTAGCGGTCGTGAAGAGATGATCTTCCCGGAGGATACTGGCTAGGGCATGTATTTATGTATTGACTTTCCTGATCAGTTGTTGTATTCCACTACTAGAGTAATTTTAATTGTTTGTCCTTTCCACTGCGTGAGTATTTTTAAATGGCCTTTTGGTATCTGGTAACTTAAGTTACTTTAGAAATCATTTTCTAAACTATTTTGTCAGTACGTGTAAGCGATAGCTTAACGTATGTTTTTAAACTGTTGAGTTTTGGCATTTCGGGTCTTGTAGTTTCAAATGAGATTTTACGACGGTTTTGATAAACGGATTTTATAAGTCTTCGAATGTTTTAATAGATAATATCGTCATTAGCCTCTTGGGCATTTATAAATGTTTTCAAAAATGTCTTTTAGCCTTGTAGGTTCCGTCTCGTGGCCCACAGCGCTGTGATATTCCTGGATGGCTTTGGGGGTGTTACAGGTCTAACCAATATGAACATGTCTAAGATGCCATTTCAAAACTTGATTAGTTTCATCCCTACCACGCTTCCTAGTCATAGTTCTCGCAACGACTTTGTTACTTAGGTTAAGATGATACAATCTATTTAACAATGTAGCAGTGCCTACTAGTTTATTTCTAAAATAAATTTTACACGAACCTGAAGAGATAAATTTACCACTAGAAGGGGGGTTGAATGGTGGTAATGCGGAATAACAAAATTTCTTGCGAATAAATGAAAAATAGTGCAGAAAATAAGGACTCAAGGATTTATAGAGGTTCGACAACTTGCCTACGTCCTCTCTCTGACTTTCTTTTTCTATTGGCTCAAGAACAACCACAATCTTGACTCGTCTTCTATCGGTCCGAGTTCATAACCGTTACAATCGCTTGTCTTCTATCGGTCCAAGCTCAACCTCTCTCTCAATATAAACTTTTGTTTATCTAGTGTTCTATAGGAACTAGATAATCCTCACTATACGAATATGGGAGTATAATCCTAACAATGCCGGATCAAAGATCCTAATAACACCGGATTAGTGACTCTTGATTCGTTTCTTTTACGCTCAAGTGTAAGTGATGCAACACTTACAATCAAATGAAAGAATACAAGGTACAATAGATATTACAAAGGAATCACTCTTGTATCTTTCTTTTCTCACAACTTGAAATGCAATAAAAGATATAATACTGAGCTCAAGTATGCTTTGATTGCTTGTATGCTTGTATGCTTGAAGTTGTGTGTTTGATACCCAAGTCCTTTGGGTATTTATAGGTGAGAGCCATCCTTCAAATGCTGAAAACGTATTATTAGCGTGCGCTAATAATGTCCTCTAGCGTGCGCTATCGATCTTTGACTTGGCTTCTGTGAACGGTCACAAAGACTGTTGCAATGGTAAAAATAGTATGGCTAGCGTGCGCTAGTCATGTATCGGTAGCGTGCGTTAACGGCTGGTCAACAAGTCTTCATTCTTGACTTTGAAAAGGTTGGTTTGTCTCCCCAACATCTCTTTATCCAACAGCTAGATTTGAGCTTAGCGTGCGCTAGCAAGTATGCATAGCGTGCGCTAGCATTAATTAATTCTAACTTTTCCAGATTTTCCGGATCTTCATTGACTCTTGCCTTCCAACGGTAGAAAATCAAACGGTAATATGCTGACTCCTTTTAGCGTGCGCTAATGCCTATACCTTAGCGTGCGCTAAATATTTCTTTCAGTAACGTACGTTACCCTGTGTAGCGTACGTAAAGTCCTTGACATATTGAGTCCAGTAGCTACTGGACTACTGACCGTGATATCGGTAGCGTGCGCAAGAGCTGAGTAATAACGTGCACTACATCCTTGTTTTAGCGTACGTAAGTTGATGTATGTAGCGTGCGCAAAATCCATTTCCGATTTCCTTCCAAAACTCACTGTCCTCTGGAATAATACGATAGCGTGCGTTAATATTGATTGTATAGCGTGCGCTAACTGTAGTTACTTAGCGTGCGCTAATAATGAATGACTTGCGTGCGTTATCCATCAGGTGACTTCACTTGGCTGCAGCTGACTGACTGGGTTGAACATTCATTTCTCGATAGCGTGCGCTACTATGAGATGAGTAGCGTGCGCTAACATTATTTAGCTACTTCAAATAATATCAATCTGAGATTGATCTAATTAAATGTTTTGAATGTAATAATCATCAAAATACATTTTGAGTCAACAATCTCCCCCTTTTTGATGATGTCAAAACATTTAATTTATACCTGCAAAAACATTTTAAATGATTCGAATCAAGGTAACTTGTTCGATATATTAGTGTATTTCGGTTTTTGGAGTATTCTCCCCCTTTTTGACATAAACAAAAAGGAACTCCCCCTGAATTGTTGCATTTTAACAAAAATGCCATTATCCAAAGCGAAATTACGTAAATAACAATACTCGTAAACAACAAATACCAAATGAAGTGAAATGCGAATATCATTAAGATAGAGTTCAAGCAATACATAAAGTTTTCATGACATGAGACATAAAGATTATTCGAATAATAAGATTCTACAACCAAGCATCAAAATCCTAAAATCTAAGGTGCAGGGTCGGAAGAGGACGAGGGGAAAGGAAACGAAGGGTGTGTGTAACGGATGAAATCAGAGATCAACCCACGAACTTCCCGGATTTCCGTGTGTAGAGACCGAACATCCTCTCGAATTTATTGCTGAGAGGTCTCGATGCTCCACATCCGAGCACAAAGGTCGCTTTCCTCTTCCTCCGTGACGACATCTTTCATTGGGCGCTTCCCTTTGAAGTGGGCTTCCTCACGAACTCCCCGGTTTGCATCTCTCGAAGAGTATGAGGTCCCCGGCGAGTGATTTTCTCCTCTGCAGAAGGCATGCGCGACCCTTTTTCCACTTGGTCATCGTCGCGAAGATACGGGAATAGGATCCAGCCTCGGTTGGACGTCCGGACATAGTGCATGGCTTTAAGCGAAGAGTCCGAAATCTCATGACCGAGAGAGACGGGGACAGACTTGTCTTTCGACAAATCGACGTGGTGAAAACTGAATATGGCCGTGAGAATGGAGCCATAAGGCATTCCAGCCTTGCGTGAGCGAGACGCGTAGTTTTTCGACCGAAAAAGGTCGCCCTTCACCTTCATCCTGCTGATGATGATATCGGAAAAATTCACTTTATCATCATTAAGAACTCGATACACCACATGTTTATCGACTCCCACTAATTTATGCTGAGTATTCACCTTCGGCATTAAGCACTTTGTGAGAGCTACTAGGAGTAGACGAATGTTGATCCCAAAATCATTGTTTTCGAAGAAATCGTCCGTTATGTCAATAACAGCCTTTGAGCTAAGGAACTCTTTGACATCGATTTCCCTGACTCCAGTATCATCGGCAATAGTTTTTCCATTACACACGAATCCATCGGATGATAAACCAAAAATTTGCGACAAAATATCCGAGGAAACTTTCACTCGTGTTCCTCCAACAAAACTTCCTAAAACAAGGGATGAAGACCCTTCACTGTCGGCCACATGAAGATTGGCGTAGAATTTTCGGACAAGTTCAGGGAAAATAGGGTTTTTACATTCTACAAAACGGGCAATTCCAATCGAAGAGAAGAAATTAGAGATATCGACATTTACCCGTTCCAGACTCGAAAGATTGAAGAAATAACAATCCGTAATGTGTTCTTGTGGAAGGATTTCAAAGAATACCCTCGATGCGGTGGATGAGATGAATTGAGTCGCATCATATTGTGCGTTGAGAGGACGTTTTAGATTATTGTATGTTTTTTCCATGGCTTGTCTTCCCTTGCTAGACATTTTGAAGTGAATCGGAGTTTTGAGGGAGAAAGCGGACGATTGTAGGTTTGGATTTGCGGCTAGGGTTTTTCGCTGGAAGGGAATTTCTGGCGATTGCGTACGTTAGGAAGGGGTAAATGTGTTTTTGGGTCGTACGGAATATATATAGTCAGCGAAGTTTTAATTAGCGTACGCTAGAAAAATAGAGTTAGCGTACGTTAGGTATAAAATGAAAAGCTTACTGGACTGTCCAGTAGCTAAAATGGAATTCTAAAAGTTTTTAATTAGCGTACGCAAGGCAATGAGGTTAGCGTACGCTATCGAAGGCAGTTTTTAGCGCGCGTTAAGAAAGTAAAGCTAGCGCGCGCTAGCGAATGAAGTGAATCAAGGATATTGATTTCTTGAGTAGAAAACTTATTTCAAAAATTGTCTACATGTCACATACCAAGTTGTAAACGAATGGAATTAAATGATTCTTCGGGAAGAGGTTTTGTAAAAATATCAGCAAGTTGATCCTTCGTCCCGACAAAAATTAAACAGATATCCTTTTTCTGAACATGATCACGTAGAAAATGATGTCTAATATCTATATGTTTGGTTCTACTATGCAACACAGGATTTTTACTTAGATTAATTGCACTAGTGTTATCACATAGGATAGGGGTATTTTCAAAATATATGCCGTAGTCGCGGAGTTGATTTTTAATCCATAACACTTGAGCACAGGCGCTCCCTGCAGCGACATATTCGGCCTCAGCTGTAGACAATGCTACACTGGTTTGCTTTTTACTTCCCCAAGATATTAAACATGATCCAACAAAATGACATGTACCACTAGTACTCTTTTTGTCAATTTTACATCCGCTGAAATCGGCGTCACTATATGCAATTAAATTAAAATCTAAGCAAGAAGGATACCATAGACCTAGTCCAATAGTTCCTTTCAAGTAACGAAAAATGCGTTTGCAAGCAGTTAAATGTGATTCTTTGGGATTAGCTTGGAATCGAGCACATAAACATGTAGCAAATATTATATCCGCCTAGATGCGCCAAATATAACAAAGATCCGATCATACCTCGATATAATTTTTGATCTACGGATTTGCCATTTTCATCTTTCTCAAGCTTTAATGATGAAGACATTGGCGTAGATATCACCTTGCTACTTTCCATATTGAATTTCTTGAGGAGGTCGTTTGAGTACTTCGTTTGATGAATAAAAATTCCATCTTCGCATTGCTTGATTTGAAGCCCGAGGAAGAACGTTAATTCTCCCATCATACTCATTTCGAACTCTCCTTTCATAAGATTAGAAAAATCTTGGCACAAAGATTCATTAGTAGCTCCAAATACAATGTCATCAACGTAGATTTGGCAAACAAGTATATCATCATTCAATATTTTAACAAACAAGGTATTATCGACTTTGCCTCTTTTATAATCATTTGCAATTAAAAATTGACTTAAACGATCATACCATGCTCGGGGTGCTTGCTTCAACCCGTAGAGTGCCTTGTTGAGCTTGTAGACATGATCCGGAAATTGATGATCTTCAAAACAGGGAGGTTGCTTGACGTAGACTTCTTCTTGAATGAACCCATTCAAGAATGCACTTTTCACATCCATTTGAAATAGTTTGATCTTTTTATGGGCGGCAAATGCGCATAGCAAGCGGATGGCTTCGAGTCGAGCCACGGGAGCAAAACTTTCTTCGTAATCAAGACCTTCCTCTTGATTATATCCTTGAGCAACCAAACGAGATTTATTTCGAATTGGATAGCCGTCTTCATCACTCTTGATTTTATGCACCCATTTAGTTCCGATAATTGTTTTATCTTTAGGAGCGGGAACTAAATTCCATACATTATTGTGCTTGAATTGCACAAGCTCCTCTTGCATTGCCATTACCCAACTTTCATCATCGAGAGCTTCGGATATATTTTTGGGAACTATTTCGGATACAAAAGCACAATGAGCCATAAATTCGGTGGTTCTCCTTCGGGTTTGAACACCGTCTTCAATGTTTCCAATCACGAGATCCTTTGGATGATCTTTGATGTGCCTCCAATCTTTCGGTAAATCAACGATTGTGTTCATTTCGATTTCCGAAATTTTCTTCACTTCGGGTGAGGGATCCGGAAACGTACCTGCATCATCAAAGTATTCTACCTTTCTCGGGGGTGAGATCATATCATTGAATTTAACATGTATGGACTCTTCAACTTTATTCGTTCTAATATTATAAACACGATATGCTTTACTATTAGTACAATAACCAAGAAATATTCCGGAGTCCGATTTAGCATCAAACTTGCCCAAGTTATCCTTGCCATTGTTCAAAATAAATATGTTGCAACCAAAAGGATGAAAATAAGCAATATTGGGCTTTTTGCCCTTCCATAATTCATACGGGGTTTTAAGATGAGTTCTACGAACATGAACCCGGTTAATCACATAGCATGCCGTAAAAATTGCTTCAGCCCAAAAGTATCGTGGAAGAGAGTATTCATTAAGCATTGTCCTCGACATTTCTTCCAAAGATCGGTTTTTCCTTTCAACAACTCCATTTTGTTGAGGCGTTCTAGGAGCCGAAAAATTGTGATTAATACCATATTTATCACATAAAAGTTCAAACGGGGTGAAATCAAATTCACCTCCGTGATCGGTGCGAATAGAAATTATGGAGAGATTTTTTTCATTTGATACCAAACGACACCATTTAGAAAACTCGGAAAATGCATCATCCTTATGTGCTAAAAATCTTACCCAAGTAAATCGAGAGAAATCATCAACAATAACCAAAGTGTAAAGTTTGCCATTTAAACTAACATGTCTAGATGGTCCAATCAAATCCATATGCACAAGTTCAAGAACACGACTAGTGGAAACCTCGAATTTTGGTTTAAAAGATTCTCGAGTGTGTTTCCCTTTTATGCATGATTCACACAAATGCTTTCTATCAAACTTGAGTTTGGGCAATCCACGAACAAGGTCGTGTCTAGATAAAATAGAAATGATAGGTAGAGAACTGTGCCCCAATTTTCGATGCCATAAATATGCATTGTCATCCAAGGTAATAAGACATTTTTCATTGAATGAACTTTTATCGTTAAGATCAACAATATAGATGTTTCCACATCTCAAACCAATGAATGCAATTTTATTATTTCTAAATGCCGTGCAATGCGTTTGCTCAAATAGAATTTTAAAACCTTCATCACAAAGTTGCGAAACGCTAAGAAGATTATGATGCAAACCTTCAACAAATAATACTTTGTTGATAGAAGGAGAAGGTTCCTTACCGACTTTGCCGATGCCTTTGATTTTTCCTTTTTGATTATCTCCAAAGGTCACATGTCCTTGATCTTGGTATTCGAGGTCTTAAAATAAGTCCTCGGAGCCGCACATGTGCCTTGAGCATCCGCTATCAATGTACCACTTGTTTTTCCTTGGTGCCGGTACCTACAAAAGTAGAATTTCTCGGTTGTTTTGGTACCCAAGCCCGTTTGGGTCCTCCAAAGTTAACTATGCTTATAGCATTCGGAACAATTGTCCCTTTAGGATCCCATATTTGCTTAACTTTTATGGTTCTCAACTTTGAATGAGCATTAACCTCATGAACTCGTTTGTAAGAATCTTTTGAGTTCTCGGTTTCGGTTTTCTTTATTTTGTCAAGGTTGATAAGGGATTGTTCCCGTTTAAAAGGATCGAAACCAAGACCGTGTTTGAGCAAGGGCGATTTTTGAATAGATAGAAGCCTTTCGAATTTCTCGTTTCCGAGAGTAAATTTGTTCAAAATATATTTTAGCTCCTTTTGAGTTTTTGTTAACTCGATTTTCAAAACGTTTTCTTTTTCAAGGCATAATGTATGGTCGATCTCAATAGTTTTGCCCTTGTTTTGAAGAGAGGAATTTTCGAGTTCTAGAGATTTTATTTTCTCTTTAAAGATATGTTTAATTTAACCATCTCGTCATACTCCGTATTCAAGGATTCAAACGCACTCAATAACTCATCATCATGATGAACTTCTTGTGAATCACAAAAATCAAAAGAGTCGTATTCGTCATCATTGAGTTTAGAACTTACCTCGATATTACTTTCGGAGTCGAGTGCCATGAATGCAAGATTTGCGTCTAGAGATCTTTCAATCTCCTCCTCGTCATCACTCCAAGAAGCGATTAGGACCTCCTTCTTTTTGAATCTTTCCATTTGAGGTTTTGAAGAGGATCCTCGGCATTCTTTGGCATAGTGACCGGCTTGACCACATTTCCGACAATTATTGTCGAACTTCTTGATGGGAGCATAGCCACTCTTCTTTTGCTCCGGTTTGCCATCCCGACCAAGAAAACTTCGCCTCTTTTGAATTAGGCTTTTATACCTTCTAAAGTTTTTGGCATAGAGAGCGAGTTCCTCGTCGTCTTCATCTTCGGGAACATCTTCCTCAACGTCGCTATCAACATTGAATGCGACTACTCTTTCCCGAGGCTTTGGTTTTGTGCCTCTAGACTTGAGAACAATCTCATAATTGATGAGTGACCCGATGAGGGCACTAAATTCGAGCTTGTTGAGATCTTTGGACTCCATGATCGCGGTGACCATGGCATCCCATTCTCGTGGCAACGATCGAAGAATTTTCTTAGCTTTGTCGCTGCTCGATATAGGCTTTCCGAAAGATGCAAGACCATTGGTTATAGCCGAAAATCGATCCAACATATTTGTGATCGTTTCCTCGTCTTTCATGGAGAAAAGTTCGTAGTCATGGAGTAGCATATTAATTTTGGTCTCCTTGACTTGGGTGGTTCCCTCATGAGTGACTTCGAGAATTTCCCAAATTTCTTTTGCGCTTTCATAGGACGATATCCTATTGAGTTCTTTGGGATTAAGAGTGCAATAGAGAAGTTGAGTAGCTCGTGAGTTGACGTGTGTGTTTCTCCAATCCTCGTCGTTGAATTCTTCGATCTTTTTCAACGATCCATCCTCTTTTTTAGCAAGTTTAGGACCAAGAGCAATAACTTTCCATATTTCAATATCGTAGGCTTGAACGAAGATCGCCATCTTCTTTTTCCACGTCATGAAATTGGAACCGTCGAAGAAAGGAGGACGGTTGAGAGCATTTCCTTCAATTTGACCAAGAAGTGCCATTTTCGGATCTTTTTCTCTTAGGTGGTTAAACCTTTAAAAAGAGACCCGCTCCGATACCAACTGAAGAGATAAATTTACCACTAGAAGGGGGTTGAATAGTGGTAATGCGGAATAACAAAATTTCTTACGAATAAATGAAAAATAGTGCGGAAAATAAGGACTCAAGGATTTATAGAGGTTCGGCAACTTGCCTACGTCCTCTCTCTGACTTTCTTTTTCTATTGGCTCAAGAACAACCACAATCTTGACTCGTCTTCTATCAATCCGAGTTCACAACCATTACAATCGCTTGTCTTCTATCGATCCAAGCTCAACCTCTCTCTCAATATAAACTTTTGTTTATCTAGTGTTCTATAGGAACTAGATAATCCTCACTATACGAATATGGGAGTATAATCCTAACAATGCCGGATCAAAGATCCTAATAACACCGGATTAGTGACTCTTGATTCGTTTCTTTTACGCTCAAGTGTAAGTGATGCAACACTTACAATCAAATGAAAGAATACAAGGTACAATAGATATTACAAAGGAATCACTCTTGTATCTTTCTTTTCTCACAACTTGAAATGCAATAAAAGATATAATACTGAGCTCAAGTATGCTTTGGTTGCTTGTATGCTTGTATGCTTGAAGTTGTGTGCTTGATACCCAAGTCCTTTGGGTATTTATAGGTGAGAGCCATCCTTCAAATGCTGAAAAATGTATTATTAGCGTGCGCTAATAATGTCCTCTAGCGTGCGCTATTGATCTTTGACTTGGCTTCTCTGAACGGTCACAAATACTGTTGCAACGGTAAAAATAGTATGGCTAACGTGCGCTAGTCATGTATCGGTAGCGTGCGTTAACGGCTGGTCAACAAGTCTTCAATCTTGACTTTGAAAAGGTTGGTTTGTCTCCCCAACGTCTCTTTATCCAACGGCTAGATTTGAGCTTAGCGTGCGCTAGCAAGTATGCATAGCGTGCGCTAGCATTAATTAATTCCAACTTTTCCAGATTTTCCGGATCTTCATTGACTCTTGCTTTCCAACGGTAGAAAATAAAATGGTAATATGCTGACTCCTTTTAGCGTGCGCTAATGCCTATACCTTAGCGTGCGCTAAATATTTCTTTCAGTAACGTATGTAACCCTGTGTAGCGTACGTAAAGTCCTTGACATATTGAGTCCAGTAGGTACTGGACTACTGACCGTGATATCGGTAGCGTGCGCAAGAGCTGAGTAATAACGTGCGCTACATCCTTGTTTTAGCGTACGTAAGTTGATGTATGTAGCGTGCGCAAAATCCATTTCCGATTTCCTTCCAAAACTCACTGTCCTCTGGAATAATGCGATAGCGTGCGTTAATATTGATTGTATAGCGTGCGCTAACTGTAGTTACTTAGCGTGCGCTAATATTGAATGACTTGCGTGCGTTATCCATCAGGTGACTTCACTGTCGCCGGTGATCGATCAATTTGAACATTCATTTCTCGATAGCGTGCGCTACTATGAGATGAGTAGCGTGCGCTAACATTATTTAGATCCTTCAAATAATATCGATCTGAGATTGATCTAATTAAATGTTTTGAATGCAATAATCATCAAAATACATTTTGAGTCAACAGAACCATCACCAATGAAAAATGAAAAGCCTTTCCGATCCATGACCGGAATGGATACAATGTTTTTGTGCCCCTTGGGCAAAACAAGTACATCATCTAAAGTTAAAACAAATCCGGATTCCAAATCCAAAAGAAGTGATCCTATGTCACTTGTTTCGACACTATGCCCGCTTCCGACAGTAATCATCACTTCCCCAGCTCCAAGTTTCCTACTTTGTTCCAGATCCTGACCCACGGTACAAATATGAGAACTAGCACCTGAATCCATTATCCAAGAATTAGAAAATAAAGTAGCAGAACAATTTGTTTCCAAAACTAAAAGTTCTGTACCTGAAGCGCCATGAAGAATCGGACAGTCTCTAGCCCAGTGGCCCAGCTCACCGCATTTGAGACATGCGTCCCTCTTCTTGCTCTTGGGAACTATTGGGGCCTTGCCCTTACCCTTAAGGTCCTTGACTTGTGGTCCCGTTTGCTTCTTGGTCTTTTTCTTCATATTCTTTGACCTCCGAGGTCCAGAAGAAATCACAAGGGCAGACTCCTTCATCCGCGAAGTCTTCATCTGAGATTGAGCGGTCACCAGTTTGTTCATCAATTCCTGCTAAGTTGCAAGCAATCTCATTGCAGTTGAAATTCATAACAAATTGTGAGAAGGAATCAGGAAGAGACTGTAATATAAGGTCGGTCTGAAGAGAAGTATCCATCTTAAAATCAAGAGCCTCCAATCTCTCGATCATAGATATCATTTTGAGGATGTGGTCCTGTAACACCCCCAAAACCAGCCAGGAATATTACAGCGCCGTGGGCCCCACATTACCACAAGGCTAAAATCATTTTCGCAAACGTTTAAAAAATGCCAAAAGGTCCGATGACGGTAATGTTTTAAATATTCAAATATTTTTCAAAACGTTGTTCCTAATTACCATCAGAATATACCGTTTGAAAGCACAAGGCAAAGACGCAAAAAGGGCATTTAGAAAGTATACACGAGTTGAAAAAATATTGGAAGCCATTATAAAATTACACACGCAGCGGATAGAGACATAATTAATTACAATTGCAGCGGAATTTATAAAAACCAGAAAGAACACTCGAATCCCAATAACCACGCCATATCCAGCATCACCGGAAAGCTCATCCCTTCACGACCGCTACTAACTCGAACTCCAAGTACCTAAAAGATAAAGCCCACGACGAGATCAGACATAATACTCAACAATGGTAACAATCACATCACATAAACAATTACATATCAATGTAATTTACATGGTAAGAACATTCCCCACGTAATCTTACCGAGTAACCTTACCAACCCATCACAATCCCCATCAAGTCGATCCTTACCATAATCCACTCTCGCGTCCTTAAGTGACGAATGAATTTAAAAGTAACCATCTGTATTGTATCCGAAATGATACCAAGATCCTCAAACATAGACATATCTCCAATACGGAATAATCTGGCCAAGTCCGATTCTGTCCGCTGGATCGCACAATCGGATCCCAATCCTGATAAGACCGATATCACACGGCACATCTGTAACCAACTGTCCTGAGACAATGGCGAGTCCCGGATATCAATACAAAGCATGAATGCTCACATAATCAATAATGATAAACAATCAATGCTGCAAAATGGGAATATCAGTGACATGATAACTCCACACAAGATCGACAAAAGATCAACCACGGACGAGAATACCATGATGAAGGATCAACAACCGGGAATACCAACAATACGGTAAACTCCAACAAGATCAATAAAGAGACAATAACCGACAATACCGACGACACGGAAAACCCAATAAGATCAATAGAGAGACAATAACCGACAATACCAAAGACACGTTAAACTCCAATAAGATTAATAAAGGAACAATAGCCGAGAATACCGGCGACATGGTAAACTCCAACAAGAGCAATAAGGGATCAACAACCGAGGATACTGACGACACGGTAAACTCTAACGGGAATCAATCAAGGACCAACAACCGCAAATACCAATGGTAAGGCAACTCCCAACGGAATCAATAAGAATCAATAATGTACGAGATTACCAATGATAGGGGGAACTCCAAACGAGATTAATAAAGGGTCGAGGACAAACGAGTTTGACCATTGGTATGGTAACTCCAAACGAGATCAGTAAAGGGTCAACGGTGATCGATACACGAGAGAATAAAATCTTCAACCATATACGAATTCTATATAAAGGATTTCAAAGACAACCCGACTATTGAACAGGTCCGATTATGCATGGACTATGAACGACCAATCAACAAGACTCAAGATGGACGTCACGATACACCCGATCCGGACATGTGTCCGTGTACAAGCCAACCACGGGTATTGATCAAATACACATTTGGTCTCATACCTAATCAGCCTCACGAAGTACGTCTCGTGTGCACGGTTCAATATGAGGTCGAAACCAATACATGCTACACGTGCACGCCCCGAAAATCCTACACATGAACGATCAGAACGTATCTGACTCCAGATATGCCACGATACAACATGACAACAAATCTCGAAGAAATGCATATCCATCAAGGATCAGAAGACTTTCCAAAAGAGCAACAGTAACTCGATCATGAAAGACCGACACGACCACAATGTCGTATTTCCATCAGACAACATTTCACATCATGCTCAACAATGCATATAATATTAACACATAAACCCCAAGGCCGCAGCCAAGGGTCACAGAAGCATCTCACAGGAATACTCCGGAACGTAGGTGCCATTTAGGTCTTATCCCCTAACACAGTTCATGCAATCACGAAATACCCCAAGGTCGCAACCAAGGGTCACAAAAATATCCACACAGGAATACCCCGGAACATATGTGCCATTTAGGTCTTATCCCCTAACACATCGGCCCAACAGATCACAACTCAAAGAAAGAGCACATCACAACACGTAACAAACAATGATGCATATTCACCACATGAAGTATCGACACACACATGCAATAATGCAACAGGATGATCATCATAATCTAGCAATATTAATTTACCTCAAGCTGTAGACGCTAACCTCTCCACGACCAACATCCCTGAATGAATACACGGTTATCCGAATAATCCAAAATGATATATAGTCCATAACCAATATCAAACCGCCACCTCGAGTTCAATGTCGGCATGATAACTATCCTTGATATCTAATCCCTCACACAATAGACCAAATATAATTCACGTCTTCGTTTCCAGTAGACATCTTTAAAATTATATACGTTATGATTTATCTTAATTCAAGCATAATATACATACCATCATCCCGACAATTCATATTCCATGATACCATTGCTATATGAATCATAAATGAAATGAAAATGAAATCATTCATTAAATATTATGAACTGGGCAAGCATAACTTGCCTGGATACCGATACGATGAAGTTTTGACCAATCACATCGTTTTCTTCTACAAGCTTCGCAGCCCCGACCAAGGTGGGTCATGCGTCCTCCAATTCCAATAGCATCACAACGGTCAACCATCAACGATCACTTAACGCAACCTAGTGCAATGATCAATCAACAATATGTTCGATAACAATCAACACAACCGATATAACCAACTAATCAAACTAAACGGTTCAACGACATTTCGATCATACGAAACCAAACCATATCAACTCTTAACAATACGAATACAAGCCGAAATTCGATAATCAATAATTCTAACAATGTCTTCAACATTCTTGGTTCGGACTTCAATCTTAATTACAGATTAACACGGCTCATCTTTGTAAAGTTATTGGAATAAAATTACCAATTATCATCATCACGAATAATCATAGGCCAAAATTAACCGTAGTCCTTCCCAATTCCATAAAATCATGACATGCATAATTCAAGTGTTCTTCAAGGATATGAATCAATCCATAATCATTTTTGTAGCCAACAAAAAGACGTGATTCGATGGTTTCTATCATCTAAACCATCATTTAATTCATAATCCAAGGTATATATCATCATGTTCCTTAACATACGATTCATACAACCTCAAGAATCACATCAACAACACCGTAACCATCATTATACGAGGAAGACATCAACAACAACATCAAAATTCGAAATAAAATAGAGGGATTATCCAACATACCTCTTGAAGATGAATAATACCATCAAACACTTGAAGAATCATCAATATCTCTTCTTCTCAAGCTCCAAATCCAAGTCCTTAAGCTCATAATCCACTTTGAAGGACCAAGAATCTATCTCTGGGTGTTGAAGGTCGAAAAACAAAGTGAAATTCCGAAGAGAAATGAAATGACGGGCGTCCACTTATATAAACCTCTAACGCGTTACGTACGTAACACACCAAGGTTAACGTACGTAACTCACTCTTACGTACGCTATCTGACCTTGGTAGCGTGCGTAATGATGGTCCAGGTGCCACTGACTCATTTCGTTCACATCCTTACGTACGTAACACATTCTCCATAACGTACGTAATACGTACGTTGACTTGCTACAGTAACACACCTTCTTAACGTACGTAATGATACATCCTTAACGTACATAAGGATCGAAGTTGACTCGCTCGCGCCGAAATCTACCAACACCGGGCCTACCTGCCGACCACGACTCGATCCTATCTAATACCCTTCTTAACATACGTTATGTACCCAACTTAACGTACGTTAAGCTTGCTTATTTACGTACGTAAGCTTTATCACTTAACGTACGTAATGGACTTCATACTTAGACATTTTGCTCCTGTCTGTCATCTCAATATACTGAATATGTACACGCGACATACTGAGTACATACGCTCGTTCCGATAACATTCTCATACGATACATCTGATGCACGATATTCTTAAATAAAACTGTCGACCAAGTACGGCAATTGTACAAATATTCATACAGTATATACGACATCGAAAACACATCAAGCATGTAATATCCTAGAATTAAAACAATCTTGATAGACATACTGGCACGACTGTCACAGTTCCCAAAATTATCCACCCATACTGTGTCGGTCCCACTCTGTACAGTACAACTCAGATAAAATAATGCGAAAAACCGTAACAAAATTCTAGGATATTACATATCTTCCCACTTAAATAAGTTTCGTCCTCAAAACTCAAAATCCTGTCATAACCAATATCTCAATCCCGAAATATCTCAAAATCACGACACCATGCTCAAATAATCATCATCAAGACTGAATAACTGAAAGAACATACTTACAGGTCCGTGAAGTCGATGATCTCCCGTGATACTAGCATATGACTCCCATACAAAGTCTCAACACAATAACACACACCGGCATCGCAATATAGCAATTTGAAAATATTTCAAAAAATTTGGAATCTCCAAAAATCAGTTTGGCTCGAAAGTCGGAAAATTATTTTCAAAAGTCACGCTACTACCGCACCGGTAGAGCCACATAACACACATGCCCGGGTTTTACGAAACCTAAGCTCCGATACCATCTTCTGTAACACCCCCAAAACCAGCCGGGAATATTACAGCGTCGTGGGCCCCACATTGGAACCCACAAGGCTAAAATCATTTTCGCAAACGTTTAAAAAATGCCAAAAGGGCCGATGACGGTAATATTTTAAATACTCAAATATTTTTCAAAACGTTGTTCCCAATTACCATCAGAATCAACCATTTGAAAGCACAAGGCAAAGACGCAAAAAGGGCATTTAGAAAGTATACACGAGTTGGAAAAATACTGGAAGCCATTATAAAATTACACATGCAGCGGATAAAAAACATAATTAATTACAATTGCAGCGGAATTTATACAAACCAGAAAGAACACTCCAATCCATATAACCACGCCATAGCCAGTATCACCGGAAAACTCATCCCTTCACGACCGCTACTAGCTCGAACTCCAAGTACCTAAAAGATAAAGCCCACGACGGGGTTAGCCATAATACTCAACAATGGTAACGATCACATCACATAAAGAATTACATATCAATGTAATTTACATGGTAAGAACATTCCCCACGTAATCTTACCGAGGTAACCTTACCAACCCATCACAATTCACATCAAGTCGATCCTTACCATAATCCACCCTCGCGTCCTTAAGTGACGAATTAATTCAAAAGTAACCATCTATATTATATCCGAAACGATACCAAGATCCTCAAACATAGACATATCTCCAATACGGAATAATCTGGCCAAGTCCGATTCTGTCGCTGGATTGCACAATCGGATCCCAATCATGATAAGACCGATATCACACGGCACATCTGTAACCAACTGTCCCGAGACAATGGCGAGTCCCGGATATCAATACAAAGCATGAATGCTCACACAATCAATAATGATAAACAATTAATGCAGCAAAATGGGAATATCAGGGACATGATAACTCCACACAAGATCGACAAAAGATCAACCACGGACGAGAATACCATGATGAAGGATCAACAACCGGGAATACCAACAATACGGTAAACTCCAACAAGATCAATAAAGAGACAATAACCGACAATACCGACGACACGGCAAACCCAATAAGATCAATAGAGAGACAATAACCGACAATACCGACGACACGTTAAACTCCAATAAGATTAATAAAGGAACAATAGCCGAGAATACCGGCGACACGGTAAACTCCAACAAGAGCAATAAGGGATCAACAACCGAGGATACTGACGACACGGTAAACTCTAATGGGAATCAATCAAGGACCAACAACCACAAATACCAACGGTAAGGCAACTCCCAACGGAATCAATAAGAATCAATAATGTACGAGATTACCATTGATAGGGGGAACTCCAAACGAGATTAATAAAGGGTCGACGACAAACGAGTTTGACCATTGGTATGGTAACTCCTAATGAGATCAGTAAAGGGTCAACGGTGATAGATACACGAGAGAATAAAATCTTCAACCATATACGAATTATATATATAGGATTTCAAAGACAACCCGACTATTGAACAGGTCCGATTATACATGGACTGTGAACGGCCAATCATCAAGACTCAAGATGGACGTCACAATACACTCGATCCGGACATGTGTCCGTGTACAAGCCAACCACGGGTATTGATCAAATACACGTTTGGTCTCCTACCTAATCAGCCTCACGAAGTACGTCTCGTGTGCACAGTTCAATATGAGGTCGAAACCAACACATGCTACACGTGCCCGCCCCGAAATCCTACACATGAACGATCATAACGTATTTGACTCCAGATATGCCACGATACAACATGACAACAAATCTCGAAGAAATGCATATCCATCAAGGATCAGAAGACTTTCCAAAAGAGCAACAGTAACTCGATCATGAAAGACCTACACGACCACAATGTCGTATTTCCATCAGACAACAGTTCACAGCATGCTCAACAATGCATATAATATTAACACATAAACCCTAAGGCCGCAGCCAAGGGTCACAGAAGCATCTCACAAGAATACTCTGGAACGTAGGTGCATTTAGGTCTTATCCCCTAACACAGTTCATGCAATCACGAAATACCCCAAGGTCTCAACCAAGGGTCACGAATGTATCCACACAAGAATACCTCGGAACATAGGTGCCATTTAGGTCTTATCCCCTAACACATCGGCCCAACAGATCACAGCTTAAAGAAAGAGCACATCACAACACGTAACAAACAATGATGCATACTCACCACATGAAGTATCGACACACACATGCAATAATGCAATAGGATGATCATCATAATCTAGCAATATTAATTTACCTCAAGCTGGAGACGCTAACCTCTCCACGACCAACATCCCTGAACTAATACATGGTTATCCGAATAATCCAAAATGAAATACAGTCCATAACCAATATCAAACCACCACCTCGAGTTCAATGTCGGCATGATAACTATCCTTGATATCTAATCCCTCACACAATAGACCAAATATAATTCACGTCTCCATTTCCACTAGACATCTTTAAAATCATATACATTATGATTTATCTTAATCCAAGCATAATATACATACCATCATCCCAACAATTCATATTCCATGATACCATTGCTATATGAATCATAAATGAAATGAAAACGAAATCATTCATTAAATATTATGAACTGAGCAAGCATAACTTGCCTCGATACCGATACGATGAAGTTGTGACCAATCCCGTCGTCTTCATCTACAAGCTTTGCAGCCCCAACCAAGGTGGGTCATGCATCCTCCAATTCCAATAGCATGACAACGGACAACCATCAAAGATCACTTAACGCAACCTAGTGCAATGATCAATCAACAATATGTTCGATAACAATCAATACAACCGATATAACCAACTAATCAAACTAAACGGTTCAACGACATTTCGATCATACGAAACCAAACCATATCAACTCTTAACAATACGAATACAAGCCGAAATTCGATAATCAATAATTCTAACAATGTCTTCAACATTCTTGGTTCCGACTTCAATCTTAATTACGGATTAACACGGCTCATCTTTGGAAAGTCATTGGAATAAAATTACCGATTATCATCATCACGAATAATCATAGGCCAAAATTAACCGTAATCCTTCCCAATTCCATAAAATCATGACATGTATAATTCAAGTGTTCTTCAAGGATATGAATCAATCCATAATCATGTTTGTAGCCAACAAAACGACGTGATTCGATGGGTTCTATCATCTAAACCATCATTTAATTCATAATCCAAGGTATATATCATCATGTTCCTTAACATACGATTCATACAACCTCAAGAATCACATCAACAACACCGTAATCATCATTATACGAGGAAGACATCAACAACAACATCAAAATTCGAAATAGAAGAGGGGTGTTATCCAACATACCTCTTGAAGATGAATAATACCATCAAACACTTGAAGAATCATCAATATCTCTTCTTCTCAAGCTCCAAATCCAAGTTCTTAAGCTCATAATCCACTTTGAAGGACCAAGAATCCATCTTTGGGTGTTGAAGGTCGAAAAACGAAGTGAAATTACGAAGAGAAATGAAATGACGGGCGTCCACTTATATAAACCTCTAACGCGTTACGTACGTAACACACCAAGGTTAACGTACGTAACTCACTCTTACGTACGCTATCTGACCTTGGTAGCGTACATAATGATGGTCCAGGTGCCACTGACTCATTTCATTCACATCCTTACGTACGTAACACATTCTCCATAACGTACATAATACGTACGTTGACTTGCTACAGTAACACACCTTCTTAACGTACGTAATGATACATCCTTAACGTATGTAAGGCTCGAAGTTGACTCGATCGCGCCGAAAGCTACCGACACCAGGCCCACCTTCCGACCACGACTTGATCCTGTCTGATTCCCTTCTTAACGTACGTTATGTACCCAACTTAACGTACGTTAAGCTTGCTTATTTACGTACGTAAGCTTCATCACTTAACGTACGTAATGGCTTTCATACTTAGCCATTTTGCTCCTGTCTGTCGTCTCAATATACTGAATACGTACACGCGACATACTGAGTACATACGCTCGTTCCGATAACATTCTCATACGATACATCTGATGCACGATATTCTTAAACATAACTGTTGACCAAGTACGGCAATTGTACAAATATTCATACAGTATATCCGACATCGAAAACACATCAAGCATGTAATATCCTAGAATTAAAACTACCTCGATAGACATACTGGCACGACTGTCACAGTTCCCAAAATTATCCACCCATACTGTGTCGGTCCCACTCTGTACAGTACAACTCAGATAAAATAATGCGAAAAACCGTAGCGAAATTCTAGGATATTACATATCTTCCCACTTAAATAAGTTTCGTCCTCGAAACTCAAAATCCTATCATAACCAATATCTCAATCCCGAAATATCTCAAAATCACGAGACCATGCTCAAATAATCATCATCATCAAGATTGAATAACTGAAAGAACATACTTACAGGTCCGTAAAGTCGATGATCTCCCGTGATACTGGCATACGACTCCCATACAAAGTCTCAACACAATAACACACACCGGCATCGCAATATAGCAATTTGAAAATATTTCAAAAATTTTGGAATCTCCAAAAATCAGTTTGGCTCGAAAGTCGGAAAATTATTTTCAAAAGTCACGCTACTACCACACCGGTAGAGCCACATAACACACATGCCCGGGTTTTACGAAACCTAAGCTCCGATACCATCTTCTGTAACACCCCCAAAACCATCCGGGAATATTACAGCATCGTGGGCCCCACATTGGAACCCACAAGGCTAAAATCATTTTCGCAAATGTTTAAAAAATGCCAAAAGGGCCGATGACGGTAATATTTTAAATACTCAAATATTTTTCAAAACGTTGTTCCCAATTACCGTCAAAATATACCATTTGAAAGCACAAGGCAAAGACACAAAAAGGGCATTTAGAAAGTATACATGAGTTGGAAAAATATTGAAAGCCGTTATAAAATTACACACGCAGCGGATAGAGACATAATTAATTACAATTGCAGCAGAATTTATAAAAACCAGAAAGAACACTCCAATCCAAATAACCACGCCATAGACAGTATCACCGGAAAGCTCATCCCTTCACGACCGCTACTAACTCGAACTCCAAGTACCTAAAAGATAAAGCCCACGACGGGGTCAGTCATAATACTCAACAATAGTAATTATCACATCACATAAACAATTACATATCAATGTAATTTACAGGGTAAGAACATTCCCAACGTAATCTTACTAAGGTAACCTTACCAACCCATCACAATCCACATCAAGTCGATCCTTACCATAATCCACTCTCGCGTCCTTAATTGACGAATGAATTCAAAAGTAACCATCTGTATTGTATCCGAAACGATACCAAGATCCTCAAACATAGACATATCTCCAATACGGAATAATCTGGCCAAGTCCGATTCTGTCCGCTGGATTGCACAATCGGATCCCAATCCTGATAAGACCGATATCACACGGCACATCTGTAACCAACTGTCCCGAGACAATGGCGAGTCCCGGATATCAATTCAAAGCATGAATGCTCACACAATTAATAATGATAAACAATCAATTCAGTAAAATGGGAATATCAGTGAGATGATAACTCCACACAAGATCGACAAAAGATCAACCACGGACGAGAATACCATGATGAAGGATCAACAACCGGGAATACCAACAATACGGTAAACTCCAACAAGATCAATAAAGAGAATAACCGACAATACCGACGATACGGCAAACCCAATAAGATCAATAGAGAGACAATAACTGACAATACCGACGAAACGTTAAACTCCAATAAGATTAATAAAGGAACAATAGTTGAGAATACCGGCGACACGGTAAACTCCAACAAGAGCAATAAGGGATCAACAACCGAGGATACTGACGACACGGTAAACTCTAACGGGAATCAATCAAGGACCAACAACCGCAAATACCAACGGTAAGGCAACTCCCAACAGAATCAATAAGAATCAATAATGTACGAGATTACCAATGATAGGGGGAACTCCAAACGAGATCAATAAAGGGTCGATGACAAACGAGTTTGACCATTGGTATGGTAACTCCAAACGAGATCAGTAAAGGGTCAACGGTGATAGATACACGAGAGAATAAAATCTTCAACCATATACGAATTATATATACAGGATTTCAAAGACAACCCGACTATTGAACAGGTCCGATTATACATGGACTATGAACAACCAATCAACAAGACTCAAGATGGACGTCACGATACGCCGGATCCAGACATGTGTCCGTGTACAAGCCAACCACAGGTATTGATCAAATACACGTTTGGTCTCATACCTAATCAGCCTCACGAAGTACGTCTCGTGTGCACAGTTCAATATGAGGTCGAAACCAACACATGCTACACGTGCCCGCCCCGAAAATCCTACACATGAACGATCAGAACATATCTGACTCCAGATATGCCACGATACGACATGACAACAAATCTCGAAGAAATGCATATCCATCAAGGATCAGAAGACTTTCCAAAAGGGCAACAGTAACTCGATCATGAAAGACCTACACGACCACAATGTGTTATTTCCATCAGAAAACAGTTCATAGCATGCTCAACAATGCATCTAATATTAACACATAAACCCCAAGGCCGCAGCCAAGGGTCACAGAAGCATCTCACAGGAATACTCCGGAACGTAGGTGCCATTTAGGTCTTATCCCCTAACACAGTTCATGCAATCACGAAATACCCCAAGGTCGCAACCAAGGGTCACGAAAGTATCCACACAGGAATACCCCGGAACATTGGTTCCATTTAGGTCTTATCCCCTAACACATCGGCCCAACAGATCACATCTCAAAGAAAGAGCACATCACAACACGTAACAAACAATGATTCATACTCACCACATGAAGTATCGACACACACATGCAATAATGCAACAGGATGATCATCATAATCTAGAAATATTAATTTACCTCAAGCTGGAGACGATAACCTCTCCACGACCAACATCCCTGAACGAATATACGGTTATCTGAATAATCCAAAATGAAATACAGTCCATAACCAATATCAAACCACCACCTCGAGTTCAATGTTGGCATGATAACTATCCTTGATATCTAATCCCTCACACAATAGACCAAATATAATTCACGTCTCCATTTCCACTAGACATCTTTAAAATCATATACATTATGATTTATCTTAATCCAAGCATAATATACATACCATCATCCCAACAATTCATATTCCATGATACCATTGCTATATGAATCATAAATGAAATGAAAACGAAATCATTCATTAAATATTATGAACTGAGCAAGCATAACTTGCATCGATACCGATACGATGAAGTTGTGACCAATCCCATCGTCTTCATATACAAGCTTCGCATCCCCGACCAAGGTGGGTCATGCATCCTCCAATTCCAATAGCATCACAACGGTCAACCATCAAAGATCACTTAACGCAACCTAGTGCAATGATCAATCAACAATATGTTCGATAACAATCAATACAACCGATATAACCAACTAATCAAACTAAACGGTTCAACGACATTTCGATCATACGAAACCAAACCATATCAACTCTTAACAATACGAATACAAGCCGAAATTCGATAATCAATAATTCTAACAATGTCTTCAACATTCTTGGTTCCGACTTCAATCTTAATTACGGATTAACACGGCTCATCTTTGGAAAGTCATTGGAATAAAATTACCGATTATCATCATCACGAATAATCATAGGCCAAAATTAACCGTAATCCTTCCCAATTCCATAAAATCATGACATGTATAATTCAAGTGTTCTTCAAGGATATGAATCAATCCATAATCATGTTTGTAGCCAACAAAACGACGTGATGCGATGGGTTCTATCATCTAAACCATCATTTAATTCATAATCTAAGGTATATATCATCATGTTCCTTAACATACGATTGATACAACCTCAAGAATCACATCAACAACACCGTAACCATCATTATACGAGGAAGACATCAACAACAACATCAAAATTCGAAATAGAAGAGGGGTGTTATCCAACATACCTCCTGAAGATGAATAATACCATCAAACACTTGAAGAATCATCAATATCTCTTCTTCTCAAGCTCCAAATCCAAGTTCTTAAGCTCATAATCCACTTTGAAGGACCAAGAATCCATCTTTGGGTGATGAAGGTCGAAAAACGAAGTGAAATTACGAAGAGAAATGAAATGACGGGCGTCCACTTATATAAACCTCTAACGCGTTACGTACGTAACACACCAAGGTTAACGTACGTAACTCACTCTTACGTACGCTATCTGACCTTGGTAGCGTACGTAATGATGGTCCAGGTGCCACTGACTCATTTCATTCACATCCTTACGTATGTAACACATTCTCCATAACGTACATAATACGTACGTTGACTTGCTACAGTAACACACCTTCTTAACGTACGTAATGATACATCCTTAACGTATGTAAGGCTCGAAGTTGACTCGCTCGTGCCGAAAGCTACCGACACCGGGCCCACCTTCCGACCACGACTCGATCCTGTCTGATTCCCTTCTTAATGTACGTTATGTACCCAACTTAACGTACGTTAAGCTTGCTTATTTACGTACGTAAGCTTCATCACTTAATGTACGTAATGGCTTTCATACTTAGCCATTTTGCTCCTGTCTGTCATCTCAATATACTGAATACGTACACGCGACATACTAAGTACATACGCTCATTCCGATAACATTCTCATACGATACATCTGATGCACGATATTCTTAAACACAACTGTTGACCAAGTACGGCAATTGTACAAATATTCATATAGTATATCCGACATCGAAAACACATCAAGCATGTAATATCCTAGAATTAAAACTACCTCGATAGACATACTGGCACGACTGTCACAGTTCCCAAAATTATCCACCCATACTGTGTCGGTCCCACTCTGTACAGTACAACTCAGATAAAATAATGCGAAAAACCGTAACGAAATTCTAGGATATTACATATCTTCCCACTTAAATAAGTTTCGTCCTCGAAACTCAAAATCCTATCATAACCAATATCTCAATCCCGAAATATCTCAAAATCACGAGACCATGCTCAAATAATCATCATCATCAAGATTGAATAACTGAAAGAACATACTTACAGGTCCGTAAAGTCGATGATCTCCCGTGATACTAGCATACGACTCCCATACAAAGTCTCAACACAATAACACACACCGGCATCGCAATATAGCAATTTGAAAATATTTCAAAAATTTTGGAATCTCCAAAAATTAGTTTGGCTCGAAAGTCGGAAAATTATTTTCAAAAGTCACGCTACTACCACACCGGTAGAGCCACATAACACACATGCCCAGGTTTTACGAAACCTAAGCTCCGATACCATCTTCTGTAACACCCCCAAAACCATCTGGGAATATTACAGCATCGTGGGCCCCACATTGGAACCCACAAGGCTAAAATCATTTTCGCAAACGTTTAAAAAATGCCAAAAGGGCCGATGACGGTAATATTTTAAATACTCAAATATTTTTCAAAACGTTGTTCCCAATTACCGTCAAAATATACCATTTGAAAGCACAAGGCAAAGACACAAAAAGGGCATTTAGAAAGTATACATGAGTTGGAAAAATATTGGAAGCCGTTATAAAATTACACACGCAGCGGATAGAGACATAATTAATTACAATTGCAGCGGAATTTATAAAAACCAGAAAGAACACTCCAATCCAAATAACCACGCCATAGCCAGTATCACCGGAAAGCTCATCCCTTCACGACCGCTACTAACTCGAACTCCAAGTACCTAAAAGATAAAGCCCACGACGGGGTCAGTCATAATACTCAACAATAGTAATTATCACATCACATAAACAATTACATATCAATGTAATTTACAGGGTAAGAACATTCCCAACGTAATCTTACTGAGGTAACCTTACCAACCCATCACAATCCACATCAAGTCGATCCTTACCATAATCCACTCTCGCGTCCTTAATTGACGAATGAATTCAAAAGTAACCATCTGTATTGTATCCGAAACGATACCAAGATCCTCAAAAATAGACATATCTCCAATACGGAATAATCTGGCCAAGTCCGATTCTGTCCGCTGGATTGCACAATCGGATCCCAATCCTGATAAGTCCGATATCACACGGCACATCTGTAACCAACTGTCCCGAGACAATGGCGAGTCCCGGATATCAATTCAAAGCATGAATGCTCACACAATTAATAATGATAAACAATCAATTCAGTAAAATGGGAATATCAGTGAGATGATAACTCCACACAAGATCGACAAAAGATCAACCACGGACGAGAATACCATGATGAAGGATCAACAACCGGGAATACCAACAATACGGTAAACTCCAACAAGATCAATAAAGAGAATAACTGACAATACCGACGATACGGCAAACCCAATAAGATCAATAGAGAGACAATAACTGACAATACCGACGAAACGTTAAACTCCAATAAGATTAATAAAGGAACAATAGTTGAGAATACCGGCGACACGGTAAACTCCAACAAGAGCAATAAGGGATCAACAACCGAGGATACTGACGACACGGTAAACTCTAACGGGAATCAATCAAGGACCAACAACCGCAAATACCAACGGTAAGGCAACTCCCAACAGAATCAATAAGAATCAATAATGTACGAGATTACCAATGATAGGGGGAACTCCAAACGAGATCAATAAAGGGTCGATGACAAACGAGTTTGACCATTGGTATGGTAACTCCAAACGAGATCAGTAAAGGGTCAACGGTGATAGATACACGAGAGAATAAAATCTTCAACCATATACGAATTATATATACAGGATTTCAAAGACAACCCGACTATTGAACAGGTCCGATTATACATGGACTATGAACAACCAATCAACAAGACTCAAGATGGACGTCACGATACGCCGGATCCGGACATGTGTCCGTGTACAAGCCAACCACGGGTATTGATCAAATACACGTTTGGTCTCATACCTAATCAGCCTCACGAAGTACGTCTCGTGTGCACAGTTCAATATGAGGTCGAAACCAACACATGCTACACGTGCCCGCCCCGAAAATCCTACACATGAACGATCAGAACATATCTGACTCCAGATATGCCACGATACGACATGACAACAAATCTCGAAGAAATGCATATCCATCAAGGATCAGAAGACTTTCCAAAAGGGCAACAGTAACTCGATCATGAAAGACCTACACGACCACAATGTCGTATTTCCATCAGAAAACAGTTCACAGCATGCTCAACAATGCATATAATATTAACACATAAACCCCCAGGCCGCAGCCAAGGGTCACAGAAGCATCTCACAGGAATACTCCGGAACGTAGGTGCCATTTAAGTCTTATCCCCTAACACAGTTCATGGAATCACGAAATACCCCAAGGTCGCAACCAAGGGTCACGAAAGTATCCACACAGGAATACCCCGGAACATTGGTTCCATTTAGGTCTTATCCCCTAACACATCGGCCCAACAGATCACATCTCAAAGAAAGAGCACATCACAACACGTAACAAACAATGATTCATACTCACCACATGAAGTATCGACACACACATGCAATAATGCAACAGGATGATCATCATAATCTAGAAATATTAATTTACCTCAAGCTGGAGACGCTAACCTCTCCACGACCAACATCCCTGAACGAATATACGGTTATCCGAATAATCCAAAATGAAATACAGTCCATAACCAATATCAAACCACCACCTCGAGTTCAATGTCGGCATGATAACTATCCTTGATATCTAATCCCTCACACAATAGACCAAATATAATTCACGTCTCCATTTCCACTAGACATCTTTAAAATCATATACATTATGATTTATCTTAATCCAAGCATAATATACATACCATCATCCCAACAATTCATATTCCATGATACCATTGCTATATGAATCATAAATGAAATGAAAACGAAATCATTCATTAAATATTATGAACTGAGCAAGCATAACTTGCATCGATACCGATACGATGAAGTTGTGACCAATCCCATCGTCTTCATATACAAGCTTCGCAGCCCCGACCAAGGTGGGTCATGCATCCTCCAATTCCAATAGCATCACAACGGTCAACCATCAACGATCACTTAACGCAACCTAGTGTAATGATCAATCAACAATATGTTCGATAACAATCAATACAACTGATATAACCAACTAATCAAACTAAACGGTTCAACGACATTTCGATCATACGAAACCAAACCATATCAACTCTTAACAATACGAATACAAGCCGAAATTCGATAATCAATAATTCTAACAATGTCTTCAACATTCTTGGTTCCGACTTCAATCTTAATTACGGATTAACACGGCTCATCTTTGGAAAGTTATTGGAATAAAATTACCGATCATCATCATCACGAATAATCATTGGCCAAAATTAACCGTAATCCTTCCCAATTCCATAAAAACATGACATGTATAATTCAAGTGTTCTTCAAGGATATGAATCAATCCATAATCATGTTTGTAGCCAACAAAACGACGTGATTCGATGGGTTCTATCATCTAAACCATCATTTAATTCATAATCCAAGGTATATATCATCATGTTCCTTAACATACGATTCATACAACCTCAAGAATCACATCAACAACACCGTAACCATCATTATACGAGGAAGACATCAACAACAACATCAAAATTCGAAATAGAAGAGTGGGGTTATCCAACATACCTCTTGAAGATGAATAATACCATTAAACACTTGAAGAATCATCAATATCTCTTCTTCTCAAGCTCCAAATCCAAGTTCTTAAGCTCATAATCCACTTTGAATGACCAAGAATCCATCTTTGGGTGTTGAAGGTCGAAAAATGAAGTGAAATCCCGAAGAGAAATGAAATGACGGGAGTCCACTTATATAAACCTCTAACGCGTTACGTACGTAACACACCAAGGTTAACGTACGTAACTCACTCTTACGTACGCTATCTGACCTTGGTAGCATACGTAATGATGGTCCAGGTGCCACTGACTCATTTCGTTCACATCCTTACGTACGTAACACATTCTCCATAACGTACGTAATACGTACGTTGACTTGCTACAGTAACACACCTTCTTAACGTACGTAATGATACATCCTTAACGTACGTAAGGCTCGAAGTTGACTCGCTCGCGCCGAAAGCTACCGACACCGGGCCCACCTGCCGACCACGACTCGATCCTGTCTAATTCCCTTCTTAACGTACGTTATGTACCCAACTTAACGTACGTTAAGCTTGCTTATTTACGTACGTAAGCTTCATCACTTAATGTACGTAATGGCTTTCATACTTAGCCATTTTGCTCCTGTCTGTCGTCTCAATATACTGAATACGTACACGCGACATACTGAGTAGATACGCTCATTCCGATAACATTCTCATACGATACATCTGATGCACGATATTCTTAAACACAACTGTCGACCAAGTACGGCAATTGTACAAATATTCATACAGTATATCCGACATCGAAAAGACATCAAGCATGTAATATCCTAGAATTAAAACAACCTCGATAGACATACTGGCACGAATGTCACAGTTCCCAAAATTATCCACCCATACTGTGTCGGTCCCACTCTGTGTAGTACAACTCAGATAAAATAATGCGAAAAACCGTAGGGAAATTCTAGGATATTACATATCTTCCCACTTAAATAAGTTTCGTCCTCGAAACTCAAAATCCTGTCATAACCAATATCTCAATCCCAAAATATCTCAAAATCACGAGACCATGCTCAAATAATCATCATCATCAAGACTGAATAACTGAAAGAACATACTTACAGGTCCGTGAAGTCGATGATCTCCCGTGATACTAGCATACGACTCCCATACAAAGTCTCAACACAATAACACACACCGACATCGCAATATAGCAATTTGGAAATATTTCAAAAAATTTGGAATCTCCAAAAATCAGTTTGGCTCGAAAGTCGGAAAATTATTTTCAAAAGTCACGCTACTACCACACCGGTAGAGCCACATAACACACATGCCCGGGTTTTACGAAACCTAAGCTCCGATACCATCTTCTGTAACACCCCCAAAACCAGTCGGGAATATTACAACATCGTAGGGCCCACATTGGAACCCACAAGGCTAAAATCATTTTCGCAAACGTTTAAAAAATGCCAAAAGGGCCGATGACGGTAATATTTTAAATACTCAAATATTTTTCAAAATGTTGTTTCCAATTACCGTCAGAATATACCATTTGAAAGCACAAGGCAAAGACACAAAAAGGGCATTTAGAAAGTATACATGAGTTGGAAAAATATTGGAAGCCATTATAAAATTACACACGCAGCGGATAGAGACATAATTAATTACAATTGCAGCGGAATTTATAAAAACCAGAAAGAACACTCCAATCCAAATAACCACGCCATAGCCAGTATCACCGGAAAGCTCACCCCTTCACGACCGCTACTAACTCGAACTCCAAGTTCCTAAAAGATAAAGCCCACGACGGGATCAGCCATAATACTCAACAATGGTAATGATCACATCACATAAACAATTACATATCAATGTAATTTACAGGGTAAGAACATTCCCCACGTAATCTTACTGAGGTAACCTTACCAACCCATCACAATCCACATCAAGTTGATCCTTACCATAATCCACTCTCGCGTCCTTAAGTGACGAATGAATTCAAAAGTAACCATCTGTATTGTATCCGAAACGATACCAAGATCCTCAAACATAGACATATCTCCAATACAGAATAATCTGGCCAAGTCCGATTCGGTCCGCTAGATTGCACAATCGGATCCCAATCCTGATAAGACCGATATCACATGGCACATCTGTAACCAACTGTCCCGAGACAATGGCGAGTCCCGGATATCAATACAAAGCATGAATGCTCACACAATTAATAATGATAAACAATCAATTCAGCAAAATGGGAATATCAGTGAGATGCTAACTCCACACAAGATCGACAAAAGATCAACCACGGACGAGAATACCATGATGAAGGATCAACAACTGGGAATACCAACAATACGGTAAACTCCAACAAGATCAATAAAGAGAACAACCGACAATACCGACGATACGGCAAACCCAATAAGATCAATAGAGAGACAATAACTGACAATACCGATGACACGTTAAACTCCAATAAGATTAATAAAGGAACAATAGCCGAGAATACCGACGACACGGTAAACTCCAACAAGAGCAATAAGGGATCAACAACAGAGGATACTGACGACACGGTAAACTCTAACGGGAATCAATCAAGGACCAACAACCGCAAATACCAACGGTAAGGCAACTCCCAACAGAATCAATAAGAATCAATAATGTATGAGATTACCAATGATAGGGGAACTCCAAACGAGATTAATAAAGGGTCGATGACAAACGAGTTTGACCATTGGTATGGTAACTCCAAACGAGATCAGTAAAGGGTCAACGGTGATAGATACACGAGAGAATAAAATCTTCAACCATATACGAATTATATATACGGGATTTCAAAGACAACCCGACTATTGAAGAGGTCCGATTATACATGGACTGTGAATGACCAATCAACAAGACTCAAGATGGACGTCACGATACGCCGGATCCGGACATGTGTCCGTGTACAAGCCAACCACGGGTATTGATCAAATACACGTTTGGTCTCACCTAATCAGCCTCACGAAGTACGTCTCGTGTGCACAGTTCAATATGAGGTCGAAACCAACACATGCTACACGTGCCCACCCCAAAAATCCTACACATGAACGATCAGAACGTATCTGAATCCAGATATGCCACGATACAACATGACAACAAATCTCGAAGAAATGCATATCCATCAAGGATCAGAAGACTTTCCAAAAGAGCAACAGTAACTCGATCATGAAAGACCTACACGACCACAATGCCGTATTTTCATCAGAAAACAGTTCACAGCATGCTCAACAATGCATATAATATTAACACATAAACCCCAAGGCCGCAGCCAAGGGTCGCAGAAGCATCTCACAGGAATACTCCGGAACGTAGGTGCCATTTAGGTCTTATCCCCTAACACAGTTCATGCAATCACGAAATACCCCAAGGTCGCAACCAAGGGTCACGAAAGTATCCACACAGGAATACCCCGGAACATAGGTTCCATTTAGGTCTTATCCCCTAACACATCGGCCCAACAGATCACAGCTCAAAGAAAGAGCACATCACAACACATAACAAACAATGATGCATACTCACCACATGAAGTATCGACACACACATGTAATAATGCAACAGGATGATCATCATAATCTAGCAATATTAATGTACCTCAAGCTGGAGACGCTAACCTCTCCACAACCAACATCCCTGAACGAATATACGGTTATCCGAATAATCCAAAATGAAATACAGTCCATAACCAATATCAAACCACCACCTCGAGTTCAATGTCGGTATGATAACTATCCTTGATATCTAATCCCTCACACAATAGACCAAATATAATTCACGTCTCCGTTTCCACTAGACATCTTTAAAATCATATACGTTATGATTTATCTTAATCCAAGCATAATATACATACCATCATCCCGACAATTTATATTCCATGATACCATTGCTATATGAATCATAAATGAAATGAAAACGAAATCATTCATTAAATATTATGAATTGAGCAAGCATAACTTGCCTCGATACCGATACGATGAAGTTGTGACCAATCCCGTCGTCTTCATCTACAAGCTCCGCAGCCCCGACCAAGGTGGGTCATGTGTCCTCCAATTCCAATAGCATCACAACGGTTAACCATCAACGATCACTTAATGCAACCTAGTGCAATGACCAATCAACAATATGTTCGATAACAATCAATACAACCGATATAACCAACTAATCAAACTCAACGGTTCAACGACATTTCGATCATATGAAACCAAACCATATCAACTCTTAACAATACGAATACAAGCCGAAATTCGATAATCAATAATTCTAACAATGTCTTCAACATTCTTAGTTCCGACTTCAATCTTAATTACTGATTAACACGGCTCATGTTTGAAAGTCATTGGAATAAAATTACCGATTATCATCATCACGAATAATCATAGGCCAAAATTAACCGTAATCCTTCCCAATTCCATAAAATCACGACATGTATAATTCAAGTGTACTTCAAGAATATGAATCAATCCATAATCATGTTTGTAGCCAACAAAACGACGTGATTCGATGGGTTCTATCATCTAAACCATCATTTAATTCATAATCCAAGGTATATATCATCATGTTCCTTAACATACGATTCATACAACCTCAAGAATCACATCAACAACACCGTAACCATCATTATACGAGGAAGACATCAACAACAACATCAAACTTCGAAATAGAAGAGAGGGATTATCCAACATACCTCTTGAAGATGAATAATACCATCAAACACTTGAAGAATCATCACTATATCTTCTTCTCAAGCTCCAAATCCAAGTCCTTAAGCTCATAATCCTCTTAGAAGGACCAAGAATCCATCTCTGGGTGTTGAAGGTCGGAAAATGAAGTGAAATTCTGAAGAGAAATGAAATGACGGGCGTCCTCTTATATAAACCTCTAACGCATTACGTACGTAACACACCAAGGTTAACGTACGTAACTCACTCTTACGTACGCTATCTGACCTTGGTAGCGTACGTAATGATGGTCCAGGTGCCACTGACTCATTTCGTTCACATCCTTACGTACGTAACACATTCTCCATAACGTACGTAATACGTATGTTGACTTGCTACAGTAACACACCTTATTAACGTACGTAATGATACATCCTTAACGTACGTAAGGCTCGAAGTTGACTCGCTCACGCCGAAAGCTACCGACACCAGGCCCACTGCCGACCACGACTCGATCCTGTCTGATTCCTTTCTTAACGTACGTTATGTACCCAACTTAACGTACGTTAAGCTTGCTTATTTACATACGTAAGCTTCATCACTTAACATACATAATGGCTTTCATACTTAGCCATTTTGCTCCTGTCTGTCGTCTCAATATACTGAATACGTACACGCGACATACTGAGTACTTACGCTCGTTCCGATAACATTCTCATACGATACATCTAATGCACGATATCCTTAAACACAATTGTTGACCAAGTACAGCAATTGTACAAATATTCATACAGTATATCTGACATCGAAAACACATCAAGCATGTAATATCCTAGAATTAAAATAACCTCGATAGACATATTGGCACGACTGTCACAGTTCCCAAAATTATCCACCCATACTGTGTCGGTCCCACTCTGTACAGTACAACTCAGATAAAATAATGCGAAATCATAGCGAAATTCTAGGATATTACAGGTCCCCAACCTTCTCACCTTCCTTCATCCTAGCACCGAACAGTTGCTTGGATATCTCATATCTAGCAGTTCGACTGTGCTCACCATAAAGCTCGGTTAAGTGAGATAAAATCTGCCTAGCATAAGTCATTTTCTCATGAGCTCTATGAAGCTCATTAGACATAGAAGCCATCATACAAGCATGGACTTTTACGTCATCCTTAACCCACTTTTCGTGGTTTTCAATCTCTTCCTGATTGGCTCTTGTCCGCACTGGAGGCGCCGGAATGTCCGTCTCCAAGACGTATCCAGTGCCTCTATAATGAGGACTATCATCAGATTGCGGAGCCAATCCACAAAGTTAGGTCTGATTAAGGTGTTCTTTTCGAGTAGAATTGCGAGTGGGTTCATTGTCATATTGAGAGTTATGTTCGTCTGCATTAAGTACAACAGATTAATTAGTGACTCGTTCAATTATGATCTGAGTATAGAATTAAGGTCTTTCTATTCTTTTAATCCAACTCCCACTAATTTTATCGGAAGAACACACTCACATGTGAAATTCGGAAGTATCGTTCGCATTACTTCATAGTGGTGATCGAGTTCTTTATGAATCTTAATAGAGAGCAACCGAATAGGTTTCTAGTCTACTAATTTTCATAAAGTGGTGTCCAACACCAACCCATCTAATGGATGACTCGATCTTCTTTTTTCCTTGTTCACTCCCCTCAACCTATACGGTTTCTATGGTTCGTGAACAAGTTAAATTTATACCATCGACTCAAATCAGTTTCACAATTGAATTTTATCCGGCAATCGAACAGGTTTCTAGGGATAAAATTTGCTCCAACCGAAGGCATCCAATGTGCTCCCGGTAATTTATCCATCCTCCCCGAACGACTACCCGATAACTCGGAAGCATAGCACATCTGGTTTGGATTTCAATTTTCCGAAAGCTCGATGGAGGGAAGGAAAACCTTGAAACCTTTTAAACTTAATAATTTGTCGTGGGAGAATTTCGCGATTAATGTTATACTTTGCACATTAATTCATTTAAGCGCGTCTGTAGCATTCATACCATATGAATAAACAATCACAACCTAGTTGATGCCAACATGTAGTTCTTGGACCGTTCCTAGAATCAAAAACTCTGTAATCTAATTACAAGTCTTCGGTCTTGAATCTTCATCTTCTCGAACAGATCTTCCTCCAGTCTTCGTCATTACATATAAATTTTACATTTGAAAAATTGCATCCTAGATACAAATATTTCTAGTAAAATAAATAGGCTCAAAACGGCCTTTACAGCCCAATCGAATAAAAACGAACGATTCAAATCTAGGTCCATGAACCACATCACCATCAAAATTAATGCATCAAACACATTAAAATAAATGGCATGATTGATTAATCTAAATATTGATCTAATCAACAAAAATTAATCCAACTATTAGAATTAATCTAATTAATTCACATAACCATTAATTTTAATTTGTTATGGATAAAATAAATATTTCATTAAATTAATTTCCTTAATATAAAATTACCATAATAATATTTTAGTCAAATTAAATCCAATTAATTTGAGAGAAATTAATTTACCGAAAAAAATATAAAAAATGGAGCCGAAAACACAAGGCCCGGGCCCAGCCCAGCCGCCCAGCCCAGCCCAGCTTGCTGTCGGGCAGTCTCGGCAACCCCCGGCAGCCCCGAGATGCCTGGTCCGGCCATTTTTCGGCTCGTCTTTTCGTCCCGAATCCAAAAATAATATTTTTCTAATTTTTATTTTACACAATTGTATCAGTTTTTCAAAAGAAAATTAGATTTATATTGTAACATAAAATCATGAAAAAATAATTTTTAGATGAACAATTGAAAATCAACGATTAATACGATTATGATTCCAAATCATAAACCATACAATCAAGCATTCCAAATGCTAAATATTATATATACGATCGCAAGACCTACGCCCGATACCACTATTGGGATTCGGTGCCTAAAATGAAGGCACAACAGAAGCAATATACGAATCTAATTCGATCTGAATCCCATAAGAGGATCAATCAAGCTACGTATATACGAATAAATAAAATGAACAAAAGGAAGATTTGAAATCATACCCTTGAAGTTCATTGATTAAATGGTTGTCTCGTCCACGAATCCGATTCGCCAAGCCTTTTGAAATACCGAGCACCGAAGCACCATGCCTCTACTTGCCACGCGCCGGAGAAACGATCGGAATGACATTGCCTTGCTATCCTCCAAGGATACATCTAGAGCAAGGTTGTAGGAGCTTGTAAATTAAGATCACAACACTCCAAGTGTTTATTCTATCTCTCTCAATTAATCTCTCGATTTTTCTCCAAGAAAAAAACTCAATATGAATGTGAAGAAGATGAAGACTATGAAGAAGAACTTCTATCTCTTTCTCTCTATCAATGTGCCGTGAGGAATTGTCACTTCTCCAAAAAAATGAGAGTCTTCACATTTATTCCACCACACTTTAGACAAAATCACCAATAATAATATATTATTAAATGTTGTCCCCTTGATACCTTATGTCATCCACCAATTAAGGTGGAGACAATGACTAAGGGAAAAGTGTGAGGAAATGGGCGTCTATTTAGAAGGAACAGAAGAGTTCATCTCATTTTGGACTCTCTCGAGTCCAAACAGATAAACTCTATTTCGTTCCGATGTATTTATATCAATTAATTAATCCAATTAATTAATCATATCAAATACAAAATAACATAATTAATTTCTCCAAGAAATAATTATATTCATGAATTAAATTAATCACCCAGTAATTTATTTAATTCATTAGGCCATAAATTAATTTATCCAATAAATTAATTTAGACATCCAATGTCCCAAAATAAATTAGACATCCAATGTCCAATAAATTTGATATCCAATATCTAATATTTATAAAGAGAGAATAAGTTCAATTCATTCTGTCGTCAATCCTATTGCGCGACTCGGTAAGTCCGTCTCAGTTAGCAATGGGAGGAACAAAAGAGTAGTAGCACCACCTAGCCAGTCTGGCGGCCTACACTGTACCCCAACTGAGAACGAATGGTTGGGATCATTCAAAAACTATTCTGTCGTGCATACCAGTATACATATAAACTCTTCTTTCAAATGTCCCGATCAAGTTATAGGGTCACGGTCAGTCAAACCCTATCTGTACTTGACGCTATGCATGAGTTAATGTAAATCGAGATCATCGAGCTCTCGTGTATCCAATACAACTAGCTCCAATGCTTTGGCCAAAGACTTATGATCTCATCCGCCAATAACCGCACAGGACATAAAACCCGTTCACTAACAGGAGAAAGAATTCTATCTTGGTATTCAGTAGGACCTGCTACTTGTCTGTCAAGATGCACGTCGAGGTTGACCCACACCTTTCGATTTTCTGGGTCGAACTACTCTAATGAAAATCTTAACGTCACAATCACATCCCTACTAAATCCTCAAGTCGAAGGTTCACAAATACCTATCACAACCTTTCGATTCCGTCATTGACTGTCCCGGAGTGAAATCCGTGTGACGAATCGAGGGTGAGTCGGTTCGAGTATACTAATCCAATTAGCGTACTTATAACATGTGCTCCCACTAACCATTAGTGTTCGACAGGCACTCTCCAAGTCAAAGAACATGTCATACAAGTCTTCACATAAACTTAACACCCAGTCAAGTTTCATCGACTTGCGAACGGTTAAGTATTTGAGTTATAAACCTTTCCAGTGCCAGTCCCCTTATCTAATAAGGAGTGGAATGTTTTGCTCTCAAATACACGGATTAGTTTCTATATATATATTTACGAGTCAGGAATACCAGTGACTACCAGTAAATCAAGAAACATACAATTGCCTTATGATAATGATTTACATAATAACAAGTACAATGCCCTCACTCAACATCTTCTGAGTGGCATTCGAGGGCATACTCATAACACGGGTTGTATGGATTTTATCTTAAGGAGGCGAGATGAATAAACTAGCTTATACATATGTTTTAAATGGTTAAGACTTATATAGGTTATACAAAACGGTTTTGGACCTATGGCTTATTTGGGATTAATTCGATTAAAACGACATAAGATGTCATCCCAAATGATAATCTAAAGCCTCTTTTAATTACAGGGGACATGCCAAAGCTGTGTCTGTGGTTATTTGATCGTTAGATTATAATTCATATATGTATATGTGATACATAATATTTGAGACTAACATGTTGACATAAGATGTCATCTCTATAGATAAAAACTAAACTTCTTTTATTTGCGAGGGACATACCAAAGTTGTGCTTGCATTTACTTGATCGTTAGATTTTAAAATCAATATATCTCAAGAATAACTTTGCATATTAATATTGTAGAATCAATGGCGACAATCAATACAAACTTATTGCGATCAATTCTTGACAAAGAAAAACTTTCTGGCACTAATTACCTTGATTGGTCAAGGAACTTGACAATCGTTCTCAAAGCTGAAAAGAAGCAGTACATTCTGGAGAACCCAATTCCTGATGAACCAGAATCAACCTCCACCAAATCTCAAAAAGATGCTTATAGTAAGCATATGAATGATTCTTTGGATGTGACATGCCTTATGCTAGCAACCATGAACTCGGAGCTGCAGATACAGTTCGAGGACATGGAAGCTTATGAAATGATGGGTTAGCTTAAGGAAATGTTCCAAGACCAAGCCTGTCAGGAAAGGTTTGCCACTACGAAGGCATTGAATGGTTGTAAAACGTCTTCAGGTACTTCTGTGAGTGCTCATGTCCTTAAGATGAAGGGCTACATTGAGCATCTTGAAAGGCTAGGAGCTCCTATCAGTCAGGAACTCGCTACAGATATGATCTTAACATCACTGCCTTCAGAGTACGATCAGTTTGTAGTAAACTTCAACATGCACAACATGAAGAAGACTATTACTGAGTTGCATGGGATGCTAAAACAAACTCAGACAAATATTAAGAAAGTTGTTCCTAATGTTTTAATGATTCAAAAGAAATGGAATAAAAAGAAAGGGAATAAGATGGCCCCGAAAGATAAAGGTAAGGGTAAAATGTAAATGTTGCCTAAACCTAAACCTAAACCTTTCAAGAAGTCATCGAAACAATTCAAAGAGGGGACTTGATACCACTGCAATGAAACTGGTCATTGGAAAAGGAATTGCAAAGTCTACCTGGAAGAAATGAGGAAACGGAAGAGCGGTGAGACTGCTGCTTCAGGTATTCTTGTTCTAGAAGTCAATTTATCTACTTCTTCATCATGGGTATTAGATACCGGTAGTGAAGCTCACATTTGTGTGAATGCGCAGGGGCTGCGAAAGAGTAGACAACTGGCAAAAGGTGAAATGGACCTACGTGTTGGAAATAAAGCAAGAGTTGTTGCTATTCCCGTAGGGACTTATGATATAAAGCTACCTAGTGGACTTGTATTGGAACTTAATAATCGTTATTGCATTCCTGCTATGGGTAAAACATTATATCAGTTGCTTGACTTGATTTGGAAGGATATGACTTTAATATTGAGAATAGTATAATGTCCATATTTAATAAAGGTACTTTTTTATGGAGATGCCTTTATGAGTGGGAGATTATATCCCATAAATCTTGAAAGTTCCAAATCTGTCTATAACTTGAATGTCAAAAGACTTAAATCAAATGATTTAAACCAAACATATTTCTGGCATTGTCGTTTGGGCCATATAAACGAGAAACGCATAACCAAACTCTATAATGATGGAATCTTGGACACATTTGATTTAGAATCATATGATACGTGTGAATCTTGCTTATTAGGCAAAATGACCAAAGCTCCTTTCACAGGCCATACTGAGAGAGCTGCAGATTTATTGGGCTTAATACATACTGATGTATGTGGACCAATCAATAAAAATGCTAGAGGAGGTTTCCAATAGTTCATAACGTTCACGGATGACTTAAGCAGATTCGTATATATCTACTTAATGAGTCATAAGTCTGAGTCGTTTGCGAAATTCAAGCAATTTCAAAATGAAGTACAAAATCAGTTAGGCAAAACTATTAAAGCACTACGATCAGATCGTGGTGGTGAATATTTGAGCCATGAATTTGACGATCATCTCAAAAGTTATGGAATTGTTTCACAACTAACTCCACTTGGAACACCTCAATGGAATGGTGTGTCGGAACGGAGAAATCGAACCTTGTTAGACATGGTTAGATCGATGATGGGTCAAGCTGGTCTTCCAATTTCTTTCTGGGGTTACGCCTTAGATACTGCTGCGTTCATTTTAAATCGAGTACCATCTAAATCAGTTCAAAGCACACCATATGAGATATGGACAAGGAAACAACTTATTTTGTCTTTCCTTAAGATTTGGGGTTGTGAAGCTTATGTGAAGCGACTTATCACTGATAAATTATCACCCAAATCGGATAAATGTCTTTTTGTGGGATATCCTATGGAAACTAAAGGATATTACTTTTACATCCCAGGAGAGAACAAAGTGTTTGTTGCTCGATTTGGAGTATTCCTTGAGAAGGAATTTATTTCCAAGAAGAATAGTGGGAGCAAAATATCTCTTCATGAGATGAGAGAGCCATAAATAGATACTGAACCTTTAGATAAAACTGATTTAAACTCACATAAAGATGTTGAGACCACTTCTTCTATACCAGCTCCATGTAGGTCTATACGTTATCATCGTGAACCTGAGAAATATGGATTTCTCATCATAGATGACAAAAATGTGGAACTCATGGATCTAGATGAGCCCACAACCTACAATGAAGCAACTACTAGCATTGAATGCGAAAGTTGGCTTGAAGGGATGAAATCCGAAAATGCAATCCATGTATGATAATCAAGTATGGACTTTGATTGATCTTCCTGAAGGTTCCAAAGTAATTGGTTGCAAATGGATATTTACAAAGAAAAAGGACATGGATGACATTGTACAAACATACAATCACGACTCGTGGCGAAAGGATACAGACAGACTCATGGTATTGACAATGATGAAACCTTTTCGCCAGTTGTAATGATTAAATCAATTAGAATTATACTTGCCATAGCAGCATATTATGACTATGAGATATGGCAGATGGATGTCAAAACCGCTTTTCTTAATGGAAGTTAGATGAGGATGTGTATATGATACAGCCCGAAGGTTTTGTCGATCCTAATAATCCTAATAAAGTATGTAAGCTTCTAAAAGCCATTTATGGTTTGAAGCAGGCATCCCGGAGTTGGAATTTTCATTTTGGTGGAAAAATCAAAGAGTTTAGTTTCATTAGAAATCAAGACGAACCTTGTGTATACAAGAATATTAGTGGGGGCGCAATTATTTTTCTAGTACTCTATGTGGATGATATCCTACTCATTGGAAATGACATCCCCACTTTGCAAAGTGTTAAGCTTTGGCTAAGTAATTGTTTTACAATTAAGGACTTAAGGGAAGCTGCCTATATACTGGGTGTAATGCCCTGGTCTTTTCTATGCATGAATTATTATGACCTCAAGTGAGACATTAGAGTTTTGCATTCACAAATAATAAAATTCTGACTAATGGAGTAAGTTTAGAACTATTTACACGTTTTAAATTCAGAAATCAGATGTTCGGTTATCTGCTTGGGTTTATCTTCCGAATTTGATTTTTATGTTTCGATAGACAGAATCGTGATTCCGTCGACTTCTATATACACTACTTTTACGTTACGAGTACGATTTTCAAAAGTTTACTTTTTGAGTTTTCGGGTATATTTTATGTCGAGTCGTTTTCTCGGATAATTCATGTTCCGTAAATCGCGAAACTTTTCTCCGACTTTAAGATGTAAGTGCGACACGATAATTTAAGTATATGTCATACATTTAATACCCGAGTAATTTTATTTGTGGAGGAGCAAAACATAAAATATTCTTCGACCGGTTTATGACGACGCCTAGGGTTAACCTAGTATATAAAGGGACATCACCTCCCTTTCTTTCTCATCATCACTTCATCTTCTTCCCTCTTCTTCTCTACTTCAGCCGCCCCTCCCCCTTCACCATTGAATAACATCATTGTTCTTCATTAAGAACTCAAGTTACAAGCTCACTTTGTGTTCCAAACTTGAATCCAAGTTCATATTCAAGTAAGTTACCTCATTCTCTTCATTTCTACCCAAGTAAAAATAGGTTTTGGACCACTTTAAAATTTGGAAAATATATGAAGAGTTTAGGTTTAATGTTATAATGTTGTGTACGTTGTTTTTAAGTTGATTTTAAGGTTCTTCAAGTGTTTAGAACAAGTTGTAATCATGTCTTGATTTTCTTCATGTTGGCCAAAAATTTGAGGGTTTCATAACCTAATCATGTGTTGTTTTTCTTATGATTTTCTTACACAATATGTTGTTATATGATGATATGATGCTATGATGAATTTATGGGATTTTTATAAAATGTTTGGTGTTTTGAAAGCAAGGAAGAATAATGCTTAGTTCTTGATATGTTGTTGTATGTTCAAAAGTAACTTGATAATTGTGATGAGGTATGAAAGGAGTACATGATATGTTTTTGTTAGATTTTTATAAAATGCTTTTGAAAATTTATTTGAAAACAAGAACATGAAGTTAGATTTATAAAGTTGGAAGATGTGTTGGTAATATTTGATGTAGTTAAGGAGCATGTTATGTATTGAGGGTTTTAAAGTAATATTTAGGTCATTTTTATGTTAGGATCAAGACTTTGATTATCAACATGAGTGTATGTTAAGTGTTTTGTTTGATGTTAATGATGTTTGAATGTTAATGTTGGAAAAATAAGAATGAGTAAGTAGTCATTTTGCAAAAGAAAAGATTATGAAATGGAGTTCGTAATGTCGAGGAGCATGCTTGTATGTAGACTCCTATATGTGTTATAAGTATGATATGTGTGATTAGAGTTTACATGTTTAGGGTTTTCGTTGCTAGAAACGAGCTTTAGGTTAATATGATGTTTTTCCCATTTTCGTCGGAGGTTGGTAGTTTCGTCACACTTCACGGAAACGGCCATAACTTTCTCCATGTTTCATATTTTTGAGATCTGTAAAATGTACATAAAACTAGACTTCAGTGGATTTCCAGTGGTATAAGATTCACTATCTAGTTCTTATTGTGCATTGACATAATGCTTATTCTTTCCAGACTTGATGCACATTATTTTATGATTATGATTAAGTGTTTTATGATGTTTTTTTTGAACCAAGTGATGTGTAACGGAATCGAGTATCGGGTACCGTTGTTAGTATCTTTATATGTTATGTGGTCAGTTAGGTTCTATAATGCCCCAATTGAGGAAATAAATAAAATAAAGGTAAATTTTGACGAAAATAATTTCTTTTGAGAATATAAAAATTCTCGCCTACAAAGTCGAGTCGCTACAATGACATAAAATAAATACCTTTAAATAAGGTAATATTTCATCATAAATACGAGGTAAAAATTTGCGGCGGAAGAATAATTTATAATTTATAAATTTTCAAATCGAAGTTTCCCCAATGAGTTCCAAAACATTAGACATAAAGAAACATCATATAATAATTCCTCTTTCATATGCCCTCTCGGCTCGCTCCTTCGTCCATCCGGATCGGTTCAACCTGCGGGTTCAATAAAGGTGGGGGTGAGCTTCCTTCAGCTCGTATAAATCACACTGATCACAGTAATATACAATCTCATGGAAAGCATAACATGAATAATCTATCATATCTTTCCTCAACATGAATGCATACTCACAATATTACGTGCAGCATGAATCGAGCACGCATAACACGAATATTGAGGTTGCGCAGGTGCCCCCGCAACAACATGAAACATACACGCAATACCATATATACATGAATCAAGCAAGTATGTGAATATTGGGTTGAGCATGTAATATCCATAACTTTCCATTTTTAGCAGTTTCCATTTTTGGTGTATGTGTATTTTTAGCGACTCGCTTGTAACCATTTCGACATTGTGAATCTACTTTATTCTTGAAGTTTTTCCATTTGGATGAGTTTTGGTGATGTTTTCACGTGATTTCATTTTATGACATGTTTTGCCGTATGAACGTTCGATTCTCGTAAAACTCGTTCGTTTTCATTTTTTCTTGGTTTGTACAAGTTCATATGATTGAGTTGGTCGTGTTGAGACTTTCGGTTTGTAAATCCGACGTCGTTTCGTGATTTTTGGACACTTGGGCCATTTTTGTAATTTCCTATAAGTTTAGGGAATCTCATTTTCATTGTCGCATTTCGGACCCTCCGGTGGTCGGAATTATATTTTCTTTCAGCGCTTAACTCCGTCGTCTTGTATGCTTCGTGTTTATGTTTCTGGATTCTGGCCTTGTCGTGCGTTTCGAGTATTGTACCTTCGACAGCAGCGTACTGCTGATGTGGGCAGTAGTACTGAACTGTTGTGTAGGTAGCGCACGCTACTCCTGTTACCTTGCGTGCACTACCGATGTGCAGTTAGCGTACGCTAACTCACTATTGTTAGCATGCGCTAACGAGTGGTAGCAGTAGCTATTGATGTTGGATTCTATTTGTCGGGTTGTAGTCTTTTATTTGAATTGTCGTATTATTGATGATTGTTTGTCGTTGTCGAATGTCTTGTTGGTACGTTAGCCTGGTGGATTCCACAGTGTGGGGTCCACGGCGCTGTAATATGCTCTTAATGTCTTGGGGGTGTTACAGAGCATGTGTCCCCACACAATATGAAACATACACACAATACCACATATCACATGAATCGAGCACGTATGTGAATACTGGGTTGTGCAGGTGTCCCCACACAACATGAATCTTAAGATAACCTCTTACATAAATACAGGTGAGCCTGATTTACGACGTGTATCATAATTTATAAACATGAATTGAATATCACATATGCAGTCCAATTAAAGCAATTAAAGTGATAGTGAAAATTCCCACCTGAATAAATGATGGTGTCTGACTTGAATTGAAGATGCTCGACTCACAGTCCTAAGCCCGTAAATCCTTGATAAAGTCTACATATAATAATAATTATTATAATCCTTACAATTTATTATTTATATAATAAATGAAAGATATGAATATCACTATATAATAACTGAAAATAAATTATAATTGCTAATTAATATTAACCGAAGAGTTAACATTATTAATGACTGAAATTAAAATACTTATGCATAATTTCAGATTAATTAGTAAAGGTTTTAAAATTGACTGGGGTCAAATTGTAGGAGTTGAAAAGCTGACTGGATTAGAATCGAATTAATTTAAACTGTGTGGGGCTGAATTGAAAGTTGCTGAAAATTGTGAGAACTAAATCGAATAACCCTAAAATCCAGCGGGTATAAATATCCCTTTTCTCACCGCAGCCGATAATTACTCCATTCTTCTTCTTCCCGTGAGTTCCCTTCTCTCTCTAACAGTTTCCCTCTTTCTCCCGTCTCTTCTCTCCAAACTCTCCTTCTCGGCCGAAATTAAATCGCAGTACACACACACAGAAATTGGAAAATCGCACTGAAAGTCGGAAGAACACACACTGGTCATGCACACCGCACGAATTGAAAAGAGAAAACGACCGGCGAAGTGGTCGCGGTGCGGCGGCAAGGCGGCTTCCGATTCGAAAATTCCTCAGCTGTAAATACAGAAACACACACACACGCCGTGGTAGATTGGAAGCCAGAAGGAGTCGGCGGTGCAGAAGATGTCCGGTGGTTCGCGATGTAAGGTCTGGAGGCGCCGGTTCGGCGACGGTGCAGCAATGGGGACCTCCAACGGCTAGCCCACAGCAAAAGTCCGATTTAGGTTGGGTATATGTTCAGGTAACGCAAATTAAATTTTTGTATTCTGGGGTTGAGGCATGATTTTCGATTTCGGCTCCATCGACTAATGGGAAACTCAAATCTGAGCCAAATCGGCTGAGTTCCGAGTGGTCCCTGATGTGGGTTATGTTCGGGTTCGGGATTTATGTTGGATTTTCAGGCTCGGGTTTGATTTGGGTAATAAACGAGATGAGTGTTGTTTCCTGTTTCGTGAGTTCATATTCTGAGCGAATGAACTCGGTTGAGTTTTGGTTTGTAATTTGGTAGGGAAAAGGCTGAATATGGTTTCTGATTCCCAAATTTGAGTTCGGGTTTCGGGTTCGAGGTTTGGCCATGAGTTCGGGCCATGTTGTTTGATGATTTCGAAATTGATTTACGTTCTTAATGTTGAAGTTCTGATCTTAGACCATATTTGTAGTTGCAGAACAAAAGAAAGGAGGATTTTTAAAGGTTTACCTTTACTGGGAGTGGAAATTGAATGGTGATGATGGTCTATCCTTGCAGTAGAAAGATGTTGTGTGTTCAACGTGATGGACTTAAAATGATGCACTATTTTGTTCTTATCTGAGGGCCGAGAGGTGGGATTGCTGGATCGATCGTGTAGTAGGGAGATGATGCCTTCTTCTCCTTCTCCTTCTTTGTAAATTTTCTGGCGATGAACTTGTGTATTGGATTTTCTTTTCTGTATTTTTTTTGAACGATGGGTGTTGAACGATGGCTGGGGACGGCTGGGAAAGTTAGGGTTGTATTTTGTATTGTGTATTCTGGTACTGAAGAGACAGTATATTTATACTGTATTGAATTAGGGTTAGGGTATAATTTTGGGCTTTAATATTATTCTGGGTCAGCACATGTTTGGGCCATTGATAATAATAATAAGAGGAGGAGGAGGAGGAGGAGGAGGAGGAGGAGGAGGAGGAGGAGGAGGAGAAGAAGAAGAAGAAGAAGAAGAAGAAGAAGAAGAAGAACAGTAGTATTAATAACATCGATACTAATAATAGTAGTAAATGACTACTAGAATGTAACTGACAAAAATGACTCGGGCTAGGACTTGTGATACGTTGAAAAGAATGTTCATGATTCTTTAAATTGAATTAAATAACATGAAATGTATTATAATATTATTATAAAATAATAATATTGCATTATAAAAATGGCGGGTATTACATCCTACCCCTCTTAGAAAAATTTTCGTCCTCGAAAATAAATGATATAGCTCGATTGAAGAAATTCGGATAACGAGCTTGAAGTTCTTCTTCGCGCTCCCAAGTAGCTTCATCCTTACTGTGGTTACGCCATTGGATCTTGACAAACACCTTCTCTTTGTTCCTCAATTGCCGGACTGATCGGTCGAGAATCAGTTCTGGTTGTTCTTCATAAGTAAGGTCTTTGTTCATCTCTACGGCGGTATAGTTGATGACGTGGCTGGGATCGTGCACATACTTTCTCAACAATGATACGTGGAAGACGTTGTGCACAGCCGAAAGTTCTGGGGGTAAAGCCAAACGGTAAGCTAACTCTCCAATCCGCTCGAGAATTTCGAACGGTACAATGTATCTCGGTCTCAACTTGCTCCTCGGACCAAAACGAACAATTCCCTTGGTAGGGTATACCTTCAGGAATACCTTGTCGCCAACACAGAATTCGAGATCCTTCCTACACTTGTCGGCGTAAGACTTCTGATGATCCTGTGCTATCATGATCCTCTCACGAATCTTATCCACCATGCCAACTGTCTGTTCGATCATCTCGGGACCCAAAATCCTCCTTTCACCTACCTCATCCCAATACAGTGGTGATCGACACTTCCTACCATATAGGGCTTCATACGGTGTCATACCGATCGTCGACTGGTAACTGTTGTTGTAAGCAAATTCTACCAAAGGCAATAGTCGTTCCCAATTATTTCCTATATCTAGCACACATGCTCGCAACATATCCTCGAGGATTTGGATGGTCCTCTCGGACTGACCATCAGTCTGAGGATGATAGGCCGTACTAAAATTCAACTGTGTTCCCAAGGCTTCTTGCAAACTCTCCCAAAACGCGATGTGAAATGAGTATCCCTGTCGGATACTATAGATACTGGCACTCCATGCAACTTAATAATCTCCCTGATATAAAGTTGAGCATACTGATCCATTCGAAAGTTCATCTTAACTAGGAGAAAATGAGCTGACTTTGTGAGTTGGTCCACAACAACCCAAATAGCGTGATTTTCTCTTTTCGTTCGAGGCAAACCTACCACAAAGTCCATCGTAATGTGTTCCCATTTCCATTCTGGGATATGAAGTGACTTAAGTAATCCAAAGGGGCGTTGGTGTTCTGCCTTCACTTGCTGGCAAACCATACACTTTCGGACAAAGTCTGCCACATCTCTTTTCAAACCTTCCCACCAAAATATCCCCTTAAGGTCTTGGTACGTGTGCTGTATATGGAGTACTATGTGCCTCCTTTAATATTGATTCTCTCAACTTAACAACATTGGGCACACAAATCCTCCATTCATAATATATCGTGCCATCATCGGACACACTAAATCCCTTATCCACGCCTGAAAGAGTACATTCTTTCATCTTGACCAAGAAGTCGTCCTGTCCTTGACCTTTTTTGATTTGTTCCCTCAAGGTTGGTTGTACCACCAAACCAGCCAATAATGACTCAACTGGACTCGATGGTGTAGCTATCTCAAGGTTCATCCTTGCAAATACCTTGACCAAGCTTTCCTCCTTGGTCAACAAACAAGTTAGGTCTCCTATTGCCTTACGGCTTAATGCATCAGCAACTACGTTTGCTTTACCAGGGTGGTAATGAATTGTACAATCGTAGTATTTGACCAACTCAAGCCATATGCGCTACCTCGTATTCAATTCCTTCTGTGTGAAAATATATTTCAGACTTTTGTGGTCTGTATAAATTTCACACTTACCTCCATAAAGGTAATGTCTCCAAATCTTCAGGGCATGAACTACCGCTGCTAATTCCAAATCATGAGTAGGGTAGTTCAGCTCATGCGGTTTGAACTATCTCAAAGCATAGGCAACTACCTTACCCTCTTGCATCAATACACATCCCAAACCTTGCTTGGATGCATCACTGTATATGACGAACTCTTTCGTCGGATCGGGAATCGTCAAAACTGGTGCAGCAGTCAGTCTTCGCTTAAGTTCTTGGAAACTCTTTTCGCATTTCTCATTCCATAAGAAAACTTCTCCCTTTCTAGTCAACTTAGTCATCGGTGTAGCTATATTAGAAAATCCCTCGATAAATCTCCGATAATAACCGGCTAATCCCAAGAAGCTGCGAACTTCATTCGCATTACTCGGCACTTTCCAATCATTGACTGCTTCTACCTTAATCGGGTCAACCTCAATTCCTTTAGAAGTGACCACATGTCCCAAAATGCAACTAGGTTAAGCTAAAATTCACACTCGTTGAACTTCGCATATAACTTCTCCTTGCGCAGTATGCCCAATACTGTTCTAAGATGATGCTCATGTTCAACCTTGGTCTTTGAATATACAAGTATGTCATCTATGAACACAATGACAAACTTAACCAAATAAGGTTGAAATACACGGTTCATGAGGTCCATGAATACCGCTGGCGCATTAGTCAAACCAAATGGCATCACTATAAATTCATAGTGTCCACAACGAGTTCGAAATGTGGTGATATCCGGATATCAAATCTATCTTCGAAAATACTCCCGATCCTCCAAGTTGATCGAATAGGTCCTGTATTCTAGGAAGTGGATATTTATTCTTTATCATGAGTCGATTAAGTTCATGATAGTCAATGCACATCCTCAAACTTCCGTCCTTTTTCTTCACGAAGAGCACTGGCGCACCCTGTAATATTTGGATTTATTATTGTGTATTTCATATGTATTTGAACCTTGTATTATTCGGAATTGTGATCTCGATAATTGGAGTATGATGTTTCTCACATTTGTATCCTTGTACATAAGTATAACAACATGCAAAATTTCTCATGCAAACTCGTGATAGCGCACGCTAAGAATATAGCTTAACGTGTATTATCGGGCTACAACTAGCGCACGCTACGAATGAAGAATTGTGTGTGCTAGGCAGTCAATTATTGAGCTAGACATCTAGCACATGCGCCAGCCGGACGCGGGTCCGGATAAGATTCCCGCGGGTGGAACTGGACAGTTTTGGAGTCAACTCTTATTTAGCGTGCGCTAAGGGAAGTATGATAGCGTGCGCTAATCAGCTATTGTGCATAAACTTTATTTAAGGGACAGCACTCCATTTCTTTTTGTTCCCTTCACTTGTCCTCATTACTTGATAGTCCATAGAGCTTATTATTCTCCTTAAACACACTTAGAACACATCTACTTGCTCATTGGAGATTGAATGTCACTTGTGATTGATCGTTGAAGTGGGGAAACACCTTGGATTGGCATACAAACAACTGGAGCTGGATTCTACCTTTTTGACTCGGTGTTATCTTCATATTAAGGTATGTTAATTCTTTCTCCAGTCTTAGATTCGTGTTCTGAAGAATTAGATGAATCATGCTATCAAGATATTTAGTTCCATTGATGAATTATTCAACAAACATCATGTTTAGAAGTGGGAATGATTATAGTTATAATATCATCGTTGAAACATCGTAGTTGGAATTGTTAGTTCATCTTTAAGATGAAGTCTGAATGTATAAATGACAATGGAATCTAGTGCATCAACCTGAGATCACGAACTTCATATGAGAATGATAATCGAGTTGGATATAAGAGTTGTGATGATATTCTTTTCCTTGAATTCAAAGATGTTTGAATCCATAAGATCATTCATAAGTTTATGAACATGACATGTAGACGGATAACGTACGTTAATCACTGAGGAGTTCGTAATTTCATCACCGTTAGAATGGTCTGCTGCCCAGTAGTGAAACTGCCATGCACGCTTAGCTACGCTAAGCTATGCAAATTAACGTACGCTATTGGGCATGTTTAGCGTACGCTACGTTTGGTACGTAACGTACGTTAAGTTATCAGGCGAGTCAGTCGGCTGACCAGTGAGGACTTTCGATACATAGTTAGCGCACGCTAGGCTTCGATCGTTTACGTGCGCTAACGAGCAAACTTAACGCACGCTACGTTGAATACGTAGCGTACGCTAAGTAGTTTAGGCAGATGACGTTTTATGAACTTTCGGCCATAAATTGGATTGTTAGACATTCGTACGACGTGAGATGAATTCTATATTATTTCTTTTGTTAAGGTTCGAGCTTGCTACGTGATTGATCGAAGGGGCGACCTTCGAGTGTTTTGTTTTTCGTGGAAATAGTATTCTTGTCTTCGAATCGAGGCAAGTACCTTAATTGTTTTATGTATTGATATTATACATATTGTTGTACATGTATGTCATTGTTGTATGTCCACCTCGTGTTGGTCCGACGGGATCATCGGGGGATCTATGCTAGCGTGCGCTGGATCATCGGACAGGTTTTCCACCTCGGGTTGGTTTGACGGTATCATCGGGGGGTCTAGGCAGTGAACGCTGGATCATTGGAATTACCATGTGTATGTTGTGATATCATGTGTGTATGTTATTATTGAGTTTCTCGCAGGAGAAGACTCGTTGGTTCTTTTGTCATTTATGTTATTATTATTCTTCATGAGGTATTGAATAATATGTTGTGGTACTTGTACTAGCAATCGTTGTGCTAACCCCTTCGGGGGTGAATATTTGTTTATGTTCAGGATCCAGGAGAGCAGGGAAACAACCACTGGAGTCGCATGACGACGAGGGTGCAGAGTGATGTTCCGGTTGGGTTTATTTGTCTGTTGTTTGTACCGTTTTAATAAGTACTCGAGTACATAGTCGTTTATGATGATTTGGATTTGATGATGTATTAATACTTTTCCGTTGAACATTCGTATTTTCAGTATTGGTCAGAACTGTTGTATCTTATTTCCGTTATTTTCATACGTTGGTATCTGTTAATGTCTTTTCAATTCTTCAGCCTTGTAAATCTTTATGTAAAGGATTTACGGCGCTGTAATATTCCTGAATATATCGGGGGTGTTACAGAATATGGTATCGGAGCTAAGATTATGGATATCTTGGCCATTGGGTTAAAATAGGGGTCGTATACGTCTTTTGAGATAACCGGCCGCGAATAACATCACTGTACTGCTTACGTCTTCGTGGGAACGGTGGTTATAAGTTCCTAAACTCTATCTCGTCCTTTACATGTTGTATCTCTTTATACTTGAACATTAGAACGATATTGTTTCCTGTATATTGAGTATTTATGCTTACAGTATGTTGAGAGGTGGACGTGGACGTGGACGTGGTCACGGTCGCGGACGCGGACGAAGGAATGCAGAAAGAGAAGCTTCGCCTTCTTATCAGGCCAGCCACAGCTCAGGCGAGCCGCAAAGATCTATTAATAATGAACCGGAACCTTCTGTGCCCGAAATCCTTCGTCAGGTGGTGAACCAGATAACTCAATTCGTCCAGGTCGTGGACCGAATGCAGGTGGCGGTGGGATTACAGCAGGGAGATAGATAGCAAGGGATCCCAGACATGGGAAATCGAGGTGACCGATGGGTGCAACAGGTGGCGAAGATGCGACCACCCAAATTCGACGGCTTTTCTGAGACTCCCACTTGGGACCATTGGTTGAAGGAATTGGAGAAAATTTTTGCCGGAATTAATTGCCCAGATGACCGAAGAGCTTCTATTGCTCAGTACTTTCTGATAGGGGAAGCATCCTAGTGGTGGGAAGCCATCCGGCCTGCAGATCATGATGCTGACTGGACAGAATTTAAATTGATAATGGAAGCTCAGTACTGCCCTCATCCTGTGAGGGAAGGCAAAGTTCGGGAGTTTTTCTCCGCACAGCCATCAGACGAACCCGTATCCCAGACAATTAAGACGTTTAACCAACAGCTGGCATTTGTTCGACATCTGGTCAGAACAGATGCAGAAATGATGATCTATTTTGATATGAGGATGAAACCAGAAATCCAGAGGTACATGTCCGGTTTTGAATGTACCACTCTCCGTCAATACCAGGATAAAGCATTGGCGTACGAAATCAAAGAAGCAGCAATTGAGAAGTTTACGAAATCCAAGAAGCAGAAAGTCTCTGGTACTTTTACAGAGCATAAGAGCAGCGGGCCCCGCAAGGCCCAGTCATCTTTTCATTCTTTCAAGAAACCTCCGCACCCATCTAGGAGCGAAAAGAACTTCGGAGCAGCATCAACCATGACAGATGCCACCAGGAAATGCTTTAACTGTGCCCAGACAGGGCACTATCGACGGAATTGCCCCCTACCTGTCGTGACTTGTTTTGATTGTGGACGGGAGGGACATCGTGCGGTGTTCTGTGAAGAGGCTGCAAAGTCTTTTAGAGCCCGTACACCGTAGCTAGTTCAGAAGGAAGCTAGTATCCAACAGACGCAGCAAAGTGTACAGATGCCTCAGAATTTTGGCCGCGGACGAGGCAGAGGACAGTGGGACCGAAAGGGTACATCGAGTGCCGGATCTATTCCCCAACGTCTGTACGAGATGAGGAGAACAGACGATCAGGATGCTGCTGTCGTATCAGGTACTGTTCAGATCATTTCCCAGCCAGTTAGCGTTTTATTCGATACAGGAGCTACGCATTCATTTGTATCCTTATCTTGTGTAAATCGTTTGAATATTTCTGGTTTTCATAATTGTGAACCTTATGTTGTTGGTTTACTGAGTGGAGAGAGAATTGTTGGAAACTTAGAAACTAGAGATTTCCATGTATCGTTTGGAGGCAGAGAGTGGCTCTCAAATCTGATTGTAATAGAAATGCAAAGAGACGGCCTGATACTCGGAGACGATTGGCTTAATCGATATGGAGCTATTGTAAACTACCGAAGAAGGAATATCTCGCTGATCGCTGACGATGGTTCCGAAATACTATTTGAAGGATGGAAACCAGGAAGCTCAGAAAAGTTGATCAAGGCGATGAAAGTTGTCAAATTGTTGAAACAGGGCTGTACCGGATACTGGTGCTATGCAATGAAGAAAGAAGACGAAATTGTGGAACTTTCATCCATTCCTGTTTTGAACGAATTTCCGGATATATTTCCTGATGAGTTACCTGGACTACCTCCACGACAAGATGTAGAATTCACCATCGAGCTGGAACCCGAAGCTACACCAATTTCTAAGGCATCGTATCGTATGGAACCTACTGAGATGTATGAACTGAAAAAAGCAGTTGGAGGAGTTATTGGACAAAGGCTATGTCCAGCCAAGCGTTTCACCCTGGGGAGTGCCAGTTCTTTTTGTCCGGAAGAAGGATGGATCGCTTCGACTGTTTATTGACTATCGAGAGCTGAACAAAATGAAGATTAAGAACAAGTATCTGTTGCCACGGATTGATGATTTGTTTGATCAGTTGCAAGGAGCAACAGTATTTTCTAAAATCGATCTAAGATCAGGATACCATCAACTGCGGATTAAGGAATCTGATGTTTCGAAATCAGCATTCAGAACTCGTTACGGACATTATGAGTTTGTAGTGATGCCGTTTGGCCTCACTAATGCACCTGCTGTATTCATGCAATTGATGAACTGAGTGTTCATCGAATATTTGGATAAATTTGTGGTCGTGTTCGTTGATGACATTCTGGTGTATTCTAATAGCCCGGAAGAGCATGCACAGCATTTACAGATTGTGTTAGACCTATTGAGAAATGAAAAATTGTACGCCAAACTCTCTAAGTGTGAATTCTGGCTAAAGGAAGTAATGTTCCTCGGTCATGTGGTATCAGTTGAAGGAGTCCGAGTAGATCCTCAGAAGATCGAAGCGGTTATGGATTGGAAGCCTCCAAAGAACGTGAAAGAAGTCTGGAGTTTCTTAGGACTTGCTGGGTATTATCGTCGGTTCGTGGAAGGATTTTCCAAAATTTCCCGCCCACTTACTCGACTACTGCAGAAAACACAAAAGTTTGAGTGGAACGAGTTGTATCAGAATAGCTTTGATGAATTGAAGAAGAGATTGAAGACAGCACCGATTTTAGCACTTCCACAGGGAACTGGAGGATTTATAGTTTATAGTGATGCTTCGAACCAAGGACTCGGTTGCGTATTGATGCAGAATGATAAGGTGATCGCTTATGCGTCACGACAGCTAAAACCTTATGAAGTGAATTACCCAACGCATGATTTGGAGCTAGCAGCAGTAGTTTTTGCTTCGAAAATCTGGAGGCATTACCTATTCGGGACTCACTGTCAAATCTTTACGGATCACAAGAGTCTCAAATACATCTTCAGTCAGAAAGAATTGAACATGCGGCAAAGGAGATGGCTGGAACTTATTAAGGAATATGACTTGGAGATTCTTTATCATCCAGGCAAAGCAAATGTAGTGGCCGATGCACTTAGCCGCAAGCATGTTTCTATCCAGATGCTGGAGACTCTGACCTCCCAGCTCAGCATTCAACGAGAGATGATTCGAGAAGGAATTTAAGTATGGTTACAAAGAGTCCAAGGACAACTATACGTGATGGAAATAACTTCATCGTTAACCGAAGAAATCAAATCTAAGCAGGCAGATGATCCTCTGATGATTCGATTACGTGATGAAGTGATCAAAGGGAAGGCCCCCGGATTCGTAATTCATGATGATGGAGTTTTCAATTTCAAAACCGACTCTGCGTTCCCGATGTCGATGTTCTGAAACAGACGATTATGAAAGAAGCTCACAGCTCGCCCTATTCTATCCACCCGGGCACCAGTAAGATGTACAAGGACTTAAAGCAGAATTTCTGGTGGGGCAACATAAAGAAAGATGTAGCGGACTATGTTTCGAAATGCTTGACTTGTCAGCAGGTTAAGATCGAGCATCAACGACCTGCCGGGATGTTGAAGCCACTCCCGATTCCTGAATGGAAGTGGGAGGACATATCGAGGGACTTTATTACTAGTATGCCGAGAACCTAGATAGGAATGAACATGATTTGGGTGATAGTTGATCGTTTAACCAAATCAGCTCATTTTCTAGGCATTAAGGACACGTGGGGACTAGAGAGGTTGGCACGAGTATTCATTTCAGAGATAGTCCAATTGCATGGTATGCCGAAGACCATTATTTCTGATCGAGACGGTCGCTTTGTATCACATTTTTGGAAAGCAGTTCATAAGGCCTTGGGGACCGAATTGAACTTCAGTACAGCTTATCACCCGCAGACTGACGGACAATCCGAAAGGACCATTCAAACGGTGGAAGACATGCTGAGGGCCTGTGCCTTAGATTGGTCAAACGATTGGGAAGTTCATCTACCGTTGATTGAATTTACCTACAACAATAGTTGGCATACTTCCATTAAGATGGCACCGTTTGAGGCATTATACGGGAGGAGATGCATATCGCCCCTATGTTGGGGCGATTCATCAGACTTGATCGGGATAGAACCAGAGTTAATCGTACAGACACGAGAGAAAATAGCCTTGATTCGTGAAAGGCTATTGACCGCCCAGAGTCGACAGAAATCTTATGCAGGCGTACGCCGTCGCCCATTGGAGTTCAGTACTGGAGACCATGTATTTTTAAAGGTTTCTCCTACTCGGGGAATCTTTCGTTTTAGAAGGAAGGGAAAACTGAGTCCGAGATATATCGGGCCATTTGAGATCCTCGAGAGAGTTGGAGAGTTGGCATACAGATTGGCATTACCGCCGTCATTGAGCCATGTTCATAATGTGTTCCACGTATCCCAGTTATGGATATATATACCGGATCCTAGTCATGTCATTGATTTCGGCGAGATCGAAGTCGCTCGGGATGGAACGTTTGAAGAAAGACCAGTCAAGATACTCGAGAGTCGAGTTAAGCAGTTGAGGAACAAACCAATTATTTTGGTCAAAGTTCAGTGGTCATGCCACGGGGTGGAAGAAGCCACTTGGGAAACGGAAGATAGCATGAATTCCAGATACCCAGAGTTATTTTCGTCTTGAGTTTCGGGACGAAACTCCTTTTTAGTAGGAGAGTATGTAATATCCGGATTTATTATTATGTATTTCATCTGTATTTGAACCTTGTATTATTCAGAATTGTGATCTCGATAATTGGAGTATGATGTTTCTCACATTTGTATCCTTGTACATAAGTATAACAACATGCAAAATTTCTCATGCAAACTCGTGATAGCGCACGCTAAGAATGTAGCTTAACGTGCGTTATCGGGCTACAACTAGCGCACGCTATGAATGAAGAATTGCGTGCGCTAGGCAGTCAATTATTGAGCTAGACGGCTAACACATGCGCCAGCCGGACGCGGGTCCGGATAAGATTCCTGCGGGCGGAACTGGACAATTTTGGAGTCAACTATTATTTAGCATGCGCTAAGGGAAGTATGATAGCGTGTGCTAATCAGCTATTGTGCAGAAACTTTATTTAAGGGACAACACTCCATTTCTTCTTGTTCCCTTCACTCGTCCTCATTACTTGATAGTCCAGAGAGCCTATTATTCTCCTTAAACACACTTAGAACACATCTACTTGATCATTGGAGATTGAATGTCACTTGTGATTGATCGTTGAAGTGGGGAAACACCTTGGATTGGCATACAAATGACCGGAGCTAGATTCTACCTTTTTGACTCGGTGTTATCTTCATATTAAGGTATGCTAATTCTTTCTCCAACCCTAGATTCGTGTTCTGAAGAATTAGATGAGTCATGCTATCAAGATATTGAGTTTCGTTGATGAATTATTCAACAAACATCATGTTTAGAAGTGGGAATAATTATACTTATAATATCATCGTTGAAACATCGTAGTTGGAATTGTTAGTTCACCTTCAAGATGAAGTCTGAATGTATAAATGACAATGGAATCTAGTGCATCAACCTGAGATCACAAACTTCACATGAGTATGATAATCGAGTTGGATATAAGAGTTGTGATGATATTCTTTTCCTTGAATTCAAAGATGTTTGAATCCATAAGATCATTCATAAGTTTATGAACATGACATGTAGACGGATAATGTACGTTAATCACTGAGGATTTCGTAATTTCATCACCGTTAGAATGGTCTGCTGCCCAGTAGTGAAACTGCCATGCACGCTTAGCGTACGCTAAGCTATGCAAATTAACGTACGCTATCTGGCATGTTTAGCGAACGCTACGTTTGGTACATAACGTACGTTAAGTCATCAGGCGAGTCAGTCGGCTGACCAATGAGGACTGTCGATACATAGTTAGCGCACGCTAAGCTTCGATCGTTTACGTGCGCTAACGAGCAGACTTAACGCACGCTACGTTGAATACGTAGCGTACGCTAAGTAGTTCAGGCAGATGACGTTTTATGAACTTTTGGCCATAAATTGGAATGTTAGACATTCGTACGACGTGAGATGAATTCTATATTATTTTTTTTGTTAAGGTTCGAGCTTGCTACGTGATTGATCGAAGGGGCGAGCTTCGAGTGTTTCGTTTTTCGTGGAAGTAGTATTCTTGTCTTCGAATCGAGGCAAGTACCTTAATTGTTTTATGTATTGATGTTATACATATTGTTGCACATGTATGTCGTTGTTGTATGTCCACCTCGTGTTGGTCCGACGGGATCATCGAGGGATCTATGCTAGCGTGCGCTGGATCATCGGATGGGTTTTTCCACCTCGGGTTGGTTTGACGGAATCATCGGGGGGTCTAGGCAGTGAACGCTGGATCATTGGAATTACCATATGTATGTTGTGATATCATGTGTGATTATCATGTGTGTATGTTATTATTGAGTTTCTCGCAGGAAAAGACTCGTTGGTTCTTTTGTCATTTATGTTATTATTATTCTTCGTGAGGTATTGAATAATATGTTGTGGTACTTGTACTATCAATCGTTGTGCTAACCCCTTCGGGGGTGAACATTTGTTTATGTTCAGGATCCAGGAGAGCAAGGAAAGAACCACTGGAGTCGCATGACGATGAGGGTGCAGAGTGATGTTCCGGCCGGGTTTATTTGTCTGTTGTTTGTACCGTTTTAATAAGTACTCGAGTAGGTAGTTGTTTATGATGATTTGTATTTGGTGATGTATTAATACTTTTCTATTGAACATTCGTATTTTCAGTATTGGTCAGAACTGTTGTATCTTATTTTCGTTATTTTCATACGTTGGTATCTGTTAATGTCTTTTCAATTCTTCAGCCTTGTAAATCCTTATGTAAAGGATTTATGGCGCTGTAATATTCCTGAATATATCGGGGGTGTTACAAACCCCATGGCGAAACACTCGGTCGGATGAATCCAGAGTCGAGCAGTACCTGGAGTTGTACCTTTAACTCTTGCAATTCCTTAGGCGCCATCCTATACGGTGTAATACCCGGTTGTAATTCAGTAATTATCATTCAGTATTTATCATTCAGTAATTGATACTCAGTAATTTCACTCATTAATGATCAATTGTCACTCATATTCAATCATGGTATTCATCATTCAGAGTAATTGTATCGTGTATCAATCGTCATTCGTCACTAATCTAATTGGAGTTTCGTGCCGTGTTTATCATCGTTGTTATTTTCGTTGTGGGCTGTGCGTGAGGAGTAGCGCACGCTACGTACTCTTTTTAGCGTACGCTAATTGAGTACAGGTAGCGCACGCTACCACTCAGCATTAGCGCACGCTAATGTTACTGGTTGCGATCCGGAAGGTACCGGACTGCAGGTGAGTTATTTGTAGCGCACGCTACGAGTGGTAAGTAGCGCGCTAGGGTTGTAGTAGCGCACGCTAAATATGTGGAGTAGCGCGCTAGGGGCGGATCGAGTTGAGTCCGGTGGCTCCGGATCTTGATCGATTAATTCATAGCGCACGCTATGAGTGATATTTAGCGTCTGCAATCGATATTATAGCGCACGCTAATCGTTGGTTGTAGCGCACGCTATCGAGATCAGATCGGAGGACAGAAGGTTTACGGATTCCGATCGGGCATCACATAATTCGTTAGCGCACGCTAACAATGGGTATTAACGCACGCTAATGGCATGACCGTAGCGCACGCTACAAAAAGGGTACGCGCGCGCTCGTGTTCGGACGGTGGAGTACTGGACTACCCAATTATCCGTTAGCGCACGCTACGCACAAGGAGCTAGCGACGCTAACACGGAATGGCTATATATTGGACGATTAGCTTTGAGTTCGTCATTTTATCATCCTTTCTCATTCCCTCATCGGTTTCGGGCGATTTTGGGCATTTTGGAGAGTTCTCTTCGAGCTTCTATCATCCATCATCATCTTCAAGTCTCTGAGTTGGATTATCATCACTTCATCATCTCCTTAACATCGAATCAGAGGTATTAATCTCTTGGATCTAAAATTTCGGATTTTTGGGTTTTTCCTTCCGATTTCTTCGTGTAAGCTTGGATTATCTTTGGAATATGTTAGATATGGATTATCTACCTTGGATAAGTATATTCTTACGGATTTAATGGTTATTTTCGGAATTATTTCAAGAACCCTTGGGGTTGACTTCGGTTATTTGGGTATTTTCCGATTAATGTAGTTGTAATCTCGAATTGTGGATTCCTAATGGATTATTGATATCATTGAAGTGTTTTGTTAGTTCGATATACTCATTTTGGTGTTGGTTTCGATATATTCGGGATTGGATATTTTCGAAGTCGTGTGGTTGGTTACGTATTCGTTGGAATGCCCCTATGAGTTTGATTATCGTTGTTTTCGACCTTTGGGTTAGTCGTGTTTAGTTGCTTGATACGTGTATTGAACGGTTGTTGGTAATTATTGTTATTCAAGGTTGTTCGAGCGACCAGCATTTCATTTAGGACGTTGTTCGTGGACGGACATTCTTCATCGGTATTGAGTAAGTTAATTCTTACTCGGTTAAAAGGATATCCATTCCTTTTGAGGTTGTTCATTCATAATCGTAACTCATTCATCATTGTATTAACCGTATCAAAACTTGTCATTGTCAATTAATCACCTCGATCATAAGGAGCAGCGGTTCCAATCATTTCATTAAGCTGTCATTCATTTCACCATCATTTAATCTTGGTGAGTCATGATTCATTTTCGTTGTCACTCTTGTCATATTGTGGCATTCCGGGTCATACTGGCGTGCCGGTTGGTATGTGTAGGATTTTCATGTCGGGCACATTATAGTCGTGTGTTGGTTGGTGGCCTCACATTGGGTGTGCACACGAGTTGATGGCTTCGTGAGGCCGATTAGGTACAAGACCACACGTGTATTCGATCGATACTCGTTGGTGGCTTGTGCACGGACACATTTCCATCCCGGACGTAGTGTGGCGCCATTCCTTTGAGCCGTATCATTTGTTGATTCATATAGCATGTTTGATTGCGTATGTTTCGACAAGATATTGTATAACCGTGGATAACTCATGATTGTGTATTTTCAACTCTTGAGGATTGTTGTTACGTATGGCCCCATTGGGGAATCTTTTTTAGTCATGGCAAGGCTAAAGCACGGGGTGAGCACGGTGACAGCGAGGAGTCCCACTGATACTAGTAGGGGGCCCCAGTCTTTTCAGTCATTTATGTTTCCTTCATTTATTCCGCTGCAGACATTCCGTTTGAATATCCATTTCACTCAGTGTTGTATATTTTATCTCCATATAAAATATACTTGTATTGATATCATCACAGGTGTGTTGTATGAAACTCCTTATCGGAGTAATTAATTGTGTAATGTGGTTCGGTACTACATTTACCCTGCGTAATTTACTCATTTTCATTAGCCTGGTGGGTCCCAGTCGGGGGTCCACGGCACTGTAATATCCGCCTAGTTTGGGGTGTTACAGAGTTGGTATCAGAGCGTGGTTTTGAATACTACCTTCCGAGTCATGTCTCATTTGAAATCATCGTCATCGGACTAGTATCATTGGACTTTCGCGTCACGTGTGACCTGTGCAAATGCCGAGCCAATCAGACCAAGAACTGTAAGATTTCTGATGCCATGGTATAATTTCTGGCAATAATCATTCATTCATAATTCATCAGTTAACAATACTCATTCATCATCTTCAATTGTGATCAAGTCGATAATGTTAACTCATTAATCACTCAATTCACCTCATTACTCAGTTGTTGATCTTGAAGATCATATCATCAATCTTGTTAAATCGTTCAAGATAATCATTTCAGTAATTTCATCAGATAATCATGTCACGTTAATTAATCATTCATGTAATCGCTGTATTTGAGCGCGTATGATCATTTTCATCATTTCATAATATAATCATAATATGATACTCATGCGAGATATATAATCATCATATGACTTTCCACTTCAGTATGGAAAGGGCTGGCAGAGGACGTGGAGGACGAGGCCGTGGAGCGGGCCGAATCCCGAGAACTCGTGTGAATACACGTGCGAATGCCAGGAATAATGTTAACTCATCGAGCAGTGACGCTGCCACTCATTCACCTGGACATGATCATTCGCTATCAGGGAGTCGAACCCGGGACACAGCTCAGTCAGAGGGTGTTCGAGTCGACCCACTCGCCTTTATGCATGGCATGATGGCCCAAATGACTCAGATGGCACAACTAATGGAGGCGATGCATAACTCCACTACTCAAAATCAACAGGCTCCTCCACCGCCACCTCAGAGGCAAGAGAGGGGTGTAAGCAATATCATTAGCGATATCTCTCGCCAGCGACCACCTACCTTTGAGGGCTCATCTGAGCCGGCAGATATTGTTCATTGGCTTGAGCATTTCGAGAAGTTATTTGCTATGGTGGATTGCCCTGAAGGGCATAAAGTTGCAGTTGCGGCTTACTATCTTGGTAAGAGCGCTCATTCATGGTGGCTATCGTTGAAGCCCACAGACGGATCATGTACTTGGGATCAGTTCAAAACTCTCATGATGGAGAGGTACTATCCGGCCCCACTCAGGGAGGCCAAGTTGTCGGAATTACTCACTCCCGACCTTTCGGCGGATGATGATGTTCTCGCAATCGCCGAAAAATTTCAGGAACTTCTTCCGTTCGCCTCATCTATCATTCACTCGGAGGCGGACAAGATCAAGTATTTCAGCAAGAGGCTGAAACCTCGTATGCGGCTACAGTTGCTTAATCATAATTGTGCCACTCTGGCCGAGTTCATTGAGAAAGCTCTCACTTACGAGCTTACTGCTAAGGAAATTGCTAAGCAACAACCCTCATCGGTGGCAAGAAGTCTAAGAACCGTAATCGGTCGGCGGGAGTCGTGCCACTTTCAAGAAACCACGTGCGGGCTCTACCTTTTACGGCGTCCTCGGTGACGCCTAAACCGCGGAATCTCGATCCACGGCGGCGGTCCGCCATCACTGTTTCAGCCCGTGAAGAAACGAGGTCATTTCAGCACCAAATGTCCGGCAGACTATCACGTGCCACAATCAGGGGTTCTGGGCATAGGGCCCGTTTTGCCGTAGGGACTCTAAACCTACTCGGCGTCATCTCGGGCCCCAGTCATTCGGCGGTGCGTAATCAAGCCACTCGGTCGGCGTCGTTCAAGGCAGCAGGAGCTAAAGGCGAGCTAAGAGCTATCGAGGCAGGAGCGTCCGGTTCGGGGCAGCAAGCCCCGAATTTATGAGATGAAGAAGACAAGCGATCCAGGAGGCCGGATGATCTCGTGTACACTCGATATTCTATCTCAACTTTGTGTGTACCCTTTTTGATCTTGGTGCATCGCATTCATTCATTTCCGAGTCATGTTTGAGTAGACTACGTCGGGTAGTGCTACTAGTTGTGAGCCTTATGTCATTGGTCTACGATGGTAGACGAATTATCGAAATCGTGAGATTTAGAATTGTCGATTGACTTCATGGTCGTGTATGGCCAGCGGACCTAATCGTAGTAGATTTGCCGAGGGACGACGTCATCTTGGGTATTGATTGGATGGATCGTCATGATGCCATCATTAGTGTCCGTAAGCGTGTGATCACTATCATTTCAGACGATGGGGTCGAATGTGCATTTCAGGGAGGTAATCCCGGCTGTTCTGGTAAGGTCATTAATTTGATGAAAGCAGTAAGATTACTCAATCAGGGATGTGTCGGTTATTGGTGCTATATGACCAAAACCGAGAAATCATCAGTAATGTTGACAGACATTCCGGTAGTGAAGGAATATGCCGATGTTTTTCCGCAGAAGTTACTGGTTTGCCTCCACGAAGGATGTGGAATTCACGATTGAGTTGGAGCACGATGCGTCCCGATATCGAAGGCACCGTACCGGATGGCCCCGACCGAAATGCAGGAATTAAAGAACCAACTTGAGGAATTGTTCGAGAAGGGTTATATTCGACCGAGTGCGTCCCCGTGGGGAGCACCAGTGTTATTTGTCAAGAAGAATGATGGTTCGTTCCGCTTGTGTATTGATTACCGGGAATTGAACCGGGTGACGATCAAGAATAAGTATCATTTACCCCGTATTGATGATCTCTTAGATCAACTTCAGGGAGCTTCAGTATTTTCCAAGATCGACTTAAGATCGGGATATCATCAGTTGCGGATTCGAGAGTCGGATATCGCAAGGACGGCGTTTCGAACACGCTATGGTCATTATGAGTTTGTGGTTATGCCGTTTGGGTTGACTAATGCACCTGCGGTATTCATAGAATTAATGAATCGGGTTTTCATAGACTATCTGGATCAGTTCGTGGTTGTCTTCATTGATGACATTTTGATTTATTCTCGTGACCGGGAGGAGCACGGGTCTCACCTTCATCAAGTTCTCGACGTGTTGAGGCGAGAACAACTTTATGGGAAGTTTTCCAAATGTGAGTTTTGGATGTCCGAAGTGACGTTTCTCGGACACGTAATTTCATCAGACGGAGTTCGTGTCGATCCTCAGAAGACGGAGGCTATCCGAGATTGGCTACCTCCGAAGAATGTCAATGAAATCCGAAGTTTCCTCGGATTAGCGGGTTATTATCGGCGATTTGTGGAGGGATTTTCTAAAATCGCTCAACCCATGACGAACCTTTTACGGAAGGATAAGAAATACACGTGGTCCGACGCGTGTCAACAGAGTTTTGAGGAACTCAAGAGCCGGTTAACTTCAGCACATGTCCTTTCTTTACCGCAAGGGACGGAGGGATTTGTGGTTTATTGTGATGCGTCCGGACAGGGTCTCGGATGTGTGCTCATGCAGAATGGAAAGGTTATTGCCTATGCTTCACGGCAATTGAGACCTTACGAGGTTAATTATCCGACTCACGATCTGGAGCTAGCAGCCGTGGTGTTCGCTTTGAAAATTTGGCGTCATTATCTTTATGGCGTTACCTATCAGATATTCACCGATCATAAGAGTTTAAAGTATATATTTACTCAGAAGGAGTTAAATATGCGACAGAGACGGTGGTTGGAACTAATCAAAGATTATGATATCGAGATCCTTTACCACCCGGGCAAGGCGAACGTTGTCGCCGACGCCTTGAGTCGTAAGTCCGTTCGAGAGCGGATGCTTGCTCGTTTAATGATTCGAAGGAGCTTGGCGAGAATTCCTTAGACCGAGATCGAGTCCGGCAGCGAGTTCAGGGACAGCTTTGTATGTTAGAGATTTCATCGTCTCTTGAGGAGGTAATTAGAAAGAATCAGAGTTCAGACCCTTCTTTGTTGCGCATCCGTGAAGATGTGGCTCAGGGGAAAGCCCCTGGATTCGTGGTCCACGAGGATGGACTTTTGAGGTTTAAGAACCGGTTGTGCGTACCGGCGAATGACGAGTTGAAAAACTCTATTTTGAGAGAAGCTCATGCTACACCTTATTCTGTTCATCCGGGGTCCAGCAAGATGTATAAGGACTTGAAACAAAATTACTGGTGGAGTAATATGAAGCGAGAAGTCGCAGAATTTGTTTCGAGATGCTTAACCTGTCAACAAGTTAAGATTGAACATCAGCGACCGGCGGGTATGCTGAAACCTCTCCCTATTCCGGAGTGGAAGTGGGAAGACATTCTACGGATTTCATCACGAGTTTGCCGACGAGTCGTCGTGGCATGAATACGATCTGGGTGATTGTGGACCGCTTAACTAAATCAGCTCATTTCCTTGAGATCAAGGATACGTGGGGTCCCGAGAGACGGGCTCAGTTGTTCATCAAGGAGATAGTGAGACTGCACGGTACTCCTAAGAGTATCGTTTCCGATCGTGACGGACGATTTGTATCCCATTTTTGGAAATCCGTTCATCGTGCTATGGGAACTCAGCTTAATCTCAGTACCGCTTTTCATCCTCAATCCGACGGACAATCTGAGAGGACTATTCAGACCTTAGAGGACATGTTGAGGGCATGCGTCCTCGATTGGAAGGACGATTGGGAAGCCCAACTACCATTGATCGAGTTCACGTATAATAATAGTTGGCATGCTTCGATTAAGATGGCACCTTACGAGGCCTTGTACGGTCGTCGTTGTCGATCTCCTTTGTGTTGGGATGACCTATCAGAATCAATCGGCACCGAGCCCGATATGCTTATAGCCGCCCGTGAGAAGGTAGCTTTGATCAGAAGTCGTTTGTTGACCGCTCAGAGTCAACAAAAATCATATGCAGATAATCGTCGTCGACCGTTAGAATTCGAGGCTGGTGACCATGTGTTGGTCAAGGTATCCCCGAGTCGTGGTATCTTCCGTTTTGGGAATAGGGGTAAGTTGAGCCCGAGATTCATTGGACCGTTTGAGATTCTGGATCGAGTAGGCGAGTTAGCTTACCGATTGGCTTTAGCTCCGGCGTTGAGCCGAATTCATAATGTGTTTCACGTATCTCAGTTGCGGAAGTATGTTGCCGACCCGAGTCACATACTTCAGTTCGATGAAATCGAGATTGCCGATGATCATTCATATGAGGAACGTCCTATACGAGTTTTAGAGCGGCGAATCAAGCAGTTGAGGAATAAGACGATTCCTTTGGTTATAATTCAGTGGTCTAGACACGGAGTCGAAGAGGCTACGTGGGAAACCGAGGATAGTATGCGGGAGAGTTATCCCGAGTTGTTTGACCCTTAGTTTCGAGACGAAACTCTTTTAAGGGTGTATGTAATACCGGTTGTAATTGATAATTATCATTCGGTATTTATCATTGATGAATTGATACTCATTAATTTCACTCATTAATGATCAATTGTCACTCATATTCAATCATGGTATTCATCATTCGAGTAATTGTATCGTGTATCAATCGTCATTCGTCACTAATCTAATTGGAGTTTCGCCGTGTTTATCATCGTTGTCATTTTCGTTGTGGGGCATGCGTGAGGAGTAGCGCACGCTACGTACTCTTTTCGCGTACGCTAATTGAGTACGGTAGCGCACGCTACCACTCGGCATTAGCGCACGCTAATGTTACCACAGTTGCGATCCGAAGGTGCGGGCTGCAGTGAGTTATTGTAGCGCACGCTACGAGTGGTAAGTAGCGCGCGCTAGCGTTGTAGTAGCGCACGCTAAATATGTGGAGTAGCGCGCGCTAGGGGCGGATCGAGGTTGAGTCCGGTGGCTCTTTGGATTGCCGGGATTAATTCATAGCGCACGCTATGAGTGATATTTAAGCGTCGCAATCGATATTATAGCGCACGCTAATCGTTGGTTGTAGCGCACGCTATCGAGATCGAATCGGAGGACGAAGGTTTACGGATTCGATCGGGCATCACATAATTCGTTAGCGCACGCTAACAATGGGTATTAACGCACGCTAATGGCATGGCCGTAGCGCACGCTACAAAAGGGTGCGTGGCGCGCTACCGTGTTCGGACAGTGGGTACTGGACTACCCAAATTATCTGTTAGCGCACGCTACGCACAAGGGCTAGCGCACGCTAACCTGGAATGGCTATATATTGGACAGTTAGCCTGAGTTCGTCATTTTATCATCCTTTCTCATTCCCTCATCGGTTTCGGGCGATTTTGGGCATTTTGGAGAGTTCTCTTCTAGCTTCTATCATCCATCATCATCTTCAAGTCTCTGAGTTGGATTATCATCACTTCATCATCTCCTTAACATCGAATCAGAGGTATTAATCTCTTGGATCTAAAATTTCGGATTTTTGGGTTTTTCCTTCCGATTTCTTCGTGTAAGCTTGGATTATCTTTGGAATATGTTAGATATGGATTATCTACCTTGGATAAGTATATTCTTACGGATTTAATGGTTATTTTCGGAATTATTTCAAGAACCCTTGGGGTTGACTTCGGTTATTTGGGGATTTTCCGATTAATGTAGTTGTAATCTCGAATTGTGGATTCCTAATGGATTATTGATATCATTGAAGTGTTTTGTTAGTTCGATATACTCATTTTGGTGTTGGTTTCGATATATTCGGGATTAGATATTTTCGAAGTCGTGTGGTTGGTTACGTATTCGTTGGAATGCCCCTATGAGTTTGATTATCGTTGTTTTCGACCTTTGGGTTAGTCGTGTTTAGTTGCTTGATACGTGTATTGAACGGTTGTTGGTAATTATTGTTATTCAAGGTTGTTCGAGCGACCGGCATTTCATTTAGGACGTTGTTCGTGGACGGACATTCTTCATCGGTATTGAGTAAGTTAATTCTTACTCGGTTAAAAGGATATCCATTCGTTTTGAGGTTGTTCATTCATAATCGTAACTCATTCATCATTGTATTAACCGTATCAAAACTTGTCATTGTCAATTAATCACCTCAGTCATAAGGAACGACGGTTCCAATCATTTCATTAAGCTGTCATTCATTTCACCATCATTTAATCTTGGTGAGTCATGATTCATTTTCGTTGTCACTCTTGTCATATTGTGGCATTCCGGGTCATACTGGCGTGCCGGTTGGTATGTGTAGGATTTTCATGTCGGGAACATTATAGTCGTGTGTTGGTTGGTGGCCTCACATTGGACTGTGCACACGAGTTGATGGCTTCGTGAGACTGATTAGGTACAAGACCACACGTGTATTCGATCGATACTCGTTGATGGCTTGTGCACGGACACATTTCCATCCCGGACGTAGTGTGGCGCCATTCCTTTGAGCCGTATCATTTGTTGATTCATATAGCATATTTGATTGCGTATGTTTCGACAAGATATTGTATAACCGTGGATAACTCATGATTGTGTATTTTCAACTCTTGAGGATTGTTGTTACGTAGCGGCCGTTGGGAATCTGCATTTTAGTCATGGCAAGGCTAAAGCACGGGGTGAGCACGGTGACGGCGAGGAGTCGATGACACTAGTAGGGGGCCCAGTCTTTTTCATTTATGTTTCCTTCATTTATTCCATTGAGACATTCCGTTTGAATATTCATTTCACTCAGTGTTGTATATTTTATCTCCATATAAAATATACTTGTATTCAGTATCATCCTGGGTGTGTTGTATGAAACTCCTTATCGGAGTAATTAATTGTGTAATGTGGTTCGGTACTACATTTACCCTGCGTAATTTACTCATTTTCATTAGCTCGGTGGGTCCCAGTCGGGGGTCCACGGCACTGTAATATCCGACTAGTTTGGGGTGTTACATAGGGAGCCTTTGATATTGGTTCCGCTCTTGGCACTAGATCAATCGAGAACTCAACTTGACGATTCGGTGGAACTCCGGGCAAGTCTTCGGGAAAGACATACGGATACTCTTTGACGATAGGTACATCAGCTACCGTCTTCTCCGAAGTTGTTTTCCCTATCACGTTCACCAAGAATCCTTGGCAACTTCGCTTCTTCAGCATTTTCACAGCTTTCATGGCTGAAATCACCTTCGGGGTACTAGAGTGTCTCACTCCCTCGAATACGGTCTTGACATCAACAGACGGGCATAATGTTACCCTCCTTTCGGAGCATTCAACTACAGCTCTATGTTTGTCCAACCAATCCATACCCAAAATGACATCAAAATCGCTAAGTTCAACTATGTGCAAGTTGGCTAAGAAGCTATGTTTGTTAATCTCTATCTTCACGTTGATAGTTATCGAGTCTACACGCACTACTTCCATCATCACTACTAATAATTTATGCAATGGGAATAGGGGGTCGTGGCTCAATCCACGAAATGACTTCATCTTCAGACTCGATATCTGCCATCAACACGTCCTTCATATTTTCGGCGAGATCCACTCTTGAGCTTTCATCAGGAACTTCTTCCGGATCTTCTTCTGGATCTTCTTCAGTATCCTCCTCTGGGACTTCTTCTGGATCTTCTTCTGGATCCTCCTCTGAGTCTTCCTCGTCCGTAGAGTCGGCATCCCAATTTGCAGTTGGAATCTCCTCTCGAGCATATAAATCCAATAGGCGTCCAGCGACAAATGGGAAATCCTCCGCAGCCTCTCGCTCTTCAAGCGATCTCTTGATGGCCTTTTTCCAAAGCCAGAAGATGCAGCAACTCCAGTCTTCGGATAATTTCTCCATCAAGTGCTCTAGCTGGCGAGTGACGGAACCTTGCTTCCCAGATTTTAGCCACTTACTTAATCTATTAATGACATAATGTGGCGCATTTTCTAGTAGACTAGAGTCGTCCCACCCGTCCTTACGCGCTAGGAGACGCGAGTCAATAGTAGCTGGGACCTTCTTACGTAGAGTCATTCAAACAGTTTGTACATACATAAATAATTATATAAGCAAAATGAAATGACATATGCATGATTAATGACTAAAATTCGGTACCTCAGGCGGAGTGACGAAGTGGCGAAGCTGAGAGCATATGATACTTTTACATTTTAGCGAGTCTACAGAAAGGTAAAACCCGCGCTGATACCATTATGTAACGCCCCGACTTTCTAGGGTAAGAATTGGGGAAATAAATAAAATAAAGGTAAATTTTGACAAAAATAATTTCTTTTGAGAATATAAAAATTCTCGCCTACAAAGTCGAGTCGCTACAATGACATAAAAATAAATACCTTTAAATAAGGTAACATTTCATCATAAATACGAGGTAAAAATTTGCGGCGGAAGAATAATTCATAATTTATAAATTTTCAAATCGAAGTTTCCCCAAATGAGTTCCAAAACATTAGACATAAAGAAACATTATATAATAATTCCTCTTTCATATGCCCTCTCGGCTCGCTCCTTCGTCCATCCGGCTCGGTTCAACCTGCGGGTTCAATAAAGGTGGGGGTGAGCTTCCTTCAGCTCGTGGAAATCACACTGATCACAGTAATATACAATCTCATGGAAAGCATAACATGAATAATCTATCATATCTTTCCTCAACATGAATGCATACTCACAATATTACGTGCAGCATGAATCGAGCACGCATAACACGAATATTGAGGTTGCGCAGGTGCCTCCGCAACAACATGAAACATACACGCAATACCACATATACATGAATCAAGCACGTATGTGAATATTGGGTTGAGCAGGTGTCCCCACACAATATGAAACATACACACAATACCACATATCACATGAATCGAGCACGTATGTGGATACTGGGTTGTGCAGGTGTCCCCACAAAACATGAATCTTAAGATAACCTCTTACACAAATACAGGTGAGCCTGATTTACGACGTGTATCATAATTTATAAACATGAATTGAATATCACATATGCAGTCCAATTAAAGCAATTAAAGTGATAGTGAAAATTCTCACCTGAATAAATGATGATGTCTGACTTGAATTGAAGATGCTCGACTCACAGTCCTAAGCCCGTAAATCCTTGATAAAGTCTACATATAATAATAATAATTATAATCCTTACAATTTATTATTTATATAATAAATGAAAGATACGAATATCACTATATAATAACTAAAATTATAATTGCTAATTAATATTAACCGAAGAGTTAACATTATTAATACTGAAATTAAAATACTTATGCATAATTTCAGATAAATTAGTAATATTAATTGGAAGTCAACATTTTAATGTTTGGGTCAAAATAGGACTAGAAGTGAAAGTTTTAAAATTGATTGGGTTCAAATTGTAGGAGTTGAAAAGTTGACTGGATTAGAATCGAATTAATTTAAACTGTCTGGGGCTGAATTGAAAGTTGCTGGAAATTGTGAGGACTAAATCGAATAACCCTAAAATCTAGCGGGTATAAATACCCCTTTTCTCACCTCAGCCGACAATTACTCCATTCTTCTTCTTCTCGTGAGTTCCTTTCTCTCTCTAATAGTTTCCCTCTTCCTCCCCTCTCTTCTCTCCAAACCTATGTTGCACAGGTGCGGGGGGCGGGTGCGGGTGCGGGCAGATACGGGTGCGGGGATACGGTTTTTTGAAAATGTTAGGGTGCGATACGGCAAGGATACGTCTATTTATTTTATATTTTATTATATATAACACTTGTTAAATATAAAAAAAAAAACAATTCAAATATCACCATAAAATCAATTCAAATACATAAAACAAGTCATTCAAAAAACAATTCAAAATGGCTTTGAGCAGCGGAGCTTTCTAATGTTGTCCGTGAATACTGCTAAAGGTAAAAGTAATTACTTATTAAATGATTTACTTTTTTGTATTTTAATTTATTTGATTTACTTTTTAAAATTATAAAAAAATCTAAAAAAAAAAAAAAAAAAACATAAAATATTCGGACCGCGTATCGCAGCACAGGATACGCGTATCTGTGACGAGGATACGCGAGTCCGAATTTTTTTTTGCATGGTCATTCGCGTGGCGAATCCCGTCGCGAATCGCATGGCGCACCTACGCATGTCCGATGCACGCATCCGCCCATTTGAAGAAGAATCCGTGCATTATAGCTCCAAACTCTCATTCTCGGCCGAAATTAAATCGCAGTACACGCACACAAATTGGAAAATCACACTGAAAGTCGGAAGAACACACACTGGTCATGCACACCGCACGAATTGAAAAGAGAAAACGACCAGCGAAGTGGTCGCGGTGCGGCGGCAAGGCGGCTTCCGATTCGAAAATTCCTCAGCTGTAAATACAGAAACACACACACGCCGTGGTGGATTGGAAGCCAGAAGGAGTCGGCGGTGCAGAAGATGTCCGGTGGTTCGCGATGTAAGGTCTGGAGGCGCGGTCCGGCGACGGTGCAGCAGTGGTGACCTCCAACGGCTAGCCCGCAGCAAAAGTCCGATTTAGGTTGGGTATATGTTCAGGTAACGCAAATTAAATTTTTGTATTCTAGGGTTGAGGCATGATTTCCGATTTCGGCTCCATCGACTAATGGGAAACTCAAATCTGAGCCAAATCGGCTGAGTTCCGAGTGGTCCCTGATATGGGTTATGTTCGGGTTCGGGATTTATGTTGGATTTTGGGCTCGGGTGTGATTTGGGTAATAAACGAGATGAGTGTTGTTTCCTGTTTCGTGAGTTCATATTCTGAGCGAATGAACTCGGTTGAGTTTTGGTTTGTAATTTGGTAGGGAAAAGGCTGAATATGGTTTCTGATTCCCAAATTTGAGTTCGGGTTTCGGGTTCGAGGTTTGGCCATGAGTTCGGGCCGTGTTGTTTGATGATTTCGAAATTGATTTACGTTGTTAATGTTGAAGTTCCGATCTTAGACCATATTTGTAGTTGCAGAACAAAAGAAAGGAGGATTTTTAAAGGTTTACCTTTACTGGGAGTGGAAATTGAATGGTGATGATGGTCGATCCTTGCAGTAGAAAGATGTTGTGTGTTCAACGTGATGGACTGAAAATGATGCACTATTTTGTTCTTCTCTGAGTGCCGAGAGGTGGGATTGCTGGATCGATCGTGCAGTAGGGAGATGATGCCTTCTTCTCCTTCTCCTTCTTTGTAAATTTTCTGGCGATGAACTTGTGTATTGGATTTTCTTTTCTGTATTTTTTTTGAACGATGGGTGTTGAACGATGGCTGGGGACGGCTGGGAAAGTTAGGGTTGTATTCTGTATTGTGTATTCTGGTACTCCAGAGACAGTATATTTATACTCTATTGAATTAGGGTTAGGGTATAATTTTGGGCTTTAATATTATTCTGGGTCAGCACATGTTTGGGCCATTGATAATAGTAATAATAATAATAATAATAATAAAATTAATAATAACAATAGTATTAATAACATCGATACTAATAATAATATCGAGAGTAATATAAATGATGTTATAGAAATGATACTGGTAAAAATATTAATACCCTAAATATTATTATTATTAATAATAATACCTTTAATTGTCATATTAACTAAAAAAAATGACTAATATTAAATGTTCTGAAATCAACTTGAGAAATTGATTCGGGTTTAGAACATAAGATATATCATGAAAATATCTTATCTTATTAAATGATATTACATGAAGTTGACTTGTATGGGTAGTGAAAGTAATTGTACAACAATTACTCACTCGGTAATGAAATGAGATTAAAATGCATTATTAATATTATTAGTAGTAAATGACTACTAGAATGTAACTGACAAAAATGACTCGGGCTAGGACTTGTGATACGTCGAAATAAATATTCATGATTCTTTAAATTGAATTAAATAACATGAAATGCATTATAATATTATTATAAAATAATAATATTGCATTATAAAAATGGCGGGTATTACAGGTTCTCTAAGAGAATCATAGCTTTTATTATTAGACTTAAGTCGAATGCAAAACTCTAAAGTCCAAACATGTAGATCGAGTCCGTTGTCCGTTAGACTTCGTTAAGCTCGATCGACCGCTAAACTTAGTTGTTTCCGATGAAAGGTGGAGCAGTAGACTGAAGCGTAAGGAAGAGCCTAGAATCATTTTGCTTGCGTTTATTACTTGTCCAGTTGGGCTTTCTATACGAAAATGATTTGAACCTTACTCTATCTTGATGAAATGTTTTACAAGCAAATTATGATTTCAAATTATTATGATGCATAAAAACTTTTATGTGGATTCTTATGAACCTATCACTGTTGGCTTGCCAACCTATGAAATGATCGGATCCTGAGCTAGACAAAGGTTGTTGGCCAGGGTTAGTGTACAGAGTACTCGGGATTGTGAGCTCTCTTCGGAGTGGCCGATCTCGGGGAGTAACGTTCGCGGGAGGTGGCCACCTTCCCCGGCGTAAATTATGGATATGGTGAATCTGATGATATATGCTATGAAATGAAATGATTTAGTAAACATGGGGTTTTTCCTAAAACCCCCGTGTGTTACTGCTTATATGCATGATGACAAGTACGAAAGTATGTTTTATGTTTTGGCAATATGTTCACGGAGTACGTTGTACTCAGCCCTGTATATCTTTTTAAATATACAGGTTGAGCAAGGGATGTGACGGAGGGTGTTGAGTGGAAGTCTTTTGTTTACAATCAATGTTAAGCCCTGGTTACATATCTTCATATAAGTAACCAACCATGTTTTTCCGCTGCAAACACTCTTTATGATTATGCTTTCTATGTCTTGTTGATTGTAATATGCTATGAAGCCTTTTCCTAAACTTCAAGGCTAATGTTATGACTGTATATTCTACTTTGGATTCTAAGTTGTTCCCACGGGACTGACTCCCCTTCATGATACCTTGATAGGTTATTCACGGTAATTCACCCATATGCCTTATGAAACGTATGTTTCCCCCTTTCTTCCCCGTTTCTTAATTCCTACCTCGAGTCACGCCCTGGCTGAGCCGTCCTTAGGGATAAGGGGCCGTGACACTGGGTATACGGATTTATAGAGATAGATCTAAAAGGCTTCTTGCCCTAAGTCAAAGTACATATATTAACAAGGTACTGAAATGGTTCAGTATGCTTAATAGTAAAAAAGGGTTCTTACCTATGTCACATGGCATAAAGCTCAGTATAACTCAAAGTCCTTGTTCGAAGGAAGAGAGAGATAGAATGAGCTTGATACCTTATGCTTCGGCTATAGGATCTATCATGTATGCCATGATATGTACTAGATCGGATGTATAATTTGCATTGAGTGCAACCAGCAGATACCAGTCTGACCCTGGTGAGGCTCACTGGAACGTAGTTAAAAGCATACTTAAGTACTTGAGAAGGACTAAAGATATGTTCTTGATATATGGTGGTCAAGATAGTGATTTGGTCCTTAATGGCTATGTCGATGCCAGTTTTGAGACAGACTAAGATGATTCAAAATCGCAGTCGGGATATATATTTTGCTTGAATGGTGGTGTTGTTAGCTGGAAGAGTTCCAAATAACCAACCACATCTGATTCTATAACAGAAGCTGAGTCCATAGCCGCTTAGGAAGCATCTAAAGAAGCTGTTTGGATGAGGAAGTTCATTGGTGAACTGGATGTGGTTCCTAGCATTGTTGATCCAGTAAATTTACACTGTGATAACAATGGGGCTATTGCACAAGCTAAAGAACTAAGATCACAACAAGCATTCAAACGCATACTTAGAAAGTTTCACCTTATTCGAGAGATTGTCACTCGTGGCGATCTGAGGATATGCAAAGTTCACACGGATAATAATATAGCGGATCCTTTAACCAAGCCGCTTTCTCAAGCAAATAATGATGGTCATATAAAGGCTATGTGTCTTCAATTTATGTCTGTGTATGACTAAGAGCAAGTGGGAGATTGTTAGTATAATGCTCTAAGTCTACTGTTTAATAATAATGTGAAGACATTTATTATTATATAATATTGATTATATTATTGAATTAATATTCTGCTTACGATCATCAAGTATGTGACTTGATAGTAAAGCTCGTTAAAGCATTAAAGAATATTTATTCTAGATATCCCTAGTAATATGATTACTAGTATGATAATGATACGATGACTATGTTTTACTGGTCATGAACATGAGATGTTATATCACGTCATAGATATATGTAGAGACATCGTATTGGATATAACCTAACAAATAGAATTATATATGGATTAAGTCATTATAATTCCTCTGATTGTTATATATTATTTAAGTCCTTACTACCTAAAGACACTACAGTTTCCTACATAATGAGTATCGTATTTTAACACAATACCAACGTCTTCTGTAACAAGGGACCATACAGTTTGTGATTGGATACGGTACGATTTATGCAGAGGGAAGTAGTTTGTCCAGAGGGGACTTGTCTCTCCTACAAAATGGAGAAGATATCTATGGGCCCTTGATAAGTTAAATTGTTTAAATGCATGGCCATGCTCAAATTGATCAATAAAGAGTTATTGATAAATATTTGAATTGGACAATTGTAACTTGAGATCAAGAATATTAATTAATCTATATAAGGTCGACTTATCCATGCCTTATGCTTAATTAGGATATCGCGCGACGAGAGGATTAAATATTATACAGTAACGAGATTTCGTTCGTGCCTCCGAATTAATTCTTTTAATACGGGTAGTCATAATGTCTAGCTAGAGGCCGCTTATGATTTATAAGTCATAAAAATTGTTTTATACTCATTTACGTATTAATTAGAACCTAAGGGTCACACACTTAAACGAGCAGAGCAGCTATTTTGTACCGGTTGATTAAAAGCTGGTGAAAGGATTGGTGAGCCCTTAGCCATGTTGAGGACTATATAAGAGTGTCTTGTGATAGCCCTCATACAAGACTTAATCACAAGTGAAGACATATTTGTGGAGAGAGAATCAAAAAATCTAATTTTGATATTTCTCTCTCTCAAAAGTCTTGAAGATATATTCAAAAGTTGAATAATAAAAAAGATCAAGAATATATCTTCATATCTTTAAAGGTTGATTCTTTGACCAAGAAAGTATTTAGAATACTCTTATAATCTTCATCTAATCTTGTGAGTTTGATCTTTAATAGCATATTGAATAAGATTCATAGTTGTTATTTTAGATCAAAGTTCAAGACCATTTGAATAATATTCTTGGTGTTCTTGTTCTTACCATAATCAAGAACATACCTATATTCAAATTGATTTAAGTGAAATATTTGTTGAATTGGAGCTAGCTATCCATTATACGCTCTGGACTTATTCGTTGTGTGGATACCGTAGAGGACGCTCGCTTCTTGCAACGTCTCTAGAAGGCTCGATCGAAAACACGCTACAAGAGGTAACAATCTTGTTCTTCGTACTTTGATAATATATTTGGATCCTCGGAGGGTTTTTACATATTATATTATACTTACGCTGCTCTATTTCGATATATGATGAGATCATAAATCTTATTAGTTCGATAAAAACCCAACATAATATGGAAAGTTGGGTTGCATTAAGAGTCCTAACCCTAATCCTCCTTAAGATCCCTAGAGTAGTCCAAAGACTATTAATAGGACTTACATGGGGGGGTTCAGCCATGACTATTAATGTGAGGTTTGTGAGATTGATTTTTCTTCTTGTGTTTAATTGTAGATCTTGACTTGTTTCTTTGATTCTATAATTTAGATAACACATCAATTTTCTAAGAGTGTTTACATAATACTAGAAAAACAAGAAAATCGAGTGACTCATAAAGAACATATTCGGCTGATCCCCATAGTTGTCCAAGCAAGATTCGGTAGCTCGTTGCCCACACAACATCCAGATTAAGGCGGATCATACTCTAGAAGATCTAAAGGTAGAAATACAAGAAGATCAAGGAGCAAGCAACCACTACGCTTCAAAGGTAAATATCATATAATCTTTGATCTAGATTAGGATATTTAATTTACCAACATATTTATCTAAAAAATAATATATAATATTTAAATTACTTATTAATCTTAGTAGTTAATTAATTAGCATGCCTAAGTAGGTTTTGTGCTCGTGGACGCGTAAAACGCTTCAATCAAACTTTACCCAACTTCGCTTCCACTATGTTTTATTTCCAACAGTAACTTTCTATGGGGGCATACAAAAGATAAGTCTACAATCTATTTGGTTAAGTGGGAAGAGGTTTAACCTAAAAGTGAGGGCGTCCTTGGTATCAATAAGGCCACAGACATGAATAAAGCTTTACTGTCTAAACTCAGTTGGAGACTCGACGAGAACAATGATGATTTGTGGCCCAGAATTGTGAAAGGAAAATATAGAGATGGTGGGGTTTTCAAAAAACAGTATTGGTAAAAACCACTCCTCAGCTTCTAGAAGTTGGAAAGGTGTCGAGTATGAGCATGAGATTCTTAAAGAAAGACTGTGGGCGTATTGGAAAAGGAGACTGTAATACCCAGTTGTGAATTCATTAATTATCATTCAGTAATTGCCACTCAGAATTTTTTCACTCAGTAATAATCATTCGTCATTCGTATTCATTCATTTCGTGTTCATCATTCGGCTTATCTTGGAGTCGTGTATCAGTTTTTATTCATCACTCATCTCTGTTCGGGGATCGACTGAGAATATTTTCATCATCATCATCATGATTGGTCGCTTTGTGTTGGGAGTTCCATGACTATTTCACATATTGGACGTGACTTATTTTCGTGTAAGTCGTGCAGGTCGTATGTAGACATGCGTGTCCTATCATTTTTGTGTTCCCATGTCATTTTGGCACTCAGCAGGGACGCACGAGCATGACACACGAGCAGCTGCTCGTGCGTGCTGCTCGTGCGTGGCATCAGATTTGGACAGTACACTTTGGCGACCATCAGGGACACACGAGCATGTGCTCGTGCATGCTGCTCGTGCGTGAGATCAGTGGCCGGGCAGTGGCCTGGCGCACGACCAAACACACGGACATTTGGTCGTGCATTTTGGTCGTGCGTCACTGGAGTATATAAGGGGGTTAGGCGGGTTTTTTCATTTCATTTCACCCTTTCTCTTCTTCTTCTCGCGGCAGTCGGACGATCCGACTAGGGTTTGGGGTTATGATCGATTCTACTCCATCCAATCATGTTTTGAGGAGGCTCTAGGTGACATATCAACATCTAATCATTGTTCTTCGTCGGATTGAGGTAATTTCTTGAAATCTCCTAGAATTTGATTTTCGGGATTTCTTCTTGATTTTCATTGTTCATCCGAATTTGATGAATCGGTTGATGTTAGTAAACATTATTAATCGTGTTATATGGATTGTATATCCATATCTTCGATTCGTTCGACCCGATTGATGATTCTTAAGTTCTTGAGGAACTTTGAACATTTAGTGTTCGATTAAATGTCTCAAAGAGTTTCTTTCGGTCGTTGTGTTGATTTCGATTGATATTGTGTTATTGAATAAATTGTATTTCATTCAAGGTTGTTCGAGCGCTTGTATTTATCGGAGAACGCCGTTCGTTGTTCGTGGAAGGAATTCATCGCCTTCGGTTGAGGCAAGTTTTATACTTGTACTAGTCAATGAGATTAATGTTATCATATATATGTATAAATGTGTTGTATCATTCCGAGACTTAGTCTCTTCATAAGTTCATTGATATTAGGGGATCGTTCGATACGATACTCTTCGGCAATTATGCCAAATATTTATTATCATTCATTAATGGCCGGTAAGGCATTGAGATTTTCGTTGTTAGTGTTATTATCGATCACCGGTTCGCGGTATCGATGTATCAGTTGTTGTTGTTAATATTGATGTCGATATAAGACGTTGTTGTAATCATTGTTATTAATGTTGGCATCATGTCATTCATGTTGTATTAGCCGATTGAAGGCATCGTCGTATTCATTCTCATCTTCGTCGTCGGTAGCCGATTAAAGGTACCGAGGCATTCATTGTATCATTGTCACCGATTAGTCGTTCTAAGGCAATCGAGGTGCTCAATCATTCGTTGTATCATTGTTATCGATTGGCCGTTTTAAGGTAATCGAGATATTGAATCATCCGCTGCATCATTGTTATCGGTTGGCCATTCTAAGGCAATCGAGGTATTGAATTGGGGCTGTCGATGATAGTTCCCATCCGTTGTGTCGTTGTTATCGATTGACCATTCTAAGGTAATCGAGGTATTGAATTGGGACTGTCGAGTACGATGCCCATCCGTGAGTCATCATTATCGTGTTGGCCGACTCAAGGTAGCACACTATCATTCTCGTGAATTCGGTAATCTATGGATCGTTGTTGTTTGTGATTAATTATATTTTGGAGGCTAGTCTCGGCTAGTGCTCATTATGGGTAAGTTTGGGGCTTGAACCTTCACGGTTGGGTTTCCAACACCTACAATTCAGTAGGTCACGGCCATTGGATGGCCTAATTGTGATACGACTTCGTGCCGTGGCTTCGGCCCTAATTGTGATACGGTTTCGTGCCGTGGCTTCGACCCTAATTGTGATACGGCTTCGTGCCGTGGCTTCGGCCCTAATCGACATAGCTTAGGGCTATTTTGACTTCATGTGATTGTGATATTTGACAGCTTCGGCTGAGTGGCTTTCAGGCCTTTGTGATTGTCTTGGTAATTTCATTGGAGCCTTCGGGTATTGTGATTTATAATTAATTCAGTTCTGGTTTGGTTCATGTCGTGTAATTCATTATGGTACTCTATGATTATGATTCGCCGTTGGGCACTTATGTTCTAACCTGTTGAACAGGTATTAATAGTATGCCGTGGGCATAGTGTTTCACGAATGCTCGGTTCTTAGCTTGGTTTATGAGCATCTCGTATTATTATTATCATTGTACCGTTTCATTCTGCCTTTGGATGCATATCATGTCATACGTGTATTTGATGTTCATTATCTGGATGACTGACCTCGTGGGGGCAGAACATGTTTTCATGTTTTAGGTGCTTGCGAGGAGAGAGTTGAGACACAGGGGCATGATGATGGCGACGAGGCATTCGAGCGATACTAGTCCGAGTTGTTCATGTTGGTCAGTCAGTTGGAGTGTTCTCCAGTTTGTCAGTCATTGTCATTATGTATTACCCGAGCAGATGCTCGTGGGTGTTGTTGTACTTTACTTTTGGCCATGTAGGCCCTTCGTTGTCGTTGAAATTCCTTATCGGAATATTGTGTCGGATATCATGGCAGGGACTATGATTTTCCCTTATTGTTTAATTTAATGTATTTTAGTCATGTTCGCCTGGTGGATCTCCTGGCGTGGGGTCCATGGCACTGTAATAACCCAATGGGATTTGGGGGTGTTACAGAAGATGGTATCAGAGATTTTGGGTTGTGAGATACCCTGATATGTGAGTTATGTGGCTCTACCTACGCGGTAGTAGTGGGACTGTCAGGTTATGACAATCTGGACAGTAGGGTTTTGTGAGTCGTAATATTAGTATAACTGCACGAGTCATTCATTCATCGAGTCGTCGTCAGTTGAGACTAGTATCGCAAGACCTCGAAGCTTCGTATGACCTGTGTAAGGACTCGATTCTCTTTATGTTCATACATTCATCATGTCATTAATTATTCATGCTTTGTTGAAACCTATATGTGATATTAGTGTTATGGTTGATTCATGACTAATTGTTTTGGAGCACATGTGACTTATGTAAGCATTAAGGATCAACTCATTCATCAGTTAATAATCCTCAATCATCATTTTGATCTTGTCGATCATGTTAATTCATTCATCACTCAGTCAATATTATTACTCAGTTAATTCATTCATCACTCAGTTAATTCATTCATCACCCAGTCAATATCATTGCTCAGTTAATTCATTCATCACTTAGTCAATCTCATTGTTCAGATTAATTCACTAATCATCCAGTCCATCTCACGGTTCAGTTGTTGATCTTGTGAATCAAATTTTCAACCTTGTTAACCTGTTCAAGGCAATCATTTGAGGAATTTCATCAGATACTCATGTCACCCCACTTGACCTTTCATGCGATCTTATCATATTCCGGCGTGATGTCGATGATCATTTTACTGCATTATTAATGCATTCATTGTGTTGGAGTGTGTATTCTCATTTTTATCATTCCGTAACGTAATCATAGTATGATATTCATGCGGGGCCTATAATCATCATGTGGCTTTCCTGCTTCAGTATGGATAGAGCTGTCAGAGGACGCAGGGGAAGAGGCCGCGGTGCGGGCCGAAACCCGGGATCTCGTGTGAATGCCCGTGCGAATGCGAGAGATAACATGTGTTCATCAGTTAGCTATGCTACTCATTCACTGTCAGATAATCATTCACTGTCAGGGAGTCGTACCCAAGATGCAGCTCAATCAGAAGGTGATCGGGTGGACCCATTCATATGCATGCAGGGCATGATAGCCCAGATGACTCAGATGACACGGATGATGGAGACCATGTAGACCTCGATGGTTCGTGGCCCACCGCAACAGGGATTCCAGGTGCCATTTCATGGACAGACTGGAGGAGTGAATCAGATTGTTGGCGATATCTCTCATCAGAGGCCGCCTACTTTTGAGGGTTCGTCAGAACCAGCTGATATTGTTCATTGGCTTGAGCATTTTGATAAACTCTTCGACATGGTTCAGTGTCCGGAAGAGAGTAAAGTGACAGTAGCGGCTTATTACTTGAGTAAGGGTGCTTATTCGTGGTGGCTTTCTGTGAAACCCGCTGATCGTGATTGTGGTTGGAGTGAGTTCAAGACTCTCATGTTAGAGAGGTATTACCCGGCTCCACTTCGTGAAGCCAAGTTGTCAGAGGTTTTGAACCCCGAATCCGTTGAGGACGAGGGTGTTATTGTCATTGCTGAGAAGTTTCAGGGACTACTTCAGTTTGCTTCGTCAATTATCCGTACTGAGGCGGATAAGATCAAATATTTTAGCAAGAGGCTAAATCCGCAGTTGAGGATGCAGTTGTTTAATCACAATTGTAATTCTCTTGGTGAGTTCATCGAGAAGACTCTTGGAGCAGAGCTTTTGATGAAGGAGCTTACTCAGAAGCGCCCTTCAGTTTCTTCTGATAGGAGGACTAGGATGCCGGTTCGTTCTAAGGGACATCGGGCTCCGACGTCCAAGAGGTCGTTTTCCAGTCGTCTTCGTGCTGAGAAAGCATCTTCCTCTCAGACGATGAGTTCGACTGTTGTTTGTTTTAATTGTGATTCAGCAGGGCACGTGAGTACTCGGTGTACGGTGCCAGCTATTGTCTGTTTTCTGTGTGGGAACCCGGGACACCTACGGAAATACTGCAGGAGTTCTAGTGCCGGTAGATCTCGAGAGAGCTCAAGGGACTCAGGGGACTTTGTTACTCCAGCTCGTGCTTCATTCAAGGGGTCCTATCAGGTTTCGAGAGCCCGAGGTAAGGACATTCATCTCCGGTTTTGAGCAAGTTAATTCTTGTTCGGTAATAGGATAATCATTCATTTCATTTCATTGTCGTTCATTCATTCATATAATTCATTCATCATATATCAATCACGTTGAGACTTGTAATTATCAAACTAATCATTCACTTCACGGGGAACGTTGGTTCCAATCATTTCATTTGAGCTATCACTCATTACATTATCATTTCACCCCGATGAGTCATTCTTGATCCTTGTTGGATTTCGGTTCATTATCTTTCATTGTGATCATTCTTGTTCTTGTGACCTCCCGGGATCATATTGAGCAATGAGTTCAGATTTGGGTCTCCTTAAATTGATGAGATCCAGGAGATCGATTATCTGGAGGATATCGGTGTTGGGTACATTGGATATGTAGCCTTAATTTTTGTATTTTCCTTTCTCTGTTTTTGGATTAATGTGTAACTTAATCCGTATTAATGTATCGTGGTTGTGGATCATTTATTGTTGATCTATTTTATAATGATCGTATTTGACAATCTTGAGATGTGGGTTATTTGATGCATTCTTTTTGTGCTGTACCCGATATTTCGTGATAATCTGGGTAATTATTCATTGTGATTCGAGACGTCAAGTCATGGGGACTTGGGCGTGTGATTGATATGGTCCCGAGGACTATATGTGCGTTGTCGCTTTTCTTTCGAGGCGTGAGTCAGTGCTTATGGGGGGTTGGCCCAGTTGTGCAGCGAAGTGTTTCGCGTTGAGGAGCATCCCTCGAGATGTTGTTTTCAGATCCTGATGGATATTTCATATCCCGAGTTGTTTACCCTTAGTTTCGAGGACGAAACTCTTTTTAAGGGAGGGAGTATGTAATACCCGGTGAATTCATTAATTATCATTCAGTAATTGCCACTCATAATTTTTTCACTCAGTAATAATCATTCGTCATTCGTATTCATTCATTTTGTGTTCATCATTCGGCTTATCTTGGAGTCGGGTATCAATTTTTATTCATCACTCATCTCTGTTCGGGGATCGATACGAGAATATTTTCATCATCATCATCATGATTAGTCGCTTTGTGTTGGGAGTTCCATGACTGTTTCACAGATTGGACGTGACTTATTTTCGTGTAAGTCGTGCAGGTCGTATGTAGACATGCGTGTCCTGTCATTTTTGTGTTCCCTTATCATTTTGGCACTCAGCAGGGACGCACGAGCATGACACACGAGCAGCTGCTCGTGCGTGCTGCTCATGCGTGGCATCAGATTTGGACAGTACACTTTGGCGACCATTGTAACACCCCAAACTATGCGGATATTACAGTGCCGTGGACCCCCGACTGGGACAAACCAGGCGAATGAAAACTGATGAATTAAATAATATAATTGTAGTACCGAACCACATTATATTACCAAATACTCCGATGAGGAGCTTAAGTACAATACACCAGGACAATACAGAATACTAGTATATTTTATATGAAGATAAAATACACCACCCTAAATAAATAAACATCTCAAATAGAATTTGCAGCGGAAATACAAATGATGGAAATGACTGAAATGACTGAAATAACCGGAATGACTGGGGGGCCCTACTAGTATCACTGGGACTCATCGCCGTCAACATGCTCTTCCCATGCCTTTGCCTTGCCGTGACCTGAAAACAAAATCCCCCAACGGGGTCAGTTACACAGAACAACAATCCTCAAGGGTTGAAAATACACAATCATGATATATCTGAAGTTATGAAATATCCTTAGTTATGAATTATGCTGAAGAGGAGTATCATAGTACGCCCGTAGTGTTCTGTGCAAGTGTACAAGACGGATGACCGGACACACCCGTCCTTGTACCTAATTAGTCTCACGGAGTTAATCTTTACCGTGTGCACAGTCCAATGTATCACTCCCAATACATGGTCATCGCGTGCCCGACTAAAAATTCCACACATCCGCACTCGGCCACGCAATATGAACCCAGAAGGTCATATGAACGAGAATGACCACAATGAATATCAATGGATAATAATTCGACAAGGTCAAGAATGACTCACCGAGATGAAAATAATAGTGAAGTGATTGATAACCCAATGAAATGATTGGAACCGCTGCCTCGTGAATGAAATGATTATTCGACAATTACAAGTCTCAATACGGTTAATACAATGATGAATGAGTTATGATTATGAATGAACAACAACAAAAGGAATGAATATCCTTTTAACCGAGTAAGAATTAACTTACCCAACACCGGTGACAATTATCCTTCCACGAACAACGTCCTAATTGAGATATCGGTCGCTCGAACAACCTTGAATAATACAATTACCAACAATCCGTTCAAAATATGAATCAAACACGAATATAACGAACTCAAAACGTCGATACGATTAAACCAAGTTCATTGGGGCATTATATCGAACACTTTGTGGCCAAACTTCGATTGTTTATAACCAAACCTCAATAATACCAACAACAAATCCCCAAGAAGTGTTTCAAACCAACAAAACATCTTCAATACGATCAATAATCCAATATGAATATTCAAATTCGTGATTACAACAACGATTAATCGAAAACCCCCAAATCCAACTCAATATTCAAAGTGTTCTTGAACAATCCTTCAATAATCCAATGAATAATCAAACATATCCATAATCATGCGTATATCACTTCATACAACATGATCTTAACACCCAAAACATCATTTTTCAATACAAAATCGAAATCCAAGATGTTGAAGAAATTACCTCTTGAAGATTCAAGCACTCTGATCCGAAGAACACGCGTTAGATCGACTATCCAGGCTTCACGATCGAAAGGAAATGAAGAAAATCAAATCCTCAAGTGATGGATGATGAAAAGTTTCTCCCCTCAAGCTCTCTCTCTCGTATGAAGGTGAAGAAGTGAAGAAAAATGAGCTGATCTCACTCAAAAACGCAATTATATAGTTGATCGTGTGCCGCTGCCCGAAGTGTGCCGCGGCACGACAGGCAATCCGCCTCAAATCATCGGCAGCGTGCCGCGGCACGGACGAGTGTGCCGCGGCAGTGACTCGGCAGTGTGCCGCGGCCCCGTCGGCATGAGCCGCGGCACAAGGTACAGGCGGGTTTGGCCGAAAATGCAACACGAGTGTGCCGCGGCCCGGACGGGTGTGCCGCGGCAGTGACTCGGCAGTGTGCCGCGGCCCTGCCGGCATGTGCCTCGGCCCACGGTACAGACTGCTCGGCCAAAAACTAGAAAATGTGTGTGCTGCGGCCCACACCCCCTTGGGTCCTAAAATGATGAAAAATGACCCGGAAAGAGAATAAAAGCAATAGGAATTGATATTTGGGAGACAATAACACGAAATGGAAGTACGGAAACCCCAAAACGGTGGTTCCAAGTAATGATTACAAGGGTTCGTCCAACAAGAACACGATTTGAACAATGAAGAGATTTGAAATGACATGAATTCCAACGTCAACATCGACTAATGAATCAATTACAACAATCAAGATAATACTCTTGTCTCGATTCCCGAATAAGGTAGATACACTGAACAATATCGATACACAACTCGAAGTTATTCCGAACGGTGAACACGGATGAATGATTATTAACAAGTGAAAAATTACATAGTGACAATTACCGAATGAAATTACTGAATGATAGTGACTGAATTACAACCGGGTATTACATACACCCCCCCTTAAAAGAGTTTCATCCCCGACACTAAGGGTCAAACAACTCGGGATAACTCTCCCGCATACTATCCTCGGTTTCCCAAGTAGCCTCTTCGACTTCGCGTCTAGACCACTGAATTTTAACTAAAGGAATCGCCTTATTCCTCAACTGTTTGATTCGCCACTTTAAGACTCGTATGGGACGCTCTTCATACGAATGATCATCTGCGATCACGATTTCGTCGAACTGAAATATGTGATTCGAGTCGGCAACATACTTCCGTAACTGAGAGATGTGAAAAACATCATGAATTCGGCTCAACGCCGGAGGTAAGGCCAAACGGTAAGCTAACTCGCCTACTCGATCCAAAATCTCAAACGGTCCAATGAATCTCGGACTCAACTTCCCCCGTTTTCCGTAATGGAAAATACCTCGACTCGGGAATACCTTGACCAACACGTGGTCACCCATCTTGAACTCTAGTGATCGACGACGATTATCTGCATATGATCTTTGTCGACTCTGAGCGGTTAACAAACGATTCTTGATCAAAGCTACCTTCTCACGGGCGGCTATAAGCATATCGGGCTCGGTGCCGATTGATTCTGATAAGTCATCCCCACACAAAGGAGATCGACAACGACGACCGTACAAGGCCTCGTAAGGTGCCATCTTAATCGAAGCATGCCAAATATTATTATACGTGAACTCGATCAATGGTAGTTGGGCTTCCCAATAGTCTTTCCCATCGAGGACACATGCCCTCAGCATGTCCTTCGAAGTCTGAATAGTCCTCTCTGATTGTCCGTCGGACTGAGGATGAAAAGCTGTACTGAGATTAAGCTGAGTTTCCATAGCACGATGAACTGATTTCCAAAAATGAGACATGAATCGTCCGTCACGATCGGAAACGATACTTTTAGGAGTACCGTGCAATCTCACTATCTCTTTGATAAATAACTGGGCAAGTCTCTCGGGACCCCACGTATCCTTAATCTCAAGGAATTGAGCTGTTTTAGTTAAGCGATCCACAATTACCCAGATTGTGTTCATGCCACGAAGACTCGTCGGCAAACTCGTGATGAAGTCCATTGAAATATCCTCCCACTCCCATTCTGGAATAGGGAGAGGTTTCAGCATACCCGCCGGTCGCTGATGTTCTATCTTGACTTGCTGATAGGTTAAGCATCTCGAAACAAATTCCGTAATTTCTCGCTTCATATTACTCCACCAGTAATTTTGTTTCAAGTCTTTGCACGTCTTGCTAGACCCCGGATGAACAGAATAAGGGGTAGCATGAGCTTCTCTCAAAATCGAGTTTTTCAACTCGTCATACGCCGGTACGCACAACCGATTCTTAAAACGCAAAAGTCCATTCTCGTGGATCACAAAGCCAGGGGCTTTCCCCTGAGCCACATCCTCACGGATGCGCAAAAATGATGTGTCTGAACCCTGATTCTCTCTGATTGCCTCCTCAAGTGGCGATGAAATCTCTAACATACAAAGTTGCCCTTGTACTCACTGAAGTCAGACCTCGATCTCGGGTCTTAGGAGTTCCTGCTGAAGTTCCTTCTGAACTGTTAAACGAGCAAGCATCTGCTCCTGAACGGACTTACGACTCAAGGCGTCAGCGACAACGTTTGCCTTGCCCGGGTGGTAAAGGATCTCGATATCATAATCTTTGATTAGTTCCAACCACCGTCTCTGTCGCATATTTAACTCCTTCTCAGTAAATATATACTTTAAACTCTTATGATCGGTGAATATCTGATAGGTAACGCCATAAAGATAATGACGCCAAATCTTCAATGCGAACACCACGGCTGCTAGCTCCAGATCGTAGGTCGGATAATTAACCTCGTAAGGTCTCAATTGCCGTGAAGCATAGGCAATAACCTTCCCATTCTGCATGAGTACACATCCGAGACCCTGCACGGACGCATCACTATAAACCACAAATCTTTCCGTCCCTTGCGGCAAGGAAAGTACAGGTGCTGAAACTAACCGGCTCTTGAGTTCCTCAAAACTCCGTTGACACGCGTCGGACCACGTGTATTTCTTATCCTTTCGCAAAAGGTTCGTCATTGGTTGAGCGATTTTAGAAAATCCTTCCACAAACCGCTGATAATCACCGGCTAATCCGAGAAAGCTTTGGATTTCCTTAACATTCTTCGGAGGTAACCAATCTTGGATAGCCTCCGTCTTCTGAGGATCAACACGCACTCCATCTGATGAAATTACATGCCCGAGAAAAGTCACTTCGGACATCCAAAACTCACACTTGGAAAACTTTCCATAAAGTTGCTCTCGTCTTAAGACGTCGAGAACCTGATGAAGATGAACCTCGTGTTCCTCTCGGTCACGAGAATAAATCAAAATGTCATCGATGAAGATAACAACAAACTGATCCAAAAAGTCAATGAAAACCCGATTCATTAACTCCATGAATACCGCAGGGGCATTAGTTAGCCCGAACGGCATGACTACGAACTCATAATGACCATAGCGTGTACGAAACGCTGTCCTTGCGATATCCGACTCTCGAATTCGCAACTGATGATATCCAGATCTTAGGTCGATCTTGGAAAATATTGAAGCTCCCTGAAGTTGATATAAGAGATCATCAATATGGGGTAAGGGATACTTATTCTTGGTTGTCACCCTGTTCAACTCCCGATAATCAATACACAAGCGAAATGAACCATCCTTCTTCTTGACAAACAACACTGGTGCTCCCCACGGGGACGCACTCGGTCGGATATAACCTTACTCGAATAAATCCTTAAGTTGATTCTTCAACTCCTGCATTTCGGTCGGGGCCATCCGGTACGGTGCCTTCGATATTGGAGATGTACCGGGCTCCAACTCAATCGTGAATTCCACATCTCTCTGTGGAGGCAAACCAGGTAACTCGTCTGGAAATACGTCGGCATACGATAATAATGATACCAAAATGGTTGAACACCTCGATTGCCTGAGAATGGCCAATCGATGACAATGATACGATGAATGGATGAACACCTCTATTGCCTTAGAATGGCCAATCGATGACAATGATATAAGGAATGATTGAATACCTCGATTGCCTAAGAACGGCTAATCGGTGACAATGATATAAGGAATGATTGAATACCTCGATTGCCTAAGAACGGCTAATCGGTGACAATGATATAATGAATGATTGAATACCTCGATTGCCTAAGAACGGCTAATCGGTGACAATGATATAATGAATGATTGAATATCTCGATTACCTATGAACGGCCAATCGATGACAATGATATAATGAATGATTGGACAACTCTGATTGAGTAATTTTGCTGCCTCCATCATATTAATGATTCTTCTGGAACAATGGGGATTACCTCTCTGAAGTACACACTCGACTCCAACGACAGAAATGATAGTGACCATATGCTTACAAACATTGAGAATGGTATCATGACGATCCATCCCACTAATACCCAATATTACATCGTCCTTAGGTAACTCCACCACGATTAGGTCCACCAACCACTCGCGGTCATTAAGTGTAATTCGGTCAGTTCTTAACCTCATGATTTCCGGAAATTCTTCTACCATCAGGTAGACCAATGATATAAGGCCCACAATTATAAGGGCTGTCTAGGTGAAGCCTATTCAAACATGATTCGGAAATGAATGAATGCGGTGCACCAGTAACAAAAGGGGTAAACACAGGTTGAGATGAAATTATGAGTATACCTGAGGTCATTCGGGCCACCGGATCGTCGGTCCTCTTCATCGCGTGAATTCGGGATTTGCCGACCCCCGAACCGGGTGCTCCCATCTGATACATATGAGCTCCGCCTTTGTTAGCTCCTGTCGTTTTAAACGACGCGGACTGAGTGGCCTGATTCGGAACCGCTGACTTGTTTGGGGCCTGAGATGTCGCCGGAGTGGGTTTGGAGTCCCTTCGGAAAAAACAGGCCCTATGCCCCGCAATTCACAGTTATGGCATGTAACAGTCTGCCTCGGACACTTAGCACTGAAATGACCCTGTTCTTCACAGTTGAAACAGGTGATGGCCGAACTGGCCGCTCGGGACTGAGATCCCGTAGGATTAGGCGCCGTAGGAGGTCGCTCAGAAACGATAGGGCCCGCACGAGGCTTCTTGAAGGTTGACTGACTGCCTTCGGACTGATTTCGCTTTGTTGATTTCTTGCTGCCACATGAAGGTTGCTGCTCAGTAATTTCCTTAGCAGCAGGCTCATACGTGAGGGTTCTCTCGATTAATTCGGCTAGAGTTGCGCAATGATGATTAAGCAATTGCATATGGGTCATCATGACCTGCATAAAAGTGAGTGGGTCAACTCGATCATCTTCCGATCGAGCGGAGCCCTGGGTATGGTTTCCCGACAGTGGGTGATTATTTCTCGGGTTTCGGCCCGCACCGCGGCCTCTCCCCGTGCATCCCCTGACAGCTCTCTCCATACTGAAGTAGGAAGGTCGCATGATAATCATAGATCTCATATGAGTACCGCATTATGATTTACGTCATGAAATGATGAAAATGAGCATATGCGCTCTAACACAGTGATTACATGAATGATTAACTGAGGTGACATGATTATCGGATGAAATTCTTGAAATGAGTATCTTGAACAAGTTAACAAGGTTAATGATATGATCTTCGAGATCAACAACCGAGTAATGAAATGAATTGAGTGATTAATGAGTTAACATGACCGTCCTGGTCAAAATGAAAATAATGATTGAGGATTGTTAACTGATGAATTATGAATGAATGATTATTGCCAGAAATTATACCATGGCGTTAGAAATCTTACAGTTCTTTCGGTCCGATTGGCTCGGCATCTGCACAGGTCACACGTGACGCGAAAGTCCAATGATACTAGTCCGATGACGATGATTTCAAATGAGACATGACTCGGAAGGTAGTATTCAAAACCACGTTCCGATACCAACTCTGTAACACCCCAAACTAGGCGGATATTACAGTGCCGTGGACCCCCGACTGGGACCCACCAGGCGAATGAAAACTGGTGAATTAAATAATATAATTGTAGTACCGAACCACATTATATTACCAAATACTCCGATGAGGAGCTTAAGTACAATACACCAGGACAATACAGAATACTAGTATATTTTATATGAAGATAAAATACACCACCCTGAATAAATAAACATCTCAAACGGAATTTCCAGCGGAAATACAAATGATGGAAATGACTGAAATGACTGAAATAACCGGAATGCCTAGGGCCCCCTACTAGTATCACTGGGACTCATCGCCGTCAACATGCTCTTCCCATGCCTTTGCCTTGCCGTGACCTGAAAACAAAATCCCAACGGCCGGGCCATACGTAATAACAATCCTCAAGGGTTGAAAATACACAATCACGATATATCTGAAGTTATGAAATATCCTTAGTTATGAATTACGCTGAAGAGGAGTATCATAGTACGCCCGTAGTGTTCTGTGCAAGTGTACAAGATGGATGACCGGACACACCCGTCCTTGTACCTAATTAGTCTCACGGAGTTAATCTTTACCGTGTGCACAGTCCAATGTATCACTCCCAATACATGGCCATCGCGTGCCCGACTAAAAATTCCACACATCCGCACCCCGACACGCAATATGAACTCAGAAGGTCATATGAACGAGAATGACCACAATGAATATCAATGGATAATAATTCGACAAGGTCAAGAATGACTCACCGAGATGAAAATAATAGTGAAGTGATTGATAACCCAATGAAATGATTGGAACCATCGTTCCTCGTGAATGAAATGATTATTCGACAATTACAAGTATCAATACGGTTAATACAATGATGAATGAGTTATGATTATGAATGAACAACAACAAAAGGAATGAATATCCTTTTAACCGAGTAAGAATTAACTTACCCAACACCGGTGACAATTATCCTTCCACGAACAACGTCCTAATTGAGATATCGGTCACTCGAACAACCTTGAATAATACAATTACCAAAAATCCGTTCAAAATACGAATCAAACACGAATATAACGAACTCAAAACGTCGATACGATTAAACCAAGTTCATTGGGGCATTATATCAAACACTTTGTGGTCAAACTTCGATTGTTTATAACCAAACCTCAATAATACCAACATCAAATCCCCAAGAAGTGTTTTAAACCAACAAAACATCTTCAATACGATCAATAATCCAATATGAATATTCAAATTCGTGATTACAACAACGATTAATCGAAAACCCCCAAATCCAACTCAATATTCAAAGTGTTCTTGAACAATCCTTCAATAATCCAATGAATAATCAAACATATCCATAATCATGCGTATATCACTTCATACAACATGATCTTAACACCCAAAACATCATATTTCAATACAAAATCGAAATCCAAGATGTTGAAGAAATTACCTCTTGAAGATTCAAGCACTCTGATCCGAAGAACACGCGTTAGATCGACTATCCGGGCTTCACGATCGAAAGGAAATGAAGAAAATCAAACCCTCAAGTGATGGATGATGAAAAGTTTCTCCCCTCAAGCTCTCTCTCTCGTATGAAGGTGAAGAAGTGAAGAAAAATGAGTTGATCTCGCTCAAAAACGCAATTATAGAGTTGACTGCACTGTGTGCCGCGGCCCAGCCGAAGTGTGCCGGGGCACAAGGCCAAATCTGCCCCCAGTGATCGGCAGCGTGCCGCGGCACGGACGAGTGTGCCGCAGCAGTGACTCGGCAGTGTGCCGCGGCCCCGTCGGCATGTGCCGCGGCACAAGGTACAGACGGGTTTGGCCGAAAATGCAACATGAGTGTGCCGCGGCCCGGACGGGTGTGCCGCGGCAGTGACTCGGCAGTGTGTCGCGGCCCACGGTACAGACTGCTCGGCCAAAAACTGGAAAATGTGTGTGCCGCGGCGCACACTCCTTGTGCCGCGGCCCACACCCCCTTGGGTCCTAAAATGGTGAAAAATAACCCGGGAAGGGAATAAAAGCAATAGGAATTGATATTTGGGAGACAATAACACGAAATGGAAGTACGGAAAACCCAAAACGGTGGTTCCAAGTAATGATTACAAGGGTTCGTCCAACAAGAACACGATTTGAACAATGAAGAGATTTGAAATGACATGAATTCCAACGTCAACATCGACTAATGAATCAATTACAACAATCAAGATAATACTCTTGTCTCGATTCCCGAATAAGGTAGATACACTAAACAATATCGATACATAACTCGAAGTTATTCTGAACGGTGAACACGGATGAATGATTATTAACAAGTGAAAAATTACATAGTGACAATTACCAAATGAAATTACTGAATGATAGTGACTGAATTACAACCGGGTATTACAACCATCAGGGACACACGAGCAAGACACACGAGCATGTGCTCGTGCGTGCTGCTCGTGCGTGAGATCAGTGTCCGGGCAGTGGCCTGGCGCACGACCAAACACACGGACATTTGGTCGTGCATTTTGGTCGTGCGTCACTGGAGTATATAAGGGGGTCAGACGGGTTTTTTCATTTCATTTCACCCTTTCTCTTCTTCTCACGGCAGTCGGACGATCCGACTAGGGTTTGGGGTTATGATCGATTCTACTCCATCCAATCATGTTTTGAGGAGGCTCTAGGTGATCATATCAACATCTAATCATTTTTCTTCGTCGGATTGAGGTAATTTCTTGAAATCTCCTAGAATTTGATTTTCGGGATTTCTTCTTGATTTTCATTGTTCATCCGAATTTGATGAATCGGTTGATGTTAGTAAACATTATTAATCATATTATATGGATTGTATATCCATATCTTCGATTCGTTCGACCCGATTGATGATTCTTAAGTTCTTGAGGAACTTTGAACATTTAGTGTTCGATTAAATGTCTCAAAGAGTTTCTTTCGGTTGTTGTGTTGATTTCGATTGATATTGTGTTATTGAATGAATTGTATTTCATTCAAGGTTGTTCGAGCGCTTGTATTTATCGGAGAACACCGTTCGTTGTTCGTGGAAGGAATTCATCGCCTTCGGTTGAGGCAAGTTTTATACTTGTACTAGTCAATGAGATTAATGTTATCATATATGTGTATGAATGTGTTGTATCATTCCGAGACTTAGTCTCTTCATAAGTTCATTGATATTAGGGGATCGTTCGATACGATACTCTTCGGCAATTATGCCAAATGTTTATTATCATTCATTAATGGTCGGTAAGGCATTGAGATATTTGTTGTTAATGTTATTATCGATCACCGGTTCGCGGTATCGATGTATCAGTTGTTGTTGTTAATATTGATGTCAATCTAAGACGTTGTTGTAATCATTGTTATTAATGTTCGCGTCCTGTCATTCATGTTGTATTAGCCGATTGAAGGCATCATCGTATTCATTCTCATCTTCGTCGTCGGTAGCCGATTAAAGGTACCGAGGCATTCATTGTATCATTGTCACCGATTAGTCGTTCTAAGGCAATCGAGGTGCTCAATCATTCGTTGTATCATTGTTATCGATTGGCCGTTTTAAGGCAATCGAGATATTGAATCATCCGCTGCATCATTGTTATCGATTGGCCATTCTAAGGCAATCGAGGTATCAATCGGGCCGCATCGAGGATAGTTCCCATCCGTTGTGTCGTTGTTATCGATTGACCATTCTAAGGTAATCGAGGTATTGAATTGGGACTGTCGAGTACGATGCCCATCCGTGAGTCATCATTATCGTGTTGGCCGACTCAAGGTAACACACTATCATTCTCGTGAATTCGGTAATCAAAGGATCGTTGTCGTTTGTGATTAATTATATTTTGGAGGCTAGTCTCGGCTAGTGATCAGTATGGGTAAGTTTGGGGCTTGAACCTTCACGGTTGGGTTTCCAACACCTACAATTCAGTAGGTCACGGCCATTGGATGGCCTAATTGTGATACGGCTTCGTGCCGTGGCTTCGGCCCTAATTGTGATACGGCTTCGTGCCGTGGCTTCGGCCTTAATTGTGATACGGCTTCGTGCCGTGGCTTCGGCCCTAATTGTGATACGGCTTCGTGTCGTGGCTTCGGCCCTAATTGTGATACGGCTTCGTGCCGTGGCTTCGGCCCTAATCGATACAGCTTCAGGCTGTTTTAGCTTCATGTGATTGTGATATTTGACAGCTTCGGCTGAGTGGCTTTCAGGCCTTTGTGATTGTCTTGGTAATTTCATTGGAGCCTTCGGGCATTGTGATTTATAATTAATTCAGTTCTGGTTTGGTTCATGTCGTGTAATTCATTATGGTACTCTATGATTATGATTCGCCGTTGGGCACTTATGTTCTAACCTATTGAACAGGTATTAATAGTATGCCGTGGGCATAGTGTTTCACGAATGCTCGGTTCTTACCTTGGTTTGTGAGCATCTCGTATTATTATTATCATTGTACCGTTTTATTCTGCCTTTGGATGCATATCATGTCATACGTGTATTTGATGTTCATTATCTGGATGACTGACCTCGTGGGGGCGGAACATGTTTTCATGTTTTAGGTGCTTGCGAGGAGAGAGTTGAGACACAGAGGCATGATGATGGCGACGAGGCATTCGAGCGATACTAGTCCGAGTTGTTCATGTTGGTCAGTCAGTTGGAGTGTTCTCCAGTTTGTCAATCATTGTCATTATGTATTACCCGAGCAGATGCTCGTGGGTGTTGTCGTACTTTACTTTTGGCCATGTAGGCCCTTCGTTGTCGTTGAAATTGCTTATCGGAATATTGTGTCAGATATCATGGCAGGGATTATGATTTTCCCTTATTGTTTAATTTAATGTATTTTAGTCATGTTCACCTGGTGGATCTCCTGGCGTGGGGTCCACGACACTGTAATAACCCAATAGAATTTGGGGGTGTTACAGAGACAACATTAATTTCTAGACTAACCAATGGTCTAGCTATGGTAAGCTTGTCGAGCATGCCTTAGGGGATAATAATCATCTCTTCTAAATATAGAAAGTGCAGGACTATTTGTTGGCTTGGGGATGGGACATTGAAGCTCTTAAATATGTCCTTCCTTGGTAGGTCTGTGAACAAACCTAAAGGTTCGATTCGGTTCGAAAGATTCGACTTGAAAAAGCTCGATTCGTGGCTCGATTCGGGACACCAAACGTAGAGCCGAACCCTATAAAATAGGATTCGGAAATCGGACTGAATGGTTCAGCTGGATTCGAGGGGCTTTAGCCCAAGACATAAACCCCTCTCATCCCAGGTCGAACCATTCGGCTTCGGCAAATCGGACCGAACTATATTCGAACTATACTGGACTTATGGAGTTATACTGGACTTTAACTCGAGCCGAATCGAACTATATTCGAACGGTTCGAAAATTCGAGCCGAATCGAATCGAACTATAAAAAAAATTAACTTTCGAGCCGAATCGAACCTAAGGTTCGAATAATTTCGAGCCGGACCGAACTCAGTAAAGGTTCGGTATAGTTCGGCTCGTTTACAGCCCTATTCCTTGGATTGTTATCCAGGAAATAGTTATTAATTATGTGGACAAGGAGACTACTAATGAGGATAAGTACATTTGGGGTCATATGCTAATGATGTTTTCACAGTCAAATCTGCTTACTTGCTGCAAAACAATGATGCTAATGCTAGTGATGAATGGAATTTTATATAGAAGTTAAAAGTCCCCCTAAGATCCTAACCCTCCTTTAGCTTATCTCTAAAGGGAAAATATTGACTAATGTCCATGGACAAAAAATAAATCTCACTGGCGATCCCTACTGCCCTAGATGTCATTCGCTCCCAAAAGACCTCGATCATTTACTCAGGCAATGTTCCTCTTCAATTGATACTTGGAAGCTTTTTCCTCAATTTAATAGAAAATCGGCCCAAGAAATCAAAAAATGGATCAAAATAAATCTCAAACAAAATACAAACATATACCACAACCTTTCATGGGCTAGTGTATTTTCTTGTATTTTGTGGTTTACATGGAAACTCGGATGCCAAAAAGTCTTCACAGGATACTCCAAACCAAATATAGATTTATTCAGAGATGTTATTGATTACCTCAAGGCTTGGACTGCGGCTAATGAGAGCCATGATCTCCAGAGAATTGGAACGGATACTCTCCTCCGTTGGCAACACCCTCCTAATGACACCTTCAAAATCAATACAGATGCCATCAGAATTCCTACGACCAGAGCGATTGGAGCAGGAGGTCTGATTAGAGAATACCGAGGGAAGTGGATTAAAGGCTTTGTCTGTAATTTAGGCATTGGAGATATTCTATATGTGGAGATTTGGGAATTTCCTGGGGTATTAAACTGGAAAAGAGCCAGGATTCCAAAATGTTATTATTGAAGCTGACTCCAAGATCGTTGTTGACCTGCTGAACCAAGCTCACAATGTTTGTCATCCATTAGCTTACCTGATCGCTGATACCAGTGAGCTGATGAAGCAATTGAGCATCAATGTTATTTGCCATGTATACTATATGGTGAACGGAACAATGCTGCCAGTTAAATTGTTTAGAGTTTGATTTGGGTCTTATTGTACTGGATCAGGCACCCAGTTTTATTTTAAATTATTTAGATGAGGATTGAAAGGCTGTCTCTAGGCCTAGGTTGTTGCCTGTGTGGTTTGTGGGGTTTTATACCACTTTATTACCAAAAAAAAATGTACTATATGTTAAGGTTTAGGTGATCCGATAGCAAACTATGGGATCGACATGATGATCTGAGTTATAGCAATATCTAGTGTCGAGCGTCACGATGTTTATTTTATTTTTAGTTGTCATGTTCAGTCATCTAGTACTCGAGTACTATATCTGTATGTATGTCTTTTATTCTCTTGAAGCCTTGTATGATACTGCTGGTACTCTTTCGAATTTGTAATGTTGTGGGTATTTTTTACGTGTTCGGGTGATCTTATCGGAAAGTGTAAAGTTGTTGCGCGTTGTATTTAGCCCGGTAAATCTTTACGGGAAAATTTTACGATGCTGTAATATGTCTTGAATATCTTAAGAGTGTTAGAAAATTAAACTCAAAAGATGTCATACAACTCAAAAACATGTCATGAAAAATAAAGTAATAAGGGGAAAAAGTACAAAACATAAGATTAAATTAAATTTTTGACCGTATTGGTCAGGATTTTAATTGAGCAACTTATCATTACGGTTACATATGTTGTGATTTTGGTTGGAATATTAGACTTAGGTTACATGGGTTATCATTTTTAATTGGATGTGTTTAGAATTTAAAAAAAATGGGTTATAACTATCTGAATATTTTTTAAACCTAAAATCCAAACTTACCGTGAATTAATAGAGGAAACCAAGTACTAAATCATGAGTGCGTACCACAAAATATGAGATAATAAAAAATCATAAGAAGGAAGTATTGAACTTACAAATATTAGTTTTGAATTTGATAACTTTGAGAAATGTCTAATTTATATATAATAATAGTCTACCATATATCATATGCACCAGATATATACGTTTTAGTGAGAAAAATCCGATTTTGGTCCTTTATAGATGCATGTGTTCGATTTTGGTCCTTTATTGATGTTCTGTCCGATTTTGGTCCTTTAAGTTATAATATTGTCCGATTTTGGTCTCGCGATGGAAGAGGCCGAAAAAGATGTGAACTACACTCTCCGGTTGAGGACCAAAATCGGACAATATTATAACTTAAATGACCAAAATCAAATAATTGTATACTTAGAGGACTAAAATCGGACAAGCATACTTAAATTGGATGTTCCTTTTTTCTTATTTGCACTATGGGCTCTGTTTTTTTATGATAAAGTTGAATTCTTACCTCAATTGGGGTTGATTATATGAATGGGAAAGAGAAAATAACTAGGCACAGGACTTTTCGATTCGAGGGAGAAAATACGTAAACCGAACCGAACCGCATAGTTTTTCGTGTTCGGTTTTTGCCGCTTTTTTATCCGAACCGACTCGGAACCGAACCGCATAGGAACCGAACCGAACCGGAACCGATTTTGTATGGTTCAGACGGAATATATTATATTATATTTTATTTTATTAAAACTATATTATATTATATTATATTATATTATATTAATTATGTTTAATAAGAATATATTATTCAATATACGAACCGCGAAAAAACTATGCGGTTCGGTTCTGGTTTAATTAATAAAAACTATGCGGTTCGGTTCCGGAATATATTATTCAATATACGAACCACGAAAAAACTATGCGGTTCGGTTCCAGTTTAATTAATAAAAACTATGCGGTTCGGTTCCGAAAAAACTTTTTAATTAATAAAAACTATGCGGTTCGGTTCTGAAAAAACCGTGAAAAAACTATGTTTAATATAATATAATTTTAATAAAATAAAATATAATATAATATATTCCGTTCGAACCATACATAATCGGTTCCGTTCGTCCTGGTTCCCATGCGGTTCGGTTAAGTCGGTCGGATAAAAATCGCAAAACCGAACCACGAAAAACTATGCGGTTCGGTTCGGTTCAGATTTTTCTCCCTGGAATCGAAAAGTCCCAAGCCTAGTTATTTTCTCTTTCCCAATCATATAATCAACCCCAATTGAGACCAAGAATTCAACTTTATCATAAAAAAACAGAGCCCATAATGCAAACAAGAAAAAGGAACATCCAATTTAAGTATGCTTGTCCGATTTTAGTCCTCTAAGTATACAATTGTTTGATTTTGGTCATTTAAGTTATAATATTGTCCGATTTTGGTCCTCAACCGGAGAGTGTAGTTCACATGCCTTTTTCCAGCCGACCCTCTTCCATCGCAGGACCAAAATCGGACAATATTATAACTTAAAGGACCAAAATCGGACACATACATCTATAAAGGACCAAAATCGGACAGAACATCAATAAAGGACCAAAATCGAATACATGCATCTATAAAGGACCAAAATCGGATTTTTCTCACGTTTTAGTTTTGAAAACCTTATGGTAAATTTAATACATACCCCTTCTGTTTATCAAAAATGTATCGCAATTGATCTTTACGGTTTCTAAGATACAATTTGATCATTAATAACTTTAGTTATATATAACTTAAAAATTATAAAAAATTAATATTTTGAAAATACACATTAAGACAATTCTAACAAATAATACAATTATAATATTTTTATATAATGGTTATAATTTATGGTCAAAATTTATTAATTTTGATAAAAAAAATCAAATATGACACATGTCTTATGAGCAAAGAGAATATTTAAAAAGAGTAGACTCGAAGAGAAAGTGGTGACCATGAGAAAAATGCATATTGGACTCTCTACTGCCTTTATTGAATTGGAAGATCAAATTAGTGTAATTTTCTGATTGAAGTTAATTGTAAATAGCAAATAATGGAAACACCGGAGCCCTTCCAGTCCCGGCGTCTGGAAGGCTGGTATTATACTGCGCCACGTGGCTGATGCGCATACGTGATGCCAGATATATTTTTATATAAAAATAAGAGGGTGATACAAAAACACCTCTACTATCTACATCATCTTTGTAGAGGTTATCTTGGATCGTATATGTAGTAAGGTTTTGATAGTAGGGGTGTTTTTATATCACCCCTACTATTTTTTTATATTAAAATATACCACATCAGCGCCACATATGCGCTACATCAGCGCCACGTAAGCGCTGGTATAATACCAGCCTTCCAGACGCTGGGACTGGAAGGACTCCGCTGGAAACACACTGCGACATGATCCCCCTCCAACACCCCCCCCCCCCTACCACCCTATTTTTTTTCTCATTGATGCATTTTTCCTTGTTCTCGCTTCTGTTTTATTTTAATCGTTCTTTTTTATTTTTGTTATTATTGAAATTAAGAGTTTTTTATTTTTATAATAAATCATTAGAAAATAAGATAAATAATTAATATGATATAAAAATTATTAACAAATACAAATTATACAAAATACATTGATAAATACAAACACTACTCAATTATGTTACTTGTCATCAAATCTGACCATACTTGTATCATTTCTCCACATGAATTAGCTCGTCACCATGACGATATGATAGGTGGTACAGGATAGTTAATATTCAAAAAAAAATTTAAACGAAATGATTATCGTTAATCAATGTGATTGAGATGTGTTGACGTTGGTGAAATGGCATTGGCGCGAATCTAAATAGCAACTGTGTAAAATAAGTGTTATTATGATCAGTAAAAATATGCTCTACAATATTGTATCGTGTAAGCATTCGTATTGTAAGTAAAGTCAATGACAAATACCGTAGGAAATTGTGCATACAACACAATACTATCTTTATGAATCCAATTAATATTTATAATTTCTTGGGTATATGGATTCGTGCAATATCTATGAAAATAGGCTGCATAAATTACAATTAGTTAGGTAATGAGCAAATAAATTATAATAAAAACTTATTTAAAAATATTAATTACCTTTAGTAACCAATTGAGGGAAAGCGTACTGAATATTTTTTACTTTTATTTCACTCCGAAGAGGATTGTAAACACTTCTAATATTTGTGGTGTTTCAAGGGTCACGTTAAAGAGCCAGGAATAAATTATGGAGTAGTAATCTCGGTCATTTAGCTGACAACGCACTTTTCTTCTTGTGTTAGACTCGACGGGTACTCATTACCCTCTAAATATTCTGATGTGCATGATTATGCTATCGTCGCACAATACTAACACCCCACATTAGGGGTGGACTCGGTTCCATTCGGTTCGGTTTTTGACCGAAACCGAGAATCGAACCAAATATTCGGTTTCGGTTTGGTTCGGTTCTTTTTGAAGTTCGGTTCGGTTAAGTTCGGTTTTATAAATATTCAGTTCGGTTTCGATTTGGTTTGATATTTTTTCGGTTCTCCACAGTATAAATTCAAATATTATATGCAATAGAATAATATAACAACAAACCAACAAGAGTTATATATGTTCAAGATAAAAGCTAGAGTTGCATAGCAATTTACAAATATCTCAAAACATATAACAATCATAAATCGAAACACATCAAAATCACAAAAACAATGTCATTTTAGTATGTTGAAATTTGACTTCGGTCCATTTCGGTCGGGTTTAGTTCCGCCCGACCTCGAACCGAGAACCGAACCAAATTAGTTCAGTTCGGTTCTGTTTTTTTATTTTTCGGTTCGGTCTTCTTCGGTTTTGTTTTTTCGGTTCTTTTTTCGGGTTTTTTCGGTTCGGCTTTCGATTTTCGGTTCCGAAATGCCACCCCTACCCCACATGATACTATTTGGAGGAATTGGTACACCTCGTTGGAATAATGGACAATCATTTTTTTTGGTACCTGTACCTCTTTTTATTTTTTTCTTCGGATTTGAGATATTTGGTTGGTATTTATTTTCCTTTTTTTTACAAATAAGAATAAATTTCGGGAGTTTGCCACACACTTTTTTTGCGGATTTGTCAACAACGACTATCAAATCATTTTTTTGTCCGACCAAACTCATCAAGTCTAACATATCATCTCTAGTTTTAATTATCTATACAAAAAAGATTCATTACAATAAATAAAACATAAGAAAATATAAAAGCACGAGCACATTCATGTGACAAATTCACACGATGTGTTTGCGTTATTTGTTGAATTATATTCAATTATATTCCGCCATGTATCATAGATGGAATGATATTTTAGAAAATACGAACAAAAGATGAAGATTGAGAAAATAATAGAAGTGTGTTTCACAAATTATGCACTCTTCATATTTGTAAGAGGTTTGATAACTTCCATTCTTTTAGATACCCGATATGGACAAAATATTGACATCACAACTCAATTTGTAGGTATAGTTATATGAAATTATTTTGATGAACATTGAATTGACAACTCAATGTGCATGTATAACCATATGGAACTATATGTATTTTAATGGAAGACATTGAAATAACAACTCGGTTGGTGATATAAAAATTGAAATGATAATTCGATTTGATAAGAAAAATCATGAAATATATATAAAAATACAAACAAGAGCAAAATATGTTTAAAATAATAATCTAAATATAAATATATTTTAATGAAATTATAAAAAATTGTATTTTCAAGTTGGAATAAAAAGTTAGAGATGGCAATGAGGCGGGTTGGGGCAGGTATTTGAAGATCCAGACTTGCCCCACAAGATGAACAGGGTGGGACGAATCGACCCGTCACGGGTGGTGGGACAGGGCGAGCCGACCCGTTGAGGAGAAAATATTACTTTAAAGTTAATAAAATTATTTTTTATAAACCTTTTTTATCTATTATTTTATTTTTATAATACATACTATTATTTATAAAATTATTGTTATTAATGTATAAGACTTGGAGTATAAGATATAATAATTAATGTATAAAAAAATACTATATACATAATATATATTAAATGTATTAAAAATAAAAAAATTGTGCGGGACGGGCGGGGCGGGTACCCATAGGCAAGAGTGATACCCAGAACCATCCCGCCCACTATGCTCGCGGGACCCGTACGCCACGGGTCAGGGCCGGACAGTGCGGGTTGTGTCTAAATTGTATTTTTATAAACGCTGTTTTTTTATAAACGGAGGGAGTGAAAATTAAAAGTAAAGTGAATGAACTAAACAAGAATTGTAAAAATATATTTAAAAATAACAATCTAAAATATAAATATATTTTTCTAATAAAAACCAAACCAAACATACTCAGTATATCCCACTCAAAACAGGGTCTGGGGAGAGTAAGATGTACGCAGACCATGCCCCTACTTATTACGGTAGGGAGGCTGTTTCCGTAAATATATTTTTCTAATATTATAAAAAATATGTTTATATCGAGTTGAGAAGAAAAAATAATAAAAAATAATAATTTTATAAGTTGAAAGGCAAAAAATAAAAAATATTATAAAAGGGACAAAATAAATATTTTGACTCGTTTTATCCACTTAAGGGAAGCAAAAAAGAAGGGAAATTATCACACTCCTTATCCATATTCAGATTATTACACACATATTTCCTAAAAATAAATTTTAATTATTAAAAATTAATTTTAATTGTAAAAATCAGTTTTGATCAATAAAATTCAATTGCGGTGTATCTAAAATCCAATTTCAAATCGGTAGAAGTTAGAGATCACATGGCACACCGTATTTGATAGTTCAAAACCCTAACTCCGTAATTCATATCTCGCCTAAACAGAAAAACCAGAGCAGCTCACCGACTCGCACTCCAAGTCAATAAATCTCCGGCGGCGGCCAACCACCAACACCGGTGCCTGTTATCCAACCACCAAGGTCCTATTTCACCATATTTGTTTGTTATCTGAGAATTTTTTTGATTCGCATCTCAATTGTGATTTTAGATTTGTGTTAGAAATAATTTTATTCTGATTTTCCTCCCTGAATCAGTTTCGTCTCTTCTTGGTTCATAAACCACATCATTTATGATGTTCACACACACAGAAAGAATTATTTTGCAAGTTGCAGCGATAAAAAAAATAATTGGGTCAAGAATTGATTGGTAGAATTATAATTTGATATTTCATGTGCTGGTATTGGTAGAATCTGAAATAAATTTTGCATTTTGTTATGTGAATTTTTCCAGTCAATGTTATTTGATGAGTCTCAACTTCATCTTCAGTGTACATTATGGTGATATATATATATATATATATATATATATATATGTGTGTGTGTGTGTGTGTGTGTGTGTGTGTGTGTATGTGTATATATATTTGTTCTGATATGTAGCTCACTTATAAGTGATTGTTCATTAGATGGATTGGCAAGGACAGAAGCTAGCCGAGCAGATGATGCAGCTGATGCTGGTATTTTTCGCCATAGCTGCCTTTATTACGGGGTATGTTTTGGCGTCATTTCAGACCATGTTACTTATTTATGCTGCTGGAGTTGTGTTAACTTCGCTTACTACTATTCCGGACTGGCCATTCTTCAATCGCCATCCACTCCATTGGGTGGATCCAAGTGAGGTCGAAAAGTACCCGAAGCCACAGCCTGCTATTGCTGGGCCCAAGAAGAAGGCGTCTAAGAAATAAGTGTTGTTTGAGTTTTCATGGCTCGAAAGAGGTATGACCCTAACATGCCATTAATAGTGTGATGGGGGGTAATGTACGATATGGTATGACTATGCTTTGTCATAACTGTTACCTTATTGGATACACTTGTGGTAGTGTTTCATACCTGAACACTCCCATTTTCTTACATTCTAATGCAATTATAAAAACCTTTAAGGATACTTGCATGAATTGAAACACATTTTTTTTTATTTTTATTGGGCTGTGTACGTCGTTGATGTTGATGGATAGTTTATGATTAGGCTAATATAACACATTAAAATTTAAGCTTGGATTTTGTCCAACATAGACTATGAACTACCAAAAATACGCGCACACACCCGCTGTGTGGCTGAATTGGGAAGTGATGGTAATTACTTGTATATCATTACAATTTTGAGTAATATTACACCTTTTATTATGCATATATATGTTCAAATAGTGTTGCTTGCTTGTTTTTGCAACAGTCGATCAAATTTTGAAAAATTAAGACATGCTGCTGCATGTTTTGATATGTGTGCTTTTCTTGTGAAAAAAATGAAAAAGGGGAAGAAAACAAAAGTAATACGAGAATATTGAGTATGCTGTGAGGCTTAGTAGCCCGAAGCGGGGGCCTCGGCGGGAGTGGATGGACCAACAAAGTCAATAGCCTTGAAGATGAACTCGGCAATATTAAGCCCAGTTTTCTCTATCCCAGAAGCATCATATCGATTTAGAAAAAACAGCTTTTCCACCTGACCTCGCCATGGTGTTAATCAATTGTTGGTTCTTTAAATTTGACCAACTATCAGAAGCAATTGGCAATCCATGAGTGCTCCAATCTTGCATTAAAGGGCTCAAGGCGCGCTGGGCCTTGCTTGATTCTTTGTCCAATAAAGAACTCACCTTCTAATAGTTTCTAGACCAAAAGGGCAGAATAATTTAGAGTCCGTGTTAGACCTGCCTGTTCGACCCGTTTTTAAATGGTCTGTGAAGAACTCGGTTTGAAACAATCATATGGTGAATATAATTTTTAGTATAAACATTAATGGAAAATTCTACGGTGCTCATGAAATAATTGATTCTGTAGTAAATGGTTTTTATCGTGAATCTAATTGTGAATAAAGATGCATGATATTTATGTAAGTACTTTAAAATGGTTTCGTATGAATGGGTTTGAGGAGGTGGTTCTGTCTTCATGGGCTGGTCCTGTGGTGGGGGTGGACAACCCTTGGGTTATTTTTAAGAAGAAGTTACAGCTTCTTAAATCTAATATGCGGGAATGGAACATAAGAGGTCGGGTTCGCTTAGATGAGAAAAGGATGCCCAATTGATGGAGGCCGAGGGCACAACAGAGTCCCGACAGTTGAGGATTTCGGCCATTCAGGAGTTACGGGAGTTGGAGCACATGTCTCATTTGGATCTAGCTCAAAAGGCGAAGGTTCAGTGGGGTATTGAGGTTGACGAGAATTCGTGTTTTTTCCATGGGATTATTAATCGCAAACGCAGGCAGCTCGCGATTCGAGGTGTTATAGTAGATGGGGAGTTGGTGGTTGAGCCGAGTCGGGTGAAGGAAGAGTTCTGTTTTTTTTTTTTTATCATTCGTTGTTTTCTAAACAACGAGGTGTTAGGCTTGGGACTAGTCCTGAACATTTTTCTACTATATCGGAGGAGCAGCGTGAGTTTCTACCGGTCCCATTTTCTAGAGAGGAGATTAAACAGGCAGTTTGGGATTGTGGTCGGATAAAGCTCCGGGTCTTGATGGTTTTTCTTTTGGTTTTCTGGAGAGGTATTGGGATTTGGTTTCAGAGGACGTGATTGCACATGTCTCTTATTTTCATGGCACCCCTCCATTCCTAAGGGTGTAACTCGTCTTTTTTCACGGTTATCCCGAAGACTAGAGATCCGAAGCATATTAAGGATTTTCGGCCTGTTAGTCTGATTGGCTGCCAATATAAGATTATTGGTAAACTTTTAGCTAATAGATTGGCGGAAGTGATTGGTAGTGTGGTGAGTTTGGAGCAGTTTGCTTTTGTGAAAAACAGACAAATCCTAGATGGCTCGTTTCTTTTGAATGAGGTGGTTTCTTGGTGTAAGGTGAATCGACAACAACTTATGATTTTTAAGGTGGATTTTGAGAAAGCTTATGATTCGCTTCCTTGAGACTATCTCCTTGAGATCATGCATATTATGGGGTTTGGCTATGTTTGATGTGGATGGATTAGGGCGGTTTTGAGGTCTGCTAGAGCTTCTGTTCTAGTTAATGGTTCGCTTACTTGTGAGTTTGCGGTGCAGAGGGGGTTGAGACAGGGGGACTCGTTATATCCGTTTCTTTTTATTTTGGCTATGGAATGCCTTCATGTGGCGTTGCTTCGGGCCCAAAGGCTGGGGGTGTTTAGGGGAGTGCAGAATACAGAGATGGAGGTGGAGATTTCTCACTTGTTCTATGCAGATGATGTTGTGTTGTTGTGCCCGTGGGAGGTTGAGAATGCCAGAAGTATTGTTTGTATCCTTAGATGTTTCTTTCTGGCGTCTGGCTTGAAGATCGATTTACTAAAAAGTAAATTGTTTGGTGTGGGATGCCTGATGACCTTATACAGGCCACGACTTTGGTCATTGGGTGTGGTGCTTCGTCGTCGTTGTTTACTCATCTGTGGGTTCCGGTTGGTCAGAGTATGTCTCATATTAGTTCTTGGTTTGGTTTGGTTCGGTTCAGTTGTTTACAGACAGGTTGTCAGGCTGGAAGGCAAAGACCCTTTCCATTGGGGGCCAGCGTACTTTTTTGAAGTCGATCCTTGGGTCAGTGGGGATGTATTTCATGTCTATGTTCCCAGTCCCGATTACGGTCCTTAATTCGTTGGAGTCCCTCAGGGCTCGTTTCTTTTAGGAGCTGACTTAGGAGAGAGGCGGATGCACTGGGTGCGTTCGGATAAAGTTGTGGCGAGTAAGTTGGAAGGAGGGCTGGGGGTAGGGAGCTTATTTTCTTTTAACAGGGCCATGTTGTTTAAATGTAGGTGGAGGTTTTTTCACAAGCCTGATGCGTTGTGGGTTAGGGCAGTGAAGGCTATTTATGGGGTGGATGGGGGTTATTCTACTTTAGGTCCTTTGTCGGCTTCAGAGGGTCCTTGGTGTGGTATTATTCGTATCTTGCGGCAGTTGAGAGATCGGGGGTTGGATTTTTAGAGCCTGTGTCCTACGCGTGTTGGGAATGGTTCGTGTACTGATTTTTTGCAGGGGCGTTGGGTTGAAGATCTTCACCTTGCTGCTGAGTTCCATATGGTTTTTGCTTTAGACCTCTATAAGGAGGTCTCAATGGTGGGTCGTTTTGCTCTTGGGTGGTCTGTTGAGACTCTTCGAAGGAGTCCCGGGGGTGGGGGGTGGAGCAGTCCAAGTGGGATGAGTTTTTGAGGTTGATGCAGGATGGGCAGCTGCAGGATCGTGCGGACAGGCTAGGCTGGACGCTTGATTTGACGGATTGTTTTTCTATTGCTTCTGCCTGTGCATGGTTGGATAGTGGTTCTCTTACCAGTGGGGGATGTGAAATTAGATGGAATAACTGGATTCCCATCAAGTTGAATGTCCTCATTTGGCATATCACTTTGGAGAGTATTCCGACCAAGGAACGCCTCTCTTTTCGAGGTATCTATGTGGAGTCAATTATGTGCCCGGTTTGCTCGGTTTCGGTTGAGTCTATTGACCATATTTTTGGAGGTTGTTTGGAGTTGGTTGAGATTTGGGGTCGGATTGCTATTTGGTGGGGAGTTCAGGCTTCTGCTCCTAGAGGTGCCCAACCACGGTCCGGTCCGGTCCGGTCGAACCGCCGGTCGCCGGTCGGCAGACAGACCGGACCCACCCGCATATATGAAATGTACGGGTTGGCGGGTCGACGTCGGCCACGGTCCGGTCCGGGTTCGACCACGGTCACGGGTCGACCCGTCTCTATTTGTTTTTTTAAAATGTATATAAAACTTTTATTTGTTATCATTTTATACACGAAAAATAACTATAAGTGAAAAAGGAAATCATTTGAAAAAATTAGCTTGTATTTAATTTTAAGTTTTTACTTAAAATTAAATTCCCTACGTATCCCCGTGAGGAATCAAAGCTCCACGTAGTTCTTTTACTTGAGAAGAGTTAAAAAAAATGGGCTTGTATTTAATTTTAAGTTTTCACTTAAAATTAAATTGCCTACGTATCCTCGTGAGGAATCAAAGCCCTACGTAGTTCTTTACTTACCTGACTTACCTTACTTACCTTTAGTCGAAGTCGATGTCGTCGTCGTCTTGATCATCGGTTTGACTCATTTGACTAGACTCTCCTTCGGTAGTGCCTTCTTGATAGGCATCTTGGTCCGCTAATAGGTCATCCCATTTATTTTCTTGATCTCGTAACTTGGCTTTTGTTGCGTCTTTAAGTATCATTTGAGCCTCGAGATTTTTTTGCGTCATTCGGGATCTCCGCTCGTCCAACATATAGTCTCATTCACTAAAAGCACTCTCAACGGGGACTGTGGATGCGGGCACTGCAAGAATTTCTTGTGCCATAATGGAAAGTATGGGAAATCTTGCCTCTTCTTTTCCACCAATCCAACAGATCAAAGGTACCTGCATTGTCATCCTCCGGCACAAAACTAGTTGCATAATATCTACTAAGGTCATTTCTTTGACCGACGTTACTACCACCCCTATTTCTTGCTATATTATAGAGTTGTTGAAATGAGTTAGTGGGAGTTACAATTCCATGTTAAATGTATTTGTAGTCTTAGTTCTTGTTTTTGAGTTTGAATCTTATCACCATATTTAGAAGACTATTCTTAAAAAAGCAGCTTTCTAAACTATTTTTCAAATCAATTTTTACTTGTTCAACGTCAGGAATATTTTCAAATAAAGTTTGACTTTCAACACTATCCTCAATATTAGGAAAACCCAAATTTTTAAGAATATTATAATATATTTCAAGTAATTGTTCTACTTGAGCTAAATTCAAATCGGGAGATAAAACAGCACTAATCAAGAAAACATCATGAATACGATTAAAGTGTTTTAGCCATTTTAAACACATATTGTAAATAGCATTCGATTTACTACAAGCATCCATTTCAGATACAATAAAACAACAATGAAATAAAACTTTAGGAGACGTGAGATAATAACAACCACTTAATTCTTTAGTTGCATTTTCAAAAACCCTTAATAGTTTTATTAAATCTTTAGTTTCATCCCAATACGTTGGCAATAAATAAAATCCTTCTACGTGAAAATACGTATCAAAAAATTCACACAATAATTCTTTATATTCATTAGTTGAATTTAACATCTCATAAGTTGAGTTCCATCTATATTTGACGTCTGGAGTAAAAAATTTGGGTACGCCATGAAGAGTGCGCTCGAATGTTGCATATGTTTGATTTAACATAGCTTCATCGATTTCATGGTCCATTTCTTCACTGGTAGTTGTTGTACTACCGTAATAGATATTTTCATGTATAACATCATATTCAGGTTCTTGACTTTCATTTTCAAAACCGGGTGGAGTTTGGTTTTGGGGCTCCCGAATAATTATTCTAGATGGTTTCTTCGATTTGCCCCAAAGACCCATTCGCTCGAACTTGGACATTTTGGATTTTTTGGGAGATGTAGCAATACCCTTTTCCTTGTCAGAACTCGACATAATGATAAAATGCGAAAAAAAAAAGAGAGATTAAGTAGTATAGCAATTAGCAATGAGAGTTTGAGAGATAGATAGTATTGAAGGTGTGGAAAAATTGTGTTGGGGAGGGGGGTATTTATAGATAGGAATTTTTTTTTTTAAAATCGGACTAGCCGTTAGACCCGCCGGGTCACGGGTCCGACCCGCCGGGTCCAACGGCCATTTTTTGAATTTTTTTTTTCCGCCGGGTCGACGGGTCGGACCCGGCGGGTCGACGGGTTGGGAGAAGCTCGACCCGGACCCCACCCGTGTATACCATGGGTCCAGGTCGGCGGGTCGCACGGGTCGTCCGGGTCCGGGTCTTGCACGAGTCAGCCGGGTCCGGGTCGGCGGGTCGACCCGGCGGGTTGGGTCGTTTTGGGCACTTCTATCTGCTCCTATTACCCTTCAGTCTATTCTTTTATGGCCGGCTGCTATTCAGACAGGTCCGGGTCAGCGGAAGGCATTTGATGCTGTTCTCGTTACTGCCTTCTAGGTTTTTGGAATTTTCAAAATTCAACTATTTTTGTCGCGGATGTTCCTAAGAAGTCCTCCATTTTTGATGATGTTGTTGATAGATCGTTTTTTTAGATTTCAAATAGATGTAAGAAAGCCAAGTTTCCTTGGGTTTCTTGGCTCCAGAACCTTCTCTTAGCTGTTCGAACTTGTAATGGTGTTTTTCTAGCTTTTTGCTAGTGTTTCTAATAAAATCCCGCTTTTCCAAAAAAAAAGTACTTTAGAATTTGCCAACATTAATATTTGATTATATCCTTCAAAATATCACAATACACTTAATACCATATGAGATTCAGTGGTCTTGGTCCACCGGCTGCGGGTCCTCCACTTCAAGTGGGAGATTCTGGTTCGAGTCTCTATGTGGACAATTTTTCAAAGGTTTATGACTCTTTAGTTTATGGCTAAAGAAGAGACCTTAGTTTTCGGGGTATGCTGGTGGAAGAATTAAATACTGAGGGCTTCAAGTGATAGTGTGTGGGCCTGATCTCGATCGGACCTTTCAGTTGGATTTGAGGGGGTCCAGTATGGAACAATCACTTGGGAACAACTCCTTGTGCGTTCTAATTGAGGATATTTAAGAACTTAAGAGTCGGATACACATATCGCAATTTAACTAGTAATAATTCTGAGAGACCGAAGTTGTTATCTGAAGACTAAATATGTATAAATTTGGAACCTCATAATTAAAAAAAAATACGACGCCGGTTTTTGTATGAGAAATTACGGAATATAATGCGGAAGGAACCAAAAACAATGAAACAAATGTGCAAAATCAAGACACAACTTCGTGCTATGATTATTGGAGACGCGATAAATTGCTTTGCACTTTTTAATTTGTAATTAAAGGCATTAATATTGATGGCCTTTCTGAACTTGAATCTCATCATTTAGAGCATGGGGTATGGTTGGCTGGTGGGTGGTGCTATCACTACCAGCCGAAAAACACCCATGGCGCATCGTACCGTCGCTCGCGCCGTCACCATGGCTCAGCGTCGTGGGCTTTTTTTTTTCTTTTCTCTTGAGAAAGAATAGGGACGTTGCAACATTTTTTGAAAATGGGACTTGGTACCAACGGCTATATAGCCGTTTTTTGTAACTTTTTCAAAAAAAAAAAATAACACAATTAAACCCCAAAAAATCTTATAAATACCCCTTATTATTCTATACTTCACACACACTTCCAAACTATTAAATCTCTACTTCTATTATCTATTTCCATCCAAAATGAATCCAAACCAACTATGGATTAACATGCTAAACGATCCGACGAACCAAATGCCGGGATCGTCTTCGAATGTTTTTTTTTTAATGTAATGTGTGTGTTTTAAATGTAATGTGTTTTTTTTAACATGGATCAACATGCTTTTTTTTTTAAATGTAATGTGTTTTTTTTAATTAATGAAGTTTATTGTAGTTTATATTGTGTATATTTTATTTTATATAAAAAAAAATTAGCCGACGACACCAGAATTTCTGGTGCCAACGGATACGGCCAGAATGTGGTGCTGTGGAATTTCTGGTGTCGTGGAAATTTTTGTTGATGTGGCATCACTTTTTGCCCACGACACCACATCCACGGCTCCACTGCACCTCATGCTCTTAGCGTGGAAGGAATGTTAATTTATACCTTTTAATTTGTAATTAAAAGGCATTAATTGATGGCCTTTCTGAAACTGTGAATATCATCATTTAGCGTGGAAGGAATGTACATGAGTCGGATCGTTGTGAATATGCTTCATTTATATTCTATGCTATTTAATTTCGATTGGGTTTGAGTACTGTCGGTTAGGTATTCAGGTATCTACATACTCTATATTTAAAATTATAAATATACTAGTCATTCAGACCCGTGCGTTGCACACGGGCTCTATCTAATTGGTCATAGTGTAATGTGTGGTATTTATTTTCATCATTAGGTTTGTAAGTTGTGATGGTATCACAACTTTTGTAGGTATCACAACTTTTGTGATGGCATCGCATGAGTTTAAGATGAATGAGTTTAATTAGTTGTTTGGTGACTTTTATATTTAGACCGAGTCATTCAGACCCGTGCGATGCACACGGGCTTAATCTACATGTTCATAGTGTATTGTTCAACACTAATTTTCGTCATTACATGGGCTGTATATAAGTGTTCATACCGTAATCTTTGGCACTTATTTTCGTCATTATATATTTAAGTTGTGATGGTATCACACCTTTTCTAAGCATGACACATATTTAAAATAGTTTATTGACATTAAAATAGTATATGTGAAGAGATTTTTTTCAAGATGCTACATTTAAAAGAGTCTCTTCACATGTAACTTTTTAATATGTATAAGTTACATACTAAATGTCAAAGGGAGGTTAAACGCATACGGTTCTTCAAAATAAATGTAACCCTTATATAAAATCGTAACAAAGTGGATATTCGCTATATTTTGAGATCTAGCTTGTGACAATTAATTATCCTTTTGGTTTATCATATCAAATACGGTAGTTCCACATTACTACGCTTAATTAATCGAACTTTATTTATGCACAAAAACCATTTAAGTTTCAATATTTTTTATTGTTGTGAAAATCGGTCCAATATTGTTAGTATATTTAATTTGTACCAAGTTGCATATATAAATATATTTGAAGACATCAATCTCAACATATAATTTTTCTACTCTTAATAACTAATATAACAATTTCATTTTGCCAAATTTGTTTGTCATTCTACAAATGAAACTAAAATTATATTAAGATAATCAATTAATCTCCATAGTGATATTACTTATTGAGTAAGATTTAAATTTAATTTATAATAGATTATATAAATGGTATATCTATATTGTTTAAATTACATAAATCGTCAAAATAATATTATTTATTATGTAAGATTTAAACTACAGTAAAATTATATAAATGATAAATTCTCAAAATAACATAATCGCTTAATTGCCGATACTAATTGTGGATATGATTACCCGAATCATTAATACATATTTGTTTTATCTATAGTCTATTGCTTTGCACCATTTATGGATAAAGATGACAGTGAGAAGATATTTTTATTACATACTACCATTTTCAATATGTAACATCGACATAACTTACACAATCATATCAAGTATCAAAGTCACGCAATATTTCAAGACGTTTAATTAAGAAAGTGACATTAACACACCGCAAGACAAAAAACTACATTAAGAGCAAAAATATGAAAATGCACCAACAAAGTGTAGTAATAATTATTGACTAAAAATTGAACTCCTCACATTATTTTCAATAAACTTACTTGCTAACGAATCAATAGTATTAGCCCATTTATCGGTATTACATGAAGCAAAATATTGCATGTTTAATTTGTAACATATATTAATATGAATGCTAAGTATTCATCCTACCGATGGCCATGGCGTCGTTCTTGTTTTTCTTGTTGTTGTTGTCTTTGTCGTTGTTGTTCATTGGCCTTTTTCGTGTTTTGTTCTTGATACAATTTTTGTGACTTCTCGATATCTTTCTTTAATGCTTCTTGACGCGCTACAAAAAACAATTAGATATAGTTGATCGTTAGTAACTTAAATACAGTTAATCAATATATTGCATTTTCGATCAAAATAAAAATGTTCGTGCATGTACCACATAATTGATAAGACAACGATGTGTAGGATCTCTTAAACCATGAGAGAAGATGATGTTACTACCAAACCTCCTAAGCACCATCTTTATGTCCTACATTGTTACACACACAAAACACACGTGAAATTTACATAAAACAATATAAATCAATATGCTAATAAGCTAGACGATATGATGCTTACTTTACCACCATAATAAGTTGTAGCCCAATGTGCACGCGGTGTGGAGGAAGTTGTGTTTTGTTGTGTGTGATTTTTGACACATTATATAGTTGATAAAATATTTGTAACTCATGGACGGGAATGTAAAAAGACTAACACTAATTGGTGTGTTTAATTATTTCATGGCACCAAACACTTCATCTCCACATTTCACTTTATGTGAATATTCATTGTACACTTAACGAAAGTTGCTTGACATGCCTGGAAATCAATGTGAAATAACAAATATGATACAATCAATTCATCAAGCATTAATCATGACCACTTACATTTATAAGGCTTCTTAAGCTTTATATATATAAGATATTTTAGTATATAATATGATACATAATAATTAAAAATAATAAATCAAATTTAGTATAATAAATATTTTAAATATTATAATTTATGTAATTCATTATAATATATATTATGATACAATATGTATGTATATTATAAAATAATATAATATAGTTATATAATTCAAACAGGTATGCATGTCGAGTAATTGGGTTATGGAATTGGGTAATATCTTATACTCATACCTTATTTGTACTCGATATAAATTATTGATTCAGCTGATATTCAATCGAATTACGAGTTTAATCAACCGATAGCATATGATACAGATAAAATTGACACACATATTAATTTTTGGAGTACACTCCTCTCTCGTTTCAAACAAAAAATGAACTTTAAGGAGAATAAATTGTAATACCCGTAATTTTAATTTTCGGTAATTTCTTTTTTCGGCGAAAGTCCGTTTTGACGACTCGCTCATGACCGTTTCGTTATTCCGAGAATGATTAATTCTGCACTTTTTGTCATCCGAGTTCGTTTCGGTGTCGTTTTGTTGAGTTCCGTGCTTTTTGGCGACTTTTCCGCACTTGAGTTCGATTCTTGCGAATCTCGTTCGAAACTGCTGTTTCGAGTTTCCCATAAGTCCGTTTAACTTTGTCAGACGTGTTGTGAACTTCGGTTTGGTTATTCGATCACATTTCGTGATTTTCGGGCCTTTTGGGTTATTTTGTAATTTACCCAAAGTTGTGGGTATCCGCATTCGTATTTGTTGTTTTGACCCTTTTCATGGTCGAGTGCGATAAATTGTTGCATGGTATTTCTTTTCGGATCGATGTTGTTGTCCGAGAGCATTTCGTCGTGTTCGTTTCGTGTGTTCTCGGGAATTCGAGTCGTCGAGTCTTGGTAGCTAGGCACTGGCCGGCCACGTGCGGCAGGGACCTGCCAGGCGCGCACGAGCATGGCGCACGAGCTGCGCGCACGAGCGTGGCGCACGAGCTGCGCGCACGATCCGGTACTCGTGCGGCCCTGACTGCACACGCACGAGCGAGTACTCGTGCGTCCCGGCAGTTGCTGACAGTGGGCGCGCACGACCCGGCGCACGACCGGCCGCTCGTGCGTGCCTGCTCGTGCGTCCCTGGGCAGTATTAATAATGGTCGGGCAGGTCATTTCTTCACCCGTTTTTCATTTCGTTTCTTTTCCTTCCGCGGCTGGAAGCTTGGAGAGGTCGAAGACATGATGTTGTTCTTTCAATCCACGAAGTTCTTGAGTTTCTAACATCAATCAATCATCCCATAACCTCCTCCGATCTATCGAATCAAGGTTAGATTTCCTGATAATCTAGTTTTGGGGAAATTGGGGTTATTGTTGGATTTCGTTCGTTTGATCCGTAATAACTTAGATTATTGATGGATTATTGATTATTAAGGTGTATTCTACCTATTTCCTTGTTATTCCATGGTCGGATCGTATAGATTCGTCGTTTTGGTTGAGTTCTTAGTCGACGCCTTGAAAGTGTCCGACAAAAGGTCTTAGAGGGGGAATTGGGCGTTGTGTGATTATTATCCATCGTACGATTGTTGATTTATCATTGGTATGACTTAAGGACGAAATTCTTGTGAAGAACTCGAGTCGGAACTCTTCCGTTCGTTGTCTTCTTCGGGGTCCGAGCTTCCCGGTCTAACCGTGTTCTTCGGAGTATTCGGTAGCGGTTATTAAGGCAAGTATTTTACTATACGAATTGTGTCTTGTGAATAGGGACGTCGTGTTATGTTTATGATGAATTGATTTATGTTAGCAAATATGCTTCGTATGAATTGATTATTATGAACGATTGATGGTAACGATAATATCTTCACTTAGTTAACATCGTGGAATTGTGTTGGATGTGCAAATCATCTAAGTTTGTGCCGGGCATGGTTGGACATTGTTGAGTAGTTGTGATGATTGTGATAATTGTGTTGTTTTGGTTTGCATACTTGATTATACATATCGGTGTAATGTGGAATGGCTTGACATTTGATGATTATGAGTTGTGTCAATGTCGGTGTGTGTGTGTGTGTGTGTTCCAGGTAGGGTCTGACGAGGCCTCTGGAGTTCGGTACATGATATGTACGAACAAGGTGTGTGATCCAGGTAGGGTCTGACGAGGCCTCTGGAGTTCGGTACATGATGTGTACGAACGATGTTTGTGGCCGGATAGGTGTAACACCCCCAATCCACTCAGGGATATTACACGCCGTAGACCCTCTCCTCGAGGATCTACCAGGCTGATAACTAAAATCAAACATCTAAACATCGCCTTTAAGGCTAAAATGACTCAGTAGACTGACTTGGTCTTTCAATAATAACATACAACTCAATTCCAAACACATACCCACGCAGGCGTTAAAATACAATAAACTCCCGTACAACGGGGAAAAGATACCGCAGCGGAAAAGAAAATACAACTGGACCAATACGACATCAACGGAACCTCGTGTGATTAGTATCGTTCATCTTTCATCATCCTTCGCGCCGACCCTGTGCTATGCTCCAAAACCTGAATGCAAAAATAGACATCCACCCCCCGAATACTCGGGGGTTAGCAAAACTCCACTGTTTTGCTAGTGCAAGTACAAGTGCAAATACGAACCATACAATTCACATTCCACGAATAACAATAATCAGGAATCCTCAAAGATCCAAACGAAACGAAAAGTACTTCCCGAGGCAAGAGTTTGAGAAAACCTTTCAAAATCGAAATATCATAAATCAATGGAAATAATTTATAAAACGGTTTAGAATGCCATCGAGAGTTTCAATAGAAAACAATTTAGGATTATCAAATCCTACTTTTCAAAACCCAAAAGACGAAAGGGGTCCTTTGCTCCAAAAGTTTACTTTCCGAAAAATGACATTTACCAAACCGTTGGGATTTTAGCCCCAAATCCGTAAAATGACTTTTACAAAGCGTTGGGATTTTAGCCCCAATCTCATCAACTCACAAGATTACACAATAACGACCACAAGGTTCGTCTCCCAACATCAAAATCCCCAAATAAAGGATTTAACACAAACAACAAAATACTCTAGTGCCATCCTAGCCAAGTAAGCCAAACGAACCCTTACCTCTTACACACTTAGTCAATGCATGCAATCATGAAAACCGTTCAAAAGCACTCATTTCCGGAAATGCCAATATCAAATCACATTTGCAAAATGCACCACAATTAACCGCGGACCCACAGCTTCGTGGATCCCTACCGAGACCGTCGGATCTAACCCGTAGTGGTTAAAAGAATGCTATCGGTTCCACTGCTTCGTGGAGCCCTACCGAGACCCCGTCGGATCTAACCCGTAGTGAGCATACACACACACGCGTTACTCATGCAATACTAATATGCTAAGAATGTAAGTTCATCAAGAATACTTACTAGAGATGGCCATTTATCCGACAACATTATCGAACTCTTCAAAACACAATATCAAGATTAAATACAGAATACACGATTCCATAACTTTAAACAATAGGGATATCATCAAAGCCTTCAACGTTCAAAATAATCAATTCCCAAAACACAACGTTTTGAAAGAAAGCCTTTAACGAGGCCAAACCGAAATCTTTTGAAACTTCATTTTAACAGAACCAAACACCCCCACCCAGCCGACCACCGATCATCATATCCATAAAACGAGAAAAGTATGGGCAAGGTACTTGCCTCGATATCACGAGCAATGTAAAAGTGAACGGATACGGCCGGGTAGCCCTCAAATTCCCGAACACTATCTAGAACGCGATAACACCGAAATTACTATGGGAAAACACCACATGAATCATCAATCACCAACGAATTCAACATCGGAATCATCGAGCACCTATAATCCACCGTAAGGAATAATAAAACATGATTACGACGAGAATCAAGGCCGAAAACAACGGAAATCCCAACAAACTATCAAAGGGAACTCATTCGAACATTTAATCGAACATTAAATGTTCAAGACCCTTCAAGAACAAAGAAATCACCCCTCGGGTGGAGCAGACAAAGATACGACTATCGATCCGTAGAAAAGTTCAAAACAACGTTTATACAACAATTAATTGATTAAAAGCGGTTGGAATCGAAATCAAAAAGGAAAATCCCCAAATCTACAAAAACAAGGGTTCAAGCCAAAAATACCTTGATTTGGATGAAGGATTCAAGTAGAGGCCGAAAATCTACAACAAGACTTGAGGTGGATGATCTCTACAAGTTTGGGAGCACTCAAATCGCCCAAAAATCGCCCACAAATCGCCCTAGATGGAAGGAGGAAGAAGAGAGGAGAAAAATGAAGTTTTCTCCTCGAAAATATGCTAAAAACGCAGAAAAAGCCCGTGTGCCGCGGCACAGGATGAGTGTGCCGCGGCCCGGGGCCACCAAAAACGCCAGGGAATCAGCTTAGTGCGCGGCACGGCTGAGTGTGCCGCGGCACAGTGCAGTACCCCCCTTCAACACCAAAAAGGCACACCGTGCGGTCTTAGCTATTTCGACCATAACTCCTTAAATGCGGACCCCGATTGACTCACCGTTTGAACCATTGGAAAGCTAACTTGATGCTATATAATGTTGCAAAGATTCAGAATTTTGGAGTTTCCAAGAATTAATGGTGACTTTACAAAGTCGAACTCCCACGTGAAAAAGTCGATTAAGGACACGGAACTCAACAAAACGACACCGAAACGAACTCGGATGACAAAAAGTGCAGAATTAATCATTCTAGGAATGACGAAACGGTCAGGAGCAAGTCTTCAAAACGAACTTCCGCCGAAAAAGAAAATTACCGAAATTCGAAATTGCGGATATTACATTCTACCCTCCTTAAAAAAAGTTTCGTCCCGAAACTTAAAACAAGTAGGGGGGAGCAATATACCCGCCAGGAAAACTCGACGAGATACACCAAAAATAGAAAACTCGCGCCCAACGGCGAAACGCTGCAAGAAACGCAAAGAGACATACGGCGTGAAAACACGCTCCACGACGACCAACACAACATCGCCGTTAGGGATATAATAAAACCAACAAATGACAAGCGTCATCAAACGGATAACATAGCCAAGTCAATTATCCGACAATCACAAAACACAACGAACGAAAGTCAGTATGATTGACCAACCCAACGGTACATCAATCGAAACGCGAGCCAATCGCTGAACCAATACGGAATTCCACCGCCCAAGGGTTGGAAGATCGAAAACGAGATTAATTTCCCGAACTTAAGGGAATTACGAAGGAGTCTGAACGTTCAACAATCACGAAACGAGATTAACAAAAACCGAACAATCAATGATCGAACCACAACGATCGAGTCAACAAAAAATCGAATAATCTGTTCGGATCACGAAGAACAATAAGGTTCAACCGACAACTCAAGTTCACATCTCGACTCGAGACGAAACATGATCCGGTAAAAACAACAAAATGTGCACTCACATAAGATCCACAGAAAGGGAAATAGCAATCGAAAAAAATCACAACGACAAACGAGTTATTAGAAACAATACCACACTCGTCCGATCAACAAAAGCAAGGGGCGGGGAAAGTTGAGAAAATGTTAACGAGCATAAACGAGTTGTGAGTCGAAAACACAGAGTTCCAAATCCGATCCACTTGAATAAAAGAACTAATAGAACCAAATGATGTCACTTCCGAACAAGGTTCACAAGAATCGAACCGAACTCGAAAAAGTCACAACGATAACCAGATCGACCCACAACAAGATCACAGTTCGTTCGGACGATGAAACCGAAATACAGAACAATTTCATAAAGTTTCAACGAACATGAGCGAATCGATAGACTGGAGAAAGAGAAAATACAGAAGTCAAAATAGTACGGGTATTACCCCTGACCTCATCCACGGAATTCACAAAAACAGGAGCAAGGTAACAAGACATTAAACAACCGACACATAAGAACGATCACCGATGCACACGGCCATACCAACCCAAGCTCTAACAGCTCGCACATGCGCGACAACGCAGAAATCACCACGAGGTGACAATATTCAACACCAACATCCCACCTCTCACAAGGGGCTAACACAACAAATGTGTGGAAAACGACTCAACGCTCACACCGCCAATTCGGTCATACTCGGGAGCAAACATCAAAATGACAACGCGAACATCATACATATATACCCACCCTCAACGGGAATGGATAGGTTTTAAAACGAAAACCTCATTTTGAGAATAATTTAGAAGAACACCGATTGATCTTGAGTATCACCTTTCAAAAAGTACAAACGTGAAACATCGTTATCGAGACTTTGGAGAACCATTTCGCATTTGATAAAAATGAGGACACTTTCTCTTAGTGAAAACTTTGAATATTCGACCCTCGGGTCTAAATAAAAGTGTTTCTAAAACATTGAAAATATCTCAAAACATTTTGGTCCTCGAGGCAGAAAAATTTTGAAATATATTGTGGCACCTGGATGTACCACAAGAAAATAACTCATTTGAAAAAAAAAACATGTCTCGAAATTTATTTCTAAGATACTCAAGTTTTCGAAAATAATTCAATGCAAAAAAGGACGATGCCAAAAAGGCTAGAATGCCCAAAAATTTCAGGTAATCACACGGAACATCATAGCGCTGTGGGTCCCGCGTCGGAACCCCAGGCTAAAAACCATTTACAAAAATGCCAAAAAGGCTGATGACGGTAATATTTCAAAAACTCAAAGAAGCCATTTACAAAATGCTAAATACCGTCATAAGAATTTCGCCAAAATGATCAAGGCCATAATGCCAAAAACTCGGTTAAGGGAATCGGTTTTCGAAATAAAACTCGGTCGGTAAAATACCGAAAGTCATTACAAAAGAACTCACGCAGCGGATAAAAGAAATACAGTTCAACATGCACAATCCAGCAACACTACTCCTCATAAGAACAAAATATTAGAGTCAAATAACCACATTCAGAACAAAACCACTGGCCCCATTCAAGGCCTCTAAAGACCCTACCGCACTGGCTAGTGAACAAGTCGAACGTGTATAAGCACAAAGCTTCCACAAGAGAACTTGTAAAACGTGCAAATCGATTCGAAAATCATCAGCAACGGACAAAAACAACAATAAAAAGATATCACAAGCGACGACACTCCTCGTATAAATTAAATACGAGAGTCGACTAAATACATATCGTGACATCAAAATCCACATAAAGATTCCATCACTTAACAAATAATCATAAAAATAGCTCGTGTCACACGAGGCACAACACAAAGAAGGGAGACTTACTTCCACAGGTCGCACGAAGATGATGATCGCCCCACGATACTAATCACGACCAACAAACTCAAATGACGCGTCGCGACACGACTCAATCAGATAAAATCCGACGAAACAAGACTCAAACAACACGACTTGACCCGACAGCCTAGGTTTTCCTCAACCTAAGCTCTGATACCATTTATGTAATACCCCCAATCCACTCAGGGATATTACACGCCGTAGACCCTCTCCTCGAGGATCTACCAGGCTGATAACTAAAATCAAACATCTAAACATCGCCTTTAAGGCTAAAATGACTCAGTAGACCGACTTGGTCTTTCAATAATAACATACAACTCAATTCCAAACACATACCCACGCAGGCGTCAAAATACAATAAACTCCGTACAACGGGGAAAAGATACCGCAGCGGAAAAGAAAATACAACTGGACCAATACAACATCAACGGAACCTCGTGTGATTAGTATCGTTCATCTTTCATCATCCTTCGCGCCGACCCTGTGCTATGCTCCAAAACCTGAATGCAAAAATAGACATCCACCCCGAATACTCGGGGGTTAGCAAAACTCCACTGTTTTGCTAGTGCAAGTACAAGTGCAAATACGAACCATACAATTCACATTCCACGAATAACAATAATCAGGAATCCTCAAAGATCCAAACGAAACGAAAAGTACTTCCCGAGGCAAGAGTTTGAGAAAACCTTTCAAAATCGAAATATCATAAATCAATGGAAATAATTTATAAAACGGTTTAGAATGCCATCGAGAGTTTCAATAGAAAACAATTTAGGATTATCAAATCCTACTTTTCAAAACCCAAAAGACGAAAGGGGTCACTGCTCCAAAAGTTTACTTTCCGAAAAATGACATTTACCAAACCGTTGGGATTTTAGCCCCAAATCCGTAAAATGACTTTTACAAAACGTTGGGATTTTAGCCCCAATCTCATCAACTCACAGTACACAATAACGACCACAAGGTTCGTCTCCCAACATCAAAATCCCCAAATAAAGGATTTAACACAAACAACAAAATACTCTAGTGCCATCCTAGCCAAGTAAGCCAAACGAACCCTTACCTCTTACACACTTAGTCAATGCATGCAATCATGAAAACCGTTCAAAAGCACTCATTTCTAAATGCCAATATCAAATCACATTTGCAAACTGCACCACAATTAACCGCGGCCCCACCGCTTCGTGGATCCCTACCGAGACCCCGTCGGATCTAACCCGTAGTGGTTAAAAGCAAGCTCGCGGTTCCACAGCTTCGTGGAGCCCTACCGAGACCCCGTCGGATCTAACCCGTAGTGAGCATACACACACACGCGTTACTCATGCAATACTAATATGCTAAGAATGTAAGTTCATCAAGAATACTTACTAGAGATGGCCATTTATCCGACAACATTATCGAACTCTTCAAAACACAATATCAAGATTAAATACAGAATACACGATTCCATAACTTTAAACAATAGGGATATCATCAAAGCCTTCAACGTTCAAAATAATCAATTCCCAAAACACAACGTTTTGAAAGAAAGCCTTTAACGAGGCCAAACCGAAATCTTTTGAAACTTCATTTTAAAATAACCAAACAAACACACCAAGACGACCACCGATCATCATATCCATAAAACGAGAAAAGTATGGGCAAGGTACTTGCCTCGATATCACGAGCAATGTAAAAGTGAGCGGATACGGCCGGGTAGCCCTCAAATTCCCGAACACTATCTAGAGCGATAACACCGAAATTACTATGGGAAAACACCACATGAATCATCAATCACCAACGGAATTCAACATCGGAATCATCGAGCACCTATAATCCACCGTAAGGAATAATAAAACATGATTACGACGAGAATCAAGGCCGAAAACAACGGAAATCCCAACAAACTATCAAAGGGAACTCATTCGAACATTTAATCGAACATTAAATGTTCAAGACCCTTCAAGAACAAAGAAATCACCCTCGGGTTGAGCAGACCAAAGATACGACTATCCAATCCGTAGAAAAAGTTCAAAACAACGTTTATACAACAATTAATTGATTAAAAACGGATTGGAATCGAAATCAAAAAGGAAAATCCCCAAATCTACAAAAACAAGGGTTCAAGCCAAAAATACCTTGATTTGGATGAAGGATTCAAGTAGAGGCCGAAAATCTACAACAAGACTTGAGGTGGATGATCTCTACAAGTTTGGGAGCACTCAAATCGCCCAAAAATCGCCCACAAATCGCCCTAGATGGAAGGAGGAAGAAGAGAGGAGAAAAATGAAGTTTTCTCCTCGAAAATCTGCTAAAAACGCAGAAAAAGCCCGTGTGCCGCGGCACAGGACAAGTGTGCCGCGGCCGGGGCCACCAAAAACGCCAGGAATCAGCTTAGTGCCGCGGCACACTGAGTGTGCGCGGCTGCACAGTGCGACCCCTTCAACACCAAAAAGGCACACCGTGCGGTCTTGGCTATTTCGACCATAACTCCTTAAATCTGGACCCGATTGACTCACCGTTTGAACCATTGGAAAGCTAACTTGATGCTATATAATGTTGCAAAGATTCAGAATTTTTGGAGTTTCCAAGAATTAATGGTGACTTTACAAAGTCGAACTCCCACGTGAAAAAGTCGATTAAGGACACGGAACTCAACAAAACGACACCGAAACGAACTCGGATGACAAAAAGTGCAGAATTAATCATTCTAGGAATGACGAAACGGTCAGGAGCAAGTCTTCAAAACGAACTTCCGCGAAAAGAAAATTACGAAATTGAAATTGCGGATATTACATTCTACCCTCCTTAAAAAAGTTTCGTCCGAAACTTAAAACAAGTAGGGGAGCAATATACCCGCCAGAAAACTCGACGAGATACACCAAAAATAGAAAACTCGCGCCCAACGGCGAAACGCGCAAGAAACGCAAAGAGACATACGGCGTGAAAACACGCTCCTGACGACCAACACAACATCGCCGTTAGGGATATAATAAAACCAACAAATGACAAGCGTCATCAAGCGGATAACATAGCCAAGTCAATTATCCGACAATCACAAAACACAACGAGCGAAAGTCGGTATGATTGACCAACCCAACGGTACATCAATCGAAGCGAGCCAATCGGCCGAACCAATACGAATTCCACCGCCCAAGGGTTGGAAGATCGAAAGCGAGATTAATTTCGAACTTAAGGGAATTACGAAGGAGTCCGAGCGTTCAACAATCACGAAACGAGATTAACAAAAACCGAACAATCAATGATCGAACCACAACGATCGAGTCAACAAAAAAAATCGAATAATCCTGTTCGGATCACGAAGAACAATAAGGTTCAACCGACAACTCCGAAGTTCACATCTCGACTCGAGACGAAACATGATCCGGTAAAAACAACAAAATGTGCACTCACATAAGATCCACAGGAAAGGGAAATAGCAATCGAAAAAAAATCACAACGACAAACGAGTTATTCCGAAACAATACCACACTCGTCCGATCAACAAAAGCAAGGGACAGGGAAAGTTCAGAAAATGTTAACGAGCATAAACGAGTCGACAGAGTCGAAAACACAGGAGTTCCAAATCCGATCCACTTCGAATAAAAGAACTAATAGAACCAAATGATGTCACTTCCGAACAAGGTTCACAAGAATCGAACCGAACTCGAAAAAGTCACAACGATAACGGATCGACCCACAACAAGATCACGATTCGTTCGGACGATGAAACCGAAATCTGAGAACAATTTCATAAAGTTTCAACGAACATGAGCGAATCGATAGGCGGAGAAAGAGAAAATACAGAAGTCAAAATAGTACGGGTATTACCCCTGACCTCATCCACGGAATTCACAAAAACAGGAGCAAGGTAACAAGACATTAAACAACCGACACATAACGGAACGATCACCGATGCACACGGCCATACCAACCCAAGCTCTAACAGCTCGCACATGCGCGACAACGCAGAAATCACCACGAGGCGACAATATTCAACACCAACATCCCACCTCTCACAAGGGGCTAACACAACAAATGTGTGGAAAACGACTCAACGCTCACACCGCCAATTCGGTCATACTCGGGAGCAAACATCAAAATGACAACGCGAACATCATACATATATACCCGACCCTCAAACGGGAATGGATAGGATTTTAAAACGAAAACCTCATTTTGAGAATAATTTAGAAGAACACCGATTGATCTTGAGTATCACCTTTCAAAAAGTACAAACGTGAAACATCGTTATCGAGACTTTGGAGAACCATTTCGCATTTGATAAAAATGAGGACACTTTCTCTTAGTGAAAACTTTAGAATATTCGACCCTCGGGTCTAAATAAAAGTGTTTCTAAAACATTGAAAATATCTCAAAACATTTTGGTCCTCGAGGCAGAAAAATTTTGAAATATATTGTGGCACCTGGATGTACCACAAGAAAATAACTCATTTGAAAAAAAAAACATGTCTCGAAATTTATTTCTAAGATACTCAAGTTTTGAAAATAATTCAATGCAAAAAGGACGATGCCAAAAAGGCTAGAATGCCCAAAAATTTGAGTAATCACACGGAACATCATAGCTGTGGGTCCCGCGTCGGAACCCGGGCTAAAAACCATTTACAAAAATGCCAAAAAGTGATGTGGTAATATTTCAAAAACTCAAAGAAGCCATTTACAAAATGCTAAATACCGTCATAAGAATTTCGCCAAAATGATCAAGGCCATAATGCCAAAAACTTCGGTTAAGGGAATCGGTTTTGAAATAAAACTCGGTCGGTAAAATACCGAAAGTCATTACAAAAGAACTCACGCGGATAAAAGAAATACGATTCAACATGCACAATCCGAACACTACTCCTCATAAGAACAAAATATTAGAGTCAAATAACCACATTGAGAACAAAACCACGGCCCCATTCAAGGCCTCTAAAGACCCTACCTTGGCTAGTGAACAAGTCGAACGTGTATAAGCACAAAGCTTCCACAAGAGAACTTGTAAAGCGTGCAAATCGATTCGAAAATCATCAAGAACGGACAAAAACAACAATAAAAGATATCACAAGCGACACTCCTCGTATAAATTAAATACGAGAGTCGACTAAATACATATCGTGACATCAAAATCCACATAAAGATTCCATCACTTAACAAATAATCATAAAAATAGCTCGTGTCACACGAGGCACAACACAAAGAAGGGAGACTTACTTCCACAGTCGCACGAAGATGATGATCGCCCACGATACTAATCACGACCAACAAACTCAAATGACGCGTCGCGACACGACTCAATCGAGATAAAATCCGGCGAAACAAGACTCAAACAACACGACTTGACCCGACAGCCTAGGTTTTCCTCAACCTAAGCTCGATACCATTTATGTAATACCCCAATCCACTCGGGGATATTACACGCCGTAGACCCTCTCCTCGAGGATCTACCAGGTGATAACTAAAATCAAACATCTAAACATCGCCTTTAAGGCTAAAATGACTCGGAGACCGACTTGGTCTTTCAATAATAACATACAACTCAATTCCAAACACATACCCACGCAGGCGTCAAAATACAATAAACTCCGTACAACGGGAAAGATACCGCGTGGAAAAGAAAATACAAGCTGGACAATACGACATCAACGGAACCTCGTGTGATTAGTATCGTTCATCTTTCATCATCCTTCGCCCGACCACATGCTATGCTCCAAAACACGAATGCAAAAATAGACATCCACCCCGAATACTCGGGGTTAGCAAAACTCCACTGTTTTGCTAGTGCAAGTACAAGTGCAAATACGAACCATACAATTCACATTCCACGAATAACAATAATCAGAATCCTCAAAGATCCAAACGAAGCGAAAAGTACTTCCCGAGGCAAGAGTTTGAGAAAACCTTTCAAAATCGAAATATCATAAATCAATGGAAATAATTTATAAAGCGGTTTAGAATGCCATCGAGAGTTTCAATAGAAAACAATTTAGGATTATCAAATCCTACTTTTCAAAACGAAAAGACGAAAGGGGTCACCGCTCCAAAAGTTTACTTTAGAAAAATGACATTTACCAAACCGTTGGGATTTTAGCCCCAAATCCGTAAAATGACTTTTACAAAACGTTGGGATTTTAGCCCCAATCTCATCAACTCACAGTACACAATAACGACCACAAGGTTCGTCTCCCAACATCAAAATCCCCAAATAAAGGATTTAACACAAACAACAAAATACTCTAGTGCCATCCTAGCCAAGTAAGCCAAACGAACCCTTACCTCTTACACACTTAGTCAATGCATGCAATCATGAAAACCGTTCAAAAGCACTCATTTCCGGAAATGCCAATATCAAATCACATTTGCAAAATGCACCACAATTAAGCGGACCCACGGCTTCGTGGATCCCTACCGAGACCCGTCGGATCTAACCCGTAGTGGTTAAAAGCAAGCTCGCGGTTCCACGGCCGTGGAGCCCTACCGAGACCCCGTCGGATCTAACCCGTAGTGAGCATACACACACACGCGTTACTCATGCAATACTAATATGCTAAGAATGTAAGTTCATCAAGAATACTTACTAGAGATGGCCATTTATCCGACAACATTATCGAACTCTTCAAAACACAATATCAAGATTAAATACAGAATACACGATTCCATAACTTTAAACAATAGGGATATCATCAAAGCCTTCAACGTTCAAAATAATCAATTCCCAAAACACAACGTTTTGAAAGAAAGCCTTTAACGAGGCCAAACCGAAATCTTTTGAAACTTCATTTTAAAATAACCAAACAAACACACCAAGACGACCACCGATCATCATATCCATAAAACGAGAAAAGTATGGGCAAGGTACTTGCCTCGATATCACGAGCAATGTAAAAGTGAACGGATACGGCCGGGTAGCCCTCAAATTCCCGAACACTATCTAGAACGCGATAACACCGAAATTACTATGGGAAAACACCACATGAATCATCAATCACCAACGGAATTCAACATCGGAATCATCGAGCACCTATAATCCACCGTAAGGAATAATAAAACATGATTACGACGAGAATCAAGGCCGAAAACAACGGAAATCCCAACAAACTATCAAAGGGAACTCATTCGAACATTTAATCGAACATTAAATGTTCAAGACCCTTCAAGAACAAAGAAATCACCCCTCGGGTTGAACGAACCAAAGATACGACTATCCAATCCGTAGAAAAAGTTCAAAACAACGTTTATACAACAATTAATTGATTAAAAACGGATTGGAATCGAAATCAAAAAGGAAAATCCCCAAATCTACAAAAACAAGGGTTCAAGCCAAAAATACCTTGATTTGGATGAAGGATTCAAGTAGAGGCCGAAAATCTACAACAAGACTTGAGGTGGATGATCTCTACAAGTTTGGGAGCACTCAAATCGCCCAAAAATCGCCCACAAATCGCCCTAGATGGAAGGAGGAAGAAGAGAGGAGAAAAATGAAGTTTTCTCCTCGAAAATCTGCTAAAAACGAGAAAAAGCCCGTGTGCGCGGCACAGGGACAAGTGTGCCGCGGCCCAGGGCCACCAAAAACGCCCAGGAATCAGCTTAGTGGCGCGGCGGCTGAGTGTGCCGCGGCTGCAGTGCACCTTCAACACCAAAAAGGCACACCGTGCGATCTTGGCTATTTCGACCATAACTCCTTAAATCTGGACCCCGATTGACTCACCGTTTGAACCATTGGAAAGCTAACTTGATGCTATATAATGTTGCAAAGATTCAGAATTTTTGGAGTTTCCAAGAATTAATGGTGACTTTACAAAGTCGAACTCCCACGTGAAAAAGTCGATTAAGGACACGGAACTCAACAAAACGACACCGAAACGAACTCGGATGACAAAAAGTGCAGAATTAATCATTCTAGGAATGACGAAACGGTCAGGAGCAAGTCTTCAAAACGAACTTCCGCCGAAAAAAGAAAATTACCGAAATTCGAAATTGCGGATATTACATTCTACCCTCCTTAAAAAAAGTTTCGTCCCGAAACTTAAAACAAGTAGGGGGGAGCAATATACCCGCCAGGAAAACTCGACGAGATACACCAAAAATAGAAAACTCGCGCCCAACGGCGAAACGCTGCAAGAAACGCAAAGAGACATACGGCGTGAAAACACGCTCCACGACGACCAACACAACATCGCCGTTAGGGATATAATAAAACCAACAAATGACAAGCGTCATCAAACGGATAACATAGCCAAGTCAATTATCCGACAATCACAAAACACAACGAACGAAAGTCAGTATGATTGACCAACCCAACGGTACATCAATCGAAACGCGAGCCAATCGCTGAACCAATACGGAATTCCACCGCCCAAGGGTTGGAAGATCGAAAACGAGATTAATTTCCCGAACTTAAGGGAATTACGAAGGAGTCTGAACGTTCAACAATCACGAAACGAGATTAACAAAAACCGAACAATCAATGATCGAACCACAACGATCGAGTCAACAAAAAAAATCGAATAATCCTGTTCGGATCACGAAGAACAATAAGGTTCAACCGACAACTCCGAAGTTCACATCTCGACTCGAGACGAAACATGATCCGGTAAAAACAACAAAATGTGCACTCACATAAGATCCACAGGAAAGGGAAATAGCAATCGAAAAAAAATCACAACGACAAACGAGTTATTCCGAAACAATACCACACTCGTCCGATCAACAAAAGCAAGGGACAGGGAAAGTTCAGAAAATGTTAACGAGCATAAACGAGTCGACAGAGTCGAAAACACAGGAGTTCCAAATCCGATCCACTTCGAATAAAAGAACTAATAGAACCAAATGATGTCACTTCCGAACAAGGTTCACAAGAATCGAACCGAACTCGAAAAAGTCACAACGATAACCAGATCGACCCACAACAAGATCACAGTTCGTTCGGACGATGAAACCGAAATACAGAACAATTTCATAAAGTTTCAACGAACATGAGCGAATCGATAGACTGGAGAAAGAGAAAATACAGAAGTCAAAATAGTACGGGTATTACCCCTGACCTCATCCACGGAATTCACAAAAACAGGAGCAAGGTAACAAGACATTAAACAACCGACACATAACGGAACGATCACCGATGCACACGGCCATACCAACCCAAGCTCTAACAGCTCGCACATGCGCGACAACGCAGAAATCACCACGAGGCGACAATATTCAACACCAACATCCCACCTCTCACAAGGGGCTAACACAACAAATGTGTGGAAAACGACTCAACGCTCACACCGCCAATTCGGTCATACTCGGGAGCAAACATCAAAATGACAACGCGAACATCATACATATATACCCAGCCCTCGAACGGGAATGGATAGGTTTTAAAAACGAAAACCTCATTTTGAGAATAATTTAGAAGAACACCGATTGATCTTGAGTATCACCTTTCAAAAAGTACAAACGTGAAACATCGTTATCGAGACTTTGGAGAACCATTTCGCATTTGATAAAAATGAGGACACTTTCTCTTAGTGAAAACTTTCAGAATATTCGACCCTCGGGTCTAAATAAAAGTGTTTCTAAAACATTGAAAATATCTCAAAACATTTTGGTCCTCGAGGCAGAAAAATTTTGAAATATATTGTGGCACCTGGATGTACCACAAGAAAATAACTCATTTGAAAAAAAAAACATGTCTCGAAATTTATTTCTAAGATACTCAAGTTTTCGAAAATAATTCAATGCAAAAAAGGACGATGCCAAAAAGGCTAGAATGCCCAAAAATTTCAGGTAATCACACGGAACATCATAGCGCTGTGGGTCCCGCGTCGGAACCCCAGGCTAAAAACCATTTACAAAAATGCCAAAAAGGCTGATGACGGTAATATTTCAAAAACTCAAAGAAGCCATTTACAAAATGCTAAATACCGTCATAAGAATTTCGCCAAAATGATCAAGGCCATAATGCCAAAAACTCGGTTAAGGGAAGCGGTTTTGAAATAAAACTCGGTCGGTAAAATACCGAAAGTCATTACAAAAGAACTCACGCAATGGATAAAAGAAATACGATTCAACATGCACAATCCAAAGAACACTACTCCTCATAAGAACAAAATATTAGAGTCAAATAACCACATTCAGAACAAAACCACTGGCCCCATTCAAGGCCTCTAAAGACCCTACCGCACTGGCTAGTGAACAAGTCGAACGTGTATAAGCACAAAGCTTCCACAAGAGAACTTGTAAAACGTGCAAATCGATTCGAAAATCATCAGCAACGGACAAAAACAACAATAAAAAGATATCACAAGCGACACTCCTCGTATAAATTAAATACGAGAGTCGACTAAATACATATCGTGACATCAAAATCCACATAAAGATTCCATCACTTAACAAATAATCATAAAAATAGCTCGTGTCACACGAGGCACAACACAAAGAAGGGAGACTTACTTCCACAGGTCGCACGAAGATGATGATCGCCCCACGATACTAATCACGACCAACAAACTCAAATGACGCGTCGCGACACGACTCAATCAGATAAAATCCGACGAAACAAGACTCAAACAACACGACTTGACCCGACAGCCTAGGTTTTCCTCAACCTAAGCTCTGATACCATTTATGTAATACCCCCAATCCACTCAGGGATATTACACGCCGTAGACCCTCTCCTCGAGGATCTACCAGGCTGATAACTAAAATCAAACATCTAAACATCGCCTTTAAGGCTAAAATGACTCAGTAGACCGACTTGGTCTTTCAATAATAACATACAACTCAATTCCAAACACATACCCACGCAGGCGTCAAAATACAATAAACTCCCGTACAACGGGGAAAAGATACCGCAGCGGAAAAGAAAATACAACTGGACCAATACGACATCAACGGAACCTCGTGTGATTAGTATCGTTCATCTTTCATCATCCTTCGCGCCGACCCTGTGCTATGCTCCAAAACCTGAATGCAAAAATAGACATCCACCCCCCGAATACTCGGGGGTTAGCAAAACTCCACTGTTTTGCTAGTGCAAGTACAAGTGCAAATACGAACCATACAATTCACATTCCACGAATAACAATAATCAGGAATCCTCAAAGATCCAAACGAAACGAAAAGTACTTCCCGAGGCAAGAGTTTGAGAAAACCTTTCAAAATCGAAATATCATAAATCAATGGAAATAATTTATAAAACGGTTTAGAATGCCATCGAGAGTTTCAATAGAAAACAATTTAGGATTATCAAATCCTACTTTTCAAAACCCAAAAGACGAAAGGGGTCACTGCTCCAAAAGTTTACTTTCCGAAAAATGACATTTACCAAACCGTTGGGATTTTAGCCCCAAATCCGTAAAATGACTTTTACAAAACGTTGGGATTTTAGCCCCAATCTCATCAACTCACAGTACACAATAACGACCACAAGGTTCGTCTCCCAACATCAAAATCCCCAAATAAAGGATTTAACACAAACAACAAAATACTCTAGTGCCATCCTAGCCAAGTAAGCCAAACGAACCCTTACCTCTTACACACTTAGTCAATGCATGCAATCATGAAAACCGTTCAAAAGCACTCATTTCCGGAAATGCCAATATCAAATCACATTTGCAAAATGCACCACAATTAACCGCGGACCCACAGCTTCGTGGATCCCTACCGAGACCCCGTCGGATCTAACCCGTAGTGGTTAAAAGCAAGCTCGCGGTTCCACAGCTTCGTGGAGCCCTACCGAGACCCCGTCGGATCTAACCCGTAGTGAGCATACACACACACGCGTTACTCATGCAATACTAATATGCTAAGAATGTAAGTTCATCAAGAATACTTACTAGAGATGGCCATTTATCCGACAACATTATCGAACTCTTCAAAACACAATATCAAGATTAAATACAGAATACACGATTCCATAACTTTAAACAATAGGGATATCATCAAAGCCTTCAACGTTCAAAATAATCAATTCCCAAAACACAACGTTTTGAAAGAAAGCCTTTAACGAGGCCAAACCGAAATCTTTTGAAACTTCATTTTAAAATAACCAAACAAACACACCAAGACGACCACCGATCATCATATCCATAAACGAGAAAAGTATGGGCAAGGTACTTGCCTCGATATCACGAGCAATGTAAAAGTGAACGGATACGGCCGGGTAGCCCTCAAATTCCCGAACACTATCTAGAACGCGATAACACCGAAATTACTATGGGAAAACACCACATGAATCATCAATCACCAACGGAATTCAACATCGGAATCATCGAGCACCTATAATCCACCGTAAGGAATAATAAAACATGATTACGACGAGAATCAAGGCCGAAAACAACGGAAATCCCAACAAACTATCAAAGGGAACTCATTCGAACATTTAATCGAACATTAAATGTTCAAGACCCTTCAAGAACAAAGAAATCACCCTCGGGTTGAACGAACCAAAGATACGACTATCCAATCCGTAGAAAAAGTTCAAAACAACGTTTATACAACAATTAATTGATTAAAAACGGATTGGAATCGAAATCAAAAAGGAAAATCCCCAAATCTACAAAAACAAGGGTTCAAGCCAAAAATACCTTGATTTGGATGAAGGATTCAAGTAGAGGCCGAAAATCTACAACAAGACTTGAGGTGGATGATCTCTACAAGTTTGGGAGCACTCAAATCGCCCAAAAATCGCCCACAAATCGCCCTAGATGGAAGGAGGAAGAAGAGAGGAGAAAAATGAAGTTTTCTCCTCGAAAATCTGCTAAAAACGCGAAAAAGCCCGTGTGCCGCGGCACAGACAAGTGTGCCGCGGCCCGGGGCCACCAAAACGCCCAGAATCAGCTTAGTGCCGCGGCACGGCGAGTGTGCCGCGGCTGCAGTCGACCCCTTCAACACCAAAAAGGCACACCGTGCAGTCTTGGCTATTTCGACCATAACTCCTTCGTCTGGACCCCGATTGACTCACCGTTTGAACCATTGGAAAGCTAACTTGATGCTATATAATGTTGCAAAGATTCAGAATTTTTGGAGTTTCCAAGAATTAATGGTGACTTTACAAAGTCGAACTCCCACGTGAAAAAGTCGATTAAGGACACGGAACTCAACAAAACGACACCGAAACGAACTCGGATGACAAAAAGTGCAGAATTAATCATTCTAGGAATGACGAAACGGTCAGGAGCAAGTCTTCAAAACGAACTTCCGCCGAAAAAAGAAAATTACCGAAATTCGAAATTGCGGATATTACATTCTACCCTCCTTAAAAAAAGTTTCGTCCCGAAACTTAAAACAAGTAGGGGGGAGCAATATACCCGCCAGGAAAACTCGACGAGATACACCAAAAATAGAAAACTCGCGCCCAACGGCGAAACGCTGCAAGAAACGCAAAGAGACATACGGCGTGAAAACACGCTCCACGACGACCAACACAACATCGCCGTTAGGGATATAATAAAACCAACAAATGACAAGCGTCATCAAACGGATAACATAGCCAAGTCAATTATCCGACAATCACAAAACACAACGAACGAAAGTCAGTATGATTGACCAACCCAACGGTACATCAATCGAAACGCGAGCCAATCGCTGAACCAATACGGAATTCCACCGCCCAAGGGTTGGAAGATCGAAATCGAGATTAATTTCCGAACTTAAGGGAATTACGAAGGAGTCTGAACGTTCAACAATCACGAAACGAGATTAACAAAAACCGAACAATCAATGATCGAACCACAACGATCGAGTCAACAAAAAAAATCGAATAATCCTGTTCGGATCACGAAGAACAATAAGGTTCAACCGACAACTCCGAAGTTCACATCTCGACTCGAGACGAAACATGATCCGGTAAAAACAACAAAATGTGCACTCACATAAGATCCACAGGAAAGGGAAATAGCAATCGAAAAAAATCACAACGACAAACGAGTTATTAGAAACAATACCACACTCGTCCGATCAACAAAAGCAAGGGACAGGGAAAGTTCAGAAAATGTTAACGAGCATAAACGAGTCGACAGAGTCGAAAACACAGGAGTTCCAAATCCGATCCACTTCGAATAAAAGAACTAATAGAACCAAATGATGTCACTTCCGAACAAGGTTCACAAGAATCGAACCGAACTCGAAAAAGTCACAACGATAACCAGATCGACCCACAACAAGATCACGATTCGTTCGGACGATGAAACCGAAATACGTAACAATTTCATAAAGTTTCAACGAACATGAGCGAATCGATAGACTGGAGAAAGAGAAAATACGTAAGTCAAAATAGTACGGGTATTACCCCTGACCTCATCCACGGAATTCACAAAAACAAGAGCAAGGTAACAAGACATTAAACAACCGACACATAACGGAACGATCACCGATGCACACGGCCATACCAACCCAAGCTCTAACAGCTCGCACATGCGCGACAACGCAGAAATCACCACGAGGCGACAATATTCAACACCAACATCCCACCTCTCACAAGGGGCTAACACAACAAATGTGTGGAAAACGACTCAACGCTCACACCGCCAATTCGGTCATACTCGGGAGCAAACATCAAAATGACAACGCGAACATCATACATATATACCCAGCCCTCGAACGGGAATGGATAGGTTTTAAAAACGAAAACCTCATTTTGAGAATAATTTAGAAGAACACCGATTGATCTTGAGTATCACCTTTCAAAAAGTACAAACGTGAAACATCGTTATCGAGACTTTGGAGAACCATTTCGCATTTGATAAAAATGAGGACACTTTCTCTTAGTGAAAACTTTGTAATATTCGACCCTCGGGTCTAAATAAAAGTGTTTCTAAAACATTGAAAATATCTCAAAACATTTTGGTCCTCGAGGCAGAAAAATTTTGAAATATATTGTGGCACCTGGATGTACCACAAGAAAATAACTCATTTGAAAAAAAAAACATGTCTCGAAATTTATTTCTAAGATACTCAAGTTTTCGAAAATAATTCAATGCAAAAAAGGACGATGCCAAAAAGGCTAGAATGCCCAAAAATTTCGTGTAATCACACGGAACATCATAGCTGTGGGTCCGTCGGAACCCTGTGCTAAAAACCATTTACAAAAATGCCAAAAAGGTGATGACGGTAATATTTCAAAATATCAAAGAAGACATTTACAAAATGCTAAATATCGTCATAAGAATTTCGCCAAAATGATCAAGGCCATAATGCCAAAAACTCGGTTAAGGGAATCGGTTTTCGAAATAAAACTCGGTCGGTAAAATACCGAAAGTCATTACAAAAGAACTCACGCAATGGATAAAAGAAATACGATTCAACATGCACAATCCGGAACACTACTCCTCATAAGAACAAAATATTAGAGTCAAATAACCACATTCGAACAAAACCATGGCCCCATTCAAGGCCTCTAAAGACCCTACCGCATGGCTAGTGAACAAGTCGAACGTGTATAAGCACAAAGCTTCCACAAGAGAACTTGTAAAACGTGCAAATCGATTCGAAAATCATCAAGAACGGACAAAAACAACAATAAAAGATATCACAAGCGTTACACTCCTCGTATAAATTAAATACGAGAGTCGACTAAATACATATCGTGACATCAAAATCCACATAAAGATTCCATCACTTAACAAATAATCATAAAAATAGCTCGTGTCACACGAGGCACAACACAAAGAAGGGAGACTTACTTCCACAGTCGCACGAAGATGATGATCGCCACGATACTAATCACGACCAACAAACTCAAATGACGCGTCGCGACACGACTCAATCAGATAAAATCCGACGAAACAAGACTCAAACAACACGACTTGACCCGACACCTAGGTTTTCCTCAACCTAAGCTCGATACCATTTATGTAATACCCCCAATCCACTCAGGGATATTACACGCCGTAGACCCTCTCCTCGAGGATCTACCAGGCTGATAACTAAAATCAAACATCTAAACATCGCCTTTAAGGCTAAAATGACTCAGTAGACCGACTTGGTCTTTCAATAATAACATACAACTCAATTCCAAACACATACCCACGCAGGCGTCAAAATACAATAAACTCCCGTACAACGGGGAAAAGATACCGCAGCGGAAAAGAAAATACAACTGGACCAATACGACATCAACGGAACCTCGTGTGATTAGTATCGTTCATCTTTCATCATCCTTCGCGCCGACCCTGTGCTATGCTCCAAAACCTGAATGCAAAAATAGACATCCACCCCCCGAATACTCGGGGGTTAGCAAAACTCCACTGTTTTGCTAGTGCAAGTACAAGTGCAAATACGAACCATACAATTCACATTCCACGAATAACAATAATCAGGAATCCTCAAAGATCCAAACGAAACGAAAAGTACTTCCCGAGGCAAGAGTTTGAGAAAACCTTTCAAAATCGAAATATCATAAATCAATGGAAATAATTTATAAAACGGTTTAGAATGCCATCGAGAGTTTCAATAGAAAACAATTTAGGATTATCAAATCCTACTTTTCAAAACCCAAAAGACGAAAGGGGTCACTGCTCCAAAAGTTTACTTTCCGAAAAATGACATTTACCAAACCGTTGGGATTTTAGCCCCAAATCCGTAAAATGACTTTTACAAAACGTTGGGATTTTAGCCCCAATCTCATCAACTCACAGTACACAATAACGACCACAAGGTTCGTCTCCCAACATCAAAATCCCCAAATAAAGGATTTAACACAAACAACAAAATACTCTAGTGCCATCCTAGCCAAGTAAGCCAAACGAACCCTTACCTCTTACACACTTAGTCAATGCATGCAATCATGAAAACCGTTCAAAAGCACTCATTTCGAAATGCCAATATCAAATCACATTTGCAAAATGCACCACAATTAACCGCGGACCCACGGCCGTGGATCCCTACCGAGACCCCGTCGGATCTAACCCGTAGTGGTTAAAAGCAAGCTCGCGGTTCCACGGCTTCGTGGAGCCCTACCGAGACCCGTCGGATCTAACCCGTAGTGAGCATACACACACACGCGTTACTCATGCAATACTAATATGCTAAGAATGTAAGTTCATCAAGAATACTTACTAGAGATGGCCATTTATCCGACAACATTATCGAACTCTTCAAAACACAATATCAAGATTAAATACGAATACACGATTCCATAACTTTAAACAATAGGGATATCATCAAAGCCTTCAACGTTCAAAATAATCAATTCCCAAAACACAACGTTTTGAAAGAAAGCCTTTAACGAGGCCAAACCGAAATCTTTTGAAACTTCATTTTAAAATAACCAAACAAACACACCAAGACGACCACCGATCATCATATCCATAAAACGAGAAAAGTATGGGCAAGGTACTTGCCTCGATATCACGAGCAATGTAAAAGTGAGCGGATACGGCCGGGTAGCCCTCAAATTCCCGAACACTATCTAGAACGCGATAACACCGAAATTACTATGGGAAAACACCACATGAATCATCAATCACCAACGGAATTCAACATCGGAATCATCGAGCACCTATAATCCACCGTAAGGAATAATAAAACATGATTACGACGAGAATCAAGGCCGAAAACAACGGAAATCCCAACAAACTATCAAAGGGAACTCATTCGAACATTTAATCGAACATTAAATGTTCAAGACCCTTCAAGAACAAAGAAATCACCCCTCGGGTTGAACGAACCAAAGATACGACTATCCAATCCGTAGAAAAAGTTCAAAACAACGTTTATACAACAATTAATTGATTAAAACGGTTGGAATCGAAATCAAAAAGGAAAATCCCCAAATCTACAAAAACAAGGGTTCAAGCCAAAAATACCTTGATTTGGATGAAGGATTCAAGTAGAGGCCGAAAATCTACAACAAGACTTGAGGTGGATGATCTCTACAAGTTTGGGAGCACTCAAATCGCCCAAAAATCGCCCACAAATCGCCCTAGATGGAAGGAGGAAGAAGAGAGGAGAAAAATGAAGTTTTCTCCTCGAAAATCTGCTAAAAACGCAGAAAAAGCCCGTGTGCCGCGGCACAGGACAAGTGTGCCGCGGCCCAGGGCCACCAAAACGCCCAGAATCAGCTTAGTGCCGCGGCACGGCTGAGTGTGCCGCGGCACAGTCTGACCCCTTCAACACCAAAAAGGCACCGTGCGATCTTAGCTATTTCGACCATAACTCCTTCGTCTGGACCCCGATTGACTCACCGTTTGAACCATTGGAAAGCTAACTTGATGCTATATAATGTTGCAAAGATTCAGAATTTTTGGAGTTTCCAAGAATTAATGGTGACTTTACAAAGTCGAACTCCCACGTGAAAAAGTCGATTAAGGACACGGAACTCAACAAAACGACACCGAAACGAACTCGGATGACAAAAAGTGCAGAATTAATCATTCTAGGAATGACAAAACGGTCAGGAGCAAGTCGTCAAAACGAACTTCCGCCGAAAAAAGAAAATTACCGAAATTCGAAATTGCGGATATTACAATAGGGTCCGTCGAGGCCTCCGGAGTTCGGTACATGATGTGTACGAACAGTGTGTGTGGTTCGGGTAAGGTCCGTCGAGGCCTCGGAGTTCGGTACATGATGTGTTCGAACAACGATCGTATAACAGTGATTGTTTGTATAATATTTTAAATATGGGTCTCAGACTCATAATGATATATTATCTAGTGTGTTTTGAAACGAGAATCGGGCTAAGGCCCTAATGTTTACGAAATGGTTTTGTAAATTGGGACTCGAGGTCCAAAGAATTTCTACTTCAAAAATCCCCGAGATGATGAGTTCCTTTTCAAATATCTCTTGCTCGAGTTCGAAATTTTAAAACTTCTCGGGAACATTTGATAATTGATTTCCGTATTAAATTCATAGTTGCTATTTACTTGTTGCATTCGTATTATACTTGCACTAGTAAAACAGTGGAGTTTTACTAACCCCCGAGTAATCGGGGGTGGATGTCTGTTTTGCGTCCAGGTACATGCAAGTTCAGGGGAGCAGTCACAGGATTGGCACAAGTGGATGACGAGCTGCGATACTAATCAAGAGTTGAGAGTTGTTTCGATTTTTGTTGTGTTGTCAGAGTTGCTTACAGTCTTCCGCTGTATTGTGTTTCGACCCCTTTGTGGGTAACGATTATTTTAGTCAGTTCTGTTGATGGAGTTGTGTGACCTCATCGGTCAGTGTATTCTCGTGTAAATGACCTTAACGGTCTGTATTATTTTATTGTTTGTTCCTGACTGGGCAAATATTTGGTCGTTTTGTAAAGTTTAGCCTGTAGATCTTCATAAAAAAGGGTCTACGACGTGTAATATTTCCATATGATTTTGGGGGTGTTACATAAATGACATGCACTTTATTACGAGGTCTCTCGCGTTTGAGATTAGATACCCTATATACTTTTTATAAGTATAAATTTACTGTAATAATCTTTATTAATCACAATTTTGCGTAATTGATTTAACATTAAACTTCTGATAATACTCACAATCCATTTTAGTATTATATACATATAAACGTGAATAAAAATAATGTATTGATTCATTATATAGTCCAATCAAATTTAATCAATTATTAGTCATATACCTAATAAAATTAATGCTTAATCAAATTCCTGACGGATAACCACTAATCAAAACCCAAATCACAAATTATCTCAATTCAAGTGTTTAGTTAGATCGTTAAAAAAAATCAAATTTAAGTAATTATGCCGCAAGCAACAATCGGTTTCAAGTCAGATATTTAGTGAGACTAGTGTTAATAGTCCGAGTGAATTCGAGACCCGCCCGAGAACCGGACCGAAATACCTGGACCCGAAACTCATCCGAAAATTAGCGAGTCCGAATACGAGTACTAAAATTAATCGATAAGACCCAGACCGATGAAATCGAAAAAATATCAGATAATAAATAAAGAAAAATTATATACTAACCAAACATGGCCTAAGGCCTTTAGTATCGAAAAATAAAAATATACACCAAACATGGCCTTAGCCTTTGGTATGTAAACAAAAATTAAGGTTAAATTTCTTTTCTCACCCAGACTTTTACCCGCTGCTCATCCTCATGGTGTCACCTCTTTTCTTTATATTCCATCATCACTTTCATCAATCATTGCTTAGATTAAGTTCAAAATTCAGAGAGATTCGGTTCCAAATTGCAGCGATCTTTCGTTTGAAGCGATTGAGTTGCGATTTCATTTCTTGCCTTCTTGATATGGTCTTCATCTTGAGTTTATAATCCTGAGTTTATAATCTTGATTTCATCTTGAGTTTGAAATCCTAATATTATTTATAATCTTGAATTTATTTATTGATTCAAATTAGAGTTCTAATTTGGGGGTTTCCAATTAGGGTTCCAATTTAGGGGCTTCAAATTTGGTTAGGGTTCGGATTTTATGGCTGTGGGTTTCAAATGATTGGAATTTGGCCTATAAACTGTATTGTATTTTCATTTCGACAGTAAAAAAATTGACTCAATTTGTTTGTGAAACTATAAATATGAAACTGAACATGAATTTTTTTTTGAACAAACTGAACATGAATTTGAAGTAATCAATTATGAAACTAAAGTAGAATGAAACTGTAATTATGAAACGGTCTTTTCAAATAATTGGAATCTTGGCCTAAAAACCGTACTGTATTTTACAGTTAATAAATCAATTCATCAATTACTTTAGTTACTTTGCTGTACTTCATATATAACATTTTCAAAATTTGTGTAATAAATATTGAACTTATTAAGTTATCTCATTTGAAGTTTCCTCGGTGACTCCCATTACGTCACAAGATTTATCAATTCAAATTGACGATTGTGATGATGATGATGATGATGGGACCATAGCGAGGCTTGAGATTGGGGAACATTTGAATTTAATTGTCAATGACCACTTGATGTCTGATAGCTAAATTGACGGGTCAACCATTGCTGGGAAATCGACCGAAGCTAAGGATGACCCTTCAAAGAATGGATATGGGAAGCGTGGTCCACATAAAGATGACTGTTATCACTCTCCCAGATGGAACAAAAATGTGGAAGTGTAAGTGAGCCAAGTACACTATTGATCTAAAAAATGGCAGTACCTCAAATGCTTATAAATATTTGACAACAAAATATATTCAAGGAAAGTTGCACCTGAACACGAGACAAATAAAAAAAGAGCCATCCGGTCAAAATTAAGTGGCAATAGATTATATAGTAATGATTGTAGTCCATGTCTTGCTACATGGCAATACAATCGTGGTAAGGTTAGAGAGCTTGCTCCTCATATGGTGTTAGGGCATGGATTCTCATTTCTAAAGATGGAGGGTGTTATCTTTGATCATTCTTTGAGAGAGATCTATCTAGGTATAGAAGGATAACACACCAAAGGATAATGTCTTATTGTGAGTTCTTTTAAAATACTGAGAAGGGTAAAGTTAGATAAGCAATGTCTAACGTTAATATGATCAGTTTAACTACCGACTTGTGGTGGTTTGGTGAACAGAAAATTGGTTACATGACTAACAAGCCATTTTGTTGACTCGAAATGGCAACTTCATAAGAGGGTCTTGGCATTCACTAATGTAGCTCCCCCTCATTCGGGAGAGGTAATTGCCAGGGAATTCATATGGGTCATGGATGATTGGCGTATAAAGGACAAAGTCTTATCTACTAGTGTTGGTAATGCATATGCAACGATAATTACATTGCACGACTGAAGGTAGACTTTACTAATAAAAAAAAAACCTATTTTAGGTGGCTAATTATTCCATGTTTGTTGTTGTGCACATATCTTGAACTTGCTTGCTCAAGATGGCCTTGATGTTATCAAAGCAGTAGCCGATAAAATAAGGGAAGATGTCAAATATTTGTTGAACTCTGATTGAAGATGCAAACAATTTGCAAAAATAGTTAAAGAGTTGGAACTTGTGGGTAGAATGCAAGTTATGGACACTAAAACAAGATGGAATTCAACCTTGAAAATGTTTTCCACTACCTCTTGTTGTAAAACTGTTTGGCTAAGGTATGCGGAGGAGAATACATCATTTCTCCACTATTTGCCAAATGATAGTGATTGAGAAATGGTTGATGATATTTGCAAGTTTCTACTTGTGTTTGCGGATGTATGGAGATTATAAGCAGCACTTCTTATCCGACTATATGTTTATTTTTTGCCAAGTTTGAAGGATCAAGATGTTGTTGGATGAGAATGCTCAATTGACCGCCAAGCCTCACTTGCAAATGATGGCTGTTGAAATGAAATTGAAATACGACAATTATTTGTCGCAAAGCAATATCTTAATATCAATGAGTGCTTTTCTTGATCCAAGATAAAAAACCTGATTCTCTATATGCTAATGATTTTATTTTCTGAGGCTATCTGTGGGCTGCTTATATGGTATTTCTGGTACATGTTAGTTGGCACTTTATTTTGAGGCTATTTGTGGGCATTCTCTGAGTTGTTTATATGCTAATGCTATCTTATTAGTTTGTGCATTATATGGGCTGCTTATGTGACATTTCTGGTGCAGGTATGTTGGATAATTATAAGACAATGATGGTAGTTTTATGAGGCTAATTGTAGGCTGTTTATATCATATTTCTGGTACAAGTATGCTGGATAATTGTAAGCCAGTGATGATAGTTTTGTGAGGCTAATTGTGGGCTGTTTATATGGTATTTCTCGTGCATGTCAGTTGGCACTTTATATGCCAATATTATCTTCTTAGTTTATGCACTTCTGGTACACGTATATTGAATGATTGTAAGCTAATGATGATAGTTTTTAGGCTATTTATGGGCATTCTCTGAGTTGTTTATATGCAAATGCTAGTTAATAGTTTGTGCATTATGTGGACTGCTTATGTGACATTTCTCGTGCAGATATGCTGGATAATTATAAGCCAATGATTATATAGTTTTCTAAGGCTAATTAAGGACTCTTTATATGGTATTTCTGGTACAGGATTACCGGATGCTTGTAAGTATAATATCCGCATTTTTTTTCCATTATTTTTTATTTTGGTGTATTTTTCGTTTTTAGTGACTCACTTGTAACCGTATTGATATTTTGAGGATATTTAATACTGCAATTTTTGTCATCCGATCTTGTTTGAACTCGTTTTACTCAATTCCGCGTTTATTATTATTTCCGTCGCTATTTGGTTCGATTCTCGTAATCGTTGTTCGAAACCGCCGTTTCGGTGCTGTCGTAAATATATCTCATGTTATTATGCATGTTGTGAGCTTTTGTTTGGTGTTTCGATCATGTATCGTGTATTTCAGATGTTTTGGGCCGTTTTGTAATTTCTCAAAGTTATGGGGTAATTACTGTCGTTGGCGTTTTCCGAACCTTTGGGTAGTCGGAATCGTGATTTCTTTTAGTGCTTTAGTTCTGCCTCGAACTCGTCGTGCGTGTGTCTTCTTCAATCCGTTGTTTAGTGTCGGGTGCGCGTTGTTTTCATTAGGGGAAGAATTCGCCGTTTTCCATATTTGAGTGTTGTCTGTACTACTGTCTGCAATCGTTACCGCACGCTAACTTTATTGTGTAGCGCATGCTAATTTCGTTGAGTAGCGCGCTCTAACTTTGCCAGTAGCGCGTGCTAATAATTCGAGTACAGCAAGTGGCAATAGGTTGTTTCTGCTCACTGGACGAGCAGTTTAGCACACGCTAAGTCTGTAGATTAGCACACGCTATGGTTGAGAATTAGCGCACGCTAGGTGTGTGGCAGCGCGCGCTAATTCGGTATTCCAGTTGAGGCAGAATATTTCTGGACTCTGGAGACGAACAAGTCGCGCACGCTATGGGTTGATAGCGCGCGCTAATGGGGGGCTTATAGTGCACGTTAATTATCGGGTAGCGCACGCTAATGGGTCAGAACCGAAGGTTCTGGACCAGGGTTGGCTGGTTAGCGCACGCTAACCATAAGCTGTTAGCGCATGCTAAACCATCTGGTTAAATGTACCCAAGAGTTGACCTCAGACGCTCCTGATTCACGAGCTTGTTTGGATAGCCAGTCCGAGAGAGTCCATAGAGGCCTCCGATGGGACCAGTGGTTTAGCCCCGGTCCTAGGCGTGTCATTGTGCATGATTTTTAACTATGGCCAGTCCAGGAGGGTCTATACAGGCCTCGGATGGGACCAGTGGTTTAGCCCTGGTCCTAGGCGATTTTCAACTGTGATTATTGACTGTTTGTTTTCCGGGAAAAGACATGTCTTGATTTTATTTTGAAATAGTTTGATGCATGTGCTATGAGATGTGTAAGCGAATAGTTTGCCTTGATGACTTGTACTAGCATAATTGCTAACCTCTTTGGGGACTCGTTTTTGGGAAAATTCATGTTATGAATTTCAGGTTGCGTTCAGTTGGTCGAGCGGGCACTGGAGTAGTACGAGGATGCTGGCCAGGGTTGGTGACGTGTGCAAATCAGTCCCTTTATTTCAGTTGTCCATTTTAAAAGGTTTGTTTTCAAACTTGTAAATTGATAGACAGTACTCGCGAGTACTAAGGCGTTTTAATTTGGAAGATGGATTGTCTACTAAACTTTATTTGTGATTTTCAGTGATGTCTGGTCTACCAGTTGTACTGGGCGTTCTATTTAAATTTCGTCTTGGTGATGTGTGTTTTCTCGCTAACCGAGATGGTTAGACGAGCGGTATTGTTAGTTAGCCTAGTGGGTCCCATGTAGGGGTCCACAGTGCTGTAATATACCCTGTATATCTTGGGGGTATTACAAAAAATGGTATCAGAGCACTAGGTTTATGGATACCTAGGCTTGTTGGTTAATTGGGTCTAGTTGTGTTTTATTTTGCACATCGTCATCACGCTGCCATCATCTAGGTACTTCCAGTGTTCGTATGCTTTCCTTACTCGATTCTTTTGTTTTCTCGTATCTTACTTCCGTTTCTTGAACTGTGATTGTTTCTCTCTCGTACTTATCATCGAGATGCTTTCGCTACCTCTTATCTTCAGTATGGATGCTGGCAGAGGTCGAGGTAGAGGTCATGGTCGTGGACGCAGCCGGGGACGTGGGGCAGCCAGTGGGACGGCCACATCACACTCTTCTGGAGCCGGCAGTACTGATGGCCGTTAGGGCCATACTACTACTCAAGATGGCGCAACTGATAATGGCGCCGACATGGGTGTTGCTGATGTGATGCAACAAATGGTGAACCAAATTGCTGTGATAGCCCAGACAGTTCAAAACCCAGCTCTGGCTCGTACTGCTTGGGCCGGAATAGGTCGTTGGCTTCAGGATGTCACCAAGATTCACCCTTCTCAGTTTTCTGGGGCTTCAGACCCGATTGTTTGGGAGGGGTGGATCAAGGAGATGTCCAAGATCTTTGTTGCCACTAACTGTCCTGAGGATCGTAAGGTCCTAATCGCCCAGTATTTTCTCACTGGGGACGCTGCTGATTGGTGGGAGGCTGTCGGGCCTCAGGATCATGATGCTTCGTGGGCTGAGATTAGAGACCTTATGGAAGCTGGGTACTGTCCGTGGCCAGTTCGTTAGGCGCGGGTCCATGGTTTTTATGATGCTTAGCCTCGAGATATTCTAGTTTCTCAGGCCATTGCAGATTTCAACCGGGAATTGGGCTTCGTGAAGTCCCAGGTTAAGGAGGAGAGTGACAAGATTTGCCACTTTTCTAGGCGAATGAAACCGAGGATTCGTGATTACATGTTGGGGCTCGCCTGCACCACCCTAAAGGTGTTGGGTTTTCTATGCATCGAATACAAAATCATCGGAGTAAAAACGCAGCAGAATAATAAATATGAAAACCCAATTTAGGATCTCATGCAGTAATTTAATTGTTTGATTAAACGGTTAATCAAATTACCTTAATTCGATTGAACAGTTCTAGATCCGGACTAGAAGCAGATGAATATCTCCTTCCTCTTTTGGTGATCCACACACGAACAATTCCACAAGCCGGATTACTAAATCCTTATGAATAATATTGATAAATAGTACAACACAAATTCCTTACTAGAAGGATTGTACTATTGATCAAGATCAACTAAGGGAAGAGGATTAGACGACCGACTTCGTTCTCCTACAGTAGGAAGTAGAGGTCGATTTTTTTCTTGTTCTTGAAGGGGGCAATTTTAGGTCTTGTTTTCCAATGACAACTCCTTGTCCAAGACCTTATATTTATACTAAGTAAACCCTAGAGTCAAACTCTAGTATTTGCTTAGTTGCCCCTCAACTTATTACATAATACAATATGAATAATATCCAATATTATATATATTACTTATTATTTAATCTCCTCGTAAATATAATATCCAATATTATATTTTTTATTCCCAATTGATATCTATTCTTGCTTGTCTATAATTGTCGTACGTGCGACCCAAAATGCTTATATTATGTTGGCAATTATTTAATACCTTATTAAATAATAAATCATAAGCGGCATCTAGCAAGACATTATGATTACCCAAATAATATAAGTTAATAGTCCATTAAACCTTTTAACATGTCAAATCCCTTTGTCACGCGATATCATATTTGAACTAAGTCATGGAGTCTGTCATACTTAATTATCTTCAAATGCTTTCTCGATCTTAAGTAGACTGATTGAATCAAATGACTCTTCATTTGAGCATGGCCATGCATTTCCTTCAATCCTACTTATCGAGGGGCCCAGCAGATATCTCTCTCACTTAAGAGAGGGACAAATCCCCATCTTGATTATTCATTGCCCTCTACATGACTCCCACTAATCCTGATCGCTAACCTTTATGATCACCATGTTTCAGATGACGTTGGATTACGTCAAGGCATAGAAGTTATCATGTTAGACTCTATGATAATCTCAGGTTCAAGGATTTATTGACATACTATTATATTGAGATTCACTTATGACATTTCCATGCAGTGATCTCAATGCGGGCCTGTCCACTATTGGTTCTCCAACCAATACCCATAAGATTGATCTGTACCATACGCATAATCATCCGATGATTATCGATCAAACTTATACTAGTATATTAATCACTTGAGTCTCTACTCAACGCGATTGTACCAGGGACATTTGAATAATCTTATTATTCGTGAATAACTATTATTCGTGAATAACTATTATTCGATTATTATAATATTAAAACATGCACACATTATAATAATCAACGAGAAATAAATGATATCAAATAACTTTATTTATATGTGACAATTACAAATTTAGGCACATCGAATGTCCTAGGGCACTTATCCAAACAACCTCCCACTTGCACTAGGACCATTCATTCATGAGTTTTAGTCCTATCACTCTAGCATGCTCAACATGCTTTCCTTGTGAGAGAGACTTGGTAAGTGGATCTGCAACATTCTCTTCCATTGCTACTTTGCATATTTTAATATCTCCTCGTATGACGATCTCTCTGACTAGGTGATATTTTATGTATATGTTTGGAATTATGATGAGACCTAGGCTCTTTATCTTGTGCAATAGCACCATTATTGTCACAATAAAGGCTTATGGGACCCTGGATGGTTGGCACCACTCCTAGTTCGGTAACGAACTTCTTGATCCATACGGCTTCCTTAGCTGCATCTGATGCTGCCAGGTACTCAGCTTCTGTAACAGAATCAACAACCGTGCTTTGCTTGGAACTCTTTCAACTCACAGCACCCCCATTCAATACAAACACATAACCAGTTTGCGATTTGAAATCGTCTCTGTCGGTTTCGAAACTTGCATCGGCATAACCTCTTACAGCCAACTCATTTCCTACCCTTCCATAAACTAGGATATCATCCTTATTTCTTCTCAAGTACTTTAGGAAGGTTTTCACTGCTGTCCAGTGACTTTCACCTGGATTCGATTGGTATCGACTTGTCATGCTAAGGGCAAACGATACATCCGGTCGAGTACAAATCATGGCATACATGATCGATCCAATGACCAAAGCGTATGGTATCTTGCTCATGCGGGCTTGCTCATCAGGAGTCGAACGACTCTGAGTCTCACTCAGATGAATGCCATGTGACATTGGCAATAGTCCTCTCTTGGAGTCTTGCATATTGAACCTCTTCAAATTTTATTATTGTAGGTACATTGACTCAGACCAATCAATCTCTTTGATCTATCTCTATAGATCTTTATCCCAAGAACGTAAGCAACTTCTCCTAAGTCTTTCAGTGAAAAACAACTTCCCAACCAAGTCTTGACTGTCTGCAACGTGGGAATGTCATTTCCAATGAGTAATATGTCATCTACATATAAGACTAAGAAAATAACTATTCTCCCACTAACCTTATTGTACACACATGGTTCATCTTCATTTTGAATGAACCCAAACTCTTTTATAGTTTCATCAAAATGGAGATTCCAGCTCCGAGAAGCCTGCTTCAACCCATAAATGGATCTTTGAAGCTTGCAAACCTTTTTAGAATTTTCTAGATGAACAAAACCTTCAGGTTGTGTCATGTACACATCCTCGAGTAAGTTTCTATTAAGGAATGCTGTTTTGACATCCATTTGCCATATTTCATAATCATAGTATGCGACAATGGCAAATAAAATTCTAATTGATTTAAGCATGACTACTGGTGAAAAGGTCTCATCATAGTCAACACCATGAATCTGTCTATAACCTTTTGCCACTAGTCTAGCTTTATAGGCCTGCAGATTATCATCCATGTCTTTCTTCTTTTTATAGACCCATTTGAACCCAATGGTTTTAACACCGTCAAGTGTATCTATCAAGTTCCAAACTTGATTGTCATACATGGACTGCATCTCTGACTTCATGGCTTCTAGCCATTCCTCGGATTCTGGTCCTGAAGCAGCTTCTGTATAAATAATAAGCTCATCATCTATGAGCGATGTGTCATCATCCCCTGTTACGAGATAACCATATCTCTCAGGTTCATGTCGCATCCTATCAGATCTGCAAGAGACTTTTGTGCTTTGAATGGGTTCTTCAACTGATTGTTTAGACTATTCGATTTCCATTGGTGAATTAATGTCTTCTTGTGGTTCTCGAGTTTCCTCGAGAATTACTCTTCTCCCACTGTCTCTTTTGGAAATAAATTCCCTTTCTAAGAATACAGTATTTCGAGCAACAAATACTTTGTTCTCAGCGGGCTTATAAAAGCAATATCCTTTAGTTTCCTTAGGATATCCCAGAAATAAACATCTTTCAGATCTGGCTGCCAGTTTGTCAAACACTTGGCGTCTTACGAACGCTTCGCAACCCCAGATCTTTAGAAAAGACAAGTTTGGTCTCTTACCAGCCCATTTCTCAAATGGTGTCTTTTCAACTGCTTTAGATGGAACACGGTTAAGGGTGAATGCTGCTGTTTCTAAGGCATGGCCCCAAAATGATAATGGAAGATCTGTTCGACTCATCATTGATCGAACCATATCTAATAAAGTTCGATTCCTCCTCTCGGACCCTCCGTTATGCTGAGGTGTTCCGGGAGGAGTAAGTTGCGAAATAATTCCACAACTCTTAAGATGATCATCGAATTCTTGGCTCAAGTATTCGCCACCTCGATCCGATCGAAGTGATTTAATTGTCTTGCCAAGTTGATTCTGTACTTCATTCTGGAATATTTTGAATATTTCAAAAGATTCATGTTTATACTTCATAAGATAAATATATCCATATCGGCTAAAATCATCGCTAAATGTAATGAAGTATTGGTATCCGCCTCTGGCATGAGTTCTAAGAGGTCCGCATACATCAGTATGTATTAGGCCTAATAGATCACTAACCCTTTCTCAATGACCGGTGAAAGGATTCTTCGTCATCTTGCCTAACAAACAAGATTCGCATGTCCCATATGATTCATAGTCAAAAGAGTCTAAAAGTCCATCATTATGGAGTTTAGAAATACGTTTCTCGTTTATGTGACCAAGTCGACAATGCCATAAGTAAGTCGGATTAGAATCATTGAGCTTAGGTTTCTTGGATGCAATGTTATAGACTTCCAAAGTGTCGGACTCATCTAGATCAATATTGTAAAGGCCAGTATATAACTTTGCAGTACCATAAAGTAAGTCATCAAAGAAAATACGAATAATCTTATTCTTAATAAGAAAACTGTAACCTTCACAATCTAATGTAGAAACTGAAATAATATTTCTATTCATAGCAGGAACATAATAGCAATTGTTCAAAACTAACAAAAATCCGTTGGGTAAAACTAGATCATAAGTTCTTATGGCTAGTGCAGCAACTCTTGCTCCATTGCCGACTCTTAGATCCACTTCCACTTTCTTTAGTTCTCTACTGCTTCTCAACCCCTGCACATTTGTACAAATGTGAGATCCACATCCAGTATCTAATACCCAGGAGTTAGAAGTAGATAAGTTAACTTTTATAACAAATATACCTGTGGCAGTCTCACTACCCTTGGTACGCTTTAGCTCTTCCAAGTAAATCTTGCAATTTCTTTTCCAGTGTCCCGGTTTATTGCAATGATGGCAATTTCCATATTTGGGAGCTTTAGCCTTGAAAGATGGCTTAGCAGAGTCTTTAGATTTGGTAACTTTTGCCTTACCCTTGCACTTGACTTTGTTCTTAAAGGACTTTCCTTTGATGACCATCAGCACATGACTTCGTTTCTTCTTAATATTCTGCTCAACCGTTTTAAGCATCCCATGCAGCTCAGCAATGGACTTCTCCATCTCATTTATATTATAGTTCATAATGAACTGACTGAAACTTTCGGGCAATGAGTTTAGGATCACATCCGTGGAGTGCTCCTTAGAAAGTGGAAAACCAAGCCTTTCAAGGTGATCAATATATCCTTTCATCTTGAGCACATGAGCGCTGATAGATGTCCCCTCAATCATCTTGCAAGCATACAAGGCTTGAAAGGTCTCATACCTCTCTTGCCTAGCATGCTTCGATAAAGTTTCCTTGAGGTGAGCATTTACCTCATAAGCTTCCATTTCCTCCAGATTCTTCTGAAGTTCTGGACAAATGGTGGACAACATAAGACAACCGACATCAATGGAATCATCACAATGTTTCTTCCATTTGTCTTTTGTTGCTTTGTTTGCATTGTCAGCTGGCTCATCGGTAATTTCTTCCTCAAGAACATACAGTTTTCTTTCTTGCTTGAGAACTATTCTCAAGCTCCGGATCTAATCCAGATAGTTGCTACCGTTTTGTTTGAGCTTGTCCTTCTCAAGGACGGATCGCAGAGAAATGGTGGGTGTGTTGTTTGATGCCATTCTACAAAATTCAATATACAAAATATTTAGTCACATTATTTTATTTCTCGAAAAATACTCCCACTAAAACAAAGTACCCTCAATTTACAATATTTGTAATTTTAGTGTGCTAAGATCCCATTTCGCGCAATCCTAAACTCAGCTTTGGCATGACGCCTAGAATTGAGCTACTTTAGGTGGATAACTCTTTATCGATTACATCATATGTAACTCTTAGATTATATCATGGGATTTGGCATCGTATGCCCAAGCATGTTATAATCCCATGTAATGCCTTAAGGTTCAAAAGTATTTTGATTTCCAAATTCATTAAACGTATAGGTATCACCATTACCTATCCTACCTTACTAAGATAATCCGAGCGCCCAACTTTTCCATGACCCACTCATGATGATCGAAGTCTTGATAGGTGTTTTTCAAATGAACGGCATTTTATAATTTTAACGAGGGATTTTTATCCTATGTTAATGTCTATGTTTGCTAACATACATCTAAACATACATAGCATCACATACATGCATAAATTTAAACATACGTCGCATCACATGACAATAAAAGCATAGGACTGTGTATAGCATGACCATAATCCTAACGTGATTTTCATGAGCCAACGTGAAAATCACAAAGGTCAATCTAAAGGGTTAAATATGATCTTCATTGATCTTCCCAACTCCTTGGAACGTCATACCCGATCAATTTGCTCCTCGAGTCTGTCCTTCTTGTCTTCATTACATTAATGAAGTTTAATACTACACTAGTAAATTTACAAGAAGTGCAAACGACACGCAGGCTGTAAAATAATAAATAATTTAAATAGACGACTCACAGGCCGTAAAACCAATTATAATTAAACGACACGCATGCCGTAAAACCAACCCATAAGGAAATAAATTATCCAATCACATTGGTCAATTTATGGTGATGCCATATACCATACACATACCATAAATAATTACCAAATAATTAATAAAGCATGTAATATACTAAATAATCAATCTGTCTGACAATCAGACAATAAATTAAAAATGTGTCAAAAATTAACAATCTGGATCCCTAGCCCATATGGCCGAGCGTGCATCTCCCCTCACGGCCGCGCGGGTTCAAATCCCACCGTCCGCAAAAATGCATTTTCAAACATCTATTTTGATTTTATAAACAGGTGGTTAATAGAGTAGCAGTGAACATGATTCACAAATATGTGCTCCAGCCGAGATGGTTCGGGCGCTGCCCTGGGGCTGAACCAGCATGGGATCTAATCAGATTAAACCAGAAAAATTATTTTATAAAATCTATATTTTATAAACATAATCAAGAACATAATTTACACACAAACATGTTCTACATAAACAATTAAATTACTTGCAAGTTAGTTCTGATACCACTGTTGGGCTTGCTATGCATCGAATACAAAATAATCGGAGTAAAAACGCAGCGGAATAATAAATATGAAAACCCAATTTAGGATCTCATGCAGTAATTTAATTGTTTGATTAAAGGGTTAATCGAATTACCTTAATCCGATTGAATAGTTCTAGATCCGGACTAGAAGCAGATGAGTATCTCCTTCCTCTTTTGGTGATCCATACACGAACAATTCCACAAGCCGGATTGCTAGATCCTTACGAATAATATTGATAAATAGTACAACACAAATTCCTTACTAGAAGGATTCTACTATTGATCAAGATCAACTACGGGAAGAGGATTAGACGACTGACTTCGTTCTCCTACAGTAGGAAGTAGAGGTCGATTTTTTTCTTGTTCTTGAAAGGGGCGATTTTAGGTCTTGCTTTCCAATAATAACTCCTTGTCCAAGACCTTATATTTATACTAAGTAAACCCTAGAGTCAAACTCTAGTATTTGCTTAGTTGCCCCTCAACTTATTACATAATACAATATGAATAATATCCAATATTATATATTACTTATTATTTAATCTCCTCATAAATATAATATCCAATATTATATTTGTTATTCCCAGTTGATATTTATTCCTGCTTGTCTATAATTGTCGTACGTGCGACCCAAAAGGCTTATATTATATTGGCAATTATTTAATGGTCCTCTCTTTTTTAGTACCAAAGCATAAAAGTAACAAGTTATATATCCCCATTCATAAAACTATAAGTTTTTGATACCAAAATGTGTTAAAAGACTTTATTACCCTTAAAGTCTACCACTAAAAGATAAAAAAACATAAAAAAAAAGATTATTAAAACGAAACAACAATAAAAAAACGGTCCCACAACTCAATATTTTCCTCTGTAAAAAAACTCTCCTCCTCTCTGCAAAAAAACTCTCCCGTCGTGAAACCCTTCGCCGGCCAGAAAATGTCGAACTCCGACTACCACAGAGAATCTGAAGACGCGAGAAGTTCCGCTAGTGACACTCCATCTGAAGAGGAATTCGTCAATGAGCCGCCGGTTAGTGTATTTTCATTCACACACGATCGTGCCACGACGGTTGTTCATCTTCCCACGATCGTGCTGAAGAAGATGAGACCATCGTGTACACGGTGGTCTTTCGTGGGCACGATGGTTACACACGACGGTCGTCGATCGTGTGTGCCATCGTGCGCTAGAAGACCAAAAGCTCCTGCCTTACACACGATCGCAGGCACACGATCGTTGCCCGTCGTGTGAACCGTCGTGTGGCACACGATGGTCTTCACACGACGGGCATCCATCATGTGCCTGCGATCGTGTGCAAGGCAGAATTTTTTTTTCATTCTCTTAAGCATTCTATCATATTCTTATGAGTTGTATGTCCATATTGCAGACTGGTTGCATATGGAAGAGACCTACATTTCGTTTTGTTACATGTCAAGTGAATCTTTACATATGGGAGGTGGTATTTAAAGAGATCATTGAGACACTAAGAAGTATGGACCGTAATTCCGCAGTTGCTGATCGAGCTATCGAGAGCTTGACCGAGGGGGTCCTGGGGCGCTTGATTAAAGTTAGGAGGAATGGGAGTTCAAATACTGCCCTACATCACTTGATTGCCCGTCAATTGGAGGGTGATCAAATCCCCCCGGATGAGTCGTGGTTCCAGGTTTGTGGGAGGACCATTTGTTTTACGGCCCGTGATTTTGCCATGATCACTGGACTCCATTTTGGAAACTCTACCTTCCATCCCCAGGACGACCATCTCCTTCCGTCTGATGGTATTTTCCACAGAATACTCCATGGCAAAAATATTAAGGTTAGTGTTCTGCGGAAGAGGTTCAATGCTCGAGATTTTGGTAGAGACATAAGAGATTATGTGAAGGTTGCCAATTTGCTTATATAATACTACTTTATCCTATGCCGTGACGACATGATGGTCGAGACATGGGCATGGGCATTAGTGGAGGATTTCGAGCAGTGGGATATGTTTCCTTGGGGTTCTTATGCCTTTGGGGTTTTATCTTACTACATAGGCAACGTTGCCATGAAGGAGGGACAAGAGCACAAGGAATATCACTTCTATGGTCCTGTTTGGGCTTTACAAATATGGTCGTATGAGATGATTCCTTCATTGGGAGCATTGTGTGGTATTCGAGATAAAACTGTCCAAGTCCCCCGGTGTTTGATGTGGACTACGAGGAAGATGTTTTGTGATTTCACTCATTTCTTCGACGATAAGGTACATAAATTTGTAAACGTATTTTCTCCTGACTTCATCTCTTAAACGTTATGTGATTGCCCATCTAATGGTATGATTTAATGACTAATTTTGCAGCACAGAGTACTTCCCTCTTTACCGCATTTGGAGGAGGATGAGGTTGAGTACTACTACGTGAGCTTTGAGAATGGCTCGCCATATGACGTTAAGTTCATTAAGCCTGTAAGAATAGCTGTGAAGAATAAGGAGGATGATCCTGCGCCGATCCCGAGGAAGAAAGTTATGGATAGGTTGAAGATGGCTGCTGGAAAATTGATTACATATGAGTCGGCACATAAAGTGTCGAAGCGACGCCGGCAGAGTATCCCATCAGTAGATGGTGCAGAGACATCGGACTGGGAGAGGCAGCTAGAGAGGGTGTGTTGTGTCCACAGACTTCCTTGTCCGGACCACACCCAGGACACGAGCAGGGATGAGTACTTCGATCGCCGTTTGAAGGCGATCTTATACGATGATTCTGAGTCCGGATTTATTGCTCGAGTTTCTCGCCGGGTGCTTTCTGGGATCGTGGATTTCTTCAGACCTATGCATAGACGTTCTAGGAGCCCGATGCACTATTCAGCTGGGAGCCATGATAGGCCTCGTCATTCTGCATCTGTTAGCAGCGCCCAGCGGAGGATTCCTGACCCTCCACGTCACTCAGTCTCTGGCGCAGCCCACAATCACCATTCTTAGCGTCAGCCTAGTCATCATTCTCATCGTCAGCCGAGTCACCATTCTCAGCGTCAGCCGAGTCACCATTCTCAGCGTCCGCCTACCCACCATTCTGAGGTCCAGCACAATCACCATTCTCAGATTCATCATTCTATTGAGCGGACTCAGCAACCCCTTGATTACGAGCATCAGTATGAGCCATTTGAGGCGCCGTTTCAGCAGTATGGGACGATGTTCGACTGGTTTCAGGATGAGCATCATTATAGTGTGATGTTTCTAAGTGAGGGTGGTGGTCCTGAGCAGCAGCCTCTATTTCAGATCGAGCAGCCAGTTTTTGAGATCGAGCAGCTGGCTGTACAACTCTCTGATCGTTATAGTTGTGAGAGGGATGCTGAAGGTGATGAAGATGGTGAGAGTGCCGGAACGCAGCATTTGGGTGAGCATAGTCTTCCACCGCGAGTGAGTCGACCATCTGCTGTTCTTCAGGAGCCTTTTGTGGTTGCGCCTCCAAGAGATAGCAAGGCTCTGAAGAAGTTGTACCTACAGTTTAGGAGGGAGCAGCCACGTGATGCTATTGTCCGGTGTTTGGAGACTGGGCATGCTCTCACCCAGGCGTTATTTGACCGGATAGAGTCTAGCCGTGAAAACTTTGATGCCGAGGTGATAGACTGTTATGTGCTTGCGACTCGAGCGAGGCTTCGGAGGGGAGTCCGTAGTGTTGGTGTCAGTAGAGTTGGCAATGTACTTAACGGCTCCCTATTACGTAAGTTCTATAACCTACTCGCTTGTCTATCATTGGTGTGATATGGATTTTTTTTAATTTTGTGGTTTGGCTTTTTGTAGTTAGTTTTGGCCAACGAGTTTGTAAGACTCCATCTGGATGATCCACTTGGTATCAAGGTGATGGGGAAGCCGGTTTACAAGGATTGAAAAATTCCTAAATGCATCGAGGACTACATGACAGGTCTTGATACACCACATGCGGTTCCATGGTTAAATTGCAACGAAGTAAGTTTGAAATTTATATTTATAAATAATTGACGATTTGTTGCCATTTGAAATTTATATTTCTAAATGATTCGCTATTTATAAATGATTCGCTATGTTTAATGCGATGATCTTATTTACATATTTTGTTTCAACAGATCATTGCCATTTGTTGCCTCGACCAGAGCCACTGGGTGACTATCAAGATTAAAATCATAACATGGACCGTGGAGTTGTACGATTCCTTGTCACACCACCACGAAGATGGTCGATACCGATTCAACCAACTGCGACCGATTATGCGTGTGATGCCTCGTGTGCTAGCTTAATCCGGGTATTGGATGAACAACCAATCGAAGAAGAAGTATGACACGGAGATAAGTTTCAAAATTATGCCACGAGAGCTACAGTTCATACAAAACGACAATCACAGTTGTGGCCCCTTCGCGTGCATGTACTTGGATCGACTCGTCTCTGCAAACCCAGGAGCAAGGCACCAAATCAAGGAACTTAATGAAAATATATTAAAAAATATCCATATGGTTTGGCTGCTAAAATCTTTATGTTGTCTTTAGACATGTAGAATGGTTTATGGTGTGTTGTTAAATATTTATGTTGTATTTAGACAGTTTTGGAAATATGAATGTGTCAGTGTTGATAAATCTTTATGTTTTGGCTCTGTGTTACACACGATGGATGAACACGATCGTGACCATCATGGGTCACGATCGTGTTGTGTTGTTAAATCTTTATGTTTTAGCTCTGTGTTACAGACGATGGATGCACACGATCGTGGCCATCGTGTGTTACGATCGTGTGCAACCTACCCACGGTCATGGGTTGATGCTGTCGTGTGCGCACGATGGCTGGCATGACCGTGTGCACACGACCGTGAGTACCATCGTGGGCACGACCGTGCACACAATCGTGTGACTAATCGTGGGCACGACCGTGTACACGGTCGTGTGCATACGAACTTTTGGTATTTTTGCCAATTTGATTTATTGTGTTATCTAGAATGATGTTTTGTGATTCAAACATCGCTTGTTCAAACATTAATTACTATATAGCTTCTTATACAAACTCCTATTTGTCATTTCGTTGTAATTCATTAGTATATGAGATATTTCATCCAGATGATTGAACTTATCCGTACGAACTAATACACTGAGAACAGATAGACGACACATGATATGCAATATATTATGTTAATTCAATCAATAACTTTTTAAATAACTGTATCATTAACAAATAATTGTTAATATATAAGTAACAACACCTAAATTAGTATATGCGATATTTCATCCAGATGATTGAACTTATCCGTACGAACTAATACACTGAGAACAGATAGACGACACATGATATGCAATATATTATGTTAATTCAATCAATAACTTTTTAAATAAGTGTATCATTAACAAATAATTGTTAATATATAAGTAACAACACCTAAATTAGTATATGAGATATTTCATCCAGATGATTGAACTTATCCGTACGAACTAATACACTGAGAACAGATAGACGACACATGATATGCAATATATTATGTTAATTCAATCAATAACTTTTTAAATAAGTGTATCATTAATAAATAATTATTAATATATAAGTAACAACACCTAAATTAGTATATGAGATATTTCATCCAGATGATTGAACTTATCCGTACGAACTAATACACTGAGAACAGATAGACGACACATGATATGCAATATATTATGTTAATTCAATCAATAACTTTTTAAATAAGTGTATCATTAACAAATAATTGATAATATATAAGTAACAACACCTAAATTAGTATATGAGATATTTCATCTTGATGATTGAACTTATCCGTACGAACTAATACACTGAGAACAGATAGACGACACATGATATGCAATATATTATGTTAATTCAATCATTAACTTTTTAAATAAGTGTATCATTAACAAATAATTGTTAATATATAAGTAACAACACATAAATTGACGAGTAATTTGAGAAATTGGTGAAATGTTTTGATGTTCTTGTGCACACGATCGTGTGTTCCATCGTGGATACGACCGTGTACACGATCGTGTGCATATGAACTTTTGGTATTTTTGCAAATTTGATTTATTGTGTTATCTAGAATGATGTTTTGTGATTCAAACATCGCTTGTTCAAACATTAATTACTATATAGCTTCTTATACAAACTCCTATTTGTCATTTCGTTGTAATTCATTAGTATATGAGATATTTCATCCAGATGATTGACTTATCCGTACGAACTAATACACTGAGAACAGATAGACGACACATGATATGCAATATATTATGTTAATTCAATCAATAACTTTTTAAATAAGTGTATCGTTAACAAATAATTGTTAATATATAAGTAACAACACCTAAATTGACGAGTAATTTGAGAAATTGGTGAAAATTCTTGATGTTCTTGTGCACACGATCGTGTGTTCCATCGTGGACACGACCGTGTACACGATCGTGTGCATACGTGGATACAGTGCCAATTTGACACCAAAGACAACGTGACACCTGGTTGCCAACGTGTCACACGATTGGAACACACGATCGCGGCAATCGTGTGCACAATCGTGCTTACTGCAAAGGTCAACATCAAATTATTTTATTATAAAATCCCATCGTGGGTCGGTCCCCCCCTTTTTTTCAATATAAGCCCATAATACATGTACCGTAGCCCCCCTTTCACTACAAACCCTAATCAATTAACATCAGTTAAAATCCATTAAAATCAAATACGCGAAATGAGCGGCCGATTACGAGAAAGCGATTTAGGAGGAATCGAAGCACCACCACCAAAAAGAAGAAGGAGGATACCTCCCCCCAACCCACCATACAGAACTAGGCCGAGAGGAAGACACTCAATGCTCAGAGTAAGTTTTTTGATTTTGTTGTATGTGTAGTGACTATCATTGCGAATTAATGTGTTCCATGAAACATGGCCTATTTAAAAACACTGCGAGCACTCCAGTCATACTAGATGGTGATGATGATAATGATTTGGAGATTTCTGAGAAGAAAAGCAAAGAAGTTATTTTAGAAGAGGAAATTCATGAAGATGGTGATACAAGACTAAAGATACAGCAACAGATGGGGGAAAAGGGATCCAAGTGATTGTTTTTTTTTTTTATGTTATTATTAGATATTTTTGTGTGATGGTGATTAAATTTTGTTTTGTAAAGTTATATGCTTTGGATATCCCTTTGATGTAAAATATTGCTTTTTGAAGTGAGCTACTTTGTTATGGTTAATGTTTGGCTCCATAATCACCTTCATTTGCTTTACATAACTGAACACTTAAATTTCAATTCAAAGGTAAAGAAAATAGACACAAAATTATGCATTTCAACTAATAATCAGAATACTGAATCAATACATGGTCCATCGAGGATCAAAATATCAGCACATGATTGTTTCTAGTAAGTCACAAAATATAAAAATACATAAGCAATTTAAGTTTCACGGTATGGACATCCCCTTATGTCATGGTCATCATTACGGCAAATGCTACACGTCTTCTTCTTCCGGCGCCTTTGCCTCATTTGTTCATCGATTCCTTGAGTTTCTTCAGGGATATTCAAATCCACACCACCTATGGGAATGAATGCTTTGCAAGATTTTTTATTGTGTCCGGTTCCTTTTCACCTACCGCACACCTGAGGCCGTCCACCTGCGGGCAAATTTTCAACAGCGGACCGTGCGCGACTCATCCTTGGTCGGCCGACTTGTCATACCCCCTCTGGAGGTACACAAATGATGGATGAGATCTACGGTGGGACATTCCACTCATCAGGATGTGGGATGGGACTAAAATGCTCCTTATAAGTCTCTCTAAGGCCTTGTTGCCTGAAATAACGACTAACAAAATCATACACGGACAAACCATTGCCGGCGCGCCTGTTATAATAAGCAATTATGTCAAGGATGTTGTATAGGATAATGTATTTTTGATATTGATGAGGTGTAGGATAAATCCAGACCTGCCCTGTTTTCCACACGATGGCAAAACACGATCGTGCCGATCGTGTGTTACGATCGTGCCGATCGTGTGTTACGATCGTGTCGATCATGGGTTACGATCGTGCCGATCGTGTCCCATCGTAGGTTACGATCATGGCGATCGTGGGTTACGATCGTGCCCATCGTGGGGTTACGATCGTGCCCATCGTGGGGTTACGATCGTGCCCATCGTGGGTTACGATCGTGCCCATCGTGGGTTACGATCGTGCCCATTGGGTTATGATCGTGCCCATCGTGGGTTATGATCGTGCCCATCGTGGGTTACGATCGTGCCCATTGGGTTACGATCGTGCCCATCGTGGGTTACGATCGTAAGCATTCTGCCATGACCGTGTACACGACAGCATAGACAAAAATATTGAATGGCCATGACCATGTGCACACAACAGCATAGACAATTACCTTATAGCGGCAACGGCATGACGACATGGAATCTGATCTAAATCAAACTCACGACAACAACATGTCCATGTTCGAAGGTCGACCTCATAAGAAACTTTGTTTTCTTCGACTTTATAAACAAGTGGGGTGGTAGCTCGAACGGTAAGAGTCAGACTGGCTTGCACAGAGTTAGAAAGCTTTTCAAAAGTGTGCATTGTCAACTCATGGTCTCTTGATGTAGCTTCTCCCCGCTTCTCATCAAACCAATTCTCTAAAATTAGGCGAAATATCTCAAGTAACGAGCAAACAGGTAAACGCCTCGCCCACAACATACGATTATTAAAGCATTCAACAGCATTGGATGTCAAGAAGTTATAGCGTCGTACTGGACACTTCGACCTAGCCCACCTCTCTGGCCTAATTTAAGAAATGCGCCTGTGAGCCCCATTAGGGCTTTCGATATGTAGTTTCGAAAAGTAGTTTTCAAAAACTTCTTCTCGATGCGTGTAGGCAGTAGTTCTAAAGAGTCCTATAACATGCGCACCATAGGAGGTTAGATTTTTTGCAAGATGGTGATAGCACAACCCGTGGAATGCATTCAGATAGACGGCTCGAACAGCATTCTGAATGCTCTTATGTTGGTCACTCACAATCAGTAAATCTTCCATCGGATTGTAGCATCTGCGCAGGTTATACAGAAAATAAGTCCATGACTCGTCGTTCTCTATCAGACCAAGACCAACAGCAAGAGGAAATACTTGCTCGTTCCCGTCAAATGTGACAACCGCAAATAGAGTTCCTTTATTCCTTCCCTTCAGGTGGGTCCCATCAACTATAATCACCGGTCGAAGGCACGTATCAAATGCCCTAATACTCTGTCCGAGTGCAATGAACATGTGGCAAAACACTCCCTCACGAGTCGTCTGCAAATCATAAATTGTCCCTGGATTACGCTGTTTTAGCAAATACAGATAAGATGGGAGCCTCTGATACGACTCATCAAAGCCGCCATATGTATTCTCTATCGCTATATTCCTCGTCCGGAGAGCAAAATTGTATAGCATGTCAATACCGTACTCCCTACACATCTCTGCAATCATCTCCTTTGGCCTCAAAGTGACCCCCTCACCGGTCAATATTTTAGCAAAATAATGGGCGGCAACCTCAGAAGTGACCGATCGTGCGGCAGCACGGTTCAAATCAGGGTGACAGCTGTGCTCCAATGTCAACTTAGTAATTCTCCAAATAGTTTCACCCTCAATAGCACACAACCTAAACTGGCAATTTTTTCGCCCACTCTTACAGACAAACACTATACGTTTATCGGCGAAACGATCAGTGATACACTGTAGCATGTTTTCCAAATGATACATTCCTACAGTTATCCTCAACTCTGTCTTCGAACGAAAGGTGGACCCCACCTCTAGCTGAACGGTAACCGGTGGAGGCTGCTCGACCCAACCCAAAGTACCGGCACTACCGGGGTCCGGAAATGGAATGATCCAGTTACGCATTGATTGTAGATGCTCATGCTCGCTCGCAGATTGATGGTCGGATGAGAAGTTCCGACGACTCATAATCCTATCCATTTGGGCCGGTTGGCGAACCCAAGCAAGAAATTCCGCAGATAGTGACTCAAGCAAGTCTTTACAACAATCTTCATCTTCGGATGTATGCACCTCCTCATCTTCCCCGTCTTCCTCGTATTGATACTCTTTGGAAGGCATGTCATAATTTATGTTGTCGGGCTCTACTCTCGAGCTACTACATCCCATATTAACCTCGGGAGTGGAGGAGCTGCTGTTCTCAACATAGACCTCAGGATCCTCCTTGTATTCTACTAGTAATCGAAGTATCTCGGTATCGCCCCGTAATAGGACTTTTACTTTGTTTCCCTTGGCCATGTGTGTCAAGTACCATAATTTGTAATCGGACTCATTTGGACCACCCAAACCCTCTCTGATAACCCCCACGAGGTTTGCACGACTAACTTTACTCGTGTCGATATAGACAAAAAAGGAGTCCCCGTCTACATATGTCGATTGCTCCCAATGACCACCGTGATGTATCAAAATACGCTGCCACGACATCTGATTACAAAAAGATGAATAACTATTCAGAAAAATGAGCGAACAATATTATAAAGCGGTGCGCTTGGACGACCGATGCACACGGTCGTATACTACCGTGTGCAGTGATCGTGTGCAAGTTTCTGTCCATGAACGCGATCGCTGCACACGATTGTAGATGATCGTGTTAAACGATCGTGTACACGTTAGTGTTGCGCACGATGTTAAGGTCGTTGCGCACGATCGTTGCACACGGTGGCTTCCCATCGTGTGCAGCGATCGTGTCCGTAAGAACAGATCTGGAATTTTTTTTCATCATTCAAATACTGATGCATACCTTCTTTATGAACTCAGAAGCACGACAAATGAAGTCATATTTCAACGTCAACTTTTATTTTCGAACAATCTTTTGATTTCTATAAGATTTTTTGAAAGACCCTTTGTCAAAAATGAAATGGTTGTGTTGTTTTGATGTATATGTTTGTAGTTAAATTTTGGTTGTTGGACATTAATATCGATCGGAGGAGGAAAGTAAAAAAGAAAAAAGAGAAGAATAGTAGTTTAAATTAAATAAATAAAAAAAAAGTGAGAAGTCAACAATACAACAAAAGAGAGGACATTTTAGTTTTTTTAATCAAAATGGTACCAAAAACTTATAGTTTTATGAATGAGGATATAGAACTTATCAATTTTATGCTTTGGTATTAAAAAATTTATTCCCACTTATTTAATACCTTATTAAATAATAAATTATAAACGGCCTCTAGCAAGACATTATGATTACTTAAATAATATAAGTTAATAGTCCATTAAACCTTTTAACGTGTCAAATCCCTTTGTCACGCGATATCATATTTGAACTAAGTCATGGAGTCTGTCATACTTATTTATGTTCAAATGCTTTCTCGATCTTAGGTAGACTAATTGAATCAAATGACTCTTCATTTGAGCATGACCATGCATTTCCTTCAGTCCTACTTATCAAGGGGCCCAACACATATCTCTCTCACTTAAGAGAGGGATAAATCCCCATATTGATTATCCATTGCCCTCTACATGACTCCCACTAATCCCGATCGCTAACCTTTATGATCACCATGTTTCAGATGACGTTGGATTACGTCAAGGCATAGCAGTTATCATGTTGGACTCTATGATAATCTCAGATTCAATGATTTATTGACATACTGTTATATTGAGATTCACTTATGACATTTCCATGCAGTGATCACAATGCGGGTCTATCCAGTATTGGTTCTCCAACCAATACCCATAAGATTGATCCATACCATACGCATAATCATCCGATGATTATCAATCAAACTTATACTAGTATATTAATCACTTGAGTCTCTACTCAACGCGATTGTACCAGGGACATTTGAATAATCTTATTATTTCTGAATAACTATTATTCGATTATTATAATATTAAAACATGCACATATTATAATAATCAACGAGAAATAGATGATATCAAATAACTTTATTTATATGTGACAATTACAAATCTAGGCACATCGAATGTCCTAGGGCACTTATCCTAACAAAAGGACTATCAGAGTATAGCTCTTACTTATGATATGTCCTTGAAGGACAGTGAGGCGGCTCGAGAAAGTAAGAAACATAAATCCGTCGGTAACTTTTCGAGTCACAAGGGCGGAGTTCTGCAGAAGTCTCAGTCTGCTAACTTTACTGCGGGCGGTTCGACTAGTTTTTCTGGAGGCTTCCGAGGTACTGCCAGTGCCTCCACTCGCGAGGTCAGATGTTTCAAATGTGGCCATCCGGGCTATAGGAATCGGAAGTGTCCTCGTCCGCACTTGACTTGTCATACTTGTGGCCAGTCGGGCCACAAGGCTTCCTTTTGTGATCGTTTATGGCAGACTCTTGGTGCCAAGCTTCTTTCCCAGTGCCTAAGGAGCCGAGTGTGAACCAAGGGTCATTTGCTCCGCAGTCTCCACAGAGTGTCGGTCGAGGGAGAGGTCGGGGCCAGCCCGCTAGAGGGGGAGCTTCAAGCTTCGGCTCTGCTCATCCACGTGTATATGAGATGAGGAGGGCCGATGATCCAATGGCTACCGTGGCCACAGGTACCGTTCATATTCATTCTCATCCTGTTAGTGTGCTTTTCGATTCTAGTGCGCATTCGTTCATCTCTCTGGAGTGCGCACACCATTTTAGTCTTGACTGTTTGTTGTCTTGTGAGCTTTTCATCGTTAGACTTCCTAGCGGTGATAGGATCATTGGTGATCGGGAGATATGAGACCGTTCTGTGGTTATTAGTAAGAGGGCTTGGCTCTCTAACCTTATTGTTGTGGATATTGAGGGTGAGGATTTGATTATCGGGGATGATTGGATCGAGCGGCATGGTGCGATCATGAACTACCACACGAGGATCATCACCATATTAGCAGAGGACGTCACCGAGTACTCTTTCGCGAGGCGAAAGAGGGAAACCTAGAAGTTCATAATTAACGCCTTGAAGGTGATGAGACTCCCGTGGAAGGGGTCTACTAGTTATTGGTGTTACGTCTTGAAGGCAGAGGATGGTGGAATTAAGCTTTCATTGATTCCAATCGTTAGTGAGTTCCCAGATGTCTTTCCTGACGAGTTATCGGGGTTACCACCAGACCGTGAGGTTGAGTTTTCTATCGAGTTAGAACCAGGTGAAGCTACAATTTTGAAGGCGCCGTATCGCATGGCACCTTCCGATATGGCTGAGTTGAAGAAGCAGTTGAGTGAGCTTCTTGAGTCGGGGTATATTCGACCGAGCGCTTCGCCTTGGGGCGTACCGGTCCTGTTTGTACGGAAGAATGATGGTTCGCTGTGTTTATGTATCGACTATCACGAGCTAAATAAAGTGACCATCAAGAACAAGTATCCCTTGCCAAGGATTGATGACTTATTTGATCAGTTGCAGGGAGCTTCGGTATTCTCGAGGATCGACTTGAGATCGGGGTACTATCAGCTTTGGGTGAAGGAGTCCGATGTTCCGAAAACAGCTTTTCGGATGAGATACAGACATTATGAGTTTGTGGTTATGCCCTTCGGGCTAACCAACGTGCCGACAGTGTTCATGCTGTTTATGAACAAGGTTTTTATCGAGTACTTGGATAAGTGTATCGTTGTCTTCATTGATGACATCCTTATATACTCAAAGAATGAGGAGGAGCATGCGCATCATCTGCGTGTGGTGTTGGATATTTTGAGGACCGAGCGACTCTATGCAAAGTTTTCCAAATATGAGTCTGGCTGAAGGAAGTGATGTTTTTGGGTCACATGATTTCAGCCGAGGGGGTCCGTGTGGATCCGCAGAAGATTAAGGGAGTGATGGATTGGACACCGCCTAAGAATGTGAAGGAGGTTCGTAGTTTCTTGGGTTTGGCTGGCTACTATCGTAGGTTCATTGAGGGGTTCCTGAAACTGGCTCGGCCACTTACGCAGTTGATTCAGAAATCTGAGAAGTTCGTATGGAGTGACGAAAGGCAGTCAAGTTTTGAGGAGCTAAAGAGGCATTTGACTTCATCCCCGATTCTAGTGTTGCCAAGTGGCAATGAGGGTTTTTCTGTTTATAGCGATGCTTCGGGTCAGGGTCTTGGGTGCGTGTTGATGTAGCACGACAAGACTATTGTGTATGCATCAAGACAGTTGAGGCCGTACGAGCTCAACTACCCTACTCACGATTTGGAGTTAGCGGCAGTTGTTTTTGCGCTCAAGATTTGGCGTCATTATCTATTTGGCTCCGCATGTCAGATTTTTACCGATCATAAAAGTCTGAAGTACATTTTCACTTAATGGGAGTTGAATATGAGGCAGAGGAGGTGGTTGGAATTGATTAAGGATTATGACCTCAAAATCCTTTATCATTCGGGCAAGGCGAACGTCGTGGCAGACGCCTTGAGTGGGAAATCGGTTACGTTACAGACGCTTGAGATACTTACATCTCAATCTGAGCTTCAGCGTGATTTGATCGAGTTGGTGTTGAGATTTTATTGCCAGGAGTTGTCGGGCAACTTTGTGCTTTGGAAATTTCGTCGTTGCTGATCGATGAAATTAAACTGAAGCAGTTGGAGGCTCCGATGATTGCTCAAATTCGAGAGAATGTTCTTAAGTGGAAGCCTCCTGGATTTGTGGTGTGTTGAGATTCCAGACTCGGCTTTGTGTACCGAACGACTTGGAATTGAGGCAGAGTATTTTACATGAGGCCCATGCTACGCCTTACTCGGTTCATCCTGGTTCGAGTAAGATGTACATGGACCTAAGGAGGAACTTTTGGTGGAATGATATGAAAGAGAAGGTCGCACAATTTGTAGTCATATGTTTGACTTGTCAGCAAGTTAAAATCGAGCATCATCGACCAGCCCGGTTATTGCAGTCGCTTCCCATTACGAAATGGAAATGGGAAGATATTTCGATGGATTTCGTCACGAGCTTGCTGAGGTTGAAGTCTGGTATGAATATGGTTTGGGTGATTGTGGATCGTCTGACCAAGTCGGTACACTTTCTGGGCATCAAGGATACTTGGGGTCCAGAAAAGTTAGCTCGAACGGATGGGCAGTCGGAGCGCACTATCCAGACATTTGAGGATATGTTAAGTGCTTGTGCTCTCGACTGGAGCAGTGATTTGGAGAAGCATTTTCCGTTTATTGAGTTCACGTACAATAATAGTTGGCACGCACTGATCAAGATGGTACTCTATGAGGTGCTTTATGGGCGGCGATGTCGATCGCCGATTTGTTGGAAAGAGGAGTCCGATTTGGTCGGGACCGAACTGGATATAGCTTTGGAAATAAGGAGAAAGGTGGAATTGATTCGGGAGAGGATGTTGACTGCTCAGAGTCGACAGAAATCCTATGCAGATGTTCATCGTCGACCTTTGGAATTTGAGGTGGGAGACCACATTTTGCTAAAGGTGTCGCCGATGAGGAGAGTTTTCCGCTTCGGGAAGAAGGGAAAATTCAGTCCGAGATTTACTGGGCCCTTTGAGATTCTACAGAGGGTCGGCGAGTTGGCATACCATTTGGCGTTGCCTCCGACTTTGAGTCACGTCCATAGCATTTTTTATGTTTCCCAACTAAGGAAATATGTTCCGGACCCTAGTCATGTCATCGACTATGGTGAGATAGATATCGGTGAGGATATTACCTTGGAGGAGCGTCCCTTGAAAATTTTGGAGCACTATGAGAAGCGACTGAGGCATAAGACCATTCCTTTAGTCAAGGTGCAGTGGTCGAGACATGGTGTCAAGGAGGCAACTTGGGAACCCGAAGATATCATGCGTGCTAGGTACCCCGAGTTGTTTGTTTCTTAAGTTCCGGTATTTTTCATTTTGGTGTATTTTTCATTTTTATTGACTCGATTGTAATCGTATTGATATTTCGAGGTTATTTAATACTGGATTTTTTGTCATCCAAGCTTGTTTCGGACTCGTTTTACTCAATTCCGTGTTTATTGTCATTTCCATCGCTATTTGGTTCGATTCTCGTAATCATTGTTCGAAACTGCTATTTCGGGGTTGCCGTAAATCTATCTCATGTTATTATGCATGTTGTGAGCTTTTGTTTGGTGTTTCGATCGTGTATCGTGTATTTCAGATGTTTTGGGCCGTTTTGTAATTTCTTAAAGTTATGGGGTAGTTACTATTGTTGTCGTTTTCCGAACCTTTGGGTAGTCGGAATCATGATTTATTTTAGTGCTTTAGTTCTGCCTCGAAATCGTCGTGCGTGTGCCTTATTCAATCCGTTGTTTAGTGTCGGGTGCGCGTTGTTTTCATTCGGGGGAAGAATTCGCCGTTTTCCATCATTGAGTGATGTGTGTACTACTGTCTGCAATTGTTAGCGCACGCTAACTTCGTTGTGTAGCGCACGCTAATTTCGTTGAGTAGCGCGCGCTAATGATTCGAGTGCACCAAGTGGCAATAGGTTGTTTCTGCTCTCGCACGCTAAGTCTGTAGATTAACGCATGCTATGGTTGAGACTTAGCGCACGCTAGGTGTGTCGCAGCGCGCGCTAATTCGGTATTCCAGTTGAGGCAGAATATTTCTGGACTCTGGAGACGAATAGGTAGCGCACGCTATGGGTTGATAGCACACGCTAACGGGGGGGGGGGGGAGGGGGGGCTTATACCGCACGTTAATTATCGGGTGGCACACGCTAACGGGTCAGAACCGAAGGTTCTGGACCAGGGTTGTCTGGTTAGTGCACGCTAAACCATCTGGTTATATATACCCGAGAGTTGACCTCAGATGCGTCTATTTCTCACTTCATCTCCTTTCCCGCGGCTTGTGTGAACCAGAGGCGATCTGAGGCGATTTCTTCTTCCAATCATCTCAGCTATAATCTTCCTTGAATCCCTGCTGTAGATTAACCACATCTAAATATGTTCTTCATCTTCGATCCAAGGTAATCTATTAGAACCCTATTTTTGGGAAATTTGGGGGTTTTCGATTTAATGTCCGATTTGTTCCATGTTGTTGATTAATTCATGATGTATGTGACTAATCTTAGTGGTATTTATGTTTTCCCTACGAGTTCATGGTAAACTTAATGGTATTTGTGAAATCGAGAGGGTTCGGTTGCGATCTGCCCTCGTTGTTTTTGTACGGATTTACATGAATCGTAGGTGGGTTTTCGGGTGTCTTCCATTTTCGAACTCATGTAGAACTGGCTGTGATGGTATTCTTCGAATTATTAGGTTTGGGGTTGTCGGTTCCTAGCGAACGTGGTTGATTTTCCGTTCATTTCATCGTCAACTTCTCAAGGTAAGTATTCTTATGAAACCCTTATGCTTAACATGGAATGGTAATGTATATATGTGTGATTTGCTCACTGCGGGAGGGTCCTACGGGGCCTCAGAGGAATCTGTGATTTGGCTCCTAATTCACGAGCTTGTTTAGATAGCCAGTCCGGGAGGGTCCATAAAGGCCTCAGATGGGACCAGTGGTTTAGCCCCGGTCCTAGGCGATTTTCAACTGTGATTATTGATTGTTTGTTTTCCGGAAATAGACATGTCTTGATTTTATTTTGAAATAGTTTGATGCATGTACTATGAGATGTATAAGCGAATGGTTTGCCTTTATTACTTGTACTAGCGTAATTGCTAACCCCTTTGGGGACCCATTTTTAGGGAAATTCATGTTATGAATTTCAGGTTGCGGTCAGCCGGTCGATCGGGCACTAGAGTAGTACGAGGATGCTGGCCAGGGTTGGTGACGTGTGCAAATCAGTCCCTTTATTTCAGTTGTCCATTTTAAAATGTTTGTTTTCAAACTTGAGCATTTTAATTTGGAAGATGGATTGTCTACTTAACTTTATTTGTGATTTTCATTGATGTCTGGTTTACCGGTTGTACCGGGCATTCTATTTAAATTTCGTCTTGGTGATGTGTTTTCTCGCTAACCGAGATGGTTAGACGAGCGGTATTGTTAGTTAGCCTGGTGGGTCCCATGTAGGGGTCTACGACGCTGTAATATACTCTGAATATCTTGGGGATGTTACAGTAAGCCAGTGATGATAGTTTTTTTAGGCTAATTGTGGGATGTCTATATATATATTTCTAGTACATGTTACTCGGCACTTTATATGCCAAAATTTTCTTCTTAGTTTGTGCATTTCTGGTACAGGCATGTTGGATAGTTGTAAGTCAATGATGATAGTTTCCTGAGGCTATTTGTGGGCATTCTCTCAGTTGTTTATATGCCAATGCTACCTTATTAGTTTGTTCATTATGTAGACTGCTTATATGAGATTTCTTGTACAGGTATGAAATGGTTTTTGTCACATATGTTTATATATCTATGTATCCAGATGGTGATGATGCAAAAGAAATAAGGAATTGGCGTCAAACTGCGTATCTTCTTTGTTTGAGATTTATGAAAGTGCATACAAGAACGATGTGTTAATAATATGCCCCCGAATGCCACTCAGAGGATGAGAGAGTGAGAGCATTGTATTGTAATTATGAACATGAATTGAATAAGGTATTTATTATTGTTGTATTATTATATATCATTGTCATCGTGATTTGGTATATATAATAATAGTCCTTGCATTTGAGAGCAAATATTCCACTCCTTATGAAGATAAGTATATAAACACTAGAAGTGTTTAGGGCTCGAATGATTAACCCGTTCGCAAGTTGATAAAAGTTATCTGGGCATTAATTTTAAACAAGGCTTGTATAACATGTACTTTGACAGGGAGAGTGTCTGTCTTCACTAGGGGTTAGTGAGACTACACGTTATAGGTATGCTAATGGGATTAGTATACTCAGACTCGACTCACTTCGATTGGGTCACATGGATTTTGCTCGGGGATAGTAAATGACTGAATCCAAAGATTGTGATAGGTATATATAGGGGTGTTCAAAAATATCCGATATTCGATATCCGATCCGAAATATCCGAAAATCCGAAGTTCCGGATATCCAAAGTTCGGATATCCGAAACTTCGGATTCGGATATCGGATAGTACTCTTCAGAAAAATCGGATATTCGGATATCCGAAATATCCGAAAAATCCTAAAAATTTTATTTTTTTATATTTTAAATAATAGAAGGTATTCGGATATTCGGATATCCAATATCTATATCCGAAGTTTTTTCGGATATTCGGATATCCGATATCCAAATCCGAATATTTTTTTGAATATAAGGATATCCGAATATAATTTATATTTTTTTTCGAATATCAGATATCAAAATCTACTATCCGAATTTTTGGATATCCGAAATTTCGGGTATCCGAAACTCCGGATATCCGGTTGTGAACACCCCTAGGTATATGTGAACCTTGACTGAGGATTCAGTAGGATATGTGCTCGTGACATTAAGTTAGTCACTAGAGTAGTTCAATCCTATCACCGGTTGGTGGGGTCAACCTCGAAGTGCAACTTAATGAGCAAGTAGCAGTCCCTACTGAATATCAAGATAAGATTTTTTCTGCTGTAAGTGAGCAGGTAAATATCATATGCGATTAGTGGCAAATGAGATCATAAGTCTTTGGCCAAAACATTTAGAGCTAGTTGTATTTGATACACGAGAGCTCGGTGATCTTGATTTGCATTAACAAATACATAGAGTCAAGTTACAATAAGGTTTGACATTGCCGTGGCTACTTGATCGGGACATATAATTAAAGAGTTTATACGTATACCGTGTTCATAATGTACTGATTTTTAGAATGGTCCCTATCATTCGTTCTTAGTTAGATTACGGTGTAGGCCAAAAGACTGGCTAAGTGGTGCCAACACCCATTAGATCCTCCCAATGCTAACTGAGGTGAACCTACAGTGTCATGCACATGAATTAACGATGGATTATATTTAGCTTATTCTCTCTTGGTTAATACTGGACATTAGATATCTAATTTAATTTATTGGGTCATTAAATTGGTCTCATGCATTAAATAAATTACTGGGTAATTATTTTTTTTCACATTAGTTCTTAAATAGTTTATATTTAATATAATTAATTAATTAGATAAATTAATTATATTACTATTGAAACATTTTTTTTTTGGGAAAATAAATTTATATAATTTTCAAAAAAGGGCCGCTAATCCCCTACATAACGAACAACAAAACAGCAAAGAGAAAAATACCTAAAATGGCCAAAACAGTACAACCCATATTAGGTGCGAGTGCTTTTGTATCTCACATAAGGGAACATGATTTGATCCAAACGAATCAGTCCCACAATAAAACCTCTAATGTCCCTATTATTCATAATTGTTAACTCATGACCATCGCAACCCTTGTTCGCGAGAAAATCCACAATCTTATTGCCTTCTCGAAAGATGTGAGAAAATTTGATGTCCATAGATCTCATAAGCTTATGGATTTTGATGATAATATTAGATACTAGCCAGTTACCGCCATTGGCGGCGTCGATGATCCGGATGGCTACTATGGAGTCACACTCGACCCACACTTTGGTAATGTTCCTTTCATGACATAAGTTGAGACCTCTCCATATTGCATAGATTTCTGCATAGGTATTGGAGAAGATACCCAAGAACTCCGAAAAACAATGAACCATGTTTCCGCGGTCATCGCGAAGGATGCCACCCGCTCCAGCACAACCCGGGTTACCTCTAGAAGCCCTATCTGTATTGAGTTTGAACCACCCATGTTCAGGTTTATGCCAACGAATAATAATCACGGTTGGAGATTTCTTCCGCACAGGGCAGATATGAAGAAGCTCAGAAATGCTATCCACGCCCTCCCAAAAAGTCATCCTAGCTTTGCCCGAATAGTAGATGTCCGAAAGGTGATTCCACACACGCTGACAAACTCTATAGCTAGTGAATGGGATATTATTATCTCTCTTGTCATTTCTGGAACACCACAAATACCACAAAATAAGAATAGGCAATATGTGGAAAACATGCAATTTTCCTTTGGCCTTACCAAACCAATAGGATAATAAAAGATAGCAACTGTCTGTGGAGAGTTTCTGCAGGCCCACCAAAGAGTGAAAATTACTCCAGACTTGCGAGGCAATCGGACCATTAATGAGTAAATGACCAAAACTTTCAGTACCAATGCAGCAAAAACAATTGGTATCAACTACAATGCCTCTGGTAGGGGTAATGAGGGGATTCCAGCAAAATTTAAGAATAAGATTAGTAATTTTCCTATTCCTACTAGTATCCCAAGCCGATTTAAAAGAGAAACGACCATGTGGAGTGAGTTTCCAAATATCATGATTAGTCGAATGGTGGGTAGGAATATTGCAAATAATATCACATACATCATGAGGGAGGGCAGCCCGCAATTTAGCCATATCCCAATTATTATCCGTCCAATAATCTAAAAGGCACGCATTGGATTTGCTATGAATAATATTTGATCAAGGGCCCACGTCACACCAAATATCATGCCAAAAAGAGACGTTACCATTACCGCTATTCCAAAAGATCCACTTATCAGCTACAGTTCTAGTAACACACATAGTTTTCCAAACGCGAGAATCATAATGGTTGGATTTAACGATAGTGGGATGCAGCCTTTTACAGTATTTATCTTTCATCAAATCTGACCAAATATTATTATGAGTGCGAAAACGCCACCAAATTTTGATTTGGGCAGCCATAATGATGTCACTGAGTCCACGACATCCCACCCTGCCTTCCTTAGTAGGAAAACATAGTTTATCCCACGAGGCCCAGTGCATTTTCCGACGATTATCAGCGGCACCCCACAAAAATTGGTTGAAAATTCTTTCCAAACAAGTAATGACATTTTTAGGGGGTTTGACAACTTGAAAACTATAGAACATGATCGAATTCAAAACGGTTTTAATAAGCTCCATTCGTCCTCCCGTAGAAAAAATGTGATGGTTCCAGCTCAAGATTTTGCTTTTGACTTTGGAAATCAAATTGCTAAACATATCAAAAGTAGGCCTCCCTTTCCACAGAAGAACCCCTAAATATTGAATCGGCAAATTAGCTCTATTGAAACCAGTTAATTGGTGAACAAGGTTTTCGAGCTCGTCCGGGGGCTGGTGCATAATAAAGTGAGTTTTGTGCTTATTAATCCTTTGACCCGACACATTCTCAAAATGATGAATGCAATTAGTGAGTTTAAGAACATTATTATTAGATGCCTTGAAAAAAAGAAGCATGTCATCAGCATAGGCCAAATGCGTCAGCTTAAATCCCTTAATGCCCGAATAGTACATATCAGGGTTGTTCCGGAAAATCAAATCAATAAATCTCGAAAAGTAGTCCATCGCAAGAACAAATATCAAAGGAGATATAGGATCTCCTTGTCTAATACCTTTTTCATTTTTGAAAAAACCACAAGGCTGACCATTGATTAAAATTGAAAATTTGTAATTGTTAATACACATTTTGACTAAACTGATCCAATTTTGAGAAAATCCAAAGCCGGCCATGACTTTAAAGATGAAATTCCAATTAATCCTATCATAAGCTTTCTCCAAATCCAATTGGATAATGGTATTGGAGTTAGCGGTAGAGATATCATGAGCCGCCTCATGGGCAGCAAAGATATTATCCGTGATAAGCCTATTTTTGATAAAACCAGATTGAGCCGGGCTAACAAGGGAATGGATAAGGCTACTAAGTCTTTTGCATAAGATTTTGGAAATTATTTTATAAGAGGTATTGCAAAGACTAATCGGTCTAAAATCCTTCCACGAATTAGGAGATGTAATTTTTGGGATAAGAATAATGGTGGTAGCCGTGTAAGCCTGATGCAGCTGGACCCCATTAAAGAAATCGAGGATAGCTTCAAAAATGTCCTGACATATGATGTTCCAACAAGTTTGAAAAAATTTAGCATTAAAACCGTCAGGCCCAGCCACACTATCCGTCGGCATATCAAAAACAACTAATCTAATTTCCTCTAGGTCACGAGGGTTACAAAGCCTAAAATTATCATTATCCGTAACCAAGCAGGGGACAATATTAGCGTGTAAATCATCAAGATTGGGATTACTATCTTCAAAGCAAGAAGAGAAATAATTAACGGCCGATTGCCGGATGTCTTCTGGCCTATTCAGAACACTGCCATTATCGTGAATTTTATGGATAACATTTTTAATCCTTTTGCGTTTAACAAGGGAGTGAAAAAATTTAGTATTTCTTTCACCTTCATTAGCCCACTTAATTCGGACCTTTTGTTTCCAAAAGTCCTCCTTCATGGTCAGAGTCTGGTTAAGAAATTCAATCGCTTTTTTCAAGTTAATGCGATTGGCATCAGTCGGGTTTAAATCAAAAGATCTTTCCGCTTCCTCGACGAGATTTTTATCCCTAGTGACATTAGCAAAAATATTCCCAAAGTGATTCCTATTCAACTCCTTCAGGGTGTATTTCAGCCTACAGAGTTTAGTAATGAGTTTGTGGAGACCCATGGTTGGAGTAGGAATCCTCCAAGAGTCTGTGATAATATTTTTAAAATCATGATGCTTGACCCACATGTTCTGGAATCTAAAGCTAGATATCAGCTTCTCAGTCACATTATTGAATCTACATAACAAGGGACTATGGTAAATAATATCACTATACCAGGTAAAAGGGGAACCCACGTATCCCGCATCTGAAAGGTTACAATAAATAATACAATTACTGAATTCCTCAATCTCAGACGGAATAGGGGGAGCGCCACCATTTTTTTCATGCGGGTGGAGGATAATGTTAAAATCACCTCCCACCATCCACGGTTCCTAGTGGTGACTAATGGAAACTAATTGATCCCATAGGATTCTTCTCTCAATTTTCGTATTTTTAGCATAGACAATAGTAAGCAAGAAAGTAAAGGGGAGGGAAGCAGATCTAATTCTTACATGCAGCATCTGATCACAATTATCAAGGACATCCACCTGATGATTATGGTCAGTGAACAACCATATATGATTGTTAATATTCGAAACCACCTTATTAAACCCAAACAATCTGCAGAAAAATTGAGGTTTGAGGTCAACTTTAGGTTCAACTAAAGCCAAAATATTAATGCTAAGATCCTTATTTAAATTTTTAAGAATTTTCTGGGCCGAAGGGTTGCCCGCCCCTCTAATATTCCAAATGAGTGTATTAATCATTAATTATTACTACTAGTCCTAGTTCTGACTCTAGAAGTAACGCTCTCATTGTTTTTACTGCCTTTTTTACTGCTTTTATTATTACCTTTGTTAGACTCTAATTCCTTACAATTGTCGGCCACAGTGTTAAAATTACATCCAAGCATTTTAGGTTTAATGAGATATTTATTAGCCTTATAGTTGGCCTCAGGATCGGAGTTGCAGTTAGCAGGTAGGATACTATATTCTTTGTTAGAATCGTAATACCTATCCACTTCATCCCCCACAAAAAGCTGGGGAACAGCAAAAAATACCGAAGGATTATCAGGACGAATAATCTCAGATGGCAGACCTGAGGAGCAGCCTACTAACGATAAATCAAGCATGTCCTCCGGAGGAACATCCTTGGTATGTTTAGGGGAAAAAACTTTCCAGACAACACAATCAACATCTAATGTGTTAAGAGAAATACCTGCCCCGGCAGAAGGATCCAGCACTTCGGGAGCCATAATCAGCAGATCAGGCATGTCCTCAACAGAAGCATCCGATCGAGGGATACAAGGGATAGTTTTACAAATACCCGAAATGACTAGAGGGGCACTCGAGGTGGGTTTAACAGAACATGCACCAGTCGTTTTGGGGGGGAGGGGTTCTACCACACTTACATCATCTACTATAGGCGGGGAGGGTTTATTACATACAAATTTGTTTTGGGGAGGGGATAACAGAGACAATGTAGAATCCACTTTTCCTTGACTGCCATTCTTCTTTACCGTCGATCCTTTACCTGCACACTTGGGGGAATGATTAAAAGTAGAAATTATAATACTTTGAGAGGGGGTAAGGGTCACAACATCCTCATCTCCCATGCTCTCCAAAGCCGCGAATCGATTCCCGACTTGGGTATTTTCAACATCGTCCTCAATCACATTGACTCCTGTATTCTCAATCAAAACATTAGAAACATGGGGGGAAGGTTGACCTAAGGCTGAGCCCTCGACTGCTATAATTTCAGTCGGTGAAACCACTGGCTTAATAACATTTTTAATGGTTCCAACTTGCACCCATTCAACTTTTTCTTTACCTTTTTTCATATTTTCATACTTGTTGAGAAACTTGTTCACAAAAGTTTTAGGTCTCAAACTTGGATTTTTAACATAGCAAGCTTCAATGTCATGGCCAACATGGTGGAAATGGTGACAATATTTAGGTAGCTTCTCATATTCCACATCAAATTCACTTAGGATACTACCACACCTAATTCTAATCGATTTAGGGGGGGGGGGTATCCTTAAGATTGATTTCCACTCAAATTCTAGCATAGTTAAGTATGGACCGATTTATAGTCATCGCATCTGCTTTGACGAAGGATCCTAATACGACCCACTGTATGCAGAGCTCTATAATCGAACCATTGTAAAGGGAGCGCCATAATTTTAACCCAAATAGGGACCAGGGCCGGTTCTTGTTTAAAATTAAAAAACGGATCCCATTTGAATAATCTCATAGGAAAACCAAGAACATTGAATTCCCTTTTAAGCCACAGTTTCGCAGATACCTCATCATTTTGCAAGGAAATTAACACATGTTTGAAATTTAGGAACTGCACCTTGCATTTACCAAAACCCGAATTGAAAAGAAAATTAGCAATAGTCATATTATCTGATTTACCAAATGAGAATTTGCTTATAAGAGCATTTTTATATATTCCAGAGACCTGATCACATTCATCCATGGAGAAAACCGCAGTTGGGAGGTCTCCCGAGAGGTCAACCGTGCCCAAACTTGCATTCTGGGAGGGTTCCTTTGAGAATAGATCCACGTAAGACAGTCTCTGAGTCTCCGAACCATTACTATTTCCCATTTGACCCGCATGGGGATCCGACTGGGGGACCCCCTTTTCGGCCTGGGGCAGAGAGACCTTATCTGAAGAAGAAGGATGAGCCATACCATGGGTTTTCGGAGCAGAAGTGAGAGAATCCCCCAGATCTGGGATTTCACCGTCCTCCAGGCGATCAACAGCCAAGATCGTTTCCTCCCAGAAGGATTCCAGAGATGTCGGACCGACATGTAACACCCCCGAAATCAAACCGGGAATATTACACGCCGCAGACCCTCTCCGTGAGGATCCACTAGGCTAGACATCCAAACAACACAACTTATTACATACCGACATGATAAAATACCAAATCAACATACTAACTCGGTCTTTCATCACAAAATACAAGTCAAAATGCACATTTCTATCTCGACTCAAACCCGTACAAGGGTAAAATACACTCACAAACCAAAATTACGACAGAAGAAAGACCATACACAAACTCCGACTGACTGTATCCAACACTGGACTTCATGTGATTAGTATCATTCGCCTTCCCTCATCCTTCGCGCCAATCCTGTGTTTTGCTCCCAAACCTGCATGTACCTGGATGCAAAAACAGACATCCACCCCCCGAATACTCGGGGGTTAGCAAAACTCCACTGTTTTGCTAGTGCAAGTATAAAGTGCAAATACGAGCCATACATAACACATTCCGAGAATACAACAAAAGACTTCCCGAGATATTTTGAGAATAATAGTTCAAGTCTTGAAAATAGAAACCAAAACAAGAAAGCACTTTGAAAACATTTTCAAATTCTCGGGAGTTTTCGAAAACATTTGCGATAGTAAAGTTCTTAATTCTTCAAAAGCCTCTTAGGGCCACCGCCCCAAAGTTCATTTTCCAAAAATGCAGAACCGAATAACAAAACACGGGGTTGACAACCCAATTCATTCCAGTCACAAAACACAGGGTCCACGACCCAACCATTTCGATCACCAACACAGGGTCCACGACCCGTTCATTCACTTCAATTCACTTCCAACGACACATTACACATAACACATTATTTTTATGCCATTTTAGCCAAACACCAAGACTCAATATATAATGTCTCTCGACTCCGGGCAACAAGTATTGTGATAGTCCGGACATATCACAATTAATCAACAGTACAAACACTCTGGCAATTCTCGCGACCCGGTCCAGCCCCCCGGTCCTGCCGTAAGGCCACCAAGTCCCTGTGTGCCCCGTCGAGCAATCCCCAGGTGAGAATGCCCACTCGAAGTAACCCTCGCGACCCGGTCCAGCCGCTAAGCCACCAAGTCCCCGTGTGACCCCGTCGAGTCAATCCCCGAGTGAGAGTACCCGAGAAAAACCTTACAACTCTCATCAATTCACATTTTTAAAACCACAATCCTCAAGAGTCAATCACAATATATATAGTCGAGGTATTTTGGTTAAATGGCCATATTATCCAACACATACTCACGACCCAAAATTAATGCTGTCCACAAAGAAACACACTTATCTCAACAACACCGAATGACACAACCAATATCACACAACTCATATATCCACCGATCACCACATGAATCCACGCACAATTTATAACGAAAGGATTTAACTACAAATTACCGACGACATATTCACACCTAATGACATCATCCGAAGGTAGATAGTTCCTATACTCAAATACTAACACATATAGTCAAATAAGCACATTAAGTCTCGAACACAAGATTCGTCCTTTAAGAAAACCATAATTGTAAATATACCGATTCTTTAGAAAAATGGTTGTAAACAATTCGTTTAGCACGTATCGTCAATTTTCAATCATCATATTCACAAAATACGTAATGTATGGGCAAGATACTTGCCTCAGTAGTTGATACCGGACACTCCAACGAACGTGGCTTAACCGTAAAACCTCGAATGCCCACAACTCTCCGGTGAAAATGATGGTAACACCACCGATCGGAAAATGGCGAATGGAAGGGTTCCGGATTGAGTTCTTCGCAAGGAGCCTGACCCTAACATAATACCGTCAAAAATCAACGATCTTACGAGGAAGAATAATCGTAGAACGCCCAAAACCCCCCCTCTAAGGATTTTCACCAGACACCTTCAAGGCACCGATTAGGAACTCAACAAAACGAAGAATCCTCGGTAATCCAACCATGGAAAAACAAGGAATTCGATATAAAACAACTTAATAATCATCAATCCCTCACTATTCTAAGTTATAACGAATCAAACGGACGAAATCAACAAAATCCCCAATTTTTCCCAAAACTATGATTTTAGGAAAACTAACCTTGATTCGCTGGATTGACTCCCAAACTTCGTAGATCAGTTGTATAACAACATGCCTTCGTCACCTCCAAGACTCCAGCCGCGTACACGAAAGGAAGGAAATGAAAAATGAGTGCAAACAGGACTGCTCGGTCATATTTATACTGGTGCAGCCTAGCGTGCGCTAGACTACCGAGCTAGCGTGCGCTAGCGGGTGGTCATGGTCGAGAATGTTCGGCCGTGTCCCGCCATCATGCGCTGAACACGTGCGCTGTCGGCCCAGCCATAATCCAGAGACTTCCTGGCTCGGCCAGGTAGCGTGCGCAGCCTTCCGGCCGTAGCGTGCGCTACCTGCCGGCCGTAGCGTGCGCAATGTCCGACAGTAGCGTGCGCTACCTGTCGATCTTCCCAGTCCAGAACCTTTCTGCCCTTACTGCCTCGGCCGACTAGCGCGCGCATCCAACCGGACGTAGCGTGCGCTGCCTCCCGGCCGTAGCGTGCGCTACCTTCCGGCCATAGCATGCGCTACGCCGGTTCCTGCCGCACCCACCCGGCCGGTGCCTGCACCCGTCCGGCCAGTGCCTGCAGCCGTCTGGCCACCGTCCCCAACCGTCCGGCAGTGTCCGACCACCATGATTCGACGACTCGATTTTCCAAAATCGCACGGAACGAACACGACAAAATACTCGGGGACAACATCATCGGTACGAAATGAAAACAACGGATAACAAATCATCACCTGCGGTCTTAAACGCCAAAATCAGTTGTCGAGAAAATAATACCGGAACTCGACAACCGAGAAATATCCGAAAAAAATCCAAAATAACTGGAACGAAAATCGTGGGTATTACATTCTACCCCCCTAAAAATAAGTTTCGTCCCGAAACTTAAAACAAAAGCAAGGCGACTCTCGACAACACACCAGAACTCCATGCAGTATAAAGCCACTACGATCCGATTCAATACGCAAGAATGCTTACGAAAAGCAACGAGCATGAATCGTTGCGGTCGATAAAACCGAGCAATACAAAAATCAAGTCACGATTCCAACGCTGAAAGGTATGAAATTCCAATAACTCACATATTTGGAAGATCAAATATGAAGAAAATTTCCCGACACTTATGGAAATCGCAAAATGGCCCAGATGTACAATAATCACGATTTCGAGGTCAAACGATAATGATTGGACAACGACGAACGAATAGCAATGATCGAAACAACGATAACCTTTGAAGTTCATACCTCAAATCAAGACATCAATAACTTGTAGGAAGCACGAGGTGTTAGTTTCGAACACGGTTCACAAGAAATCGATCCGAACTTGGAAAGATCACAACCATATGCACATCAATTTGGAACAATATCAGAACTCGCTCGAATGACAAATGAGAGAAAAAACACAAGGTCAGAAGCATTAACGAACAAAATCGCCTCAATACGGTCGAACGAAACGGAAACGAGAAGAAGAAAAAAAATGCGGGCATTACATCATATCACCTTTAAAAGAGGTTTCGTCCCTGAAACCTAAATAACGAAAATGATGTGCTTGAATATCAACCTTCCCGGCCATATCCTCTTGGTCCCGCATCTAATCTCCATAACCAACTATACCGTGGTCACGGTCGCGTCCTCTGTCCCTCGGCATACTAAGCGGATTCTCACTCAATACGATTGCACCACTTCGCAAAAATAAATATGCTAAAGTACCAACTTAGCATGACATATCACATAAGGTAACCAATAACAACTCAGAAAGAAAATCCACGAGGTATCCCTTTAAAGAAAATCTTTTGAAAATCATTGGATTTGTATGTTATTCAAAATAAACTTTAAAAGTACTTTTGGTACCTCGGGTTATTTCATCAAAACTTGTAAATAACATACTTTAACCGTCTCATTTGAAATCATTTGCCAAAATAATAATTCCTTGTAATTGACGTTGTCAAAATCGTCATGCCTTTACTCATCACCATCACCGTTAACAACCAACAAGTTAACCATGCAAGATCATCAGACCATTCTTACATACTCTAACATTTCCAAATCCGAGTTTGAACTTTACATCGAGTGAGATTTTTCATCTTTCACTATATATTTTTGAAAAAGAAATCGTATTGGTTTTTAAAAAAATATTTTATGATGTGAAAGATTTTTGAAAATCATGTACTCGAATTATTCGAAAATACAATAGTACGTTAAAGTCATTTCTGAAAATTCTCCCAACACTACACAAGAATCAACGACGGTAACATTTTACAAAATATTCAAGGTATTTTAAAACAACTCTTTCAATACCGTCGAGGTTTTATTTGAGAATCCTAGGCCGGCTCGCAAATTTCAAACACTTTCCAAAGTTCATACGAAGCCGCCGAATTAATCGAAACGTCAAATTAGTTTAAAAAAAATTGATTTCCACAACTTGCACAAACTTATGAAAGTTTCCGGAAAACATTTTCGAACACACACATACAACAGACATAATTTATCAACTCACCGAACAAAATCAATTTTCACTTAGCGCGAATGAAAGGTCACAACACACGTTCACACAAAACGGTTGTCATCACTAGACAACGCACATAGAATACAGTCACAGACGACTGACTGCAGAAAGTTAGACCTAACGACAAAAATGTGGTTCCACATCCTCTGTCCCAGCTAACTAACGCACGCTACAACAATTATTTAGCATGCGCTATTCATGCTGCATTAGCGCGCGTTACAACAACATTAGCATGCGCTACTCATGCCACATTAGCGCGCGCTGGCCTTGTACTTAGCGTGCGCTAACAACTCAAATTCAGCACGTGATTACGAACATATATACGACATTACTAAAACCGATAGTTACAAATGAACAACGACAGCATATGAATCTAAATGCCATCGATTCACATGCTTACAACACTTCGCGAGCAACCATCAAAGGACAACTGTCATCCAAAATCGAAATCTCGTCTATTAATAAAGAGAGTTGTCTTAACTCATACCGAACGACTTAGCATTCACATCACTGTTTTAATCTAAAGCTGGCAACACTGCCCGAACAACAAGAACATCATCATGTATTTCTCGACTAACAGCCATAAAACCGATAAGTTGAAAACGAGAGTCACGTCTTGTCTACATTTTGTAAACTTCACTTGGGTTCAAAAATCGTGTTTTGAAAACTTATAATATAAAATGAAAATAAAATATCGGTAGTTTGAATTCTTAAAAAAATTTTGGCCTTGAGGTCATAATACGAAAATCAAACTTTTTCCTCCCTTTGGAGGATGTTTTAAAACAAAATATACGTGACTCCTCAAAACATGTAAAGTTTTAAAATATCACATTGATGAATTTTTCTTTGCGTAACCACACCAAGGCCATTATTCTTGTAAAAACGACTTATATCAGTATGTGTGTATATATACATATACGTTGGTACCACTTTTATCCTAGCATCATACGAGGACCAAACAACATAGGCCACATAATCACAAATCACCTTTAAACTCCACATCATAACACAAAATCATACAAGCTCGTATATCACAAGGCACAATATAGTAGGTAGACTTACATCCACAGGTCGCACGAAGATGATGGCTGCACCTCGATACTAATCACGGCCGACATCACAGACGACACGTCGCGACACGACTTAGACAGACACAATCTGACAGAACAAGACACGAAAATACCCGACTGGACCCGACAGCCTAGGTTTCCGCAACCTAAGATCCGATACCATAAATGTAACACCCCCAAAATCAAACCGAGAATATTACACGCCGCAGACCCTCTCCGTGGGGATCCACCAGGCTAGACATCCAAACAACACAACTTATTACATACCGACATGATAAAATACCAAATCAACATACTAACTCGGTCTTTCATCACAACATACAAGTCAAAATGCACATTTCTATCTCGACTCAAACCCGTACAAGGGTAAAATACACTCACAAACCAAAAGTACGACAGAAGAAAGACCATACACAAACTCCGACTGACTGTATCCAACACTGGCCTTCGTGTGATTAGTATCATTCGCCTTCCATCATCCTTCGCGCCAATCCTGTGTTTTGCTCCCAAACCTGCATGTACCTGGATGCAAAAACAGACATCCACCCCCCGAATACTCGGGGGTTAGCAAAACTCCACTGTTTTGCTAGTGCAAGTATAAAGTGCAAATACGAGCCATACATAACACATTTCGAGAATACAACAAAAGACTTCCCGAGATATTTTGATAATAATAGTTCAAGTCTTGAAAATAGAAACCAAAACAAGAAAGCACTTTGAAAACATTTTCAAATTCTCGGGAGTTTTCGAAAACATTTGCGATAGTAAAGTTCTTAATTCTTCAAAAGCCTCTTAGGGTCACCGCCCCAAAGTTCATTTTCCAAAAATGCAGAACCGAATAACAAAACACGGGGTTCACAACCCAATTCATTCCAGTCACAAAACACAGGGTCCACGACCCAACCATTTCGATCACCAACACAGGGTCCACGACCCGTTCATTCACTTCAATTCACTTCCAACGACACATTACACATAACACGTTATTTTTATGCCATTTTAGCCAAACACCAAGACTCAATATATAATGTCTCTCGACTGGCAATGTGCATTGTGATACTCGGACATATCACAATTAATCAACAAGACAAACACTCGGCAATTCTCGCGACCGGTCCGGCCCCGCCCGTAAGGCCACCAAGTACTGTGTGCCCTGGCCGAGCAATCCCCAGGTGAGAATGCCCACTCGAAGTAACCCTCGTGACCCGGTCCAGCCGCTAAGCCACCAGGTCCCCGTGTGACCCCGTCGAGTCAATCCCCGAGTGAGAGTACCCGAGAAAAACCTTACAACTCTCATCAATTCACAGTTTTAAAACCACAATCCTCAAGAGTCAATCACAATATATATAGTCGAGGTATTTTGCTAAAATGGCCATATTATCCAACACATACTCACGACCCAAAATTAATGCTGTCCACAAAGAAACACACTTATCTCAACAACACCGAACGACACAACCAATATCACACAACTCATATATCCACCGATCACCACATGAATCCACGCACAATTTATAACGAAAGGATTTAACTACAAATTACCGATGACATATTCACACCTAATGACATCATCCGAAGGTAGAGAGTTCCTATACTCAACACTAACACATATAGTCAAATAAGCACATTAAGTCTCGAACACAAGATTCGTCCTTTAAGAAAACCATAATTGTAAATATACCGATTCTTTAGAAAAATGGTTGTAAACAATTCGTTTAGCACGTATCGTCAATTTTCAATCATCATATTCACAAAACACGTAATGTATGGGCAAGATACTTGCCTCAGTAGTTGATACCGGACACTCCGACGAACGTGGCTTAACCGGAAAACCTCGAATGCCCACAACTCTCCGGCGAAAACGACGGTAACATCACCGATCGGAAAACGGCGAACGGAAGGGTTCCGGATCGAGTTCTTCGCAAGGAGCCTGACCCTAACATAATACCGTCAAAAATCAACGATCTTACGAGGAAGAATAATCGTAGAACGCCCAAAACCCCCCCTCTAAGGAATTTCACCGGACACCTTCAAGGCACCGATTAGGAACTCAACAAAACAAAGAATCCTCGGTAATCCAACCATGGAAAAACAAGGAATTCGATATAAAAGAACTTAATAATCATCAATCCCTCACTATTCTAAGTTATAACGAATCAAACGGACGAAATCAACAAAATCCCCAATTTTTCCCAAAACTATGATTTTAGGAAAACTAACCTTGATTCGCTGGATTGAAGGATGTTATAGAGTGATTAATCGATGTTATCAGCTCCCAAACTTCGTAGATCAGTTGTATAACAACATGCCTTCGTCACCTCCAATACTTCAGCCGCGTACACGAAAGGAAGGAAATGAAAAATGAGTGCAAACAGGACTGCTCGGTCATATTTATACTGGTGCAGCCTAGCGTGCGCTAGACTGCCGAGCTAGCGTGCGCTAGCGAGCGGTCATGGTCGAGAATGTTCGGACGGGGCCCGCCATCATGCGCTGAACACGTGCGCTGTCGGCCCAGCCACAATCCAGAGACTTCCTGGCTCGGCCAGGTAGCGTGGCGCCTTTTCCGCCAGAAGGCGTGCGCTACTCGCCGGCCGAAGGCGCGCAGATGTCCGACAAAGAGCGTGCGCTACTCGCCGATCTTCCCGATCCGTAACCTTTCGCCTTATCGCCTCGGCCGACTAGCGCGCGCAACCAACCGATCAGAAGCGTGCAGGCCGCCTCCCGGCCGAAGCGTGCTACCTTCCGGCCATAGCGTGCGCTTACGCGGCTTCGCGCACCCGCCGGCCGGTGCTCGCACTCCGTCCGGCCAAGGCTGCAGCCGTCCGGCCACCGTCCCCAACCGTCCGGCCAGTGTCCGGCCACCATGATTCGACGACTCGATTTTCCGAAATCACGCGGAACGAACACGACAAAATACTCGGGGACAACATCATCGGTCCGAAATGAAAACAACGGATAACAAATCATCACCTATGGTCTTAAACGCCAAAATCAGTTGTCGAGAAAATAATACTGGAACTCGACAATTGGGAAATATCCGAAAAAAATCCAAAATATCCGGAACGAAAATCATGGGTATTACACGACATAAGGAGCCGGGGGTCAACGCCAGCCGGTTTTTTCAATCGTTTTCCCTCTACGGACGTCGCCTCAGCCCCAGACGCAACATGGAGCAAAGCTACATCAGAGGGAGGCGCTCCCGAAAAACCAAAGTCCTCAGAAACATTAGGAGCTGCATAGAGACCTAGATCCGAAGCCAAAGATGTTTTCTGTGAAGAAAATCTGTGCGAGACCGAATCAGCCTTCAAAGGAAATGATGATTTTCTCCCAGATCTAGAGTTCGAGAATACATATTTTTGGAAATTCGCCGTCAGGTTGAAAGGGAAATTTGAGGACGGAAGAACCGAAGAAGAGGTTTTCACAGGTGTTACATTCCGGGGTTCTCCAGCGGAAGAGTTATTTTTGTCATTAAATAAATTTGGCGGAGGTAGAATATTAATGATGTTGGAGTGATGGGCGGCGCCATCATTAAAGCTGGTGGGTGGGATGCCAGCCATCCGCAATAAATTGTAGATAATACAAGTTAATAAAGTCCGCCGCACAAAGGCGGCGGATGTCTCTAGAATAGAGACGTTAACAACAATAAACGGTAAAAAAATAAGACAGATGAATGAAGAACACGGAGGAGAATTTTAGAGAGAAGGGGGAGAAAAAATGCTAGAGAGAGAAACATTTACTTATTATGATGTATTAATATTGATTAGTCGAATGGTGGGTAGGAATATTGCAAATAATATCACATACATCATGAGGGAGGGCAGCTCGCAATTTAGCCTATAGGGGTGCAACACGAGGACTTCCCAGGGGGAAAAATTTGGACAATTTCTCAATTTATGAGAGTCATCTTTGCGCAGAGGCCATATTAATCTTCTCTATATCGTTCCAATTTTATCGGATTGCAACATACCAAGGTTTATCTATCGGACTAGATACCTGACTGTCCGTTTCAAGGACCAAGAATGAACCACACCTCATTATTGAGGCTTGGCCGCCCCCTCCCCACATACAGACAGTGTATGATTTTCTTTTTATCTTTAGATGATTTGATAATCAAAGTGGGATATTTAATTAGACATTTGGTGTATAATTAAGTGAGGATTTGGCATGAAGTATGATATGAGGTGTTTTTGTGTTATAAAACAAACTTCATCCACCTCCCATTTAGGGCATCGACCGTGAGCATCATCAAGGAGGAAAAGAACTTTTTTTCTTGTTGTTACACTTGTGTTCTAAGTGTATTTCGAGAGAATAAAATATTTATAAAATACTTAGAGTATTTATGGAAATAAATACTCCCTCCGTCCCACTTATCTTGAGCATTTTCTTTTCGACATGAGATTTTAGAAAAGCTGAAAAGTAGTGTATAAAGTGATGCCATGAATATATATTATTTAAAGTTGTGAGAGATAAAGGTGTCTTAAGAAGGAAATGACCAAGTATCTTGGGACGGCCCAAAAAGGAATATGAACCAAGATCGGTGGGACGGAAGGAGTATAAACCAATTCTATCTACTTCTAGCCATATTCTTCGAGAATAAGGAGATAGAAAAGTTTTCGATCATCTTCCGACGCGTGATACATAGAGGCACGGTATTTTCAATGCTCGGGGGATTTTGCGAAAACTTGGATCATTTTTCTTCATCATTAAATCAAAAGGACTTCAAGGGTATACTTTCTAATTCGTACTTTGATTTATTATATTCGTATATACGATGCTTGATTGATCTTGTTTCAGGAACTCGATTTATTGATTAGACTAATATTTTTATTCCGTTGCACCTTTGGTTTTAGACCCCAAATCCCAACAAGATGATGGAACCCAAAGTTATTGTAAACAAGTGCGGGCTAGTTCAAGTTTTGGGTTGGAAAAAAGGAGTTTTTAGATGTACCTAGACACTGTCAATTTAGTTGATATTGTGAAGTCTGATCTTGAACTTTATCTTGAAGAGAAACCCATTAAAGATCCAGCTGAGGGAATAATATCGATGTGTTACAATAGTGGATGGCTAACGAACTAAAATATCTAATTCTTAGTAAGATGGGCAGAGAAGATATTCTCTCTATTCCTATCACAAGTGTTGATTCAGAAGCAACTTTTAGTGCAGGTAAAAGAATTATTGATGCAAAAAGATCTTCTATGAAAGTTGAGACAGTTGGGATGATTTTATGTGGAGGTGATTGAGTGAAAGAGTTGTATGGAATAAAAAAAGGGCACCTGCAAAATATTGTATGTATTTCTTTACTTAGTTTTTCCCTTTTAACGGTAACATCCCGACATATTCAGGATTACTACAACGCTGTAAATAATTTATATAAGGATATAATAGGCTAATAATTAAAACAAACACTTATTAAGTACCATCTATAGAGTTACTATTACAAACCGAGTTTTTGGAAGTAAAAGACAAACACCAAATAGAAATCATCAATACATGACCAACCAAAATTAACATAAAAGAAACAATATACTCGAGTACTTATTCAAACACGAATACAAATAGAAAGAACTTCTCCGGGTCACCAACATCACTGTATACCCTCATCATCATGTTGCTCCTGTGGTTGTTTTCCTGCTCTCCTGAATCCTGAACATAAAACACATATCCACCCATGAAGGGGTTAACACAACGATGCTAGTACAAGTACGATAATTTATACAACAATAGATTAATCGACGATTCACGTAATACAACAACAACTTACAAGTCTCTCCTATGAGAAGTCGTACAATGCATTACACAACATGACAATCTCAACATACACATGGTAACCCGCTGATCCAACGTTCACTTAGATACCAATATGATCCCGTTAGACCAACACATGGTGGAAAACTTGTCCAATGATCCAACGCGCGCAAGCATAGATCCCAAGATGATCCCGTCGGATCAACATGTTGTGGATAAATGACAATGCCACATATGCATGACAACATGAATAACATTTAACATGGAAAACATAATTCAAGTACTCACCTTAGAATGACAATAAGTATTCAATACTTTCGACTAACGTCAACACACTATAAGGTCGTCCCTTCAATCAATCTCTTGCATGGACCTTAGATATCAAGGTAACACCATAATGACTAATGGTTCGAATAATCGTATGATAACATTATTATCATAAGTTCAATGCACATCACGAACACAAATACTGTGTTGTATGCTGTTTAAGATGGCTGAATTGTACACACACATGCGTGTATATATATATATATATATATATATATATATATACACACGCATGTGTGTGTACAATTCAGCCATCTTAAACAGCATACAACACTTATGAATGAATCGTCCAATCGAACTACGATTAACTTATCCGCTTGATTGAAGGGTTAATCAGATCTCCACTTATAATTCAATTCCCCATTATGGTAATTCCTCTTCCGAGAGTTCTAACGGTCTAGCATGTCAATACATTCATTATATCCTTATAACCAACATAGAAGGATAAATCAAATGAAACCAATCCTAAAAGGAATGGTCATGATTTTGGCGAGAAACCCTAACATTCATCCTTATGATTTGTTTACTAAGAACAACATAATCTCAAGTCATCAATCAATTCTTCAACCCGTGATTATCAACCTGACACATGTCTCATTTTTTTGATGGTTCTTATCAAGCACATGTTCAATGAATGAAGCTTAATCATTTATCAAAGGGAATGTTTGAAAATTGGGTTTTCTAGGTTGGTTTACATTCAATCGTCGTTCCTTGCATAAGAAGGCTAAACACTACAATCATCTCGTATACCTCCTCTAGTATCAATGTTTAATATCTTGACATGCTTGTTCTAAGTATTAAACAAATCAACATGATACTACAAAAATATCCCAACAAAACTGATTACCACTTCAAGAAGGACAACTAAGTTCAAAAAGTGCTCATATTCAGAAACATCTAAAATCAAAGGAGTGAAGGTAAAGCCAAAATACCTTAGAACACAAGCAAAGACAAAGATAAGTGAATAATGATCCCTTACAACCTTCAAGAATCAACGAGAACGTGCTTAATCCATGAACCCAATTCCATGAGATATGGAGGTCTAGGAAGGAGTTTCAGGAGCTTAGGGTTTAGTTGAGAGTGAGAAATGAGTTTATAGTTCGGGAGGAAATAGAAGGGGGTTGCTATACTATTCATAGGAAATTACATCTAACATACGCTAACACACTTACATAGCGCACGCTAACGGGCTATGTAGCTCACTGTATCATCGTGTCCTCTGTCTTGCATACGCTACTAGGCATTACGTACGTTACGTGTTGTCTTAGCACACGCTAAACACCAACATTACATACGCTAACAATCTCACGTAGCTTACTGCATCATTCTGTCCTCCGACTTAGTATACTTTACCTATATCAGTTAGCATATGCTAAAACGCATTGACTTAGCTTTTCCAAAAGTTGTCCAGGTTCATGAAAGGGAATCCGAAAATATCTTTCATCCAGCTACACACACCGATCATACATTATATGATATTGACTGCCTCTGCGTATGCTAGGTATCCAACTTAACGTATACTAGCCCTGGTTATTAACGTACGCTAGATACATCAGTTAGCGCATGCTAATATCATGTAGGCACATGCATGAATTAACAATACGATCATTAATACTGGAGTACAGATAAGAGAATCATACTTTAGTTAATTATATGACCTGAATATATACCACACGATCAAAATACAGATAAAAGTACACAACAAGTATCCGGGTATTACATGCTCCCTCTCTAAAAATAAATTTCATCCCGAGCTTAAGATAGAAATAACTCCGGGTATCTCGTCTTCATATTGTCTTCAGTCTCCCAAATTGCTTCTTCGACTCCATGTCGTGACCATTGAACTTTAACCAAGGAGATTGGTTTATTCCTCAACTGGTTGATTCGATTCTCGAGTATCTTGATTGGTTTCTCTTCCAACGTGCCATCATTAGCTCTTTCGATCTCGCCAAAGTCGATGACATGACTGGGATTCGATATATACTTCTGTAACTGTGATACATGAAACACATTATGAACATAACTCAATGATGGATGTAAGGTAAACTTGAATGCCAATTCTCCAACTCTTTTGAGAACCTCGAATGGCCCGACATACCTCAGACTCAACTTTCCGTTCATTCCGAAATGAAAACTTCCCTGCGTAGGAGAAACTTTTAGAAGTAAATGGTACCCAACTTCAAATTATAACGGGCGACGGTGCACATCTGCGTAAGACTTCTGACGGCTTTGGGTGGTCAACAATCTTTCACTGATTAGGGCTTCCTTTTCCTGAGTCTATATTATCAATTCTGGTTCCATCCGGATTAAGTCTGACGAATCATACCAACATAACAGTGACCTACATATTCTACCGTACAAGGATTCGAAAGGTGCCATGTTAATTGAAGCGTGCCAACTATTATTATAGGTGAACTCAATCAGCGGCAGGTGAGTTTCCTAATTAGTCGACCAATAAAGGGCACAAGCTCTCAACATGTCTCCTACTGCTTGAATGGTCCTCTCGGATTATCCATTGGCTTGAGAATGGTAATCCGTGTCAAATATCAACTCGATTCCATGTAACCAGACAATTTCTGCAATAAATATCTGAGCTAATCTCTCCGGGTCCCCAAGTATCTTTGATACATAGAAAGTGAGCCGACTTGGTTAAACGATCAACTATCACCCAGATCATATTCTTCCCGTCCTGGTCTTCATCATGTTGGTTATAAAGTCCATTGAGATTTCTTCTCACTTCCGTTCAGGAATTGGAAGTGGCTTCAACATTCCGACAGGTCGCTGATGCTCGATTTTAACATGTTGACAAGTTAAACACTTTGAGACATATTTTGCCACTTCTTTCTTCATGTTACCCCACCAAGAATTTTGCTTCAGATCTATGTACATCTTACTAGTGCCTGGGTGCGTTGAATAATGTGTACTATGATCTTCCTTCATGATCGTTAAATGATCATTTGGGACACACCGTCAACTTCGAAATCTCAAAACTCCATCTTCCTGGATTACAAAGCATGGGGCCTTTCCTTTACTCACTTTATTGTTGGGATTCCGAAGACAAAATCCAGTGCACAATGGAATAATAAAACTCAATATAAATAATCCCAAACAGGATCGATCAAGTAACGTATATACGAAAAATAAATTGACGAAGATAAAGAAGTAAAGTCCCATACCTTTGAAGCCTTTGATAATATCTTTGCAATATTATGATGATCACGAAACCGAGCACGAGCATGAAATCCCTTCGTCTGAAACACCAAAAATATGATGTCTCTACTTCACATGCGTTAGATGTTGCCCGAAAAAATTCAACGAAACTCCGCTCTCAAGAACACGGCTAGGAAAACTTGTAGGAATTTTTCTCTCTTATTTTTATTTCTTTTCTTCCACCTCAAAGATGAAGAACTCTTGGAAAAAAACTTTCTCTCTCCCTCTCTCTTTAGCTCTGTGCCGAAGCATCAAAATAATGGTGGTGTTGTTTTCTTTTGATATATAATATGATAATGTGATCCCATCACATCAAGATATTTTGGCACCAAGTGTTGACATATCATGGTGGGATCACACATGAATGATTATGTCACAACAAGACAACATAAGGAAACCACCAAGAAGACAGGGGGGAGGGGCGACCCATGTTGATATGGGAGGAAACGAGCCGAGTCACTCGGCTCGTGTACTGGACATTTGTCAAACGACTCCGTTAAATACACTTTGTTTTATCTCCAATGTATTTATACTAATTAACTAATCCAATTAATTAATTATATCAAATAAAAATATATTTCTCTAAGAAATATTATTTATGAATTAAATTAATTACCAGTAACTTAATTTCAATTCATAAGACCGCTATTTGATTTATCCAATAATCATAATTAGATATCCAATATCTAATATTAATAGAGATATGATAAATTCATATTTATCCATCAACGATCCTTATGTGCGACTCTGTAAGTTCGTCTCGGCTGGCCTTGGGAGGAACCAATGAGTGCAGGCATCACTTAGCCAGCCTAGTGGCCCGCACTCTAAACCCCGACTGAGAACGAATGAAGGAATCATTCCAGAACCATTATATCGTGAATACCATATACATATAGACCCTTCATCAGATGTCCCGGTCAAGTCTTCGGGTCACGATAAAGTCAAACCCTACTGTTGACTAGACACTATACATGTGTTAATGCAAATCAAGACCGACTGATTACTAGTGTATCCAATACGACTAGATCAGAATGCTTTGGCCAAAGACTTATGATCTTATTTGCCATTAACAGTATAGGACATTTGTATGCTCACTAAGAGGAGATAGAATCCTTTCTTGGCGTACAGTAAAGACTGCTACCTTCCCGTATAGTCCGAACTTCGAGGTTGACCCAGTGATTAAGAAAATGGATCTAACTACTCTAATGATAAACTAAATGACACAGATACATCTCTTACTGAACCCTCAAGTTAAAGATCCACGTATACTATCACAACCTTTCAATTCGTCATTGACTCTACAAGAGTGAATACCGTGTGATTCAAATCAAGTATGAGTCGTGTTCGAGTACACTGGTCCCACCAATATACTTATAACTATGCTATTAAGGCATGCACATGTCCTAGCATCAGTTATACAAGTCTTACTCAAAACTTAATGCCCAATTAAATTTATCGACTTGCGAACGGTTTACGTAAATAAGCTTTAAACACTTCTAGTGCATTTTCTCTTATCCAATAACGAGAGTGGAATTTTAGATCATATTTACATGCACTTCACTTCAATGTTTACCAAATCAAGAATGCATTTGAAATACAATAAACAACGAATGAATCATATTGCATTTTATTAATTATTCCATAATTACAAGTACAATGCCCCTTCTCTCTCATCCCCTGAATGGAATTCGAGGGCATATTCCTAACAATCTCCCACTTGCACTCAATGCCACACATCATGGTATCCAATACCCATGTTTTCCAGATGTATTTTCAAGACAGCCTGAGATAATGGCTTAGTCAGCGGGTCAGAGACATTATCTTCTGTGTCTACTCTTTGCAACGAAATATTTCCTTTTTCAACCATCTCTCGAATGATGTGATACTTTTTATCTATATGCTTGGTGTTGTGGTGAGTCCTTGGCTCCTTGGATTGGGCGACAGCCCCATCATTATCACAGAATAGTGATATAGGCAGCTCCGCATTAGGCACCACTTGAAGTTCTTGCACAAACTTCTGCATCCAAAATGCTTCCTTGCTAGCCTCTTAGGCAGATTGGTACTCTCCTTGGCAGGTGGAATCTACAGTAGTGCTTTGCTTGGAGCTTCTCCAAGATACTTCTCCTCCATTGAGAGTAAACAAATACTCAGATGTCGACTTAGAGTCATCCATGTCTCCTTAAAAATCAGAATCGGATCTAACCACCTTCAATTCTCCACCACCGTAAGTAAGAACCATATCTCTAGTCATACTTAAGAATGTTCTTGACGGCAGTCCAGTGTTCCCTTCCCGGGTTTGCTTAAAAATGACTTACCACACTTACAACATAGGCTAAGTCCGGTATCGTGCACAACATAGCGTACATGAGGCTACCCACTACTGAGGCATAGGGTACCTTACTCATCTCTCTTTTGTCTTCCTCACTCTGAGGACACATTTTCTTGGTGAGATGAATTCCATGTCGCATGGGAAGTAACCCTCTTTTAGAATTATCCATCTTGAATCTTCTCAGGTTTTTATGTATATAGATGGCTTGGGAAAGTCCTATCATTCTTTGCGGTCTATCTCTGTAAAGACGAATCCCTAGAATATAGGAAGCTTCTCCCAAGTCTTTCATGGAGAACATTTTAGAAAGCCAAACTTTCACAGTGCTGAGCATTGCTATGTTATTTCCCATAAGTAGAATATCATCTACATACAATACTAAGAACGCAATGTTTCTCCCACTGACCTTTTTGTAAACACATGGATCCTCCTCATTTTGCACGAAATCAAAATCCTTGACTGTTTCGTCAAATCGAAGGTTCCAACTCCGAGAAGCTTGCTTCATCCAATAAATGGCTCGTTGCAGCTTACACACTTTATGAATATTAGCATTGGACACAAAACCCTTATGTTGTTCCATATAGATTTCCTCCTCGAGGTATCCATTTATAAAAGCCGTTTTGACATCCATTTGCCATATTTCATAATCGTAATGGGCAGCAATGGCAAACATCATGCAAATCGACTTGATCATAGCTACGGGCGAGAAGGTATCATGATAATCGGTCCCTTCTTTTTGGGTATAACCCTTTGCCACAAGACTGGCCCTATAGGCGTCAACCTTGCCATCCCCATCAGTCTTCCTCTTATAGATCCATTTGCTTCCAATAGGCTTCATGCCAGTTGGTAGATCTACTAGATTCCAGACCTGATTTGCATGCATCGAGTCTATCTCAGCTTCCATAGATTCTTGCCATTTATAAGAGTCCACATCCACTATCGCTTGATCATAGGTGACAGAGTCGTCCTCATGGATATCAGGAACATCGTGGAGACTCAGTTCCTCGACATGTGTATAACCATACCTCTCAAGTAAGTGAGACACCCTATCAGACCTTCGAAGTGGAGGTTGTGTTACAATAGGTTCGGTTTGAGATCCCTGATCAGAGTCTCCTCAAGACTTTCATTGTGCTCTTCCAAAGAGACATTTCTACCCGAGCCACCTTCCTGAATGAATTCATCCTCAAGGAAGTGCACTTGTAAAGCAACAAAGATCCTATGGTCTTCTGGCATGTAGAATAGATAACCTATCGAGTCCTCTGGGTATCCTATGAAACGTCCCTTGACGGACCTCGCTTCCAGTTTGTCTACCTTAGCCTTTTTGACATAAGCTAGACATCCCCAAATCCTTATATGAATAAGACTTGGTTTCTTACCCTTTCACATCTCATGTGGAGTGATATGAATGGATTTGGAAGGACATCTATTAAGGGTATAGGCATCGGTAAGTAGGGCGTACCCCTACAGGTAAATTGGTAAATCCGTGTAATTCAACATGTAGCGAACCATGTCTAACAAAGTCCGATTTCTCCTTTCTGAAACACCAGTTAACTATGGGGTTCATGGCAGCGTGAATTGTGAAACTATTCCATGTTCCTTAAGGAACTCATCAAACTCGGTGCTCATATACTCGCTACCTCGGTCTGACCGAAGTGCCTAGATATGACATCCAGTCTATTTTTCAACTATGGCCTTAAATTCCTTGAATTTAGTAAAGGCTTCGGATTTATGATTCATCAAGTACACAATCCCATACCTATTATGATCATCTGTGAACGTTATGGAATATTGATATCTGTCTCGGGCTGCTTCCAAAGCACCACAAACATCGGTATGTACCAACCCAAGTTTCTCAGCAGCCCTTTCAAATGTCCCTGTGAAGAGGGACTTAGTCATCTTACCTCTAAGACATGATTCACAAGTTGGATAGGATTCTTCACCCAATGTACTTAAAAGTCCATGTTTCTTCATTTTTTGAACCTTGGTCTGACCAACATGACCAAGTCTAAGGTGCCACTTAAGATCTTGATTAGCATCATGCCTGCCACGTTTCTTAGTTATAGTGTTCACTGCTGATTTATTTTGCAAGTTCATATGATATAAACTGTTCACCAATGTAGCTGTACCAACAATTTTATTTCGAAAATAAATTGTACAACTACCATTGCCAATGAAGAAAGAAAATCCTTTCCGGTCCATGGAATGGATACAATATTTATATGACCCTTGGGCAAAACCAGTACTTCATCTAATGTCAAAATAAAACCGGATTCCAAATCCATTAGGAGTGATCCAATATCGGTTGCTTCGACACTTTGTCTGCTTCCTACAAGTACCATCACTTCCCCATCTTCAAACTGCCTACTTCGTTCCAGATCCTGATTCATAGTACAAATATGAGAAGTAGCACCTGAATCCAGAATCCATGAAGAGAATATAAAGTAGCGGAACAATTGGTTTCAAAAACAAAAAGTTCCATACCTGATGCGCCATTGATCTTCGGACAAGTCCCACGCCAGTGGACCAGCTCACCTCATTCAAGACATTTGTCCGTAGGTTTGGGACCACCTACCTTCTGAACATTTGGGGCCTTGCCCTTGCTTTTCTGCACCTCTTTCTTGGTTTATACTGCTCGTAAGTCTTTTTCTTCTTATTCTTGGACCTCCGAGGCCCAGAATAAATCTCAAGAGCAGCCTCCCTCTGCTTAGTCTTCATGTTAGATTGTGCCGTCCCCAGTTTGTTCATTAGCCCAGCTAATGTACATGAAATTTTATTATAGTTGAAATTTATTACAAACTGTGTGAAGGAGTCAGGTAGAGATTAAAGGATGAGATCAATTTAAAGGGATAAATCCATGTGAAAGTTGAGCACCTCGAGCCTCTCAATCATACAGATCATCATGAGGATGTGGTCTCTCACTTTCTTCCTTTCCTTCATTCTAACACTAAATAACTGCTTCGATATCTCATATCTACCCATCCTACTGTGCTCTTCATAAAGCTCGATCAAGTGTGCGAGAATCTGCCTAGCAAAAGTCAATTTCTCGTGCGCTCTCTGCAGCTCATTAGTCATTGAGCCCATCATAAAGCCACAGACCAGCACATCATTCTTGACCCATTTTTCATAGACGTCAATTTCCTCCTGATTACCCCTAGTCCAGACTGGAGTCGGTGGAATGTCCGCCTCTAAGACGTATCCCAGAGACTCTATGCTGAGTACAATCATCATATTCCGCAACCAGTCAACAAAGTTGGGGGCAGTTAGGAGATTCTTTTCAAGTAGTATTGCAAGTGGGTTCTTTGCCATTTTAGAGAGATATAGTTTCTTTTCTCTGGATTGATTTAGACAAGATTGAATTAGTGACTTGTTTTATTATGATCGAGTATAGAATTTAAGGGCTTGTATAATTCTTGTCTCGGCTCCCACTAATTTTATCGTAATTACACACTCCCATGTTATAACCCGAAAGTCATGGTTAGATCGACTTCTTAGTGGTGATCGAGTTCTTTACAAAATTTAACAGACGCAACCTGTCAAGTTTCTTGCCTAGTAATTTATGTAAAGTGGTGTCCAACACCAACCCGTCTAACAGATGATTCGATATTATTTTAGCCCTAGTCTTCATGCCCTCAACCTATTAGATTTCTTGGCAATTCGGACTATCTAAGTTGTTGACCATCAACGTCTATCAGCTTGACTATTGAGTCTCGCCCGGCAACCTATCAGGTTTCTAGTGGCGAAATTTATCACCAACCGAAGGCATCTAATGTACTCAAGAATTTATCAACCTCTACCAAATGTACTACCCTGATAACTCGGAAGCATAGCAGACCGGCTCAGGTATCAATTTTCTACGAGTTTGATGGAGGGTAGAAAACCCCGTAACCTTTTCAAACTTAGTCTGTTTGAAGTCGGGAGAATTTTGCAATTAGTGTTACACTTTGCATATTAATTAATTTATAAGTGCATTTGTGTTTGTCAATCATTCAAAATGAAAAACAGTCAATAACAACCTAGTTACTACCAACATGCAGTTTATGGGCCGTTCCTAGAACAAAAACATCGTAATCTAATTGCATGTCTTCGGTCTTGAATCTTCGTCTTCTCGAGCGGATCTACCTCCGGTCTTTGTCATTACATATAAATTTTACATTTGAAAAATTGCATCTTGTACAAATTTATCTAGTAAAATAAATAGGCTCAAAAACGGCCTTTACCACCCAATCGAATAAAATCAAACGATTCAAAACTAGGTCCATGAACCACATTCCCGTTCAAAAGCATTCATCTAACAAATACTAAATAAATGGATTGCAAATTAAATATAAAAACGTTCAAAGTAATTCAGTCAAACACATGTATTCCATTTAATTAATTTTCCATAATAAAATGAGATACCATATATCATTTTAATCATACTAAATTCAATTTAAAATTGGGAATTAATTTTCAGCAATACACGAAGAAAACGAGCCCGAAACAAGACGGAAGGGGGATGGACGCGATCCAATCGCATGGATCGCCGACAGGGGCCGGCCACGAGGCACGGATCGCGATCCGAAAATTTGGGCGCACGGCCCCATGCTTTCGGACACCGTCCAACGGCAATACGGGCCTCGATTTCCGACTGGATATCCAATATCCATATTCTTCAACATTCATATCTTCAATATAAATCATATTTCCAAGAAATTAAAGATTTATATTTAGACATAAATTTACGAAAAATATAACTACAACGAACGAATAAATATATACCATGATTATGATAATAAATGATTCCATATCATACACCATACTAACAAGCATTCTAAATGCTAAAAAAATCCATATATACGGTATCAATGACCTCGCTATGATACCACTGTTGAGATTCCAGATACAAAATAGAGTGCGTAGCGGAATAATAAAACTCAATATAAAGAATCCCAAACAGGATCGATCAAGTAACGTATATACGAAAAATAAATTGACGAAGATAAAGGAATCCCAAACAGGATCGATCAAGTCTCATACCTTTGAAGCCTTTGATAATATCTTCGCAATATGATGATGATCATGAACCCGAGTACGAGCACGAAATCCCTTCGTCCCAAACACCGAAAATACGATGTCTCTACTTCATATGCATCGGATGTTGCCCGGAAAAATTCGAAGAAACTCCATTCTCTCAAGAATACGGCTAGGTAAACTCGTAGAAATTTCCCTCTCTTATTTTTCTTTCTTTTCTTCCACCTCAAAGATGAAGAACTCTTAGAAAAAAATTTCTCTCTCCCTCTCTCTTTAGCTCTCGGACGAAGCATCAAAATAATGGTGGTGTTGGTGTTATTTTCTTTTGATATAATGTGATAATGTGATCCCATCACATCAAGATATTTTGTCACCAAGTGTTAGACATATCATGGTGGGATCACACATGAATGATTATGTCACAACAAGACAACATAAGGAAACCACCAAGAAGAGAGGGGCGAGGGGCGGCCCAAGTGGAGATGGGAGGAAACGAGCCGAGTCACTCGACTCGTGTACCGGATATTCATCAAACGACTCCGTTAAATACACTTCGTTTTGTCTCCAATGTATTTATACTAATTAATTAATCCAATTAATTAATTATATCAAATACAAATATATTTTCTAAGAAATATTATTTATGAATTAAATTAATTACCCAGTAACTTAATTTCAATTCATAAGACCGCTATTTAAAAACCAAACCAAACATACCCAGTATATACCGCTCAGAGCAGGGTATGGGGAGGGTAAGATGTACACATACCATGCCCCTACTTATTACGGTAGGGAGGCTGTTTCCGTGAAGACCCTCAGCTTAGTGCACAAAAACATATTGAGTGTAAATACAAAGGGAAGCATATGATACGAAAAAAGTCAATACCATACCTGAGCCCATGGCTTAATCCACATGGGACTTACCTAAGAGGAATTTGGCTACTTCACTCCCGATGAACGCTGCTCAAACAGAAGAGAGGTTGACTCCGTGCACAGCTCCCTGTCAAAAATACACCACACGCAAAAGGCAATAAGATAAAATATAGAATGAACATAAAAATGCAATGCTCTAAGTCAAAGCTAACTGAGACAACCCAACCCTGAGGCTCTCAACTACAGCACCAATCCCAACTAAAGAATCTGCAACTCTGATCTGGCGTCTCCAAGCGCACCTATCAATAGTCATAAGACCGCTATTTGATTTATCTAATAAATCATAATTAGATATCCAATATATAATATTAATAGAGAGATGATAAATTCATATTTATCCGTCAATGATCCAGATGCGCGACTCTGTAGGTTCGTATCAGCCGGCATTGGGAGGAACCAATGAGTGCGGGCAGCACTTAATAGTGGGCCGCACTGTAAACCCCAACTGAGAATGAATGAAGGAATCATTCCAGAACTATTATGTCATAATACCATATACGTATAGACCCTTCATCAGATGTCCCAGTCAAGTCTTCGGGTCACGGTAAAGTCAAACCCTACTGTTGACTAAACACTATATATGTGTTAATGCAAATCAAGACCGACTGATTACTAGTGTATCCAATACGACTAGATCAGAATGCTTTGGACAAAGACTTATGATCTTATTTACCATTAACCGTATAAGACATTCGTTTGCTCACTAACCGGAGATAGAATCCTTTCTTGGCGTTTAGTGAAGACTTCTACCTGTCCTTATAGTTCGCACTTCGAGGTTGACCCAACGATTAAGAAAATTGATCTAACTACTCAAATGACAAACTAAATGACACAGATACATCTCTTAATGAACCCTCAAGTCAAAGGTCCACGTATAATATCACAACCTTTCGATTCGTCATCGACCCTCTAAGAGTGAATACCGTGTGACTGAATTGAGTATGAGTCGTGTTCGAGTACAATGGTCCCACCAATATACTTATAATTATTCTATCATGACATGCACATGTCATAGCATCAGTTATACAAGTCTTACTCAAAACTTATTGCCCAATTAATTTTATCGACTTGCGAACTGTTTACGTAAATAAGCTTTAAGCACTTCCAGTGCATTTTCTCTTATCCGATAACGAGAGTGGAATGTTGGCTCTTATTTACATGGACTCCACTTCAATGATTACCAAATCAAGAATGCGTTTGAAATACAATAAACAATGAATGAATCATATTGACTTTTATTAATTATTCCATAATTACAAGTACAATGCCCCTTCTATCTTATCCACTGAGTGGCATTCGAGGGCATATTCCTAACATTTATCACGTAATTGAATCACCAAATGGTCGTCTAATTGCTTAGATTTGATTTCATCAGTCAATGATGAAGTTATTTCCATCACACATAGTTGCCCTTGAACTCTTCGTAACCACACTTCAATTTCTTCACGAATTAACTCTTGTCGATTCTTGGATTGGGTCGTGAGCATATCTAACATTTGAATAGAAACAAGTTTGCGGTCAGTGCATCAGCTACCACGTTTGCATTGCCTGCATGATAAAGAATTTCCAAATCATAGTCTTTAATAAATTCCAGCCATCTTCTCTGTCGCATGTTTAATTCTTTCTATATGAAAATGTATTTAAGATTCCTATGATCGGTGAAGATCTGATAATGAGTTCCGTCCAAACACTATCGCCATATTTTTCAGTGCAAAAACAACAACTGCAAACTCCAAATCATGCATTGATAATTGACCTCATATGGTTTCATCTGCCATGAGGCATAGACGATCACCCTTTTATTCTGCATTAGCACTCAACCTAGACCCTGATTTGAAGCATCATTGTAAACAACGAATTATTAGGTTCCTTTTGTTAGTGCAAAGATTGGATCCGTTGTCAGTATCTTCTTGAGTTTGCCAAAACTAACCTAACACTTCTCATTTCATTCGAACCTTTTTGTTTTTCTGCAATAACTAAGTAGGTGGCGGGTGATTTTGGAAACCCCCTCCACGAACCGACGATAGTACCCAGCAAGTCATAAGAAACTTCTGACCTATTCCACATTCTTAGGAGACTCCCACTGTGTGATTGCCTCGACTTTCTGCAGATCTACTCGGACTCTTTCGACTGATACTACATGACCAATGAATATTACTTCCTTCAACCAGATTTCATATTTAGAAAGCTTGGCATAACATTGTTTTCTCCTCAAGAGGTTCAACACAATTTGTAGGTGTTCTGCATGCTCCTGCGGACTTTTAGAGTAGATCAAAATATCATCGATAAAGATAGCAACGAATTTACCCAAGTACTCTATGAATACTCTATTCATCAACTGCATAAACACCGCATGCACATTGGTGAGACCGAATGGCATTACCATAATTCATAGTGCCCGTAGCGAGTCCTAAATGCTGACGAACATGGGATTCTTTAATCCTCAATTGATGGAATCCCGATCTCAAATAGATCTTCTAGAATACTGTTTCCCCTTGCAACTGGTCGAACAGATCATCAATCCGAGGCAACCGATACTTATTCTCGATCGTCACTTTATTTAGCTCTCAGTAGTCAATGCATAATCGAAGTGATCTATCTTTCTTTTGAATGAATATGACTGGTGCACCCCAGGGTAAAACATTTGGCTGGATATAACCTTTGTCCATCAGCTCTTCAAGTTGCTTCTTCAACTCATACATCTCGGTGGGTGCCGTCTGATATGGCGCCTTGGAAATAGGTGTGGCTCCCAACTCTAGCTCGATGGTAAACTCTAGATCTCTTTGTGGAGGTAATCCAGGTAATTCATCAAGGAATACATCTGGAAATTCGTTTACAACAGGAATAGATGAAAGTTCAACTATTCCTTCTTCTTTCTTCATTGCATAACACCAGTATCCGACACAACCCTGTTTCAGCAGTTTGATAGTCTTCATTGCTTTCATCACTTTTTCTGAGCTCTCTGGTCTCCATCCTTCAAATAAATATTCAGAGCCATCCTTAGCTATCATCGAGATATTTCTCTTCTGGTAGTTCATAATAGATCTGTAATGGTGAAGCCAATCGTCTCCAAGAATAAGATCATCTCCGTGAATTTCTACCACGATCATATTTGAAGGCCAAGCTTTGCCTCCGATTGATATAGGAAAATTTCTATCTTCTAAATTCCCCATAATTATTTCCCCACTTGGTAAACCTATAATATAAGGCTCACATTCATGAAAATGAAATTTTCAAACGATTCACAAGCTAGTTACATAAATGAATGTGTAGCTCCGGTATCGAACAAAACACTAACTAGTTGCGAAAGGATCTGAATCATACCTGATCCAACTGCTGTATTCTGATAATCTGTCCTACTCATTTCATAAGGGCGCATAGGAATGAACCCAACACTTTATGCTTCCTTCCGATCATATTATCCTCTACCCCTTCCTCGGCCAAAATTCTGATGTGGCTGAACACTCTGCGTAGTTTGATTGACAGTCACCTCTTTTTGGACCGATTGTGAAGTATGAGCTCCAAAAGCCCTAGCAACATCTCCACATACATTGCACGATGTCCTTCCTGTCCACATTCATAACAAGTCATGGAAGGAAATGAGCAGTCACGCCGATAATGCCCTGATCGACCACAATTAAAGCATTTCCTCGCTGCATCTGTAAACGTATGTGCTGATATGGAACTCTTTCCACCTTTGGATAGATGCGGGGGCCTCCTGAATGAGTGAAAAAGATGACTGGGCTTTATGGGCCCCGTTAGTCTTGTGCTCTGAAAAAACACCAGAGACTTTCCGTTTCTTGGACTCGAAAAACTTCTCTACGGGTACTTCTTTCATCTTGTAGGCCAGGGCTTTTTCTTGATACTGACGAAGGATGGTGCATTGAAATCCCGATATGTATCGCTATATCTCCGGTTACATCCTTATTTCATAATGAAACATATTTTCTTCATCAGTTCTGACAAGGTGTCGAACAGATGCCAATTGTTGATTAAAGTTCTTAATCACTTGAGCCACTAGTAAGTCCAAAGGTTGAGCATAGAAGAATTCTAGAACTTTAGCTTTCCTGATCGGACGAGGGCAATACTGAGCTTCCACCATTAGCTTTAATTCTCCCCAATCGGTATTATGGTCAATAGGTCGGATAAACTCCCACCACTCAGATGCTTCTCTAGTCAGAAAATATTGGGCGATGGGGGCTTTTCGCTCCTCTGGGCAGTTGATTCCCACAAACACTTTCTCTAGTTGCCTTAAACAGTGATCCCATGTTGGCATTTCAGTAAAACCATTAAACTTTGGTGGATGCATCTTCACCACTTCTTGAAGCCATTTGTCTCCTCGATACCCCAGGTTTGGAACACCCTGATGACCTTCCCCCGGTTGTAGACCTATCGCCACCTGCATTCTGCCCGCCCCTTGAGCGAAATAGGTCCTTGGTTTACCACTTGACGAAGCACGTCGGGAATGGCAGGATTATAATTTGCCTCCACAGCTTGCTCTCGATTATTGTTGACAGATTCTTGTTGCTCGCCAGAACTGAGATCAGCCTGATTCGATAGAGAATCCAGGACAGATGGTGAAGCTTCCTTTCCAGCATTTCTGCATCCACATCCACGACCACGACTACGTCCACGACCTCTTCTCAACATACTGTAAGCATACATAATCAATATACAAGGAACAATATCATTCTAAAGTTTAATTATCGTAAAAGGCATAACATTAAACGATAATAATAGAGTTTTAGGAAACTTACAACCACAGCTCGCATGAAGACGTAGGTGGTACAATGATGTTATTCACGGCCAGTTAACCAAAATACATATGTGGACCCTAAATTAACCCGACTTCTAAGATATCCATAAATCTTAGTTATGATACTATATTCTGTAACACCCCGAGATATTCAGGATTGTTACAGCGCCTTAAATCCTTTACATTAGGATTTATTAGGCTACTAATTAAAACAAACAATTATTAAATACCAATTGTAGAGTTACTATTACAAACCGAGTATTTGGAAGTAAAAGACAAACACCGAATAGAAATCATCAATACATGACCAACCAAAATTAACATAAAATAAACAATATACTTGAGTACTTATTCAAACACGAACACAAACAGAAAGAACTTATATGTGTCACCAACATCACTGTGTACCTGATGGATTCAAATTAAATACTCGCAAGTGTACGAATCGCTCTTGTAGTGAGCGGCAAGTAACTCCGAGGTCGATCTCACGAGGAATTGGAAACGGTTTAAAATTCGATGATGTTCGGCAAATAGTCGAATGAACAAAAGTAAATTAAATTAAAATACATCATTGGTTCATTATGATTACAATTACTAATGCACAAAATTTAAATTGAACTGAGTGATAACAACACCAATTTGATGGTCGGATAAATGAGAGATAACAATAATGAGATTAATATGGGAATTTAGAGTCACCGACACACATGTAATCAATTATTAGTTCCGATACTCAAATAAATAAGGTTAGGAATTATCGATTGCTCACGATTAAAAGAAATCCGTTTGATGGCGTAAATTCTAAAAATCACGATTGTTCTCAACGAAAATTAAGGGATACTCTTTTGATGGGGACGAAACCCTAGCTAACAATCAATTAACCGACTACTTTTGATGAGGTAAATCGTTAAAAGATCGCGCGAAAAAGCCCGAGAACATTCACAATCGTTTCTTTCGGTCGTTTGATGGCGAACACCGATAAAAACCCTCGATTCGAATAATAATAACAACAATGAAAAAGGTTTGATGATCTAATTCAAAAGTTCTTAAACGAAGAACGAACAAGAGGAACAATCCCAAACTTTATCCGGAAAATCAAAAGGAACTAACAATCAAAAACATGTGTGTGGCTATATCTAAAAACCCATATGAAGTGTTTAGCCACACATGATTAATTCAACAACAATAATGGAAATTGAAGAACAAAACATGGTAAAAACTTCCCTTGTAAATGCCGAAATCGAATTCCCGATGAAGGTTTGATGATCTTCTTACAAGAACTCACAACAAATTTATACAAGGAATTATTATATCTCACTAAAGTATTTTTCTCACTCCAAGAACACACAAGGAAGATGATGAAAATCTCTTTCTTTCCCACTCTTTTGGTGTTTTTCCACCCTAATCTTGTGTTTTTCCACAAAATATCTTCTTCACAAGACAAGTACACCTCTCAAGGGGTCACTCCACTTTGTTTTATAGCCAAAAAATCAAGACAAAGGCTTAAAATATGCAAAGATGTCAAGGAAAGTGACATGAAACAAAAAGTGGCACGGCCCGTGTCCTGGGACACGGCCGTGTCTCACTGCGCTGAATAATCGAAAAGTTGTCTGTCGAGAGGCTCGGCCATGTCCCGTGACACGGCCGTGCAGCACTATGCGGAAAAGGCGAAATGGCCGAAAGTGACTCGGTCGTGTCCCAAAAGGCACGGTCGAGTCCTTCTCATCCGGAAAGTGCCGTTCTTGCTGGAATGAGACCCGGCCGTGTCCTGTGACACGGCCGAGTTTGATCCGCCGAGCGCTGTCGCACCCTAATTGAGTTGCTGGTGCAGCCTAGTCCGGTTGCACAGTGCGGCTAGTCCGTTGCACAGTGCGGCTAGTCCGTTTTGGTCTTCTTGGCATGATCCTTCGTTCTTGTATCAATTCACCTCGGATTTTAGCATATGATATACCGTTTCGAAGCTAATTTCACGAGGAATTTATATCAAAGGAGAATACATCTCAATTCGGAGTGGAGATTCTGGTATTTAGGAGATTCGGTCGATACTGCTTAAATCTTTCATCGTTTTAGGCCCCGTTTTAGCTTTAGATTGTCATAAACTCCAATATTATCAATGAAAGCGCATATTTCACCACAATCTTCGTCCGGATACCTACAAAACAAAAACACAAAATACCACGCGTAAAAAGGGCAAAAACACTCGAAAACAAATGAAAGTGCGACTCGATAGAACAGAATGAGACGATCAAAAATCGACTCATCAAATCCCCCCAAACCTAAACTTTGCTTGTCCCCAAGCAAAAATAAATAAAACACACGACAAAGAAAACGAGAAGGATTGAATAATCAAGTTAATCATCGGGTATACATACAATCATCCGGGGATGTATAAGTATCGTAAAGTCTCGTAATTCATCATGGAAGCCTAAACTCACAAATGAGTGGAAAGCAATGGCACTAGATCGAACATGCAAGAAAACAAGTCTTAATAATCCCTCACTGAATTATATCAATTCACTCATCTCTCAAGTGTTTAGATAGGTCAATACGCTCAACTCGATTCAAATGGAAAGTTCTACTATATGCTTGCACTTCTTCTCTTCATCAAACGCATCAATATTCACAAAACATGAGTCATAGGGTCTTACTTTTGGTTGTAACAGGGCTGTGGCTCAGGTTGGGAAAATTTGGCTAGTAGTTACAAGTTCAGTCCAAGTAGAGCATATACGATCCTCATATATGTGAATTAAAAACTCAAAGCAAGATCGATCATTCTACTTCAATTCTCCCGTATATATATCTCCCTCTTTTTTTTCTAGGCCTTGTTAAGTGTAATTCTTATGATATTGGCCTATTTCTCACAACCCAACGACTTCCCTTTTATTTTTCTTAGGCTCACTCCTCTCCTCCCCTATTTTTTTCTATCCCACTATTATTATTAGGATGGGGCTTATTATTTTCAGGGGAACGGGAGAGAAGATTTTTGCCTCTATACACCACAAACTTTGCACACCTTCGTTTTTCAAATATACCCTCTCATGCTCTTACGTGGACCAATACTTAGGTAAGTTATGGCTTTTTGATATGGAGCAATAAGATGCGGTTTTTTCGAACAAAATTACGGCTAAAGGCTCAACGAGGCTAGCAAAGGATATTGATATGAATTGGTGGATATTTTTAGATAAGTAGGTTCAAGACAAAAAATGGGCAGCCCTAATCATTCCTCGTGTATGTAAATATCAACACGTCATCCGACAGAATCATGCAAGTTCTAAAGAATACAATCCATAAGAAGAGAAATCACTCATGAAAGAATTTCACCGCTAAAAGTGAACGGTTAAATTAGGCACAAGGACTCACGGCTTTTGGACTACCATACTCATTCCTTACACGTCAAATCAAGTAACCAAAAACTATACATTCACACGCAAGGTCAAGCAATCAATTAGATTTATTAAACTCTACGAGCCAAACACAAACACGATTAATCATCCATATACCCAACAGTTAACAAGGTTATTGCAATCCAACTACGACATCACGCAAAAAAAAAAAAAAAAAAAAATAAAGAAAGGAAACAAACATCACGCAAACAAAAAAAAAAAACAAATAAAAATCGAAGAAGTTGCACCCCCCCCCCCCAAACCTAACCCTTTGCTTATCCCCAAGCAGAAAGATTAAGTCAGGAAAAATGCGAAAATGCAAATTAAAAAGAAAGAATATAAAACTACCGGATTAAGATGTGTGGTTTTTGATCGCGGGGCACCATGCTTTTGTGCTCGGGTCTCTACTTTCAATAGGCTAGGTTTCTTCCTGAGATGAATACTTCCTTTTTTATTTCCTACACACGCCATAGACAAAAACAAAATTAATGCAATAATAATAATAAAAGCGAGAAAATTTAAAACTCCCTTGGGTTGCCTCCCAAGCAGCGCTTTTTTATAGTCTTTAGCTCGACTTCTTCGGATTCTCCTATCCGGGATTAAATGGAAATGTGCTAGGTCCAACCATATAGCTCGTCATTTTTCGCTCGTTTTCCTTTGTAAGGATGTGGAGAGTGGTTCCATGGATTTCCATTGTGAGCGCTTTTGTCACCATTTCAATTTTCATTATCATCGTCACCATGAAATGTCTTCCTTGAAGAATAAGTGACGTGATTTTTGTTGGTGATGTTTCTTCTATGTTTGGTATCACGAAATCCATCGGGACTATTACCTCCCCCAAACCTAGTGGCGAGTATATTGGTTTTTGTGTTAAATTAATACTCGCTCCTAAGTTCACAGTGGGAACTTCTTTCTCCACGAAAAGAACTTCCATGTCAAAGCTTTCTAGGTCCTCCTTTCGATGCATTGATTTGACCGGTTCGCTCTTATTCTCTTCAATTGGCTTCTCGATTGGATCTTTAGATTTGTCCCAAGGGATTCGAGTCTCGCAAGATTGGGTAGCAGTTACTCGGATTTCTTCATCGTTCGATTCATCCTCTTCAATCACCATAGCTTTCTCCGATTGACTCGGCAACTCTTCTTTCTCACCGCACCTCTCTTTCGCTTCGGAAATTATCTCTTTATTTATCACTTTACCACTTCGGATGGTGGTAATAGCTTGAACTTGCTCGGGTTGACTTGGTAGTTTATCCGTTTCTTGTTTGCATGCCTCGGTAGCAAGTTGCCCAATTTGAATCTCCATTTTCTTCATCGAAACCACTAAAGATTCAAACCTTTTATTGTTCTCCACTCGGTTTTCCTTTCCCTCCTTAATGAATGCCGCAATACTCTCCTCAAGAGAGTTCTTTTGTTATGGAGGTGGTTCACTTCGCGTTGGTTGTTGGGCTCGGTTTCCTCCGTTATATTGAGTTTGGACATTTGCGTCGTATGCCATCGGGTTGTTGTTTCTCCATGAGAAATTCGGATGGTTTCTTAGCCCAGGACGATAAGTATTTGGGAGAGGTACATTTCTTGCGTTTCCGCCATAATTATTCCTCCTCTCCTCCCACTCGGGCCTTCCCGTGCATTGTCCCATAGCCCAATTAACTTGTTCGGTTTGTTCTCCCGGAAAAATATAAGGGCAAGAATTAGCATGATGTCCGGGTCCCCAACAAATTTCGCAAACTCGTGAGCTCGAAGATTTATTTTGAATCTTGAGTTGTCTTAGTTCCTTCATTAACTCATCGATTTTAGATTGCATCTCGTCCTTCTCGCTTACTTGGTTCACAACTCCTCTATGAACACGCACATTTTTTTGTTGAGAATTAGCCCCCAATAATTCAAATACGTCATAAGCTTGTCTCTCCGTTAACCCCCAAAACGAACCACCGGCGGCGTTATCTACCGCTCCTTGGCAATATTGTGTCAACCCATCATAGAAGAATTGATTAAGTAGTTGAAGCGGATAGTGATGGTGTGGGCATTGAATGAGGAGCATCTTGAATCGGTCCCATGCTTCATGAAATGCCTCTCCTTCTTGTTGTCCGAATGTTGAGATTTGGGCTCTCAATTGTTTAGTCTTCGAATGAGAGAAGTACTTGGTAATGAATTTGTCGTAAACTTCATCCCATGTTCTTAACGATCCGGGCGCCAAAGTCATCAACCATTGTTTCGCCCCGTCCTTGAGTGTATTAGGGAAACACTTCATTCGTAGTTGATCCTCGCTCAACCCGTTCAATGGGAAGTTATCAATCGCCACATAGAAATCTCGAATGAATGATAACGGATCCTCTCGTGCTAATCCGTGAAATGAGGGCAATTGCTCTATGTGAAATCCGCTTATGTGGTAGTTCCTTGCGGCCGGTGCTAATTGGATGCATGAAATGGCGGTGTTCACTACGGGCTTTGCATAGTCCCTCATAAGATGTTCGACCGGAGGTTGTTGCGGCATGTTATAGTTCGCCTCCATCCCATATTGAGATCCGGGATAATAATTCGCTCCATATTGCACTCCAACGGGTGGTTGTTTCGGATAGAAGTATCTCCCTTGTTGAGCTTCGGGCATCCCTTGATTGCGCCCAACATTATCATATCTCGGAAACCTTGGTTGACGAATGTTTTCTCTCTCAAGCAATTGGTGCTCTTCAAGATCCGGGTTATTCTCGTCGTTCGCCATTGATGATTGCGCTATTATTTCCGGTGCTCTAATTCTTTGAACCTCATCTATGGGTGGAAGAATCGGGTTTCCCAATGATCTCCTACCAAGCATAAACAAGAGAAATTAGAGCGAATTTTTAGACTTTATCGAAAATAATGAAAACGGAAAAAATAATCAAGAAAAACAATTCAACTATTATTAAAACAAGATCAAAAATTAAACGCCAATTCCCCGGCAACGGCGCCAAAAACTTGATGGATTCAAATTAAATACTCGCAAGTGTACGAATCGCTCTTGTAGTGAGCGGCAAGTAACTCCGAGGTCGATCTCACGAGGAATTGGAAACGGTTTAAAATTCGATGATGTTCGGCAAATAGTCGAATGACAAAAGTAAATTAAATTAAAATACATCATTGGTTGATTATGATTACAATTACTAATGCACAAAATTTAAATTGAACTGAGTGATAACAACACCAATTTGATGGTCGGATAAATGAGAGATAACAATAATGAGATTAATATGGGAATTTAGAGTCACCGACACACATGTAATCAATTATTAGTTCCGATACTCAAATAAATAAGGTTAGGAATTATCGATTGCTCACGATTAAAAGAAATCCGTTTGATGGCGTAAATTCTAAAAATCACGATTGTTCTCAACGAAAATTAAGGGATACTCTTTTGATGGGGACGAAACCCTAGCTAACAATCAATTAACCGACTACTTTTGATGAGGTAAATCGTTAAAAGATCGCGAAAAGCCGAGAACATTCACAATCGTTTCTTTCAGGTCGTTTGATGGCGAACACCGATAAAAACCCTCGATTCGAATAATAATAACAACAATGAAAAAGGTTTGATGATCTAATTCAAAAGTTCTTAAACGAAGAACGAACAAGAGGAACAATCCCAAACTTTATCCGGAAAATCAAAAGGAACTAACAATCAAAAACATGTGTGTGGCTATATCTAAAAACCCATATGAAGTGTTTAGCCACACATGATTAATTCAACAACAATAATGGAAATTGAAGAACAAAACATGGTAAAAACTTCCCTTGTAAATGCCGAAATCGAATTCCCGATGAAGGTTTGATGATCTTCTTACAAGAACTCACAACAAATTTATACAAGGAATTATTATATCTCACTAAAGTATTTTCTCACTCCAGAACACACAAGGAAGATGATGAAAATCTCTTTCTTTCCCACTCTTTTGGTGTTTTCCCACCCTAATCTTGTGTTTTTCCACAAAATATCTTCTTCACAAGACAAGTACACCTCTCAAGGGGTCACTCCACTTTGTTTTATAGCCAAAAAATCAAGACAAAGGCTTAAAATATGCAAAGATGTCAAGGAAAGTGACATGAAACAAAAAGTGGCACGGCCCGTGTCCTGGGACACGGCCGTGTCTCACTGCGCTGAATAATCGAAAAGTTGTCTGTCGAGAGGCTCGGCCGTGTCCCGTGACACGGCCGTGCAGCACTATGCGGAAAAGGCGAAATGGCCGAAAGTGACTCGGCCGTGTCCCAAAAGGCACGGTCGAGTCCTTCTCATCCGGAAAGTGCCGTTCTTGCTGGAATGAGACCCGGCCGTGTCCTGTGACACGGCCGAGTTACCTGATGCTGCCGAGCGCCTGTCGCACCCTAATTGAGTTGCCTGGTGCAGCCTAGTCCGGTTGCCTGGTGCAGCCTAGTCCGGTTGCCTGGTGCAGCCTAGTCCGGTTTTTGGTCTTCTTCGGCATGATCCTTCGTTCTTGTATCAATTCACCTCGGATTTTAGCATATGATATACCGTTTCGAAGCTAATTTCACGAGGAATTTATATCAAAGGAGAATACATCTCAATTCGGAGTGGAGATTCTGGTATTTAGGAGATTCGGCCGATACTGCTTAAATCTTTCATCGTTTTAGGCCCCGTTTTAGCTTTTGATTGTCATAAACTCCAATATTATCAATGAAAGCACATATTTCACCACAATCTTCGTCCGGATACCTACAAAACAAAAACACAACATACCACGCGTAAAAAGGGCAAAAACACTCGAAAACAAATGAAAGTGCGACTCGATAGAACAGAATGAGACGATCAAAAATCGACTCATCAGTACCCTCGTCATCATATTGCTCATGTGGTTGTTTTCCTGCTCTCCTGAATCCTGAACACAAAACACATGTCCACCCCTGAAGGGGTTATCACAACAATGCTAGTTCAAGTACGGCAATTTATATAACAATAGATTAAACGACAATTCACATAACATAACAAAAACTTACAAGTCTCTCATACGAGAAGACCTACAATGCATTACACAACACGACAATCTCAGCATACACATGGTAATCCGATGATCCAGTGTTCACTGCATAGATCCCAATATTGGTATGGGTTCATGGATTAAGCAGGTTTCCGTTGATTCTTGAAGGTTATAAGGGATCATTCCTCACTTATTTTCGTCTTCGCTTTTGTTCTAAGGTACTTTAACTTTACCTTCATTCCTACCTTTGATTTTAGATGTTTCTAAAGATGAGCACTTGTTGAACTTAGTTGTCCTTCGTGATATTCATGCTTTGGTTGAAGCGGTAATCGGTCTTGTTGGGATATATTCATAATATCATGTTGATTCATTTAATACTTAGAACAAGCATGTTGAGTGATTAAACTTTGATACTAAAGGAGGTATACGAGATGATTGTAGTTTTTAGGCCTTCGTATGCGAGGAACGGAGATTGAATGTGAACCAACCTAGAAAACCCAATTTTCAGACATTTTCCTTTGATAAATGATTAGACTTCATTCGTTGAACATGTGCTTGATAAGAACCATAAAAAAGATGATACGTATGCTTGGGGTTGATAATCACGGGTTGGAGAATTGATTCATGATGTTTTTCTTGTTAAACAAAATTATAAGGATGAATGTTAGGGTTTCTCACCAAAAACGTGATCATTTCTTTTAGAATTGTTTTCGTTTGATTTATCCTTCTATGATGGTTATTGGGATGTAATGAAAGTATTGACATGCTATATCATTAAAACCCTCGAAAGAGGAATTACCGTAATAGGAAATTGAATTATAAGTGGAGATATGATGAACCCTTCAATTAAGCGGATAAGTTAATCATAGTTCGATTGGACGATTCATTCATAAGTGTTGTATGTTGTTTAAGATGGCTGAATTGTAGACATATATATAACATATTGAAGGAACTCCCTTATTTGTGTTCTTCATGTGCATTGAACTTATGATAATTATGTTATCATACGATTATCTGAACCGTTAGTCATTATGGTTTTACCTTGATAGCTAAGGTCCGTGCAAGAGATTGATCGAAGGGACGTCCTTCGAGAGTGTTGACGTTCGCTGAAAGAATTGAACTTTTGTCGTCATTCTTAGGTAAGTACTTTAATTATGTTCATGTTAAACGTATTCATGTTTTCATGCATATGTGTCGTTGTCGTTTGTCCATCACGTGTTGATCCAATGGGATTATCTTTGGATTTATGCTTGCACGCGCTGGATCAACTGGATGGGTTTTCCATCATGTGTTGGTCCGACGGGATCATTCCACGAGTTATGTGTTGGGGTTTTACGCATATTTAATACAATAAATATGAGCAAGGCGCGGCGGAATAAATTAACGAAAAACCCAGACGAGGATCTTCAGGCAGTAATTTAATTGATTTATAAAGAGTTCGTCGAATTACTTAATTTAAAGAACAAATCTGAACCTGGACCAGAAGCTGATTAAATCCTCTTCCTCTTGCAGTGATCAACACACGAACAACTGGCACAAGCCGGATTTCTAGATCCTTACGAATAATGTTGATAAACAGTACAACAAATAATTCCTTGCTAGAAGGAGTTGTACTGTTGATCAAAATCAACTAAGGGAAGAAGACGGAGATGGCCGAAACGGACTTGCCGGACTGAAAACAGTTCAGCCGAATAGTAGGGGGGGTTCTTGGTCTTACATAATTAGGATTGTGTATTTTTCTTATGAAAACTCCTTGTCCAAGACCCTTTATTTATACTAAGTAAACCCTATAGTCAAACTCTAGTATTTACTTAGTTACCCCTCAACTTATTAAATACTACAACACATATAATATCTTATATTATATATTACTTATTATTTAATCCTCTAATAAATATAATATATAATATTATATTTATCTTTCCCAATTGATATAACTAAATAATATAGTATATAATATTCTATATTATATATTACTCATTATTTATTTTCTTTAAACATAATATCCAATATTATATCTATTAATTATTATTGCTTGTTTTTAGTTGTCGTGTGTGTGACCCAAAAGGCTTATATTATGTTGGCAATTATTTAATACCTTATTAAATAATAAATCATAAGCGGTCTCTAGCAAGACATTATGACTACCCAAATAATATAAGTTTATAGTCCGTTAAACCATTTAACGTGTCGAATTCCTTTGTCGCGTGATATCATATTTGAACTAAGTCATGGAAATTGTCATACTTATTATGTTCAAATACTTTCTCGATCTTAAGTAGACTGATTGAATCAAATGACTCTTCATTTGAGAATGACCATGCATTTCCTTCAGTCCTATATATCGAGGGGCCCTGCAGATATCTCTCTCCTTAAAGAGAGGGACAAATTACCGCCTTGATTATTCATTGCCCTCTACATGGCTCCCACTAATCCCAATCGCTAATCTTTATGATCACCATGTTTCAGATGACTTTGGATTACGTCAAGGCATAGCAGTTATCATGTTGGACTCTACGAAAATCTAAGGTTCAAGGATTTATTGACATACTGTTATATTGACTTTCACTTATGACATTTCCATGCAGTGATCTCAATACGGGTCTGTCCAATATTGGTTCTCCAACCAATACCCATAAGTTTGATCCGTGCCATACGTATATCATCCGATAATTATCAATCAATCTTATACTAGTATATGAATCACTTGAATCTCCACTCTACGTGATTTGACCAGGGATATTTGAATAATCTTACTATTCGTAAATTACCATTATTCGATTATTATAATATTAAAACATGCACATACTATAATAATCAACGAGAAATAAATGATATCAAATAACTTTATTTAAATGTGACAATTATAAATCTAGGCACATCGAGTGTCCTAGGGCACTATTCCCAACAATCTCCCACTTGCACTAGGACCATTCATTCATGACTTTTAGTCATATCGATCTAGCATGCTCTACATGCTTTCCTTGTGAGAGAGGCTTGGTTAGTGGATCAGCAACATTATCTTCCGTTGCTACTTTGCATATTGTGAGTATGCGTTTGGATCTCTAATCAGTGCTTGACTCTTTAGCTCATGCAATAGCACCATTATTGTCGCAGTAAAGACTTATAGGACCTAAAAGGTTCCACATATTCTCCTCGGCTGCATCCGATGCTGCTAGGTACTCAGCTTGAGTTATACAATCTATGAGCATGATTAATTAGAACATTTTCAACTCACATCATCTCCATTTTAAACAAAACAGAAAAACATCTGCGATCTTAAATCGTCTCTATCGGTTTTGAAACTTACATCGACGTAACCATTTACAGCCAGCTCGTTTCCCACACCTCCATAAATTAGGAACGCATCCTTAGTTCTTCTTAATTACTTTAGGATGGTTTTCATTATTGTCGAGTGACTTTTACCTGGATTTGATTGGTATCGAATTTTCATGCTAGGGGAAAACTATACATCTGGTCGAGTACAAGGTACTTTGACTCAGACCAATCATTCTGTTTGATCTATCTCTATAGATTTTTATCCCAAGAATGTAAGCAGCTTCCCTTAAGTCCTTCATTGAGAAACAACTTCGCAACCAAGTCTTGACTGTCTGCAAGGTGGCTATGTCATTTCCAGTGAGTAATATGTTATCTACATATAAGACTAAGAAAACGACTATGATCCCACTAACCTTCTTGTACACATATGGTTCATCTTCATTTTGAATAAACCCAAACTCTTTGACAGTTTCATCAAAACGAATATTCCAGCTCCGAGAAGCCTGCTTCAACCCATAAATGGATCTTTGAAGTTTGCAAACCTTTTTAGAATTTTATGGATGAACAAAACCCTCAGGTTGTGTCATGTACACATCCTCGAGTAAGTTTCCATTAAGGAACACTGTTTTGACATATATTTGCCATATTTCATAATCATAGTATGCAACAATGGAAAATAAAATTCTAATTGATTTAAGCATGACTACTGGAAAAAAAAGTCTCATCCTAGTCAACACCATGAATATGTCTATAACCTTTTGCCACTAGTCTAGCTTTATAGGCTTGCAGATTATTGTCTATGTCTTTCTTCTTTTGAAGATCCATTTGCACCCAATGGTTTTAACACCCTCAGATGGATCTATCAAGTTCCATAATTGATTGTCATACATGGACTACATCTGTGACTTCATGGCCTCTAGCCATTACTCGGACTCTGGTCCTGAATCAGCTTCTGTATAGGTACTAGGCTCATCATCTATGAGCGATACGTCATCATCATCTGTCACGAGATACCCATATCTCTCAGGTTCACGTTGCACCCTATCAGATTCGCGAGAGACTTGTGTACTTTGAACTGGCTCTTCAACTGATTGTTGAGCCTATTTAGTTTCCATCGATGAAGCAATGTCTTATTGTTCTTCTCGAGTTTCCTCAAGTGTTACTCTTCTCTCACTGTCTATTTTGGAAATAATCCCTTTATAAAAAGACAACATTTCGAGCAACAAATACTTTGTTCTCTACGGGTTTATAAAAGTAATATCTTTTAGTTGCCTTAGGATATCCCACAAATAAACATCTTTCAGATCTGTTTGCCAGTTTGTCAAACACTTGGCTCCTTACGAATGCTTCACAATCCCATATCTTCATAAAAGACAAGTTTGGTCTCTTACGAGTCCCTTTCTCAAATGGTGATTTTCAACTACTTTAGATGGAACACGGTTAAGGGTGAATGCTACTGTTTCTAAGGCGTGGTCCCAAAATTATAATGGAAGCTCTGTTCGAATCATCATGGATCGAACCATATCTAATAAAGTTCGATTCCTCCTCTTGGACACTCCGTTATGTTGAGGTGTTCTAGGAGGAGTAAGTTGTGAAACAATTCTACAACTCCTAAAATGATCATCCAATTCTTGGCTCAAGTATTTTCCACCTCGATCCGATCAAAGGGCTTTAGTTGTCTTGCCAAGTTGATTCTGTACTTCACTCTGGAATATTTTGAGCATTTCAAAAGATTCATGTTTATGCTTCATAAGATAAACATATCCATACCGGCTAAAATAATCGGTAAATGTGATGAAGTATTGGTATCCGCCTCTGGCATGAGTGCTAAGAGGTCTACATACATTAGTATGTACTAGGCCTAATTGATCACTAGCCATTTGTCCATGATCGATGAAAGGATTCTTCGTCATCTTGCCCAATAAACAAGATTCACATGTCCCATATGATTCATAGTCAAAAGAGTCTAAAAGTCCATCGTTATGGAGTTTAGAAATGCGTTTAACATTTATGTGACCAAGTGGACAGTGCCATAAGTAAGTCGGATTAGAATCATTGAGCTTAGGTTTCTTGGTTGCAATATTATAGACTTCCAAAGTGTTGGACTCATCTAGATCAATATTGTAAAGGCCAATATATAACTTTGCAGTACCATAAAGCAAGTCATCAAAAAAAATACGAATAATCTTATTCTTAATAAGAAAATTGTAACCTTCACAATCTAATGTAGAAACTGAAATAATATTCCTATTCATATTAGGAACATAATAAAAATTGTTCAAAAATAACAAAAGCCCATTGGGTAAAACTAGATCACAAGTTCCTACGGCTAGTGCAGCAACTCTCGCTCCATTGCCGACTCTTAGATCCACTTCCCCTTTCTTCATCACTCTACTGCTTCTAAATCCCTGCACATTTGTACAAATGTGAGATCCACATCCAGTATCTAATACCCAGGAGTTAGAATAGATACGTTAACTTCTATAACAAATATACCTTTGGCAGTCTCACTACCCTTGGTACGCTTTAGCTCTTCCAAGTAAACCTTGAAATTTCTTTTATAGTGTCCTGGTTTATCGCAATCATGGCAATTTTTATCTTTGAGAGCTTTAGGCTTGAAATCCGGCTTAGTAGGGTCTTTAGATTGGGCAACTTTTGCCTTACCCTTGCCCTTGCCTTTGTTCTTGAAGGACTTCCCTTTGCTTACCATCAGCACGTGGCTTGGTTTCTTCTTAATATTCTGCTCAGCCGTTTTAAGCATCCCATGCAACTCAGCAATGGACTTCTCCATCTCATTCATATTATAGTCCATAATAAACTGACCAAAACTATCGGGCAATGAGTTTATGATCACATCCGTAGAGTGCTCCTTATAAAGTGGAAACCAAGCCTATCAAGATGATCAATATATCCTTTCATCTTGAGCACATGAGCGCTGACAGATGTCCCGTCAACCATCTCGCAGGCATACAAGGCTTGAAAGGTCTCATACCTTTCTTTCCTAGCGTGCTTCGAGAAAGTTTCCATGAGGTGAGCATTAAGCTCATAAACTTCCATTTCTTCTAGATTCTTCTGAAGTTCTGGACAAATGGTAGCCAACATAAGACAACTGACATCAATGGAATCATTACAATGTTTCTTCCATTTCTCTATTGTTGCTTTGTTAGCATTGTCAGTAGGCTCATCGGGAATTTCTTCCTCAAGAACTATTATCAAGCTCCTTATCCAATCTAGATAGTTGCTGCCGCTTTCTTTGAGCTTGTCCTTCTCAAGGACGGATCGCAGTGAAATGGTGGATGCGTTGTTTGATGCCATTCTATTATCTACAAAGTTCATATGCAAAGTATTTAGTCACATTTTATTTCTCGAAAAAATACTCCCACTAAAATAAAATGCCCTCAATTTTACAACATTTGTAATTTTAGTGGGCTAGGACCACATTTTGCACAATTCTAAACTCAGCTTTGGCATGATGCCTAGAATTGAGCTACTTTAGGTGGATAAATCTTTATCGATTACATCACATGTAACTCTTAGATTATACTTATGAGATTTGGCATCTTATGCCCAAGCATGTCATAATCCCATCTTATGCCTTAAGGTTCAAAACTCTTTTGAATTCTTAGTACAAGTAATGTTGGGATTCGGTGCCTAAAACAAAGACCCAGCAGAAGCGGTAAAACAAAAATTAATTCGATCCGAATCCCTATGAGGATCGATCAATCTACGTATATAGGAATATGAAATGAAAACAAGGAAGATAAGGAATCATACCCTCGTAGTCCATTGATTAAATAGTGTACTCATTGAAGATGATTCCCCAAGCTTTAAATGTTATCCACGAATCCAATCCGCTCCAAGCTCTTGGATGATCCAATGCTGAAAGCACCGCGTCTCTACTTGCCACACACCGGAGAAATGATCGAAATGACAATGCCTTGCTATCCTCCAAGGATACGGCTAGAGCAAGGTTGTAGGAGCTTGTATATTAAGATTATTACACTCTAAGTTTTTAATCTATATCTCTCTATTTTCTCCAAGAAAAATCTCAAGGACAAAATGAAGAAGAAGAAGAAGACTAGAGAAAAATAATTTTCTCTCTCTCTCACTAAACTCACAAATGAATGCTTGTATTTGGGAGAGTTAGTCTTCACTCAATATATTCTTCAACTTCACCAACCATGACCAAATCACCTCCACAATATAATAAGAGATATCAAATCTCTTAAAGTCATTTGTCTTCCATTTAAAATAGAGACAAAGACCAAGAGAGAAGGTGAGTGGAAGGGGGCGGCCATCTAGAAGGAATCAGACGAGTTCGGTTTGTTTCGGACTCCAGAGAGTCCAATCAGATAAACTCCAATTCCGTTTCGATATATTTATATCAATTAATTAATCCAATTAATTAATTATATCAAATACAAAATAATATAATTAATTTCTCCAAGAAATAAATATATCTATGAATTAAATTAATCACCCAGTATTATATTTAATTCATTAGGCCGTAAATTAATTTATCTAATAAATTAACTTAGACATCCAATGTCCAATAAATTAGATATCCAATATCTAATATTTATAAAGAGAGAACAAGCTCGATTCATTCCGTCGTCAATCCTATTGCGCGACTCGGTAGGTCCGTATCAGTTAGCAATAGGAGGAACCAAAGAGTAGTAGCACCACCTAGCCAGTCTGGCGGCCTACACTGTACCCCAACTGAGAACGGATGATTGGGATCATTCAAAAACCATTCTGTCGTGAATACCAGTATACGTATAAACCCTTATTTCAAATGTCCCGATCAAGTTATAGGGTCACGGTCAGTCAAACCCTATCTGTACTTGATGTTATGCATGAGTTAATGCAAATCGAGATCATCGAGCTCTCGTGTATCTAATACATCTAGCTCCAATGCTTTGGCCAAAGACTTATGATCTCATGTGCCAATAACCGCATAGGACATATAACCCGTTCACTAACATGAGAAAGAATTCTATCTTGGTATTCAATAGGACCTGCTACTTGCCCGTCAATATGCACGTCGAGGTTGAACCCCACCTTTCGGTTTTCGGGGTCGAACTACTCTAAAGAAAATCTTAACGTCACAAGCACATCCCTACTAAATCCTCAAGTCGAAGGTTCACGAATACCTATCACAACCTTTCAATTCCGTCATTGACTGTCCGGGAGTGAAATCCGTGTGACAAATCGATGATGAGTCGGTTCGAGTATACTAATCTCATTAGCATACCTATAACGTGTGCTCCCACTAACCATTAGTGTTCGACAGGCACTCTCCATGTCAAAGAACACGTCATACAAATCTTCACATAAACTTAACGCCCAATCAAGTTTCATCGACTTGCGAACGATTAAGTATTTAAGCTATAAACCTTTCCAGTGCCGATCTCCTTATCCAATAAGGAGGGGAATGTTTTGCTCTCAAATACACAGACTAGTTTCTATATATATATATTTACGAGTCAGGAATGCCAGTAACTACCAGTAAATAAAGAAACATACATTTGCCTTTTGATAATGATTTACATAATAACAAGTACAATGCCCTCACTCAACATCCTCTGAGTGGCATTCGAGGTCATAGTCCTAACAATATGAGTCTACTCTATGCAGCGCAATGTATCCCTTGTGAAAAAAATTCTCTTACGAGATGATACTTCCTCTCAATGTGTTTGGTACTGTTGTTAAACCTCGGCTCCTTGGCCTACGCTACAGATCCGTCGTTGTCGCAGTACAGCGGAACAGGTAGCTCAGTATATGGTATCACTTGAAGTTCTTCCAGAAACTTCTTAATCCAGAACCCTTCCTTAGAAGCCTCCGAGGCTGCTTGATACTCAGCCTGATAGGTGGAATCAGCAGTCGTGCTTTGCTTGGTGCTGCGCCAAGATACTGCTTCTCCATTAAGAGTAAATATGTAGCCAAAAGTATCGTCTTTCTGTCCTTGGAAGTCTGAATCAGTGAAGCCCATCACATCAAGTTCTCCACCGCCATACATTAGAACCATATCTCGCGTCCTTCTTAAGTACTTTAGAACGTTCTTTACGGCAATCCAATGTTCCCTACGCGGGTTTGCCTAAAACCTACTTACCACGCTCATAGCATGCGCAATGTTAGCTCTCATACACAACATAACATACATAAGGCTACCCACGACCGAAGCATATGGTATATTACTCATTTCCTTTCATTGTTCCTCACTTTGAGAATACATCTTCGAGGAGAGTTTTATTCCATATCGCATCGGTAGGAACCCTCTTTTAGAATCATATATCTTAAATCGCTTTAAGATTTTATCTATATAGAGGGCTTGGGAAAGACCTATCATTCTCTTCTCTCTATCCCAGTAGAGCCGAATACCAAGAATATAAGTAGCTTCTCCCAAGTCTTTTATGGAAAAATTAATCGAAAGCCAAGCTTTTACAGAACTAAGCATTCCCACATCATTTCCTATTAGTATAATGTCATCTACATATAGTACTAAGATTGCAATCTTGCTCCCACTAACCCTCTTGTATACACAAGGTTCCTCTTCATTTTGCACGAAGTCAAACTCTTTGACTGCCTCGTCAAAACGAAGGTTCCAACTACGCGAAGCTTGCTTCAGTCCATAAATGGAATGCTGAAGCTTGCACACTTTCTAATATCGACTTTGAACACAAAGCCTTTAGGCTACTCCATATAGATTTCCTCCTCGAGGAATCCATTTAGGAAAGTCGTCTTTATGTCCATTTGCCATATCTCATAATTGTGGTATGCAGCTATAGCAAGAATCATGCGAATAGACTTGATCATGGCTACGGGCGAGAAGGTATCATGGTAATCGATCCCTTCCTTTTGGGTATAACCCTTTGGCACAAGCTTAGCCTTATAGGCATCAAACTTTCCATCCCCATCAGTCTTTCTCTTATAGATCCACTTGTTCCCAATAGGCACTATGCCATCGGGACAGTCTACTAGAATCCAGACCTGATTGATATGCATCGAGTCTATCTCAGCTTTCATAGCTTCACATCATTTCGCAGAGTCTACATCCACCATCGCTTGATCATAGGTCGTTGGGTCGGTCTCTTGGCTATCACCTGGAACCTCATGGAGACCCAGCTCCTCCAGGTGCACAAGGCCATACCTCTTAGGTAAATGAGACACCCTACTAGAACTACGAGGTGGTTGTACTTGTGTTTCAGAAGGTTTGGTTCCAACTTCTTGTACAGGTGTCTCCTGAGGGGTTTCATTGTATTCTTCCAAAGAAATACTTATACCTGCTCCACCTTCCTGAATGAATTCATATTCCAGGAAGTGTGCTTGCAAAGCAACAATGATCTTTTAATATTCGAGCATGTAGAATAGATAACCCATCATCCCAGATGGGAATCCAATGGAATGTCCCTTCACGGACCTCGCTTCCAACTTTTCCACCTTAGTCTTTTTGACATATGCGGGACATCCCCAAATCCTAATGTGATTAAGACTTGGTTTCCTGCCCTCGCACATCTCATGTGGAGTTTTAGGAACGGATTTGGAAGGACATCTGTTCAAGATATAAGCAGCAGTCAGGAGTGCATACCCCTATATGTAAATCGGTAAATCAGTATAGCCTAGCATAGAACTGACCATGTTCAACAAGGTCCGGTTCCTTATTTCTGACACACCATTTAACTGAGGAGTACTTGGAGGTGTTAGTTGTGATACTATTCCATGTTCTTTTAGGAACTCATCAAACTCCGTACTCATATACTTGCTACCTTGGTCCGACTGAAGTGCTTTGATATGATAACCAGTTTGTTTTTCGACTAGGGCCTTAAATTCCTGGAATTTCTCAAAGGCCTCGGATTTATGTTTCATAAAGTATACATAACCATACCTAGTATGATCATCTGTAAATGTAATTAAATACTGATATCCATAACGTGCTGCTTCCAAAGCACCACATATGTCGGTATGGATTAATACTAGTTTATCAGCGGCTCTTTCAAAAGTCCCTGTGAAAGGGGACTTAGTCATTTTGCCTTTAAGGCAAGATTCACAGATAGGAAATGGATTCGATTCCAATGGACCCATAAGTACATCTTTTTGCATTTTGTAGACCTTGGTCTGACCAACATGACGAAGTCTAAGATGCCATTTCAAAACTTGATTAGTTTCATCCCTACCACGCTTCCTAGTCATAATATTCACAACGACTTTGTTACTAAGGTTTAGATGATACAGTCCATTTAACAATGTAGCAGTCCCCAGCTCCAGGATTCCTACTTTGTTCCAGATCCTGATTCATGGTACAAATATGAGAACTAGCACCTGAATCCAGTATCCAAGAAGTAGAAAATACAGTAGCAGAACAATTTGTTTCCAAAACTAAAAGTTATGTACGTGAAGTGCCATGCAGAATGGGACAGTATCTAGCCCAGTGGCCCAGCTCACCGCATTTGAGACAAGCGTCCTTCTTCTTGCTCTTCGGAACCATCGGGGTCTTGCCCTTACCCTTAAGGTCCTTGACTTGTGGTCCCGTCTGCTTTTTGGTCTTTTTCTTCTTATTCTTAGACCTCCGAGGTCTAGAAGAAATCACAAGGGCAGACTCCTTCATCCGCGGAGTCTTCATATGAGACTGAGCGATCACGAGTTTGTTCATCACCCCTGCTAAGTTGCACGCAATCTCATTGCAGTTGAAATTCATTAGAAACTGTGAGAAGGAATCAGGGAGAGACTGTAGGATAAGGACGGTCTAAAGAGAAGTATCCATCTTAAAATCAAGAGCCTCCAATCTCTCTATCATAGAAATCATTTTGAGGACGTGGTCCCCAACCTTCTCACCTTCCTTCATCCTAGCACCGAACAGTTGCTTGGATATCTCATATCTAGCAGTTCGACTGTGCTCACCATCAAGCTTGGTTAAGTGAGATAAAATCTGCCTAGTAGAAGACATTTTCTCATGAGCTCTCTGAAGCTCATTAGACATAGAAGCCATCATGTAAGCACGGAATTTTACGTCATCCTTAACCCACTTTTCGTGGGTTTCAATCTCTTCCTGATTGGCTCTTGTCTGCACCGGAGGCGCCGGAATGTCCGTCTCCAAGATGTATCCCAGTGCCTCTATACTGAGGAATATCATCAGATCGCGGAGCCAGTCCACAAAGTTAGGTCCGATTAGGGTGTTCTTTTTGAGTAGAATTGCGAGTGGGTTCATTGTCATATTGAGAGTTATGTACGTCTGCATTAAGTATAACACATTAATCTGTGACTTTGTTCAATTATGATATGAGTATAGTATTAAGGTCTTTTCTATTCTTTAATCCAGCTCCCATTATTTTTATCGGAATAACACACTCCCATGTGAAATCCAGAAGTATCATTCGCTCTACTTCATAGTGGTGATAGAGTTCTTTATAAATCTTAATAGAGGGCAACCGAACAGGTTTCTAGTCTATTAATTTTCATAAAGTGGTGTCCAACACCAACCCATCTAATAGATGATTCGATCTTCTTTTTCCCCTTGTTCACTCCCCTCAACCTATACGGTTTCTATGGTTCTTGAACAAGTTAAGTTTATACCATCGACATAAATCTGTTTCACAATTGAATCTTATCCGGCAACCGAACAGGTTTCTAGGGATAAAATTTGCTCCAACCGAAGGAATCCAATGTGCTCTCGGTAATTTATCCATCCTCCCGAACGACTATCCTGATAACTCGGAAGCATAACACTTCCGGTTTGGATTTCAATTTTCCAAAAGCTCGATGGAAGGAAGGAAAACCTTGAAACCTTTTAAACTTAATAATTTGTCGTGGGATAATTTTCACGATTAATGTTACACTCTGCACATTAATTCATTTAAGCGCGTTTGAGCATTCATACCATATGAATAAACATTCACAACCTAGTTTCTACCAACATGACCGTTCCTAGAATCAAAAACTCTGTAATCTAATTAAAAGTCTTCGGCCTTGAATCATCATCTTCTCAAACGGATCTTCCTCCGGTCTTCGTCATTACATATAAATTTTACATTGAAAAATTGCATCCTAGATACAAGTATTTCTAGTAAAATAAATAGGCTCAAAATGGCCTTTACAACCCAATCGAATAAAACCGAATGATTCAAAACTAAGTCCATGAACCACATCCCCATTCAAAAGCATTCATCCAACAAATACTAAATAAATGGATACAGCATATAAATATATATTGATCCAATCAATAAATAGAATTGATCCAATCAATTCACACAATCGGTAATATGAAAACGTTCAAAATAATTCGGTCACCAGCAAGCATTCCAATCAATCAGATTTCTCTTATAAAATGAAATACCACAAATCATTTTAATCATATTAAATCCAATTTAACATGCCGGAGATTAATTTTTTGGAATACATGGAAAAATTGAGCCGGACGAAACTGCCTGTCCGACACAGCCCGTACCGATTGGCACAGTCGGGTTACCCCGACAGTCCCTGTTGGGATAAATAACCCAGTTCGATGTTTTGATAACCTGCCAACATACAGCAAGGTGTCAACCTGGCAACATACAGCAAACCTTCATGTTGCCATCATACAACAACAGAGTCATATAATGCCAAGTATGGAAGCTGTCCTTTCATACAGATTACAAGCTGCTTAAATACAGCTACAACATTATGTTGGATACAGCAAGCAAAGCTGTAAGTATTGAGATCTTCAAATACTTATCCAAACAGGACAAGACCGTTCAGGACGGAATCTACTTTATCAATAAAGTCAAGTCCCATTTGAAAAGAAGTATTTAAATACTGAAATGATCAAGTATTTAAATACTAATACCGGCAGAGATCTTCAGACAACGCAAAATATGGATCTTGGTCTACACAAGTCAACCATCCAGTTGGAACAGATTTTTGCTCAATGGATCTTTCTCAACGGATCTATTCCAAAAGCTATATATATCCCGAAGATTGAAGATCAGCATATAGAATATATACCAAGAGAATACTTGAACATTTACGAACGAAGAACTATACTCGAGCTTTCACAAGTATTCAAACTAAGATATACTGAGATTCCACAAGATCCTCTAAAGAGCAATAATCTTTCTTCAAGCAAACTGCCAATCATGAGAGAAGAAATATATAAGTGCTCATCCCTGAACAACACATCATCAGCCTAAAGCTCAAGAAAGTCAAGCTGTTGTTCAACCAACGTTCTTACATTGAAGAAAACCATCATCCCTGTGTGGACTGAGAAAACCTTGCTTTTCCTGAACTGTGTGTGACGGATCTGCATTGTAGAGACGAAGCTTTGGAACTGTGTGTGAAGAAGCTAGTCAAGTGTTAGCCTTAATCAATCTGTGTGAACGGTTGAAAGCTACGATCTTTGTATCAATCTGTGTGAACGATACAAGGATAGGTTTAATTATAAATACGTAGTTTTGTACGCAGTATTTATAATAAACTTTTACTCCTGTGTGGAGAACCAGTGGACATAGAGGGGTTTACCTCAAACCACTTTAAGTCTTGTGTTATTTACCTTTTGCATTTACTGTTTTAATAATTGTGATTATTTTAAGTATGCACTTCATACCTAGTTGTTGTATTTACAGCAACTTACTGCTACAAGACTTTCGCTGTGCACTCTAACTTAAAAATCGTACAGCTTGTTGCTTAAACACTTTCCAAGTTGCATTCTGTATACTTAGTGGACAACAAGTGGTATCGGAGCGTTTGATTGTAAAAAGAACCAGTCGTATTTTTGATCGAATCAGATCCTAAAATCATTTATTTTAGTAAAACAGTCGTTTTCTTTCCTATATTCTCATATGGATACATCAATGATCAATAAAGTTCCTATGTTTTCTATTAACGAGTTTGACGACTGGAGAATTAGGATGGAGGCTCATCTTGCAGAAATGCACGAAGAGAAGATTTTTGTTATACAGGATGGCCCTATAAAGATCATGAAGGTAAATCCGGCCCCAAGAATTGAAGGCCAAGCTCATGCCGAGATGCTCGAGAAAGAGCGCGAACAATGGACTTCTGATGATCGAAAGCGTGCCAACCTCGACAACATTGCTAAGAACGCGTTATTTGTCACTCTTGACAAAGGTACGTTCTCAAAGGTAAAGAGCTGTAAATCCGCCAAGGATATATGAGATAAACTCAAGTTAATTTGTGAGGGAACTGAGTTCTCAAAAGAAAACAAAATTTCAAAATTGACTCAGCAATTTGAATCTTTTGAAATGAAACAAACTGAAACACTTGAGGAACTTGACCTCGGATTCACTGGCATTGTTGGTGAACTTGAAGCGTTGGGCAAGATTTATACCCAAAAGGAGAAGAACCTAAAAATTTTCAGATCTCTCCCTGCCCGATGGGACATTAAGACCACAGCTATGCGTGTGTCGTGCAATCTTAATGAAATATCTACTTTTGATCTCTTTTCTGACCTTAAAGCATTTGAGTATGATATAGACAGGAGAGAGAAAGCTGAAGAATCTCCCGCAAGGACTACAACACTAGTCGCTGTATCCAACAGAAGGCATAGCATGCCCAACTCATCAAAGCCTACTCAAAAGAATGCTGACAGCGACGACGACATCCTGTCACAAGATGAAATGGTGCTCCTCATGCATAAGTTCAAGAAGTTCATCAAGCAGTCGGGAAAGACTCTATACAGGCCCAAGCCTGTTCACAAGGTAAGTGCCGAAACTTCTTCTGGTGATGCTAACCTGTGTTATAATTGTAGGAAACCAGGACATTATGCTAACAAATGTCCTCATCCCAAAGTTCAAAGGTTGCCGGAAGCCGAGCAACAGGAAAAAGATGAAAGAAGACGTGCTTGGAAAAACAAGCTCAAGGCCCTGATTGGTGAATCAGAAGCCTCCCCCGCATCAACAAAGTCCGAAGAATGTCTTCAGGTAGTCACTGACAGTGACTCGTCAGATGATGAATTTGAAGATAAAGCCTATATGTGCTTTATGGCCAAAGACATACCGAAAGATGAAGATAGTAAGCTCAACCTCAATTACTCCTACCAATGCATCTCATACCTTTGTAAACATGATGAATGGGTTTAAGAACATTCAAAAGGCCCATGAGACATTGATAAATGAAAATATGCAGTTCCAACTTTCTAATTAAGAGCTGAGGGAAGAAAACGACTTGCTGAAAGTAAATTACGAAAATATGTCTATTGATTGTGAAAACAACAAAGTAGATTACAAAAAACTCATGGAGAGCAATTATCAACTTGCTCATGAACTAAGTGAGGCTAAATCTCACAGTGAAAGCAAGACAAATGATTTCGTTCTGCTTCAAGCCAAAGTAAAAACTCTCGAAAAACGAGAAGGAGAACTTGAGACCATTCTGAAATCTTTGGATAAATCATCTAAAAGAATGGAAGAAATTCTAAGCACTGGGCAACATGCTCATGATAAGAGTGGCTTAGGATACAACTCATTTTCGAATAAAGGAAAAACTAGTACTATGTTCGTCAGGGGTGTGGATCCCATTCCTGTATCGGAAGAAATCCCGAGTCCTGTGAAGGAACCTGTTGCACCGGGAACAACAAAGGCTGCCATTCCGCCACCACAATCATATTCCAGACAGCAGAATCCTCATCCATTCAGACCTGTAAGGCGTACCCAACAGCATGCTCCCTGAGCATATCAACAGCGCCAACAGCCGTTCAGAAAGAAGGCTGTATCCAAATATCAAAGGCCCGCATGGCATTACTTTCAGTACAGCATGGCTAGGTATTAGATACAGGAGCCTCATTATCCCTCGCGAAAGCAGGTATCCGCACAATATCAGTAACAGCTTTGGGAATCCAACTGGAGACCCAGAAGGCAAGCTGTAAGGCCGAAGAAAATGGCTCCACCTCCAAGAAGGCATTCGTACTGGGTTAATAATAATAACCCTGAATTTTTCATGTATAATGATTGTCATGGTTACAACGACTAAGTGCTTGCCCCACGTAGACATCGCAACTATGGACCCAAAGCATCCTACAGTAAACCTATTCGTGTCAGGAAAATATGGGTACCTAAAGGCACTGACATCCATGGACCCTACAATCAAAGGGGACCTAAATCTACTTAATTTATTTGCATACAGGACATCTTAGAGAAGGACATCTGGTACTTCGACAGTGGATGTTCTCGGCATATGACAGGAGACAAAAGCAAGCTGTCAGATTACGTAGAAGGTCGCAGTCCAAAAGTGCGCTTCGGTGATAATTCTAAAGGAAGAACAAGAGGGAAAGGAACCCTGCTTGTAGGAAAATTCAAAGTCACCGATGTAGCTTATGTTGAAGGCTTACAATACAATCTACTTAGTATTAGACAGTTATGTGACAAACAGTTCTCGGTGAAATTCTATATAGATCATTGTAGAGTCAAGAACATCCTAACCAAAGAAGTTGTGCTCACACGAAGCAGATCAGGTGATATGTATATTGCTGACTGGATGCCTACGAGCTTCACAATTCCTTGTTTTGTTGCCAAAGACACTACATATTTAAGCTGGATATGGCATAAAAGGATGTCTCACATCAATTTCAAGACGATCAACAAGCTCGCTCGACAGGGAATGGTTAGAGGTTTGCCCGATGTGTCATTCAAAAAGGACAGTGTTTGTGGAGCCTGTCAGAAAGGCAAACAAATTCAAACTACCCTAAAAAGCAAATCCTACCTTTCCACTCACAGAGTTTTGGAAATGCTACACATGAATCTATACAGTCCTATAGACCCGGTAAGTTTGGGAGGTAAGAAATACTGTGTCGTTATTGTTGATGACTTTTCCAGGTATGCTTGGACAATCTTCCTGAGCAAGAAGAAGGAAACCGCATAAAAGTTGCCCGAGCACCTGAAGAAACTTCAAAATGAGAAAGGGTTGAGTATCTTTTCCATTCGTTCCGATAGAGGTACGGAATTCACAACCACTTTATAGAGCAATACTATTCAGAAAATGGGATACAGCACGAATACTCAGCTTCCCAAATGCCTCAACAAAATGGTGTTGACGAGCGAAAGAACAGGATGGTAAAAGAAGCAACAAAGACCATGATTGCCGCAAGTAAGTTGCCACAACGTTTGTGGGGCGAAGCCACCAATACAGCGTGCTATACACAAAACCGCTGTATCATCAACAAGCACCACAACAAAACAGCATACGAGGTATGGAACAACAAAACTCCATTAGTTTCGTACTTTCACATTTTTGGATGCAGATGTTATGTTTTGAACAACGGGAAAGATCAACTTAGAACCTTCGATGAGAAATTGGATGAAGGGATATTTATAGGATATTCCTCTGTCAGCAAAGCTTACAGGATCTTTAATAAAAGGAAGCTAACAATTGAGGAATCAGTACATCTAGTGTTCAACAAACCTCATCATGATCCTACAGGAGTAAAAGATCTCACTCAGAATATCCAACAACTCACCATTGATAACCTTAAAACTCCTATAGAGTATTTTGTTGACTCAGAAATCAACCCCACAGCTGTAAGAACTGAAGTAGATGATGTCGATGCTGTACAAGCTGAAGCGGAAACTACAGCAACTCAAGATACAGTACGGGACGACGAATTATAACCCGACAGAAGATGGTTGAAAGATCACCACAAGAGCTGATCATTGGAAACATTGATGCTGGAGTTTCAACCCGTATGAGAATACAGAGTACACAAGAAAATGTACTATGTGCGCAAGAACCTGAGTCTGAGATATCTCCATTTCCTGTATGGAAATCTCAATCTGAACTTAGACGACTTAATATGTGCACTATTGCTGTACTCTTAGCTCAATCTGAACATGTTTCTGCCAAAGAAGCTCTATACAATTCTCATTGGATTACATCTATGGAAGAAGAGATTAATGGTTTCGAAAGAAACAATGTATGGTATCTTGTACCTAGACCTATGCATCAATCCGTAATTGGAACCAAATGGGTATTTAGAAACAAGAAGGATAGAAATGGACTCATTATCAGAAATAAATCCCGACTACTCGCCCAAGGCTACAGACAGGAATAAGGCATCGACTACGATGAAACATTTGCCCCTGTAGCCAGACTAGAAGCCATCAGGATATTTTTAGCCTTTGACACCCATAAGAGCTTTATTGTATATCAAATGGACGTCAAGAGTGCATTCCTGAATGGAGACCTTGCCGAAGAAGTCTATGTTGAACAACCACTAGGGTTTGTCAACATAGAAGGCGGATACCTCGTATACAGGCTAAGGAAAGCGTTGTATGGACTTAAGCAAGCACCTAGAGCGTGGCGTGAGACCCTGTCCCTGTATCTAACCGATAATGGATTCGAGAAAGGTGTTGTGGACAAGATCTTATTTAAAATACAGGAAGGTGATGACCTCCTAATGGTTCAAATATATGTAGATGATATAATATTTGGTTCAACTAACCTTGCTTTATGTCAAAGGTTCTCTCATCTCATGCAAAGTAAATTTGAAATGAGTATGATGGGAGAACTTAGTTATTTCCTAGGATTGCTGGTAAAGCTGTTGCCTATAGGTTTATTCATCAATCAGGAAAAATACAGCGAGGAGCTTCTCAACAAGTTTGGAATGAACACTTCCAAAACATCGTCAACCCCCATGAGCACTTCCGTGCAAATTAGTGCTGACGAAGCTAGAAATCCGGTTGATCAATCACTCTACAGGAAGCTTATTGGCTTACTCCTGTACCTAATGGCTAGAAGGCCTGATATCCAGTTTACTGTAGGAGTGTGTGCGCGATATCAAGTAGCACCTAAAGAATCACACTTCACAACAGCCAAACGAATCCTGAAATACATAAAAGGAATAGTCGATGTAGGACTATGGTATCCTAAGAAAGGCGGATTCAATTTAGTTGGCTACAGCAACTCGGATCTCGGAGGCTGCAAGCTAGATAGGAAAAGTAAAAACAGTACTTGTCACTTTCTTGGACCTAGACTTGTATCTTGGTTCAGTAAGAAGAAATTGGCAAACTCGCTTTCCACGGCAGAATTAGAATACTACGCTGCTGGTAGTTGCTGTATGCAGATCCTATGGATGCAACAACAACTGTCAGATTATGGAATTGAAGCCAAAGAAACACAGATTATTTGCGATAGCACGAGTGCCGTTGCAATAACGCACAACCCTGTACTGCACTCGCGCACAAAGCACATCAATATGAAGCATCACTTTATTAGGAATCACGTTGAGAACAAAGATGTTCGGATCGAGAAAGTTCATACAGATATCCAGTTAGCCGACATCTTTACCAAACCTCTTAGCACAACAAGATTATGTATGCTTCGACAAGAATTGGGATTGCTACAGCTTGACGCCCTGTAAGTTTTTAATGCTTTCACTCAACAATTGAGGGGGAATGCTGTAAGACCCACGAATACAATATCCACCATTAATTATCTGTACACTCAGGCATTCCAACAGCACTGTAGGATAACGAAGACAATTTTTCCTACTGCTGATGTGTGCATTAATTAAGGGGGAATACAATATGACCCATGAATACAGTATTAATCCAAAAATTATTATATGTAATTGAATCCTGCATGTACCTTTTAAGGGAGAACGCTGTATTTTCACGGATACAGCACATACTGTGGAAAATCAATTAATAATATACTTATATGATATTCCGTTTTAAAAACAATTTTTAGTCCACGTGCCTTGTTATTATATCAAACGTTTTTGCAATAAATGATTTACATAACATCTGGACTATTTTATATCAAACACCGTGATGTTTTAAAATTATTTAATACTTTTCACCATCATTTCGGGCAATAAGGAAGATGAAACGACAGATGTGGGACCTGGTATCAATTCAAAATCGGATGGATAAGATATACCTGTTACACTCTGTCCATCCTAATCGTTCATTTAAAATGACGGTTCCCATCCCTTAAATATGGCCGTTCATTGTTTGCAAAAACCCTAAAGACTTCCACCTCCCACACACATATATAAGGACTGTATCGTGCTCCCATCGACTTTTACGCTTCTGCAAATCAAACTGTCTAGAGCATACAACCTATATTGCATTCTGCAAACTTTCTGCACTTGTTCTTTGTATTTTCTTTGCTAACTCTTATCTTCAGAAAAATGGCATCATCGCAAACTTCCTCTCAATCGATGAAGAAGAAGGAAACCATCATCGAAGGATGTTTGTTTGTCCGATCCATCATCATAGAGCGTATCAAAGCTGAAGGAGATGGTCTTGAAAGAATGGAGCGTGTCATCTCCAGAATCAAGCAGCAGAGCTTGTATCGCCTTGGAAGCCAACACCTAGATCTCTATGATGAGCGCATCGTTGAGGAATTTTACTTCGATGCGTCTGTGAAATTGCTCTCTTTGAAGAATGGAGGCGATGTGTGTGACATCACTGCCACCGTCCGCGGAGTCCAACTTTACATTGACCATTCTCTTCATGGAAATCTGTTCAGGCTACCTTCTGATGGCCTGAATCTGGAAGACCTTGAGACCTTCGGGTCATAGGATCTTTTGGCTACCTATTGGGGCTTGTTTACCGGCAATGCCTCAGACAGGAACATGCACCCTTCTTGTCACAAGAAGCGTTTCTGTCTCCCTTATGTGTATTTGCATAACTTTTGCTGCCGTGTTGTTGAGAACAGGACCGGCACATTCAAGATGTGCACAAACCTGCAGTTCAGAATGATGGTCGCTATAATGTCTGGTGAAAAGAGCAACTGGAGTCAAGTTGTTCTGAAGAGGCTGCATGAAGAAATTTTAAAGCCAGTCTCTCAGAAGAAATCGTTTGGGCTATTTCTGAATTCACTTCACATGAAGAGTGGCGTGCCGCAATCTCATGGTGCAAAGAAGATCGGTTCCGGAAAATTTATTGGTGGGACCAAGCCCACAGTGTTCAACAAGGATCGTCTTCTTGCCGATCGACCCCATATCAACTCAATGCCGACCTTTGATAATCCAAGGGATATCACAGGAAGGATTGCCGACGAAGAGAAATCGCACAAAAAGAGAAAAAGGAGCGTGTATGAAAGTGCGTCACCACTCACAGTGAAGAAGAAGCTGAAGAAAGATTGAAAAACAAAGGTCACAGTGACGCAATCGGCCACCCCCATCGAATTTTTGCGGTGCAACCTACAGTACAACACCCACAGGGCGAAACCCCTATGGAAGAAACAGCTGCTGCACACTGTGTAGATCCCGAGCCTATGGCGGCTATGACGGATGAACAACCGTTTGCCAAAGTTGAAGGAACTGGTGAATCATCTTCATTCACTGAGATAAAAGCCACATCTCCTGTTCGGTATTCCACACCCGTACAGAATCCCTCTCCCATCAGGGTCCCAACCCCTGTTAGGGATCCCTCTCCAGCACAGGATCCCACACCTGTCGAGGACCCCATGCCGATAGCAAACCCATGTGCTGTTTGAAGTCCCTCCCCATCAGTACTCATTAATGACACCCTGTTTCAGTTGCAGGTCGAACAAGCCTTTGAACGTTTCGTTCATTGGAAGTCGTATAGAGTGGCACCCTATGACACCTTGTACCATTAGAGCGAATGGAAGGACGAAGAAGCCTTCATTTTGGACGTCACAGATTGTCAGGATATCCATTTGCTGATCCAATGGGACAACAAGTTTTGTCACGAGCTCATCTCTAACTGTATTATGGCGAAGGAGAAGGCCCGCCTCATGGGAAAATCCAAATCAACTGACTCACCTTCACAAAGTCCAAAATCAGATCATGACTCAGATGACGATGACGACGCCTTTTAGGTAGGTCTGAGAATGAGTCGTGAGGAAAGCCAAGACCAAGAATTGTCAAGAAAATCTAACCAACAGGGTCAAGGCACTTCCACCCAACAACATTCTCCACTCCAACCACAAGAAACTGTTAATGACAGCGAGGAATCAGTCCCTCCTGTCACCGAACCTGTCACCACCCATCAGGATGACCAGACCCGCGCCATCCCGCAAGAGGAATCAGTCCCTCTGCCGGAGCAGGCGGACGCTGAGAGATAGCAGGAGGAATCAATCCCTCCTGTACCTCTGTCTACCACATCTATCCCGGAACAGGAGGATTCAGTCCCCCCTGTTACCGCGCCAACATCTGATGCTCCCGCACCTTCACCTGTAATGGAATCCGATGACAGTTTTATACCTGAGGATATTTAACTCGAGTCACATCCTCATGTGGCTTTGAGACAGTTGAACGGATCTGAAGACTTCTCCAAGACCGACTCTCCCAGGACCATCGAGAAGAACGAGCAACTGCATGTTTTAGGCCGATAAACTGTCTTCCTACAGGATGCTGTAAATGCCTTGCTTGCTGTTGAAAAGGAAATTGATTGGTTATATCAATCCGCCATTGAATAAATGACCGGTATGAGGCACGAAGTTTCCAAAGTGGAAGAAGCCTTCCGTATCTTGCCCACCATCTTCAAACAGGCCCTTAACCAATTTCAATAGCGACAGGAGCATATCCTGAAGGAAGAACAGGAAAAGCTTCGCATTTCTGAGGCCACGATAGCATATGCTCTCATTGAATCCGGTTCCCGGCTTCGAGCACATGACAAAAAGATTCAAGATATGTCGCAGGTGCTCAACTCCCTAGTTGATAAAATGTCAAGTTTTGAGACCAAACAGGATGATGCACTAAAAATCCTGGAATGCTTGGATGAAAAGGTCTCGTATCTTTATGAGGCCAAAAATGGGGAAGAGTCGAGGGAAGCCGCAAATAAGTGAAGAGAAGATAAAGAAAAATAATTGGGATTGGATGCTCCTCCTGAAGTCAGCATTAGTTCTGCGATCAACCGATTGGCCATGCCTGCACAAGGGTATAGGGTTTCTGGTTCTCGTCCAGAGTTCCACAATCCCAACATTCCCTGGAAAAACAACATGCAGAAGCCCTCGGAAATCCGTTTGCCATCTAACCGCCATCATACAGCAGACGAAGTAAAGGAATGGAGGAAGAATGAACTGATGAGGTACTTCGTAAAACTCATCAGGGAGTCCGTCCTCTTCAACAAGTATCATACTTTGGCAGAGGCTGTGGAGGAATTCGCGAGAATGCGGAAGAAGGAAAGCTACCCCTGCAAATGGAAATGAAATTCAAGCACCGAAAAGGAGATCGGATTACCCACCCTGAAGACTAGATCCTTGCCTTCGATAAATCAAGTAAAGGAAGAACGATCTACTTCGATCGAGGCAATGATTCCCTACAGCATTGGTGGAAGGAAACCGAGAACGATCCTGACCGGAGGCCATGGAGACATGCTACTTACAGGAGTTAGCTTGTAGGATCCAATTCTATATCTCTTCTTTAAAATATTCTAATCCTTGCTCATCATCAATAAAAATATGATTTTTGCCTTGAAAGATTACAACTCGTGATCTACGTATTTGTTTACTGTTTGATTACGATTCCAAATTAGTTTTGCTGTATACAAGTATGAAACTTGTTTAGTACATAAGCTGTAAGAACTTGTCTGCGAACAGTTCATAGATTAAGTTGTATTCAACTAGATTACACTGTAAGATTGTGCATGCGCGTCAATCATAAGTTTAAGATGTAATACTCTTTCCTTTCAAAGTTGAACTCGCCAGCGAGCAGTTCATTGTGTTAAGATTGATTGCTGAAGGCCAGAACATTCGACAGAAGATCAAGAACACTGCTCTCCTGTAAGATGTTTCAAAAAGGTTTCGACATAAAGGTTTTGGCATCATCAAGAAGATTTGGCGAACATCAGGATGCTTCAAAGAAGAATTGGCAATTATCAAAAAGGGGGAAATTGTTGGGATTATTTAACCCTATTCGATGTTTTGATAACCTGCCAACATACAGCAAGGTATCAACCTGCCAACATACAGCAAACCTTCATGTTGCCATCATACAGCAACAGAGTCATATAACGCCTAAGTATGGAAGTTGTCCTTTCATACAGCAAACATTCCATACAAGCAAACATTCTATACAAGCTGCTTAAATACAGCTACAACATTATATTGGATACAGCAAGCAAAGCTGTAAGTATTGAGATCTTCAAACACTTATCCAAACAGGACAAGACCGTTCAGGACGGAATCTGCTTTATCACTAAACTCAACTCCCGTTTGAAAAGAAGTATTTAAATACTGAAAGGATCAAGTATTTAAATACTAAAACCGACAGAGATCTTCAGACAACGCAAAATCCGGATTTTGGTCTACACAAGTCACCCATCCAATTGGAACGGATTTTTGCTCAACGGATCTTTCTCAACGGATCTATTCCAAAAGCTATATATATCCCGAAGATTGAAGACCAGCATATAGAATATACACCAAGAGAATACTTGAACATTTACGAACGAATAACTATACTCGAGCTTTCACAAGTATTCAAACTAAGATACATTGAGATTCCACAAGATCCTATAAAGAACAGTATATCAAGAGCAATAATCTTTCTTCAAGCAAACTGCGAATCCTGAGAGAAGAAATATATAAGTGCTCATCCCTGAACAACACATCATCAGCCTAAAGCTCAAGAAAGTCAAGCCGTTGTTCAACCAACATTCTTACATTGAATAAAACCATCAACCCTGTTAGACTGAGAAAACTTTGCTTTTCCTGAACTGTGTGTGACGAATCTGCATTGTAGAGACGAAGCTTCGGAACTGTGTGTGAAGAAGCCAGTCAAGTGTTAACCTTATCCAATCTGTGTGAAGGGTTGAAAGATACGATCATTGTATCAATCTGTGTGAACGATACAAGGAGATGTTTGATTATAAATATGTAGTTGTGTACGCAGTATTTATAGTAAACTTTTACTCCAGTGTGGAGGACCAATGGACGTAGAGGGGTTTACCTCGAACCACTTTATATCTTGTGTTATTTACCTTATGCATTTACTGTTTTAATAACTGTGATTATTTTAAGTATACACTTCATACCTAGTTGCTGTATTTACAGCAACTTACTGCTACAAGACTTCCGCTACGCACTCTAACTTGAAAATCGTACAAAAAGATTCAAGATATGTCGCAGGTGCTCAACTCCCTAGTTGATAAAATGTCAAGTTTTGAGACCAAACAGGATGATGCACTAAAAATCCTGGAATGCTTGGATGAAAAGGTCTCGTATCTTGATGAGGCCAAAAATGGGGAAGAGTCGAGGGAAGCCGCAAATAAGTGAAGAGAAGATAAAGAAAAATAATTAGGATTGGATGCTCCTCCTGAAGTCAGCATCAGTTCTGCGATCAACCGATTGGCCATGCCTGCACAAGGGTATAGGGTTTCTGGTTCTCGTCCAGAGTTCCACAATCCCAACATTCCCTGGAAAAACAACATGCAGAAGCCCTCGGAAATCCGTTTGCCATCTAACCGCCATCCTACAGCAGACGAAGTAAAGGAATGGAGGAAGAATGAACTGATGAGGTACTTCGTAAAACTCATCAGGGAGTCCGTCCTCTTCAACAAGTATCATACTTTGGCAGAGGCTGTGGAGGAATTCGCGAGAATGCGGAAGAAGGAAAGCTACCCCTGCAAATGGAAATGAAATCCAAGCACCGAAAAGGAGATCGGATTACCCACCCTGAAGACTAGATCCTTGCCTTCGATAAATCAAGTAAAGGAAGAACGATCTACTTCGATCGAGGCAATGATTCCCTACAGCATTGGTGGAAGGGAACCGAGAACGATCCTAACCGGAGTCCATGGAGACATGCTACTTACAGGAGTTAGCTTGTAGGATCCAATTCTATATCTTTTCTTTAAAATATTCTAATCCTTGCTCATCATCAATAAAAATATGATTTTTGCCTTGAAAGATTACAACTCGTGATCTACGTATTTGTTTACTGTTTGATTACGATTCCAAATTAATTTTGCTGTATACAAGTATGAAACTTGTTTAGTACATATGCTGTAAGAACTTGTCTGCGAACAATTCATAGATTAAGTTGTATTCAACTAGATTACACTGTAAGATTGTGCATGCGCGTCAATCATAAGTTTAAGATGTAATACTCTTTCCTTTCAAAGTTGAACTCGCCAGCGAGCAGTTCATAGTGTTGAGATTAATTGCTGAAGGCCAGAACATTCGACAGAAGATCAAGAACACTGCTCTCCTGTAAGATGTTTCAAAAAGGTTTCGACATCAAGGTTTTGGCATCATCAAGAAGATTTGGCGAACATCAGGATGCTTCAAAGAAGAATTGGCAATTATCAAAAAGGGGGAAATTGTTGGGATAATTAACCCTGTTCGATGTTTTGATAACCTGCCAACATACAGCAAGGTGTCAACCTGCCAACATACAGCAAACCTTCATGTTGCCATCATACAGCAACAGAGTCATATAACGCCTAAGTATGGAAGTTGTCCTTTCATACAGCAAACATTATATACAAGCTGCTTAAATACAGCTACAACATTATATTGGATACAGCAAGCAAAGATGTAAGTATTGAGATCTTCAAACACTTATCCAAACAGGACAAGACCGTTCAGGACGGAATCTGCTTTATCACTAAACTCAACTCCCGTTTGAAAAGAAGTATTTAAATACTGAAAGGATCAAGTATTTAAATACTAAAACCGACATAGATCTTCAGACAACGCAAAATCCGGATCTTGGTCTACACAAGTCAACCATCCAATTGGAACGGATTTTTGCTCAACGGATCTTTCTCAATGGATCTATTCCAAAAGCTATATATATCCCGAAGATTGAAGACCAGCATATAGAATATATACCAAGAGAATACTTGAACATTTACGAACGAAGAACTATACTCGAGCTTTCACAAGTATTCAAACTAAGATATATTAAGATTCCACAAGATCCTATAAAGAACAGTATATCAAGAGCAATAATCTTTCTTCAAGCAAACTGCCAATCCTGAGAGAAGAAATATATAAGTGCTCATCCCTGAACAACACATCATCAGCCTAAAGCTCAAGAAAGTCAAGTTGTTGTTCAACCAACGTTCTTACATTGAGTAAAACCATCAGCCCTGTTAGACTGAGAAAACCTTGCTTTGCTTGAACTGTGTGTGACGAATCTGCATTATAGAGACGAAGCTTCGGAACTGTGTGTGAAGAAGCCAGTCAAGTGTTAACCTTATCCAATCTGTGTGAACGGTTGAAAGATACGATCATTGTATCAATCTGTGTGAATGATACAAGGAGATGTTTGATTATAAATATGTAGTTGTGTACGCAGTATTTATAATAAACTTTTACTCCAGTGTGGAGGACCAATGGACGTAGAGGGGTTTACCTCAAACCACTTTATATCTTGGGTTATTTACCTTATACATTTACTGTTTTAATAATTGTGATTATTTTAAGTATACACTTCATACCTAGTTGCTGTATTTACAGCAACTTACTGCTACAAGACTTCCGCTACGCACTCTAACTTGAAAATCGTACAAAAAGATTCAAGATATGTCGCAGGTGCTCAACTCCCTAGTTGATAAAATGTCAAGTTTTGAGACCAAACAGGATGATGCACTAAAAATCCTGGAATGCTTGGATGAAAAGGTCTCGTATCTTGATGAGGCCAAAAATGGGGAAGAGTCGAGGGAAGCCGCAAATAAGTGAAGAGAAGATAAAGAAAAATAATTGGGATTGGATGCTCCTCCTGAAGTCAGCATCAGTTCTGCGATCAACCGATTGGCCATGCCTGCACAAGGGTATAGGGTTTCTGGTTCTCGTCCAGAGTTCCACAATCCCAACATTCCCTGGAAAAACAACATGCAGAAGCCCTCAGAAATCCGTTTGCCATCTAACCGCCATCCTCCAGTAGATGAAGTAAAGGAATGGAGGAAGAATGAACTGATGAGGTACTTCGTAAAACTCATCAGGGAGTCCGTCCTCTTCAACAAGTATCATACTTTGGCAGAGGCTGTGGAGGAATTCGCGAGAATGCGGAAGAAGGAAAGCTACCCCTGCAAATGGAAATGAAATCCAAGCACCGAAAAGGAGATCGGATTACCCACCCTGAAGACTAGATCCTTGCCTTCGATAAATCAAGTAAAGGAAGAACGATCTACTTCGATCGAGGCAATGATTCCCTACAACATTGGTGGAAGGGAACCGAGAACGATCCTAACCGGAGGCCATGGAGACATGCTACTTACAGGAGTTAGCTTGTAGGATCCAATTCTGTATCTTTTCTTTAAAATATTCTAATCCTTGCTCATCATCAATAAAAATATGATTTTTGCCTTGAAAGATTACAACACGTGATCTACGTATTTATTTACTGTTTGATTACGATTCCAAATTAATTTTGCTGTATACAAGAATGAAACTTGTTTAGTACATAAGCTGTAAGAACTTGTCTGCGAACAGTTCATAGATTAAGTTGTATTCAACTAAATTACATTGTAAGATTATGCATGCGCGTCAATCATAAGTTTAAGATGTAATACTCTTTCCTTTCAAAGTTGAACTCGCCAGCGAGCAGTTCATAGTGTTAAGATTAATTGCTAAAGGCCAGAACATTCGACAGAAGATCAAGAACACTGCTCTCCTGTAAGATGTTTCAAAAAGGTTTCGACATCAAGGTTTTGTCATCATCAAGAAGATTTGGCGAACATCAGGATGCTTCAAAGAAGAATTGGCAATTATCAAAAAGGGGGAAATTGTTGGGATAATTAACCCTGTTCGATGTTTTGATAACCTGCCAACATACAGCAAGGTGTCAACCTGCCAACATACAGCAAACCTTCATGTTGCCATCATACAGCAACAGAGTCATATAACGCCAAAGTATGGAAGCTGTCCTTTCATACAACAAACATTCTATACAAGCTGCTTAAATACAGCTACAACATTATATTGGATACAGCTAGCAAAGCTGTAAGTATTGAGATCTTCAAACACTTATCCAAACACGACAAGACCGTTCAGGACGGAATCTGCTTTATCACTAAACTCAACTCCCGTTTGAAAAGAAGTATTTAAATACTGAAAGGATCAAGTATTTAAATACTAAAACCGACAGAGATCTTCAGACAGCGCAAAATCCGGATCTTGGTCTACACAAGTCAACCATCCAATTGGAACGGATTTTTGCTCAACGGATCTTTCTCAACGGATCTATTCCAAAAGCTATATATATCCCGAAGATTGAATACCAGCATATAGAATATATACCAAGAGAATACTTGAACATTTACGAACGAAGAACTATACTCGAGCTTTCACAAGTATTCAAACTAAGATATATTGAGATTCCACAAGATCCTATAAAGAACAGTATATCAAGAGCAATAATCTTTCTTCAAGCAAACTGCCAATCCTGAGAGAAGAAATATATAAGTGCTCATCCCTGAACAACACATCATCAGCCTAAAGCTCAAGAAAGTCAAGCTGTTGTTCAACCAACGTTCTTACATTGAATAAAACCATCAGCCCTGTTAGACTGAGAAAACCTTGCTTTTCCTGAACTGTGTGTGACGAATCTGCATTGTAGAGACGAAGCATCGGAACTGTGTGTGAAGAAGCCAGTCAAGTGTTAACCTTATCCAATCTGTGTGAACGGTTGAAAGATACGATCATTGTATCAATCTGCGTGAACGATACAAGGAGATGTTTGATTATAAATATGTAGTTGTGTACGCAGTATTTATATTAAACTTTTACTCCAATGTGGAGGACCAATGGACGTAGAGGGGTTTACCTCGAACCACTTTATATCTTGGGTTATTTACCTTATGCATTTACTGTTTTAATAACTGTGATTATTTTAAGTATACATTTCATACCTAGTTGCTGTATTTACAGCAACTCATCACATAAGACTTCCGCTACGCACTCTAACTTGAAAATCGTACAAAAAGATTCAAGATATGTCGCAGGTGCTCAACTCCCTAGTTGATAAAATGTCAAGTTTTGAGACCAAACAGGATGATGCACTAAAAATCCTGGAATGCTTGGATGAAAAGGTCTCGTATCTTGATGAGGCCAAAAATGGGGAAGAGTCGAGGGAAGCCGCAAATAAGTGAAGAGAAGATAAAGAAAAATAATTGGGATTGGATGCTCCTCCTGAAGTCAGCATCAGTTCTGCGATCAACCGATTGGCCATGCCTGCATAAGGGTATAGGGTTTCTGGTTCTCATCCAGAGTTCCACAATCCCAACATTCCCTGGAAAAACAACATGCAGAAGCCCTCGGAAATCCGTTTGCCATCTAACCGCCATCTTACAGCAGACGAGGTAAAGGAATGGAGGAAGAATGAACTGATGAGGTACTTCGTAAAACTCATTAGGGAGTCCGTCCTCTTCAACAAGTATCATACTTTGGCAGAGGCTGTGGAGGAATTCGCGAGAATGCGGAAGAAGGAAAGCTACCCCTGCAAATGGAAATGAAATCCAAGCACCGAAAAGGAGATCGGATTACCCACCCTGAAGACTAGATCCTTGCCTTTGATAAATCAAGTAAAGGAAGAACGATCTACTTCGATCGAGGCAATGATTCCCTACAGCATTGGTGGAAGGGAACCGAGAACGATCCTGACCGGAGGCCATGGAGACATGCTACTTACAGGAGTTAGCTTGTAGGATCCAATTCTATATCTTTTCTTTAAAATATTCTAATCCTTGCTCATCATCAATAAAAATATGATTTTTGCCTTGAAAGATTACAACTCGTGATCTACGTATTTGTTTACTGTTTGATTACGATTCCAAATTAATTTTGCTGTATACAAGTATGAAACTTGTTTAGTACATAAGCTGTAAGAACTTGTCTGCGAACAGTTCATAGATTAAGTTGTATTCAACTAGATTACACTGTAAGATTGTGCATGCGCGTCAATCATAAGTTTAAGATGTAATACTCTTTCCTTTCAAAGTTGAACTCGCCAGCGAGCAGTTCATAGTGTTAATATTAATTGCTTATGGCCAGAACATTCGACAGAAGATCAAGAACACTGCTCTCCTGTAAGATGTTTCAAAAAGGTTTTGACATCAAGGTTTTGGCATCATCAAGAAGATTTGGCGAACATCAGGATGCTTCAAAGAAGAATTGGCAATTATCAAAAAGGGGGAAATTGTTGGGATAATTAACCCTGTTCGATGTTTTGATAACCTGCCAACATACAGCAAGGTGTCAACCTGCCAACATACAAAGAAACCTTCATGTTGCCATCATACGAACAGAGTCATATAACGCCTAAGTATGGAAGTCGCCTTTCATACAAAGAACCATTCCATACAAGCAAACATTCTATACAAGCTGCTTAAATACAGCTACAACATTATATTGGATACAGCAAGCAAAGCTGTAAGTATTGAGATCTTCAAACACTTATCCAAACAGGACAACACCGTTCAGGACGGAATCTGCTTTATCACTAAACCCAACTCCCGTTTAAAAAGAAGTATTTAAATACTGAAAGGATAAAGTATTTAAATACTAAAACCGACAGAGATCTTCAGACAGCGCAAAAAGCTATATATATCCCGAAGATTGAAGACCAGCATATAGAATATATACCAAGAGAATACTTGAACATTTATGAACGAAGAACTATACTCGAGCTATCACAAGTATTCAAACTAAGATATATTGAGATTCCACAAGATCCTATAAAGAACAGTATATCAAGAGCAATAATCTTTCTTCAAGCAAACTGCCAATCCTGAGAGAAGAAATATATAAGTGCTCATCCCTGAACAATACATCATCAGCCTAAAGCTCAAGAAAGTCAAGCTGTTGTTCAACCAACGTTCTTACATTGAATAAAACCATCAGCCCTGTTAGACTGAGAAAACCTTGCTTTTCCTGAACTGTGTGTGACGAATCTGCATTGTAGAGACGAAGCTTCGGAACTGTGTGTGAAGAAGCTAGTCAAGTGTTAACCTTAACCAATCTGTGTGAACGGTTGAAAGATACGATCATTGTATCAATCTGTGTGAACGATACAAGGAGATGTTTGATTATAAACATGTAGTTGTGTACGCGGTATTTATAATAAACTTTTACTCCAGTGTGGAGGACCAATGGACGTAGAGGGGTTTACCTCGAACCACTTTATATATTGGGTTATTTACCTTATGCATTTACTGTTTTAATAACTGTGATTATTTTAAGTATACACTTCATACCTAGTTGCTGTATTTACAGCAACTTACTGCTACAAGACTTCCGCTACGCACTCTAACTTGAAAATCGTACAGCTCGTTGCTTAAGCACTTTCCAAGCTGTATTCTGTATACTTAGTGGCCAATAGTCCCTGAAATGGCTGCCGAACACGGCCCGTGTCAAAAGTGACACGGTCGGGTCACCCCGGCAGTCCCTAAACTGGCTGTCGAACACGGCCCGTGTCAAAAGTGACACAGTCGGGCCACCCGGGCAGACCCTTGCCTTCATCCGAAAAGTCGTCCAACGAAGATTCGGGGCTAGATTTTCGACCGGATATCCAATATCAATATTTTCCGACTTTCATATCTTCAATGTAAATCACATTTCCCAAAAATTAAAGATTTATATTTAGACATAAATTTATGAAAATATAACTACAACAAACGAAAAACATACACCACGATTATGACTATAAATGATTCCAAATCATTCACCATCCAATCAAGCATTCCAAATGCCAAATATCGTATATACGATCGCAAGACCTACGCTCCGATACCACTGTTGGGATTCGGTGCCTAAAACAAAGGCCCAGCGGAAGCGGTAAAACGAAAATTAATTTGATCCGAATCCCTACGAGGATCGATCAAGCTACGTATATACGAATATAAAATGAAAACAAGGAAGATAAGGAATCATACCCTCATAGTCCATTGATTAAATGGTGTACTCCTTGAAGATGATTCCCCAAGCTTTAAATGTTATCCACGAATCCAATCCGCTCCAAGCTCTTGGATGATCTAACGCCAAAAGTACCACGTCTTTACTTGCCACGCACCGGAAAAATGATCGGAATGACAACGCCTTGCTATCCTCCAAGGATACGGCTAGAGCAAGGTTGTAGGATCTTGTATATTAAGATTATTACAGTCTAAGTGTTTAATCTATATCTCTCTATTTTCTCCAAGAAAGTCTCAAGGACAAAATGAAGAAGAAGAAGACTAGAGAAAAATAATTCTCTCTCTCTCTCTCACTAAACTCACGGATGAATGCTTGCATTTGGGAGAGTTAGTCTTCACTCAATATATTCTTCAACTTCACCAACCATGACCAAATCACCTACACAATATAATAAGAGATATCAAATCTCTTAAATTCATTTGTCTTCTATTTAAACTGGAGACAAAGACCAAGAGGGAAGGTGAGTGGAAGGGGGCGGCCATCTAGAAGGAATCGGACGAGTTCGGTTCATTTCGGACTCTCGAGAGTCCAAATAGATAAACTCCAATTCTGTTCCGATGTATTTATATCAATTAATTAATCCAATTAATTAATCATATCAAATACAAAATAATATAATTAATTTCTCCAAGAAATAATTATATATATGAATTAAATTAATCACCCAGTATTATATTTAATTCATTAGGCCGTAAATTAATTTATCCAATAAATTAATTTAGACATCCAATGTCCATAAATTAATTAGACATCCAATGTCCAATAAATTAGATATCCAATATTTAATATTTATAAAGAGAGAACAAGCTCGATTCATTCCGTCGTCAATCCTATTTCGCGACTCGGTAGGTCTATCGTAGTTAGCAATGGGAGGAACCGAATAGTAGTAGCACCATCTAGCCAGCCTGGCGGCCTACACTGTACCCCAACTGAGAACGAATAATTGGGGTCATTCAAAACCATTCTATCGTGAATACCAGTATACGTATTGTAATATCCACATAAATTATTGAGTATTTTCGTCCGTATTTGAACCTTGTATTATTCTAATTTGTGATATCAGTAATCGAAGTATGATCTTTCCCGTATTCATATTCGCATGCATGATCATGTCAACCTTGTAACTTTATACATGCAACTACGTCGTAACGTACGCTAGCTAGTATGCGTAACGTACGTTAAGAGTCACAGATAGCATACGCTATGAGCAAGGCATAGCGTACCTAAGGCAGTCAATTATTGATCAAGATTGCTTGGCACATGGGCCACCTCGGGACGGAGACAGGATAAGATTCCCCGCGTGGCCCGGATAGCTTTTTGAAAAAGCAGGTCAACTGAGATTAACGTACGCTAAGGGATGTACATAGCGTACGCTAAGTATCTTTATTACGTACGTAACTTTGATGATGTAGCGTACGTAAGAGTGTACAGGATCGAGACAGTAAGGTATTTGGACGTTAACGTATGCTAAGCATAACCGGTAGCGTACGCTAAGTGGATAACGTATGTTATGCATGAAGCCTAACGTACGTAAGTCAGAAAAATTATAAATGGGATAGCACCCCATTTCATTTCACTTCGTCTCTTTCACTTGTCCTTCACCTCTTTTCAGTCCAGAGAGCCCCCTGCTACCTAAATACCTTTAGATCACATATACTTGATCATTGAAGACTGGATATCACATATACTTGATCATTGAAGTTAAGAAAAACCTTGGATTGGCACTCAAGCAACCGTAGTTGTATTCTACCTATTGTCTCGGCGTTTTCTTTATATTAAGGTATGTTAATGCTATCTCCAACCCTTGTATCGTGTTCTTAAGGATGTTATGAACATACTACCAAGATTATTAGGTTCCATAGATGGCTTATATAGCCGAACATCATGTTTAGGAAGTTGGAATTTTTATGCTTAAGTTACCATTGTTAAGAGCATTATAGTTCGAATCTTGTTATGATAAACAAGTAAGGGAAGTTTTCTGTGATTGATAAATCCGTATTGAATAGTGTTAACATAGTGATCGTAGAATTGATATTGGTATCACTTTTATTAGACAGACGTAAGAGAAGAATCATCGAAGGTTTTGTCGTAATTCGTAAAAGTGGATTGATTAGATAATGTTCTCAATGAAAGTTTGAATGATGTGATCGTATCAACGATATAGGTTATCCGGACCACATATGAGAATTCATAATCAAGATTGAGTATGGCGTTGTGATGATATACGTATCCTTGATTTCGAAGATGTATAAAATCGTAGGATCATTCAAGTTTGCATGATTAATGTATGTGTGAGTATAACGTACATTAAGCACTATGCATTACGTACGTTATAAGATGAGACGAGCCAGTCATCTGATCAGAGAGGTGAACTGCCAAACATGCTTAGCATACGTCAGGCTTCGGACCTTACGTATGCAACGTACAAACTTAACGTACACTACGTGGGTGTGTAACGTACGTTATGAAGAGTGCAGTTAGGATTCGTAATGTTGAACTTTCGGCCGTAGTTTGGAATGTTAGATGTTCGTACATTAATTACTCGACGTAAGATGAACTCTATACTATTTCTTTCTTTTAAGGTCTGAGCTTTGTATCGTGATTGATCGAATGGGATGACCTTCGAGTGTATTATTATCCGTCGGAGTTTTATTCTTGTCGTCAATTTGAGGCAAGTACTTTAATTGTTTTACGTATTGATGTTATACATATTGTCGTGCATATGTGTAGTTGTTGTATGTCCACCTCGTGTTGGTCCGACGGGATCATATTGGGATCTATGCTAGCATGCACTGGATCATCGGATAGGTTTTTCCACCTCGTGTTGGTCCGATAGGATCATCTTGGGATCTATGCAGTGAACGCTGGATCCTCGGAATTACCATGTGTATGTTGTGATGTCATGTTGTGATTATCATTTGTGTATGATATTTGTGAGTCTTCTCGTAGGAAGAGGCTCGTGGTTATTGTCATTTGTGTTGTTAACATTATTCTTCGTGAGATGTTTAATATCTTGTTATGGTATAATTATCATACTTGTACTAGCATCGTTGTGCTAACCCCTTTGGGGGTGAACATTTGTTTATGTTCAGGATTTCGGAGAGCGGGGAAACAATCACTAGAGCTGCATGACGACGGTGGTGCAGAGCGATGTTCCGGCCGGAATATTTTGTCGGGTCTCAGTGTTATTTTAATAAGTACTCGAGTATGCTTGTTTTCTTGTTATATTTGATAATTTCATTCGATTGAGGGTGTGGTTTCGTACTTGGTGAACTGGTGATGTAATAATTAACTTACGTTTGTTATCCTTCTTTAATTATGTCGTTGTTGTATTCTTATCATTGTGAATTCTTACGTAAAGAATTTACGGCGCTGTAATACTCATGAATATATAGGGGGTGTTACAGAATATGGTATCGGAGATAAGATTATGGATATTTTGGATGTTGGGTTAAAATAGTAGTCGTATATGTCTTTTGATATAACCGGCTGTGAATAACATCGTTATACTGCCTACGTCTTCGTGCGAGCGGTGGTTGTAAGTTTCTAAACTCTATCTCATCCTTTTTATGTTGTACCTCTTTATACTTGAACGTTTGAACAATATTGTTCCCTATATATTGAGTAATTATGCTTACAGTATGTTGAGAAGAGGACGTGGACGTGGTCGCGGTCGTGGATGCGGATGTAGGAATGCTGAGAGAGAAGCTTCACCTTCAAATCAGGCTAGCCACAGCTCAGGCGAGCCACAAGAATCTATTAACAATGAACCAGAACCTGCTGTTCTCGACATCCTTCGTCACGTGGTCAACCAGATGACTCAGTTTGCTCAGGTTGTGCACCGAATGCAGGTGGCAGTAGGATTGCAACAGGGAGAGAGACAGCAAGGTGTCCCGGTCTTGGGAAATCGAGGAGACCGATGGCTCCAGGAGGTGGCGAAAATGCATCCGCCAAAGTTTGACGGTTTCTCGAAGACGCCGACGTGGGATCACTGGCTTAGAGAGTTGGAGAAAGTGTTCACAAGGCTTAACTGCCCAGACGATCGGAGAGTTCCCATAGCCCAATACTTTCTAACAGGGGAAGCGTCCGAGTGGTGGGAAGCCATCCGGGCTATAGATCATGATGCCGACTGGGGAGAATTTAAATTGATGATGGAAGCATAGTACTGCCCTCGTCTAGTGAGGGAAGCTAAGGTTCGAGAGTTTTTCTCTGCGCAGCCTTCAGATGTGCCAGTATCTCAGGCGATTAAGATATTTAATCAGCAGCTGGCGTTTGTTCGACACCTGGTCAGGACCGATGCAGAAATGATTATCCACTTCTATATGAGAATGAAACCGGAGATACAGAGGTACATGTCTGGTTTTGAATTCACCACTCTCCGTCAGTATCAGGACAAAGAGTTGGCGTACGAGATTAAAGAAACGGCGATGGAAAAATTCTCATAGTCCAAGAAACAGAAAGTATCTGGTAATTTCACATAGCACAAGAGCAGTGGGCCCCACAAGGCCCAGTCGTCCTTTCATTCATTCAAGAGACCTCTGCATCCATCCAAGGGTGGGAAATACTCCAGGGTAGTATCAGGCATGACAAAAGCAACCAGGAAGTGCTTTAACTGTGGTCGGACATGGCACTATCGACGTGATTGCTCACTTCCCGCAGTGACGTGTTATGATTGTGGTCGAGAGGGACATCGTGCGGTGTTCTGTGAGGAGACTGCTAAATCTTTTGGAGCTCTTGCATCACAGCCAGTTCAAAGGGAGGCGAGTGTTCAGCAGACGCAGTAGAGTGTCCAGTCACACCAGAGTTTTGGTCGGGGACAGGGCAGAGGACAGTTCGACCAGAAGGGGACATCAAGTGCCGGATCCATTCCTCCACGCCTGTCTGAGATGAGCAGGGCATACGATCAGGATGCTGCTGTCACATCAGGTACCATTCAGATCCTTTCACAACCAGTTAGCATTTTATTCGATATAGGGGCTACAAATTCGTTTATATCATTGTCTTGTGTTACTCGTTTGAACATTTCTGGTTTTCATAATTATGAGCCTTATGTTGTGGGTTTACCGAGTGGAGAGAGAATTGTGGAAAACTTAGAAACTAGAGATTTTCCAGTATTAATTGGAGACAGAGAGTGGCCCTCAAATCTGATTGTGATAGAAATGCAAGGATACGACCTGATTCTCGGAGATGATTGGCTTAATCGATATGGAGCTGTTGTAAACTACCGGAAGAGGAATATCTCGATGATAGATGAATATGGTTCCAAAATATTGTTCGAGGGATAGAGACCATGAAGCTCAGAAAAGGTGATCAAAGCAATAAAAGCTGTCAAACTACTAAAACACGGCTGTACTAGATATGTAGGTCACAAGTCGTCCAGGAATAAGTCTAGACGGGGGGTGAATAGACTTATTGAAACTCTTTTCCACAAAGGATGATTTTCTCAGCTGATAGATATGCGGAAGTCAGCTAATGATGAAAGCAAATAGTTAATGGAATAGTTAAGTATGAATGCAGCAGTTAAGTATGATGCTAAAACAGTAAAGTACGCAGGCAATTTATAGTGGTCTCAGAGGTGGGGTAATCCTCTACTAATCCACTTTGTCCAAACCAGTTGGAGATGAATCCACTATAATTTTCAACCAGTGATAAATATTACAGTGATTCTACAACTTAGCTACAACAACTTCCAACCAGTGGAAATCCTGTCGTTGCAACTCCTTTCTGACTGCCTAACACCACTTGATCTTCAAATCCTTGGATGCCTATCAGTCGCGAAACTTCAACCAGTGAAGTACCCCTTACTCAGGTTTTAAGACGAGTGTTTTTGTATTCTCCAACTAAGAGCTTTTTTCGTATATGAATGAGAATACTGCTCTTCACGATGCTATAGATTTTTGATTGCTTAGATTGCTTTGATCGCTTGAAAGTATAGTTCGCACTGTTGTTCTGCTCAACTTCAAATCTTCAGATATATATATAGGTGTCGATCTTTTTAGATTTTCTTCATAGCCGTTGCAAATATTTAACAAATCCGTCTGTTGGAGAAATAGACTTCTTTATTTTTCTTTCTGAACGTTGCAAGGCTGGATTTCCTTATTTTAATCCATTTCCGACCGTTGTGAATACTTCCATGTGATGGTGCCGAATCTTTTGATTTTAATATGAATAAAGTCTTCAGGAGTGTGTCTAGATGATTTATTTAAATCATATCCTTCCAGGAATCTCTCCAATTTGTCCCTTATCGCCCGCATGTGACTTTCCGTAAATATTGACTATTCATCGCATGCTGACGTGGACTGGAGTACTTGTCTGATCACTTAACTGATCTCTCTGTGGTCAAACTGTCTGATGTGCAGTCAACCTTATCTGATGTCGACTTCTCTGATGTGCCGACTTATCTGAAGTCTTCTGACCTGATTGAACTTGACTGATCTGATGGTCAAACTTCAGATGACTTGACTTTTCTCCTTGACTGCAGTCTGGTCCAACTTCACTAATTAAATTGTTGACCAGAACTTATCTGATAAGGGTTGCCTGATATAGCTCGTCTGTGGTCAACTGTATCCGGACAGTTGAGTTGACCAAGACTCGGCTGATAGATACTTATCTGTGATTTGTACTTAGCCGATTTTTAAAGCCTAACTTATATGGCCTATAGAAGATACTCATTTGGTTCTTATTTACGTTTTGCCAAGTATCTAACTTAACACAATTTGGCCTATGTAAGATAGTCATCTGGTTCTTCCATACATTTTCCAAGTAATAAACATATATTTGAATAAACAAATACAATGATGACATCATAACAAGTATTCCTAACAAATTCCCCCTATTTTGATGATGGCAAAACTTAATCAATTATTCAAATGAATAACAGGTCTGAACATAAGTGCAAGACACAAACTAAAATCAGTCTTGTTTTGAGACAACTAGAGGTTGTCATTCAAATGACTGTTTCTATAATTTTTCTGAGTTTGTTTACAAGTACATCAGCTTCGAATGAACAAAAAATACAGAAAAAAAATTACAAGTACTCCAAAAACAAAAATTATAAAGAAAATCATGTCAGCCTCTGCCTCTTCGGACAGTTTGCTTAGGAGTCCTAAATAACTTAGCTCCAATAGGCCTCTTACAGATAGGTGCCAGACCATATTTCCTTTTGATGATCTGGGAGGCGAACTCTTGCTCATCTGTGGTTGAGAAATTATTTTTCTCGCAGAGAGCTCTGATTTCTTTCTGCAGAACTAACTCATCTAATTCATTGTCCAAATGGGTAGGCACTTCTTCTGCTCTAAATGAAGGGATCATAGGATAAACATCCCATTTGGCTGCATATGTAAGCGTGATCTTCCAAAGAGTAGGCCATCTGGTCTCCATGTAGTTGATGAATGACTATTGAGGGGAGCTTTCTCTGTCCTGGAGTATTTCCCAGAGATAATACTTCTCTGTGAACTCCTTCTTGGCCTCTGCCCAACTAGTCATAAATTCTGTAGGCAGAATTTCTTCAACATGCTATATTTGTTTGCCTTCCCATTCGAACCTTGGCTCTTCTCCTTGCCTTGTTCTCCTCTTCTTCTCTGTAGGATGATCTTCAGTCTGCTCAGGATCAGCTACTTCCTTCCTCTTTTGAATTGATGTCCCAGCTTCAACTAAGGGGATATCTTGCCTCTTCTTCGATCTGAGCTCCTGACCCTGTACTTGACCTGATACTTCTCTTACTTCCCCCTGCTTACTTCCTTCCCCCTTTTTGCCAGCATCAACCAGTATAGTCAATTGCTGCTTGACTCTGTGCATCCAGTCAGACATGCCAAGGGGCATTCTGGAGTTTGTAGGAGGAGGAGGTTGAGGAACATTCCTCTGCAGTAGGGTATCAATTTTGGCATTTATGGTCTGCGGGTCAGGTGAGATTTTTGTGTCAAGCAACTCTTCAACAGTTTCTTTGACAATGCTGCGGATCAGATCAGTCATCACAGGGGAGATGGGTGATGTCTGAGGAGAGTGCTCAGCTGAGATTTCTGCGCCTGCAGGTAGGTGTGCAGTTGACCTACCTGTCTGCAGACTCCTGTCTGCAGGCGGCTGATCAGATGGGGATTGGTTTGGGGTCCCCTATCTGTCTTCTTCTTCTTCATCTAGGTTGGTGTAGCGGGTAGGTGCCACAGCCTCATCTGCTCTAGCTTCATCTTTGCCTTCTTTTTCTTCTTCTGCCTCCTTTTCCTTCTCTTCTTCCTCTTTCTCTTCTTCCTCTTTCTCTTCTTCTTCTTCTTCTTCTTCTTTATCTTCTTTCTTCTCTTCTTCCTCATCATCCTTCTTTTCATCCCCATCACCTTTCTTATCCTCATGATCATCATCATTATCATCATCATCATCATTTTCTTTTTCTTCCTACTCGACTTCTTCTCCTTCGTCATCTTCTTCTTCTTCCAATTCCTCGGTCTTTTCCTGAACTTCTTCTCCAGATTGTTTTTCAACTTCATCTTATTTTTCCTTTTCTTATTCTTTTTCTTCAACTATAATGTTTTATTCTTTTTCTTCTTTTTCAACTCCTACTTCTTTCTCCACTATCTCTTCGATTCTAATTTCCTTTTCTTCTACTTCTTCATCAATCCCCTCCAAAACACCTTCCATAGCAAGATGGATGAACTGGTCCATGTTGGTTTTAAAATGGGACATGAACCAGTTCTCCTGGAGCAATAAGATTGCATCTGTCTCATGACAGAAGGCCATGAGCACTTGCTCCGTAGCCTGGGGATAGTCCCAGCTACTCTTTTCAACAAACATTTGTAGTTGAGAAAATGGAACAGATTTCAAAGTTTTCCATTCCTCGAAAACAGTTATATATGAAACTTTAAGGACAAGATGTTTTACCATAAGAAGTTTCTCTACAGATAGGTTGAGGAAGTTGTTCTCGAGTAGGTTGAAAGTGTAGTCTGCATCGGCAATATGGATAATCAATCCTGCTTTTTCTTATTCAAACATGAATTGGGGGGTTAGAATAGGAACCATTTGAGTTTCCAGGCTGGAAGGAGCATGCTGATCCTCTATGTGATCTGGTGAAGGAGTGGATAAGTAATCTGGCTGCTCCTCCTCTTCAAAATCCAATCGCCTGGGCCTCTTGGGGGATGGTTCTGGTGAAGAATGAATCACCGATGGCTCTCTAGGGGCTGGTCCCCTCCTCTTGAAATGAAAAGCTATAGGTGTATTGTCTGAGTCTGAATCAGACTGGTCTACAGGTTGGTCGCAGGCTGCAGTTTGATCTCCATCAGACTCGTCTGAGCTTGATAGATATCTCTAGGGAGTTGGCTCACTAGACATTTCCTTTAATAATTTGGCTGCTTTCCTCTCTCCGCCCAATATCCTTAGAGTCTCTTGGTCCAAGTGACCAAGTCTCTTGTGAGTATAACGTACATTAAGCACTATGCATTACGTACGTTATAACATCAGATGAGCCAGTCATCTGATCAGAGAAGTGAACTGCCAAAGATGCTTAGCATACGTCAGGCTTCGGACCTTACGTATGCTAACGTACAGACTTAACGTACACTACGTGGGTGTGTAACGTACGTTATGAAGAGTACAGTCAGCGGAGCCAGTCATATGAACCCTATACTATTTCTTTTATTTAAGGTCTGAGCTTTGTAACGTGATTGATCGAATGGGACGACCTTTGAGTGTATTATTATCCAGCGGAGTTTTATTCTTGTCATCAATTTGAGGCAAGTACTTTAATTGTTTTACGTATTGATGTTATACATATTGTCGTGCATATGTGTAGTTGCTGTATGTCCACCTCGTGTTGGACCGACGGGATTATCTTGGGATCTATGCTAGCATGCGCTGGATCATCGGATAGGTTTTTCCACCTCGTGTTGGTCCGATGGGATCATCTTGGGATCTATGCAGTGAACGCTGGATCATCGAAATTACCATGTGTATGTTGTGATGTCATGTTGTGATTATCATTTGTGTATGATATTTGTGAGTCTTCTCGTAGGAAGAGGCTCGTGGTTATTGTCATTTGTGTTGTTAACATTATTCTTCGTGAGATGTTGAATATCCTGTTATGGTATAATTATCATACTTGTACTAGCATCGTTGTGCTAACCCCTTTGGGGGTGAACATTTGTTTATGTTCAGGATTCTGGAGAGCGGGGAAACAATCATAGAGCTGCATGACGACGAAGGTGCAGAGCGATGTTCCGGCCGGAATATTTTGTCGGGTCTCAATGTTATTTTAATAAGTACTCGAGTATGCTTGTTTTCTTGTTATATTTGATAATTTCATTCGATTGAGGGTGTGGTTTCGTACTTGGTGAACTGGTGATGTAATAATTAACTTACGTTTGTTATCCTTCTTTAATTATGTCGTTGTTGTATTCTTAGCCTTGTGAATTCTTACGTAAAGAATTTACGGCGCTGTAATACTCATGAATATATAGGGGGTGTTACAGAATATGGTATCGGAGATAAGATTATGGATATTTTGAATGTTGGGTTAAAATAGTAGTCGTATATGTCTTTTGATATAACCGGCTGTGAATAACATCGTTATACTGCCTACGTCTTCGTGCGAGCGGTGGTTGTAAGTTTCTAAACTCTATCTCATCCTTTTTATGTTGTACCTCTTTATACTTGAACGTTTGAACAATATTGTTCCCTATATATTGAGTAATTATGCTTACAGTATGTTGAGAAGAGGACGTGGACGTGGTCGCGGTCGTGGACGCGGATGTAGGAATGCTGAGAGAGAAGCTTCACCTTCAAATCAGGCTAGCCACAGCTCAGGCGAGCCACAAGAATCTATTAACAATGAACCAGAACCTGCTGTTCTCGACATCCTTCGTCAGGTGGTCAACCAGATGACTCAGTTTTCTCAGGTTGTGCACCGAATGCAGGTGGCTGTAGGATTGCAACAGGGAGAGAGACAGCAAGGTGTCCCGGTCTTGGGAAATCGAGGAGACCGATGGCTCCAGGAGGTGGCGAAAATGCATCCGCCAAAGTTTGACGGTTTCTCGGAGACGCCGACGTGGGATCACTGGCTTAGAGAGTTGGAGAAAGTGTTCACAGGGATTAACTGCCCAGACGATCGGAGAGTTCCCATAGCCCAATACTTCACTGATTAAATTGTTGACCAGAACTTATCTGATAAGGGTTGCCTGATATAGCTCGTCTGTGGTCAGCCTTATCCAGATAGTTGAGTTGACCAAGACTCGGCTGATAGATACTTATCTGTGATTTGTACTTAGCCGATTTTTAAAGCCTAACTTATATGACCTATAGAAGATACTCATTTGGTTCTTCTTTACATTTTTCCAAGTATCTAACTTAACACAATTTGGCCTATGGAAAATACTCATCTGGTTCTTCCTTACATTTTCCGAGTAATAAACATACATTTGAATAAACAAATACAATGATGACATCATAACATGTATTCCTAACAAATTCCCCCTATTTTGATAATGGCAAAACTTAAGCAATTATTCAAATGAATAACAGGTCTGAACATAAGTGCAAGACACAAACTAAAATCAGTCTTGTTTTGAGACAACTAGAGGTTGTCATTCAAATGACTGTTTCTATAATTTTTCTGAGTTTGTTTACAAGTACATCAGCTTCGAATGAACAAAAAATACAGAAAAAAAATTACAAGTACTCCAAAAACAAAAATTATAAAGAAAATCATGTCAGCCTCTGAAGGCCATGAGCACTTGCTCCGTAGCCTGGGGATAGTCCCAGCTACTCTTTTCAACAAACATTTGTAGTTGAGAAAATGGAACAGATTTCAAAGTTTTCCATTCCTCGAAAACATTTATATATTAAACTTTAAGGACATGATGTTTTACCATAAGAAGTTGCTCTACAGATAGGTTGAGGAAGTTGTTCTCGAGTAGGTTGAAAGTGTTGTCTGCATCGGCAATATGGATAATCAATCCTGCTTTTTCTTCTTCAGACATGAATTGGGGGGTTAGAATAGGAACCATTTGAGTTTCCAGGTTGGAAGGAGCATGCTGATCCTCTTTGTGATCTGGTGAAGGAGTGGATAAGTAATCTGGCTGCTCCTCCTCTTCAAAATACAATCGTCTGCGCCTCTTGGTGGATGGTTCTGGTGAAGAATGAATCACCCATGGCTCTCTAGGGGCTGGTCCCCTCCTCTTGAAACGAAAAGCTATAGGTGTATTGTCTGAGTCTGAATCAGACTGGTCTGCAGGTTGGTCGCGGGCTGCAGTTTGATCTCCATCAGACTCGTCTGAGCTTGATGGATATCTGTAGGGAGTTGGCTCAATAGACATTTCCTTTAATAATTTGGCTGCTTTCCTCTCTCCGCCCAATCTCCTTAGAGTCTCTTGGTCCAAGTGACCAAGTCTCTTGTTGATGTGGAAGGGGTCAGGATTTCCCTTCGCCATTCCTAACTGCTCCAAAATCCAACTAATTTGCGTCCCAAAGGCTAGCTTCGATTTGAATCTCTTCTCATCATCTAGCTATTGGATTTTGTTTACTTCGCGCACCAGTTGCCTGAAAATGTAGTTAACCCAGTCAATTGGTTCATCCTGAATTAGTGCTCCCAGCACCATAAACTTGGTTGACGACAACTGGTTGTAGTTGCCCGCTATCCTCATCACTATTTTGTTGGTAATATCCAACAAATAGCGATACTCTTTCCTCAGCTCGCTTCTCTTGGCGGTCAGCTTCAACTTTGATGGTTGCTCATGAGCCTTGATCTTCAGCCACGTGTCGGCTGCATTTTGCTTCAGGGCTTCGATGGCCCCGCCTCGGGGTTTCATTCCAAAGGCCTTTCTGACTGTTTGCGGCGTGATTTCCACCTTTTCTCCAATAGCTGAGCTCCTTATGCCCGATTCCAGAACTCGAGCTTCCTTGTAGAACGCGATAACAGCCTCTTTGAAGAGATATTTGGGGCTGATATCCAGAAATGGGTAGATCCCATTCATCTTCATCGATCTGATAAGGTGACGCACATCGTTGTCCATATTGGTTTCGAGTAGTCCCTCGAAATCGACCACCAGAGAAAAAATGATCTGGTCCTTCACCGCCTTCAGGTTTACGACGTTGAAGTAGGATTCCATTTCTGCGCAAGAAAAATTTTCTGAGTGTATGGAAAGTGCGAAAGGATTTTTGCTCTTTGAAAACTAGGGTTTGTAAGATTGAAAAAGGTAAAGTGAAATGATTTTTCCGTCTTTAAATAGAAAATTGAAACGACGTTTGGATTTTAATATTATTTATTTAAGCGGTGGTCCACCTTTTGAGATTTTAAAATTTAAATTTAAATTAATCAGTGGTCCTGCTTTTGAAAATTTGATAAACGACGGTTGGATTTAATTGGTCATTGTGGAGGTCGTGTGAATGTATAGTTGCCACGTGTAATTAAATAATAATAAAATCTTCAAGAGTCGGTCAGAGATAGAGAACTTAGCTGGTTGACCGTTGACTGCTCTGCATTAGGTAACTCTTCTTGTCTGCTTCAGGTAGGAGCTTAGTCCGTCCTTCGTCTTATCTGCTTCAGTCAGCTTTCTCGTCTATACTAGATTCCCAGTCTAGTAATCCAAGTTCCCTGCTCAGCTCCAAAAACCTTTCTTTTGGTAAAGGTTTGGTGAATATGTCAGCAATCTGGTATTCCGTGCTGACTCTTTCTAATCTGACTCTCTTGTTAAGCACATGGTCTCTTATGAAATGATGTTTAACATCAATGTGCTTCGTTCTGGAGTGCAATATTGGGTTGTTGGTGATTGAAATTGCACTATTGTTGTCACACCAAATTGGAACTTCATTTGCAATGATGTTGTAGTCCCTTAGTTGTTGTCTGATCCATAAAATCTGGGCACAACAGCTACCTGCAGCTAGGTATTCTGACTCTATTGTTGAAACAGAGTTATATATCTGCTTCTTGCTAAACCAGGATATCAGTCTGGTTCCTAGGAACTGGCACGTTCCTCTGGTGCTTTTCCTATTAATTTTGCATCCTGCGAAGTCTGCATCTGAGTATCCTGATAGCTCAAAATTATCATCCTTAGGATACCATAGTCCAACATTGAATGTAGACTTAAGGTATCTTATTATCCTCTTAGCTGCATCCTGGTGAGACTGCTTAGGCTTCGATTGAAATCTAGCACATACTCTTACGGCGTAAGATATGCCTGGTCTGCTTGCAATCGGATAAAGGGGTGATCTAATAAGTCCTCTGTAGTGAGTTGGATCCACTGATATGCCTCCTTCATCTGTATCTAGATGAGTGCTTGTGCTCATAGGGATTCTTGTTGGTTTGGCAGATTCCATTCCAAATCTCTTGATTAAATCTCTGGTATATTTGGCCTAGTTGATGAAAATTTCATTTTCTATCTGTTTAACTTGCAAACCTAGAAAGAAATTCAGTTTGCCCATCATACTCATCTCAAACTCTCCTTGCATGAGATTTGAGAATTTCTCACACAGCTCTGGATTGGTTGAGCCAAATATGATATCATCCACATATATTTGAACAAATAATATGTGGTCTTCATGCTGCACTCCGAATAGGGTCTTGTCCACCTTTCCTTTGCTGAAACCATTCTTTTCTAGAAACACAGATAATGTTTCATACCATGCTCTTGGTGCCTGCTTGAGTCCATATAGATCCATTAGAAGCTTGTAGACTTTATCTCCTTTGAAAAATCTAGGGGGTTGCTCCACATAGACTTATTCTTCTAGAATTCCATTAAGAAAGGCACTCTTCATATCCATTTGGTAGACTATGAAATCTTTGAATGCAGCATATGCAAGGAATAGTCTGATAGCTTCTAATCTTGCAACATGTGCATAAGTTTTATCAAAATCTATTCCTTCACATTGTGCATAGCCTTTAGCCACAAGTATGACTTTATTCCTAACAACAGCTCCATCTTCATCGAATTTGTTCTTGTAAACCCATTTGGTGCCAATAACCTTCTTGTGATCTCGTCTGTCTGTTAGTTCCGAAACATTGTTCCTTTACATCTGATTAAGCTCTTCTTACATTGCATTGATCCATGAGTAGTCTTCCAAAGCTTGTTCTGTAGTCTTGGGTTCTATTTGAGACATAAAGCATGAGAACATTGCCATTCCTGCGGGTAGAGTTGATTGTCTGGTCTTGACTCCATCGGTTAGCTTCCCAATGATTTGTTGGATGGGATGATCTTTAAGACACTTAGGAATGTCTTCTTCTTCAGGGTCTGTTCCCCCTGTAGATTTGCTTTGTTGGGTTTCTTCTCTCTCAGCATCAGCTTGATTCTGGCTTCCTTGATCTGTAACTGGATCAGCTACAGTCTTGTCATCTGCAGGTGGAAGTCCTGTCTGGTCTGCAGATGGGTCTTTATCAGCTACAGATGGGTCCTCATCAGCAGCAACTGGACAGGTAGGTTCTGAGGTCCTATCTGATCTGTAGTTGAGTCTTTATCAGCTATAGATGGGTCTTCAGGCTGGTCTGCAGGTGAGTCCATCATTCCTGTATCATGGATGATAACTTGTTCTAGGGTGGCAGATTTGAGTTTGTTCTCAATTAATTCCATATTTTTCCTGTACTCAACAGAAGATTCATCAAATACAACATGAGGTGTTTCCTCCACAACTAAGGTTCTTTTGTTAAAAACTCTATATGCCTTGCTTCTTTGTGAATATCCCATAAAGAGACCATCATCAGTTTTAGCATCAAAGGCATTTAGTTGGGTTTTACCATTGTTGTGGATGAAACACTTACAACCAAAAATATGAAAATAAGCAACTGTTGGTGTTCTGCCATTCCAAACCTCATAGGGAGTTTTGCCATGTCTCTCTACAATCATACTCCTGTTTTGAGTGTGGCATGATGTGTTGACAGCTTCAGCCCAGAACCTCTTGGGCAGGTCTGCTTCTGCAATCATGGACCTGGCTACTCCCTTCAAGGTTTCGTTTCTTCTTTCGGCAACACCATTCTGCTGTGGAGTCCTGGCTGCAGATATTTCATGCTAGATCCCATTCTGATCACTATAATCAGTGATTGCTTTGTTGAGAAATTCTCCTCCTCTATCTGATTTGATCTTGATAAGTGAGAGGGATTTCTCATTCTGGATCCTTCTCAGCAGCTCAGGCAACTTGGTTAGTGTTTCACTCTTTTTATAGAGAAAAACAAACCATGTGTACCTTGAGTAGTCATCCACTACTACTAGAGCATGTTTTCTACCACTTATGGTCCTTTTCTTGATAGGACCAAATAGATCCATGTGAAGTAGATCTAAGATTCTTGTTGTGAGAGTGGTAGGCTGGACTGGCTTGAATGATGCTCTTGTTTGCTTCCCTTTCTGACATGCATCACAGAGAGTTTCCTTCTTGAATACTTCTTCTGGAAGTCCTCTGACCAGCTTCTGAGAACTAATCTTGTTGATGGCTTTGAAATTTAGGTGACATAGTCTCTTGTGCCACAACCATCCATTCTCAGTTGTTGTCTTGGATAGAAAATATGTATTAGGAGTTCATGTGTTCCAATCTATCATATAGACATCTTTCCTTCTGAATCCTTGTAGCTTCACTTCTCCAGATAGGATATCTATCACCATGCATTTCCAAATGGTAAAGACTACTAGATTCTTCTCATCACAAAATTGGCTTATGCTCAAGAGGTTGTATTTGAGCCCTTTGACATAATGAACATTTGATATAGTGATGTTTCCTCTGTGAAACTCTCCAAAGCCTTTAGTCTGACCTCTAGAGATATCTCCAAAGATTACGTCTGGACCTCTTTCTTTGATATAATTTGTCAGCACTTTCTTGTTCCCGGTCATGTGCCTTGAGCATCCAGAATATACAAACCATTATTCACCTCCAAAGTTTGAATTTGTGGAGATGTGGTAGTAGTCTTTCCACCTTTTCTGCAATCATACAAGCAGAGATTTAGGTACCCAAATCTGTGTGGGTCCTCGGGGGTTAGTTGGTTTCCTGGAGAACTGATTTCTCCTAGGATTATGAAAGTTGCTGTTATTACCCCTAAACGGTGTGTGTTGTTTGGGCCTATATCTTCTGTTAGGATTGTGTACTAGATATTCCTCATAAAATTGATGTGTGCCATTTCTAAATCTAGGCTGAGACCATTTATGAAATCTTTGGGGTCTCCACATCTATTCATTTTGAAAATTTAGATAACCTTGAGGTTTCCATTTGCCCCTCCCATTTTGAAATCTATTTTTGGGGAGTCTTTGATAATAATGGGCATGTTGTCTGGGCTGCTGCTTCTGCCTTGTCCATTGCCTAGTATCATGTCTAGGTGGTTGCCTTGTATACCTTGGCTGCAGCCTAGACCTGTGACTTGGCTGCTGCCTATTTTGAAACATAGGTTTGTAATTAGGCTCAGCAGACGAGACAATTGTTTCTCCCTTGATGAAAGTGGTTTTAGAACTAGAGGGAGTGTTCGGATCATATCTAAGGCCTGATCTAGAATAAAGAGGCCTTTTATTCATACACAATTCGTCCAGAGTTAGAGACACCTTCAGGGAGGTTATTTCCTTCGCCTGAGTTTTACTTAGCTGAGTCAGTTTAGTAAACTCAGCTTTGACATGAGCAAGTGCAACTGATTTTTCACTATTCAAAATAGTTAATTGTTTTATCTCAGCTGTAGTGACATCATCCTGGTTTTAAAGTTGTCTGCAGCCTGTTTTTCAAAATCATATTTGGTTTTATTCAATTCTAGGATGAGTTTTTCAAAATCATTTTTCAGCTGCCTATTCTCATCTTGCAGCTGGGTCTTCTCGGCTGATATAGATAGGTGTGCAGATTTTAATTTCTCAAAGTCTTTGAGGAGCTGATTTACAGACTCGTGCAAGTCCATGTCTTGTGACATGTCTGAGCTATTATTTGAATTAGAGTGTTTATATGTTACCTCTTCATCAGCTTGGTTGGCCATCAGACAGTCATATTCCTCATCATCATCAGAGAAGAATCCGCTGCTTGATTCCATTTCTCTTGGTCTTCTCCAATGAGGGCTTTCCTTCGGTCTTCTTTTCTGCTCACCTCCTTCTTGCTCTCGTCCTTCTTAAGATCAGGACAGTCGATTTGAATGTGTCCTGTCTTATGACAATTATAGCATTCCACCTTCCAGCTTCCGGCTTTTTGATTTCTCCTTGGATTCTCCTTATAATTTTTCTTATATTTGGAGTAATTCTTTCGGAACTTGCTGAATCTTTGCATTATAAATGCCATCTCTTCCTCGAAATCGAGTGTATTTGGAGGTTTGACATCAAATAAGCTCTTGGCGGGGGACTCGGCTGCAAATGTTATTCCCTTCTCTGCAGGCTCGTTTGATGATGAACTTGGAAGTTCAAATTCATAAGCCTTCAGGTCAGAGAATAGTTCTTGAATATTTATTTTATTGAGGTCTTTGTATTCCCTCATGGCCACCGCCTTTATACTCCATTCGGGACTAAGAGATCTTAATACTTTCAAGGCCATCTCTCTGTTGCCATAAGTTTTTCCGAGGGATTTTATTTCGTTGATAATCTCTGTGAACCTTGTGTCCAGCTGGTCTATGGATTCTCCGGTCTTCATCTTGAAGTTGTCAAACTTCTGAGTGGCAATTGACAACTTGTTTTCTTTTACCAGCTATGTACCTTCATACATCACGACAAGGGTATCCTAAATCTCCTTGGCATTCTGGCAGTTCTTGATCTTGACCATAGTTGATTTGTTAAGAGTTTTATATAGCACGTCTCTGGCACGGTTGTCCAGGTTGGCCAACTTTCTTTCTTCAATGGTCAGTCCTTTTCTTGGGGATCTTTTCTGACTTTTCGGCTGCAATCTCCTCAGGTGTGTTGTCCTTCTCAAAGATAAAAGGACCATCTTCGATAATGCACCACATGTCATCATAGATAGAGGATAAGTGTGCCTGTATCCTTATATTCCAAAGATCATACTCGTCAACTGAAAACACGGGTAGTCTAGAATGCATGTATTCCATTCTAAATGAGAGATATAAATATATGCAAGATATATGGATCTGATTCTGGAAATAAATGAACCAACCTCTCTGATACCACTTGTAGGTCACAAGTCGTCCAAGAATAAGTCTAGAGGGGGGTGAATAGACTTATTGAAACTCTTTTCCACAAAGGATGAGTTTCTCAACTGATAGATATGCGGAAGTCAACTGATGACGAAAGCAAATAGTTAATGGAACAGTTAAGTATGATGCTACAACAGTAAAGTACGCAGGCAATTTATAGTAGTCTCAGAGGTGGGGTAATTCTCTACTAATCCACTTTCTTTAAACCAGTTGGAGATGAATTCACTATAATTTTCAACCAGTGATAAATATTACAGTGATTCTACAACTTAGATACAACAACTTCCAACATGTGGAAATCCTATTGTTGCAACTCCTTTCTGACTGCCTAGCACCACTTGATCTTCAAATCCTTGGATGCCTATCAGTTGCGAAACTTCAACCAGTGAAGTACCCCTTACTCAGGTTTTAAGACAAGAGTGTTTTTGTCTTCTCAAACTAAGAGCTTTCTTCGTATATGAATGAGAATACTGCTCTTCACGATGCTATAGATTTTTAATTGCTTAGATTGCTTTGATCGCTTGAAAGTATAGTTCGCACTGTTGTTCTGCACAACTTCAAATCTTCAGATATATATATATATATGTGTCGATCATTTGAGCTTTTCTTCATAGTCGTTGCAAATCTTTAACAAATCCATCCGTTGGAGAAATGGACTTCTTTATTTTTCTTTCTGAACGTTGCAAGGTTGTATTCCCTTATTTTAATCCATTTCCGACCGTTGTGAAGACTTCCATGTGATGGCGCTGACACTACAAAAAAAACAGTTTTTACCGATGCCAAACACCGTTGGTAAAACAGAAAATGGCGTCGGTAAAAAAATTACCGATGCCATTACCGATGCCGCCATTTACCGACGCCATTTTTGGCGTCGCTAAATTAAAAAAAAATCTAAAAAAGTCAGGTCAGGACTCAGGCGGGGCTCAGGCGGGTTAGGTCCGGGCTCAAGTGGGGGTCAGGTTCGGTCAGGTCCAGGTCCGGGCGGGTCGGGTCTGGGTCCGGGCGGGTCAGGTTCGGGCTCCATTCAATTTCAAATGATTGAGAAAGATTTTGGTTTATAAACCACATAAAACACTACTGTTTTTTCGATGTGGGATAGTGTAAAAAATTTACCGACGCTGAAATGGCGTCGGTAATGGCGTAAACGGCGTCGTTAAATTAAAAAAAAATAAAAAAAATTACCAACGCTAAAATGGCGTCGGTAAATGGCGTCGTTAATTGTGAAAAAATAAAAAAAGATAATAATAAAAATTTACCAACGCCGAAGTGGCTTCGGTAAGGTCGTCGGTAAATGGCGTCGGTAAACGGCGTCGTTAATTGTGAAAAAAAAGAAACAAAATAAGTCTGCGAACCGGTCGTCGGGAATGGCGTCGGTAAATCAATTAAATAACGGGCGTCTGTAATGGCGTCGGTAAATTATAAGTTTAACAAGGGCGGATACGGGCGTCGGTAAATGGCGTCGGTAAAAACTGTTTTTTTTTTTGTAGTGCGAATATTTTGATTTTAATATGAATAAAGTCTTCAGAGGTGGGTCTGGATGATTTATTTAAATCATATCCTTCCAAGAATCTCTCTAATTTGTCCCTTATCGCCCGCATGTGACTTTCCGTAAATATTGACTATTCAACACATGCTGACGTGGACTGGAGTACTTGGATGATCACTTAACTAATCTCTCTATGGTCAAACTGTCTGATGTGCAGTCAACCTTCTCTGATGTCGACTTCTCTGATATGCCGACTTGTCTGAAGTCTTCTGACCTGATTTAACTTGACTGATCTGATGATAAAACTTCAGATGACTTGACTTTTCTCCTTGACTGCAGTGTGGTCTAATTTCGTTGATTAAATTGTTGACCAGAACTTCTCTGATAAGGGTTGCCTGATATAGCTCGACTGTGGTCAACCTTATCTGAACAGTTGAGTTGACCAAGACTCGGCTGATAGATACTTATCTGTGATTTGTACTTAGCCGATTTTTAAAGCCTAACTTATATGGTCTATAGAAGATACTCATTTAGTTCTTCTTTACATTTTGTCAAGTATCTAACTTAACACAATTTGGCATATGGAAGATACTCATGTGGTTCTTCCTTACATTTTGCCAAGTAATAAACATACATTTGAATAAACAAATACAATGATGACATCATCAAAATCTAACAAGTATTCCTAACACGATACTGGCGTTACGCAATGAAGAAGGAAGACGGAAAAGTAGAACTTTCATCCATTCCTGTTGTGAACGAATTCCCGGATGTGTTTCTTGACGAATTGCCTGGACTACCTCCACGACGAGATGTGGAATTCACCATCGAGCTGGAACCAGGAGCTACACCAATTTCTTAGGCGCCGTATCGTATGGCACCTACTGAGATGTATGAATTGAAGAAGCAACTGGAAGAGTTAGTGGACAAAAGCTATATTCAGCCAAGCGTTTTGCCCTAGGGTGCACCAGTTCTTTTTGTCTGGAAGAAAGATGGATCGCTTCGATTGTGTATTGACTATCGAGAGTTGAACAAGATGACGATCAAGAACAAGTATCTGTTGCCACGGATTGATGATTTGTTTGAGCAGTTGCAAGGAGCAACAGTGTTTTCTAAGATCGATCTGAGATCGCGATATCATCAGTTGAGGATTAAGGAATCTAATGTTCCGAAGTCAGTATTCAGAACTCACTACGAACACCATGGGTTTGTAGTGATGCCGTTTGGTCTCACTAATGCACGTGCCGTGTTCATGCAGTTGATGAATCGAGTGTTCGTAGAGTATTTGGACAAGTTCGTAGTTGTGTTTATTGATGATATTCTGGTTTATTCTAAGATCCCGGAAGAGCATGCGCAGCAGTTACGGATCATTTTGGACCTCTTGAGAAGCGAACAGTTATATGCCAAACTTTCTAAGTGTGAATTCTGGCTAAAGGAAGTGATGTTCCTCGATCATGTGGTATCAATGGAAGGAGTCCGAGTAGACCCCTATAAAATCAAAACAGTTATGGATTGGAATTCTCCTAAGAACGTGAAGGAAATCAGGAGTTTCTTAGGACTTGCTGGGTATTATCGTCGGTTCGTGGAAGGACTTTCCAAAATTACCCACCCACTTACTCGATTACTGCAGAAAACCCAAAAGTTTGAATGGAACGAGATGTGCCAGACCAGCTTTGATGAATTGAAGAAGAGATTGACTACGGCACCGATTTTAGCACTACCACAGGGAACTGAAGGATTCATAGTTTTCAGTGATGCTTCAAACCAAGGTCTCGGGTGTGTACTGATGCAGAATGAGAAGGTGATCACCTACACGTCACGACAGTTGAAGCCGTATGAAGTAAATTATCCAACGCACGATTTGGAGTTGGCAGCTGTGGTTTTCGCCTTGAAAATTTGGAGACATTATTTGTACGGGACTCACTGTCAGATCTTCATGGATAATAAGAGTCTCAAATACATTTTCAGTCAGAAAGAGTTAAACATGCGGCAGAGGAGATGGCTGGAATTGATGAAAGACTGCGACTTGGAGATTCTTTATTATCCAGGTAAAGCAAATGTAGTGGCTGATGCACTAAGCCGCAAACCTGTTTCTATTCGAATGCTGGAGACTCTCACCTCCCAGACCAGCATTCAACGAGAATTGATTCGCGAAGGAATTGAAGTATGGTTGCAAAGAGTCTAAGGACAACTGTGTGTGATGGAATTGACTTCGTAGTTAACCGAAGAAACCAAATCTAAGCAATTAGATGATTTTCTGATGATTCGGTTACGTGATGAAGTGTGCAAGGGAAAGGCCCTATGATTCGTAATTCATGATGATGGAGTTTTGAGATTCCAGAGCCGACTTTGTGTTCCCGATGTCGATGTTTTGAAGCAGACAATTATGAAGGAAGCTCACAGCACGTCCTATTCTATCCACCCGGGCACCAGTAAGATGTATAAGAATCTGAAGCAGAATTTCTGGTGGGGCAACATGAAGAAAGATGTAGCGGATTATGTCTCAAAATGTTTGATTTGTCAGCAGGTTAAGATCAAACATCAACAACCTGCTGGAATGCTGAAGCCACTCCCGATTCCTGAATGGAAGTGGGAGGACATATCGATGGACTTTATCACTAATATGCCGAATACTAGAACATGGATGAACATGATTTGGGTGATAGTTGATCGTCTAACCAAATCAGCTCATTTTCTAGGCATTAAGGACACTTGGGGACCAGAGAAGTTGGCACGAGTGTTTATTGCATATATAGTCCGATTACACGGTATGCTGAAGACCATTATTTCTTACCGAGATGGTCGCTTCGTGTCACATTTTTGGAAATCAATTCATAAAGCCTTAGGAACGGAGCTAAACTTTAGTATAGCTTATCATCCACAGACAGACGGACAGTTCGAGAGGACCATTCAAACGGTGGAGGACATGCTGAGAGCTTGTGCCTTAGATTGGTCGACTGAGTGTGAAGTTTATCTACCATTGATTGAATTCACTTACAACAATAGTTGGCATGCTTCCATTAAGATGGCACCTTTTGAAGCATTTTATGGGAGGAGATGCAGATCGCCCCTGTGTTTGGATGATTCATCAGACTTGATCGGCACGGAACCAGAGTTGATCATACAGATGCAAGAAAAGATAGCTTTGATTCGTGAAAGACTGTTGACCGCCTAGAGTCGGCAGAAATCTTATGCGGACGTGCGCTGTCGCCCATTAGAGTTCAGTATTGGAGATCACGTGCTTTTAAAGGTTTCTCCTACTCGGGGAATCTTTCATTTTGGGAAAAAGGGAAAGCTGAGTCCGAGATACATCGGACCGTTCAAGATTCTTGAAAGAGTTGGAGAGTTGGCATACAGGTTGGCATTACCGCCATCGTTGAGCCATGTTCATAACGTGTTCCACGTATCTCAATTACGGAAGTACATATCAAATCTCAGTCATGTCATTGATTTCGGTGAGATCGAAGTCGCTAAGGATGGCACGTTGAAGAGAAACCAATCAAGATACTCGAAAGTCAAGTCAAACAATTGAGAAATAAACCAATCATTGTGGTTAAGGTTCAATGGTCGCGCCACGGAGTTGAAAAAGCCACTTGGGAGAGGGAGGATAGTATGAGGTCCAGATACCCAGAATTATTTTCGTCTTGAGTTTCGAGACGAAACTCATTTTTAGAAGGAGAGTATGTAATATCCGGATAAATTGTTGAATATTTTCGTCCATATTTGAACCTTGTATTATTCGAATTTGGGATATCAATAATCGAAGTATGATCTTTCCCATATTCGTATTCGCATGCATGATCATGTCAACCTTGTAACTTTATACATGCAATTACGTCGTAACGTACGCTAGCTAGTATGCGTAATGTACGTTACGAGTCACAGATAGCGTATGCTATGAGAAAGGCATAGCGTACGTAAGGCAGTCAATTATTGATCAAGATTGGTCGGCACATGGGCCACCTCGGGATGGAGATAGGATAAGATTCCCCACGTGGCCCGGATAGCTTTTTGAAAAAGCAGGTCAACTGAAATTAACGTACGCTAAGGGATGTACATAGCGTACGCTAAGTATGTTTATTACGTACATAACTTTGAGGATGTAGCGTACGTAAGAGTGTACAGGATCGAGACAGTAAGCTATTTGGACGTTAACGTATGCTAAGAATAACCGGTAGCGTACGCTAAGTGGATAACGTACGTTATGCACAAAGGCTAACATATGTAAAGTCAGAAAAATTATAAATGGGACAGCACCCCATTTCATTTCAATTCGTCTCTTTCACTTGTCCTTCACCTCTTTTCATCCCAGAGAGCCCCCTGTCACGCTTTGTCTTTGGAAGCTTCTAGAAGGGTCGAGATTCTTCTCCAGAGTTCTTGTATTTACATGATAGATGTTGTAACATTCCGGAAGCCCTACGGAATGATCATAAAAAGGATTAGAAGGATGTAGTTTGTCTTGTAATCTCTTGTATATTCTAGATACTTGTAGATTATTGTACATTCTAGAAGATGTAGATGGAGACCTATATAAGGAGCTCCAAGTCCCTCATTTGTACGACATCCAAGTTTGAGCAAAGTGAATAAAAGTTCCTTTCAAAAGAGCAGTTTCTCTCTCTAACTTTCTCTCTCTAAAATACTTCAATCTTCCGCACTTAACCGGCAAGGGTTTGGGAAAGCCTGCCTTAGTGGCCGAAGGACTGAGTTGCTAAGGGGCGCACGGCATAACTCTACGGACTGAAGTTTGCCCATGACACGTGGTATCAGAGACCGTTTTTTTTTGGATAGACGAGAGAATGAGCGGAAACAGCAGCATGGTCGAAGGGAACAATGCTGGCGATGAAGGTCGCAAGACCAAGAAAGGTGGTAGGGACAAGTCCAGGGATCTTGCATCTTCGATGGAAGCAATGATGACCAAGATCGAGGTGGCTGTTAGAGAAACCATCGAAAGGATAGATGTCCTAGAAGAAAATGCCAGTGAAATCGAGGACAAGGTGTTGCTTGCTCTCAACGAGTTAAAGTCTACACTCCTTGGCGAAGTCGCCAAATTGCGGGAGGAGCTGACCGCACAGATGGAAAAGACTGAGGAGGATTGTGCGTTATGCAAGGAAGCTGTGGCCGGTGGCACCATGGCAAGGGAGACGTCGTGCATTCGGGCAACAGAACCTCCGAAGTACTCGGGTAAGCGTAATGCTAAAGAACTTGATAATTTCTTTTTGGTCTCTCGAAACCTATATGGATGCAGTACGTATAAAGGATGATGAGGACAAGATCAAGTCGGTGATCTTGTACCTAAGTGATGATGCTGCCTTATGGTGGAGACGGCGCCATCAAGATATTGCACGAGGGACATGTCGGATAGACACTTGGGAAGAATTCAAGGCGGACTTGAAAAAACAGTTCTATCTAGAGAATGCCGAGAGTCTGGCCATGAAGAAGCTGCGTGGCCTGAAGCAATCGGGGAGTATGAAGGATTATGTCAATGAGTTCTCCTCACTCATGTTGGAACTTCCCGAAATGTCGGACAAGGATCAATTGTTCTATTTCTTGGACGGGTTGCAGTCCTGGGCAGCCCTTGAGCTGAGAAGGCAGAAGGTCCAAGATCTATCGGAAGCAATTGCCGCGGCCGAGGAAATTGTAGAATTCCGAAAGGACTTCACGCCGCGAAAGGACAAGAAGGGAGGCAAGGAAAAAGGTGGGGGAGACATGCCTCACAAGGCGGGATACAAGCCAACCTTCAAAGGGAAAGAAAAGACCCATGAAGTCAAGAAGAGAGAGTGCTTCCTATGCGGGGGTCCACACTTCGTCCAGGAGTGCCCGAAGAAGAAAGCACTTAATGCCATAATAAGCCAACAAGAGGAACGGGCCAAAGAAATGCAGATGGGGTCGATGCAACTCCTCAATGCAATGAAGGCGAAGGAAGAAACCGTGATGGTACCCAAGGCAGAAAAGGTCAGGAATGGTCTTATGTATGTTGAGGCAAAGATAAATAAGGGAGTCACAAAGGCCTTAGTAGACACGGGAGCCACTCACAACTTCTTAGCTGAGGACGAGGCGGTCCGATTGGGTGTAAAAGTTGCTAAGGAAATGGGATGGATGAAAACAGTGAACACACCATCAAGACCCATCATTGGCATGGCGAAGCAAGTCCTGGTCCAACTGGCGGATTGGCAGGGCAAAATTGATTTGACGGTGGTCCGAATGGATGATTACCGAATGGTGCTAGGCATGAAATTCATGGAAAGGATGAAGACGGTAAGCATCCAGGATGCCCAAATTCTGAGCATCACTCCAAACAAGGTAACCTTCGATATTCCATTATTACGTGGAAAGCTCGAGTCCCGTATGTTGTCGGCTATGCAGGTATCAAAAGGGTATAAGAAGGGGCAAGAGACGTACCTTGCTGCCCTAAAGACGGACGACCCAATTGTCAGCAAGGAAGTCCCGACTGAAATCGAAGAAGTGCTAGCCGAGTTTAAGGACATGATGCCTCCCGAGTTGCCCAAGAAGTTACCACCGAGGCGGGAGGTAGATCACGAGATTGAGCTGGAACAGGGGGCGAAGCCTCCTGCAATGGGGCCGTACCGGATGGCTCCGCCAGAGTTGGAAGAGCTTCGAAGGCAGCTGAAAGATTTACTTGATGCCGGCTACATTCATCCTTCAAATCTCCATATGGCGCTCCGGTGTAATTCCAGAAGAAACAAGATGGTAGCTTGCGGATGTGCATTGACTACCGGGTACTTAACAAGGTTACTATAAAGAACAAGTACCCAATACCTTTGGTGGCCGATCTATTTGATCGATTGGGGAAGGCAAAGTGGTTCTCAAAACTAGACCTGCGGTCGGCATATTGGCGAGTCCGTATTGCAGAAGGAGACGAACCAAAAACAACCTGCGTAACAAGGTATGGTTCATTTGAGTTCTTGGTTATGCCCTTTGGCTTGACAAATGCACCTGCGACTTTCTGTACTCTCATGAATAAGATATTTCACCCATTCTTGGACAAGTTTGTTGTTGTGTATCTGGATGACATAGTAATATACAGCGAGTCCTTTAATGAACATGCAGAACATCTACGGGAAGTGTTCCGAGTCCTGAGGGAGAACGAGTTATACGTAAAACTGGAGAAATGTGCGTTCGCCCAAACGGAGGTAATGTTCTTGGGGCACAAAGTGAAAGAGGGAAAGATCTTAATGGATTCAAAGAAGGTGCAGGCCATTGCTGAGTGGGAACCTCCTCAGAACGTCTTCGAACTTCGGTCGTTCTTAGGTTTGGTGAACTACTATCGGCGATTCATTGACGGATATTCGGCGAGGGCAACGCCATTAACTAACTTACTCAAGAACAAGGTTGCGTGGGAATGGACGGATGAGTGCCAAGCATCCTTCGAGCATCTGAAGGTGGCAGTCATGAATAACCCAGTGCTGAAACTTCCGGACTACACAAAGCCTTTTGAGTTACACTCGGATGCCTCTGACTATGCCATTGGAGGAGTCCTAATGCAAGATGGGCATCCTGTTGCGTATGAGTCCCGGTAGTTAAAGGAGACGGAACGGCGGTATCCGGTCCATGATAAGTAAATGATGGCGATAATCCATTGTCTTCGTACGTGGAGACATTACTTGCTCGGGAGTCACTTTGTGATCAAGATGGACAATGTGGCGATTGACTATTTCCAAAACCAGCAGAAGATCACCCCGAAGCAAGCACGTTTGCAAGATTTCTTGGCTGAGTTCGATTATACTATGGAGTATAAGCTAGGAAAAACAAACGTTGTTGCGGATGCTCTAAGTCGGAAGGCCTCACTGGCATCTATCAGCCAAGTGTAGTGTGACCTTGCCGACCGGATAAGAGACGGAATTGCCCAAGACCCCTTGGCCAAAAATCTGGTGGAAATGGCAAAGGAGGGCAAGACAAGGAAGTTCTGGCAAGAGAATGGCTTACTCTTTACTGTTGGAGATAGGTTGTATGTGCCTCGATGGGACAACCTTAGAAGGGAAGTACTGAAGGAGTGTCATGATTCGAAATGGGTGGGACACCCAGGTACTCTTCGTACTAAAGCACTGGTTGAACAATCATTTTATTAGCTTAACCTGCAGGATGACGTTAACGCCTACGTAAAGACCTGCTTGGTCTGCCAACAAGACAAGGTCGAACAAAGTAAACCGGCAGGACTGCTAGAGCCATTACCTATTGCCGAACGTCCGTGAGACAGTCTTATGATGGACTTCATATCGGCACTACCAAGGTCGGAAGGATGCGGGTCTATCATGGTGGTAATTGATCGGTTCTCCAAGTATGGGACATTCATACCGGCAGCAAAGGATTGCAAGGCCGAGGAAGCTGCCCGACTATTCTTAAAACATGTGGTGAAGTATTGGGGATTTCCTCGGAGTATCATAAGTGACCGAGACCCGCGACTTACTGGAAAGTTTTGGAGGGAGTTGTTCAAGTTGATGGGGTCAAACCTCCACTTCTCGACGAGCTTTCACCCCCAAATGGATGGCCAAACGGAGCGAGTAAACCATTTGCTGGAGATTTATCTCCGACACTTTGTAAGTGCTAACCAGTCCGACTGGGCTCGTTTACTTGATGTTGCGCAATTCTCTTATAACTTGCAGCAGAACGAGTCCACCCAACGAAGTCCATTTGAGCTAGTGATGGGGCAACAACCAACGACACCCCAGGAACTAGTCCAGAAATATGAAGGTGCGAGTCCGGCAGCGGACAAACTTGCTAAAGGTTGGAACGAGGAACATGACATAGAAAGGGCGTATCTGACTAAAGCTGCCAAATGAATCAATAAGTGGGCGGATGACAAGCGCCGTCCGAGGGAATTTCAAGTAGGGGGCCAAGTGTTGGTCCGAATGATTGGAAGGAATGTGAATGCGATCCGTCAAGTGCACAAAGGCTTGACATGGCGATATGAAGGACCCTTAGAGGTAATAAAGAAGACCGGAACGCGGTCCTATCAGCTCAATCTTCCTGATGACTTCAAAATTCATCCGGTCTTCCATGTGAGCCTCTTGAAGCCGTATCACAAGGACGAGGAAGACCCAGCCCGAAACAAGTCAGATCGAGCCCTACCTGCTAATATAGTGTCCTTTGAGAAGGAAATCGAAGAAATCTTGGCGGATCGACAAGTTGGAAAATGGGCAACACCCCGCTGGACGGAGTACTTAGTGCGCTGGAGAGGTTTGCCAGACAGCGAAGCTTCGTGGGAAAAAGAACAAGACTTGTGGCAATTCAAAACCAAAATTGAAGCATACAAGGCAAAACCTTGACGAGGATGTCAAGACTCAGGTGGGGGAGAGTTGTCACGCTTTGGATTTGGAAGCTTCTAGAAGGGTCGAGATTCTTCTCTAGAGTTCTTGTATTTACATGATAGATGTTGTAACATTCCGGAAGCCCTAAGGAATGATCATAGAAAGGATTAGAAGGATGTAGTTTGTCTTGTAATCTCTTGTATGTTCTAGATACTTGTAGATTATTGTACATTCTAGAAGATGTAGATGGAGACCTATATAAGCAGCTCCAAGTCCCTCATTTGTACGACATCCAAGTTTGAGCAAAGTGAATAAAAGTTCCTTTCAAAAGAGCAATTTCTCTCTCTAACTTTCTCTCTCTAAAATACTTCAATCTTCCGCACTTAACCGGCAAGGGTTGGGAAAGCATGCCTTAGTGGCCGAAGGACTGAGTTTCTAAGGGGCGCACGGCATAACTCGACGGACTGAAGTTTGCCCGTGACACCCCCCTGCTACCTAAACACCTTTAGATCACATATACTTGATCATTGAAGATCGGATATCACATATACTTGATCATTGAAGTTAAGAAACACCTTGGATTGGCACTCAAGCAACCGGAGTTGAATTATACCTATTGTCTTGGCGTTTTCTTCATATTAAGGTATGTTAATGCTATCTCCAACCCTTGTAGTCTTGTTCTTAAGGATGTTATGAACATACTACCGAGATTATTAGGTTCCATAGATGACTTATATAACCGAACATCATGTTTAGGAAGTTGGAATGTTTATACTTAAGTTACCATTGTTAAGAGCATTATAGTTCGAATCTTGTTATGATGAACAAGTAAGGGAAGTTTCCGAGATTGATAAATCCGTATTGAATGGTGTTTCCATAATGATCATAGATTTGATATTGATATCACTTTTGTTAGACGGACTTAAGAGAAGAATCATCGAAGGTTTTGTCGTAATTCGTAAAAGTGGATTGATTAGATAATGTTCTCAATGAAAGTTTGAATGAAGTGATCGTATCAACTATATAGATTATCCGGACCACATATGAGAATTTGTAATCAAGATTGAGTATGGCGTTGTGATGATATACGTATCCTTGAATTCGAAGATGTCTAAAACCGTAGGATCATTCAAGTTTGCATGAGTAATGTATATGTAAGTATAATGTACGTTAAGCACTATGAATTACGTACGTTATTTCATCAGACGAGTCAGTAATATGATCAGAGAAGTTAACTGCCAAACATGGTTAGCGTACATTATGCTTCGGAGATTACGTACGCTAACGTACGGACTTAATGTACGCTACGTGGGTGTGTAACGTACGTTATGAAGAGTACAGTCAGGATTCGTAATGTTGAACTTTCGGCCGTAGTTTGGAATGTTAGATGTTCGTACATTAATTACTTGATGTAAGATGAACTCTATACTATTTCTTTTGTTTAAGGTCCGAGCTTTGCAACGCGATTGATCGAAGGGGACGGACTTCGAGTGTATTACTATCCGTCGGAGTTTTATCCTTGTCGTCAATTTGAGGCAAGTACTTTAATTGTTTTACGTATTGATGTTATACATATTGTTGTGCATATGTGTCGTTGTTGTATGTCCATCTTGTGTTGGTCCGACGGAATCATCTTGGGATCTATGCTAGCGTGCGCTAGATCATCGGACAGGTTTTTCCACCACGTGTTGGTCCGATGGGATCACCTTGGGATCTATGCAGTGAACGCTGGATCATCGGAATTACCATGTGTATGTTGTGATGTCATGTTGTGATTATCATTTGTGTATGATATTTGTGAGTCCTCTCGTAGGAAGAGGCTCGTGGTTTTGTCATTTGTGTTGTTAACATTATTCTTCGTGAGATGTTGAATACCTTGTTATGGTATAATTATCATACTTGTACTAGCATCGTTGTGCTAACCCCTTTGGGGGTGAACATTTGTTTATGTTCAGGATTCAGGAGGGTGGGGAAACAATCACTAGAGCTGCATGACGACGGAGATGCAGAGCGATGTTCCGGCCGGAATATTTTGTCGGGTCTCAGTGTTATTTTATTAAGTACTCGAGTACGCTTGTTGTCTTGTTGTATTTGATAATTTCATTCGGTTGAAGGTTTGGTTTCGTACTTGGTGAACTGGTGATGTAATAATTAACTTCTGATTGTTATCCTTCTTTAATTATGTCGTTGTTGTATTCTTAGCCTTGTGAATTCGTACGCAAAGAATTTATGGCGCTGTAATACTCCTGAATATATCGGGGGTGTTACACATATAAACCCTTCTTTCAAATGTCCTGATCAAGTTATAGGGTCACGGTTAGTCAAACCCTATATGTACTTGACGCTATGCATGAGTAAATGTAAATCGGGATGATCGAGCTCTCGTGTATCCAATACAACTAGCTCCAATGCTTTGGCCAAACACTTATGATCTCATGTGCCAATAACCGCATATGACATATACTAACAGGAGAAAGAATTCTATATCGTATTCAGTAGGACCTGCTACTTGCCCGTCAAGATGCACGTCGAGCTTGACCCCCACCTTCTGGTTTTCTGGGTCAAACTACTCTAATGAAAATCTTAACGTCACAAGCACATCCCTACTAAATCCTCAAGTCGAGGGTTCACGAATACCTATCACAACCTTTCGATTCCGTCATTGACTGTCCCGGAGTGAAATCCATGTGACGAATCGTGGGTGAGTCAGTTCGAGTATGCTAATCCAATTAGCATACCTATAACGTGTGCTCCCACTAACCATTAGTGTTCGACAGGCACTCTCCCAGTCAAAGAACACATCATATAAGTCTTCACATAAACTTAACGCCCAGTCATGTTTCATCGACTTGCGAACGATTAAGTATTTGAGCTATAAACCTTTCCAGTAGCGATACCCTTATCCAATAAGAAGTGGAATGTTTTGCTCTAAAATACACGGACTAGTTTCTATATATATATTTACGAGTCAGGAATGCCAGTAACTACCAATAAATAAAGAAACATACATTTGCCTTTTGATAATGAGTTACATAATAACAAGTACAATGCCTTCACTCAATATCCTATGAGTGGCATTCTAGGGCATACTCCTAACAATTAAAATATTAAGGTATCTCCATTACCCATCCTACCTTACTAAGATAATCCGAGAACCCATCTTTGGCATAACCTACTCAAGATGATCAAAGTCTTGATAGATGTTTTAATTCAACGACATTAAAAACTTTAATGAGGGGTTTTATCCTATGTAGCATGTTTATATTGGCTAACATACATCTAAACATACACCGCATCACATACATGCATAAATTTAAATATACATAGCATCAGATGCATAATAAACATAGGACTGTGTATAGCATGACCATAATCCTAACGTGATTTTCATGAGCCATCATGAAAATCATAAAGGTCAATCTAAAGGGTATAATTGGTCTTCATTGATCTTACAACCCCTTGGAACGTCATACGCGATCAATTGACCACCCGAGTTCGTCCCTTGTCTCCTTCTTGTCTTCATTACATTAATGAAAAATATTATACTAGTAAAATTAAATTACAAGAGGGCAAACCACACGCACCCGTAAATTATAATAATAAATTAAAAGACGACTTGCAGGTCGTAAAAACTAATTATAATTAAATGATGTTGTGCGGCGATTAATACGCCTCCGCGGCGATCGGCACAAGGGCCGAGCGACCAAATTCAGCATCAGATAAACCAAGGCAGATTTACCAGATGAAGACTACAGATCGAAATCAAGTACCGAGCAATCGACGTCCAGGGCGATCGTCTCTTGGCACCTAGCAATCGATCCTAGTGCCCGACCAAGGACGATCGTCTTATGCCAAGTGTAAAGCCAAACATCCGTCAAAGTCTATGAAGACCGAATCTCAGGACGAAGACCCACGTGCAGATCCGCAAAAGGCGCCACTAGATAAGGTTTTTTGACTCCAGCCCATCACCAGTTGTAGACGACAAGGATAGCCTCACCTATCGACAGACCCGCCAAAAGGGTCCAAGGTGGGACCTCCCAAGACAGCGACATGAGACGTGTGTTGTCTTCTCATTGGTTCGCACATCTGGCTGCCAGCAGCAGCTGCGAACTTTAAGGGAATAGACCCACGTGTTGAGACGATCGCCCATTTAAATTAATGCAGGAAAAGCGATCGCCCGTTTGGGATCAAGACATCCCAACTACCTCCTCTTCTATAGATATGAGACCTCCGGCATTTGGAAAGCCCTTCCGAAAGTTGGATCAGAATCAGATTTCCATAACAGGAAAAACAGCTAAATTCACACAGTTGAATCCTATAGCTAAAAACACAGCACTCCATCTTTGTTACAAGAACTCACAGAGCATTACCTGTGGTTCTTCCGGCAATCATCAGCACTCAAGAGCTAGATAACTAGGGTCATTATACTCATTGTAATCGTACTCTAACATTAATATTTGTAATCCAAAGCAGTATTCGTATTAATAATATCTCGCGAGAGCATTCAAGCTCGGGACTAACAACCCCGGCAAATTTTGTGTTATTTACATTCCTTCGTACGTGCTCTCGCATTTTGTTTGTTACTCACCCGTAGCCATATCCAGCGAATCATTCCAAATAATATTTTGGGTAACAACAATTGGTGCTAGAAGGAGGGCCTGAACCCTTATTTTCTCTACGACCATTTCGAAGAACACTCACTATTCTCCGGAATATATAATTGAAGAAACACTCACTGTTCTTCAAAGAAACCCCTCAAAATAATGACGTCTGCCACCACCTCGAAGAGAGCCACTTTACGATCCGCCGGGCGTCTTATTCCGGCTCGAACCGAGTCCCAACCTACGGCAGAAGGCAGCCGCGACGACGCCAGACTCTCACTCCCGCCCGCGAGGGACGGCCCAAGCCTCTCACTCGATCAATTCCAAACTGCGGAACAGATCGAGGAGTCCATGTCCATCCTAAGGTAGCGACGGAGAGCATGCGACGCGCCCACTATTACCCCATCAACCATCCGCCACGCGGGCAAACGAAAGCTCAAGGGGTTACTTATCGAGCAATTGTCAAAAAGCCCCGATTCACAAGAAAAGGCACTCGTGAGGCGGGACAGTTCCGTCTTCAGCCGGCTTGGAAGTGACCCTTCATGGAGACTGGGGCATTCTGGCCCCAGCCATGAGATGTCGGAGCCCAAATCCGTCACCAGGAGTTTGGCATACCCAACTCCCAAAAGGCAGGTCGACCATTTGGCTCCCCCTCGCCGAAAAACCGAGCTCGGCGGTGAAGACCTCATCGCCTACCGTGGATCTAGGAGATCAGTACACGATCGCCTCGGCTCCCTCTCCGAGAGCCAAGCCGCGAGCAATCAGGCTACGGCGATGGCCATAATGCAGCGCCATCTCGAAAATATGAAGGCGCTCCTAGAAACTGGGGCAGGCGCCAAGAGAAAGGTCACCGGACCAAGTGAGCCGCTCGCGGTCCAGATCGAGCTTGTCCCCGTGCAACCAAAGATCGCTCCTCCCCAAACACCTTTATATGAGGGGAGATCGGACCCTGAGACTCATTTAAGCAAGTTCCGGATCTACATGACCGGATGCGGGGCATCGGATGCGACGAAATGCCGAATGTTCCCATTGACATTTGGTAATCTTGCCCATAGGTGGTACATCTCATTGCCACCGCGCTCAATCAATTCCTTTGAAAAACTGGCGAGCAACTTCACATCGTACTTCGCCGCCAAGGTCGCTCGACCGGAAGGTCCCCACCGCATGATGAAGATCAGGCAGGGGAAAGACAAGTCCGATGCAGATTACATCGACCGGGTGGATGAAGTAGTCCTCACCGGTGATCCCAGAAGCAACGAGCTTGCCCTCTACTCGGCCCTGTGGGGATTCGATGGTCTTTCGCCCATGTTCAGGCACCTCACGAAGGACATCCCCCAACCTACGCGATCTTCCGCGCCAAGGCTGCTGATTTTCTAGCCAGATGGAGGCTGCTCACCCTTCGCCTAGGCGAGGGGACGCCGTCTCCCATCCAAAAGACGGCGATCGCCAAGTCCAAAAAGGCGGTCGCCAAGCCACCCGGTGATTTCAAGGCCTTCGAGGATGTGGAAGACCGTCTCCTCCGCAACCTCAATCTATCTCCGGCCCATATTTTCAATGCCATCAAGGGGCGCGAATGGCTAAGCAAGCCAAAGGCGATAAGGGACAATGGTCATCTGGACTGCAATAAATTTTGTGCTTACCACAAGAGTCCTGGACACAACACCAACCAATGTCGCGAACTCCTCAGACAACTCTGGAGATTTTTTGAGGAGGGAAAGCTGGACAGTTTAGCGACTTAGCCGGAGCCCCGGGCAGAGTCGAACGCGACACACCGGAGGACTCATACGAGTCGACTCCCCCCGATCAACCTCGGCGGTCGGATCTATATGCTTCAATCAAGAGGTGGGAACTTCGGAGGTCTTTCCCTGATTCCCACCATGTCAAACGAAAGGCTACTGCCCAAGCAACGTCTCCAAAGATAGGATGACTCGCTCGCCCTCTAAAGTTCATCATCTAACATGATAGACCTAGGCAAGCGATCGCCTCCCCCAGCATAACGTATAACGTCGAGGATCGCCATCTAACATGATGGTCCGAGGTAAAAAAGTGCAACCATGGTCTGGAGGTCGATGGAACCGACAGCCCGTCCATACAAGGTTCCTTCAGGCAGAGATCGCTCGCCCTTTCATTTAAATACGAGGAGGTCATAGCCGAAGGACCCTCCAAAACAGATCTGTGGACACGCTGGCCTGCCCTCAAAGGTCCATCATCTAACATGGTGGATCCGGACAATGCTATGCGTCCCTCCCCCCGTCACAACGTATGCCCTCGAAGGTCCGCCATCTAACATGTCGGTCCCAGGCAGAAAAGTGCTACAAGCCACGGTCGTGGAGTCGATTAATCCGACGGCGCCCCGTGCAAGGACTCCTCCAGGCAGAGATCGTCCGCCCCATCGCTACATTGCGAGGCAAAACGTAGCCTACGGAAGACCCTCACAATTAAGTGAGTCACGAGAAGTAGGCCATCAGACGGAATGTCGCTCGCGCACAAGACATGGCCGCGGAGGTCGGTTCTATCGAACTCCACGACTGTGCACAGTTCCTCTAGGTTGAGATGGTCGGCCTTCCTCGAGGAATCTGCAAAATTGAAGATCGCAAGAACTAAACCAAACATCGCTCGCTAAACGATTTATTTTCGTTCCCTTTCACTAAGTAAACAAAAACAAGGGGGAATAGCGGAGCTATACATACGACGATCGGCTTTGTTCAAATACACATACGACGATCGCTCCTCAAAACACGTTTGTATAAAGTCGAATACAAAAGAGTCAGAAAGACGATCATACAAACAAGAAATTAGAGAAGGAAATATTGATTTCATTTCATTGGAAATACAAGTACAGTCGCCCGAAGGCAAAATACAACAAAAGCTGTAAAATTACAAGCAAAAACAAAAAAGAGCATGCTAGATTAGGCTGCCCCTGCCGAGCCATCTCCCCCGGTCGTAGGATCGGCGGCATCAGGCACAGCGCCCCCATCCTCCGGGGCATCTGGGTAAACGAGGTTCTCCGGTGACGGATACCATCTCAAGTTGACTCCGAGATCAGAGAGGTCAAGGATCGGCACAAAGAAGGCCGGCTGCAGAGGGTGCTCAAACACGTAGGCTTTGAAGTTATCGACCAAAGGGCCGACCTCGAGCCCTCCCTTCTTGGCAGCGCCGATTGCGTCAGCATAAGCCATATAATAGGCAAATTTGCTAACGTATTCCACGTTGAGGAATGGATCGGCCTCGGTCGCCTTCAGTTTCTCCCTCAGCCCTGCGACCATTTGGTCCACGCCCTGGAGCTCGGCAACCTTAGCGGACACCTCTTTCTTCGATGATGCCAGCTCGCCAGTCAACCGATCGACAACCGCCTTCAGCTCAGTCGCCTCCTTCTGTGAGGCCACGTGCAACCTGCGGGCGTCCGTCATCTGGTCCCGCATCCGGTCGTTCACTGCCCGGACCCTTTCGAGATCCTGGCTCGCCTGCTTGGCTGCCTCCACGAAGCTCTTCTCCATCGCCACGAGCCGGTTCACAAGCTCAGCATTTTGTTTTTGAGCGGCCTCGAGGTCCGCATGGAGATGAGCGGTGGAGGGCCGCCCCTCATAGTCCCTCACAGCCTGGGCAGCCATCGTCACCGTCTGAAGGGCCAGAGCGAAGGTCGCCTGCATCGCATCAGCGGACCGCCGGCGTGCTATCGCATCCAGGTCGGTCGTCCAGGCCTTCGGCAGGAAGGCGGCAGCCCGAGCAACATAAGAAGGGACATCGCAGGCATCGCGAGGGGCATTGCTCGATAAGAAGTCCAGCACCATCGGCAAGCAGTTCGGATCGGAGCGACGGACCCTGCACCAAGAACAAAAGAGTTAGCATATTTCCAACAAGGAAATGTCACAACCCAAAAATGCAATCAAACTCACCTTGCGACCTTCTTCGGGTCGCGGCCAAAGAACAGCCTCCCACGAGGGGTCTCAGCGCGAGCGACCGCCGTGGCTTCCAGAAAACTCGACGAAGGCATGGACCCCTCCGCCATTGGAATCACAAAAAGTGGAGGCACGGCGACCGGTGACGCCACTGTGGGCGCATCAGCAGCAACGGAGGCCAAGGGCTCTTCCGCCCTCTGCCTCTTGCGATTGAGCCAGAGTTGTCCCTCCTCCCAAGGCTCATGTTCATCAACGATCGGCTCCACAGGAAGTCTCGCCTCCGGGGTGGGTCGGATCAGCACCGCGGGGATTCGGCTCGTCTTCTTCCCCTGGCGCAGACGACTCATGATCCCGGGGTTCGACATAGCAACCTCTGACGGGGTCTCTAAGAATCGAGGGAAGCGAATTTCTGCAAAGAAAGCGATCGACAAAAAGTTAGCCACCTTCTTCAATCAAAGTCGATCGTCAAGCAAAAGAAGATCATAAATATTTGTACCTGGGACCCTTAAGTGGTGGGGAAAACAAAACAACTCAGCGACCAAACAGTGAGATTCGTTGTTGATCCAGAGAGCGTTGATATGACTGTCTGTGAGACTGCATATTCACTCCCAGACGATCGCAAAATCAAAAGGTAGATTGCCTACTGTCGGAACAAGGGTACCTGCAAAAAGAAAGCCAAATTAGATCAGTTCAGGATATATCCGAATGAAGGGAGAGTCAAAACCCTTACTCGGATTCCTCTCCCAGAAGCCGGTGGGGATATCCAACTCATCGGTGGGATTGTCAATCGCGGCCGATTTCCACGCACCACTGACCCAAAACCACTTGATCAGGTCGCCCCGGACCTTGTTCGGCACCCCAAGAATCACCCGGCCCGAGCGACCTTGAATGTGGTAGCCGCCAATGGAACCCTTCTAAGCCGTCAGCTTAAAAAGATAGTTCATCTCCAGCGCAGAAGGAAGACGGAACAGCCGATGACCGCCAAACAGAGTAAGGGTGTAGACGATCTGCAGCCAGGCGTTCAACGTCAGTTGGAGCGGCGCCACATTCCAAGCGGTCATTAAGTAGGACACGTCGAATGGCAGTGGGAACCGAAGTCTGGACCCCATGATCGACTCATTAACGGCGACCATACCCTCAGGAGGTTGGTCGGCACGTTCATTCTCGGTGGGCACGTAAAGGGAAACGTCAAAGGGGACATGGAACTCCTCCCTCCAATGAACCAAATCCTTCCTGGTCACCGAGCTTTTAATCTGGCTAAGGGTCCACGGGGAGCGGCACGCGGCCGGGAATAGCGATCGCCTTTCAGGTTCATGAGGATGGGCGATCGATTATGCACGAAAGTCGAACTTAGGGAGTGGGCCGGCCAATCTCTCCATAAGCTCGGCAAAATCAGAAAAGGCTTTGCCGAACGCACTGTTTTGCTCCCAGTACGCCTTCATCGTCGCCTCCTCTTCAGCCAACGAGCGTTTCCGCTCTGCCTCCGCCGACCTGGCCGCGTCAGCTTAATTCAAAAGCTCTTCATCCTCTGCAAGCTCAATCCCAGCACGAATGGCCTCAACGGCCATCTCCACATGGAACTCCACGGAGGTTCCATCCCGGGCAGTCGAAGTCCCGGCGGCGAAAGTGCTACCCGCTTCGTACACCTTTGATACTTCTCCGGACATCTTCAGAAAAAAAAAGAAAGGGAAAAAGAAAGAAGTTTTTTGTTTCTTACCTAAAAAGTCTAGTCGGGCGGCGCTCGGCAACTCAAATCTTCAGAGGAATCGGGCGTTAATTTTATTCTCAGGCGAAATGCAAATAAGTTGTAACCCAAAAACCCTACCCCCTTTTATAGGCGAGAGTGAGGGCTTCTGGGCAATTAAACAGAATCTCAGGGGCCGAAGCGCAAAGGTCGGAAAATATCTGCATTTAATGATGCCCTCGAATCCCGCATGCACGTCGTTTCAAGGGAACGCCAAAGGACAGGTCTGACAAACCGTCGGACTCCCCCAACAGGAACGCGACACGTACCCTAATGACGGTTCAAGTCAGCTTTCACTTCCCGCTCTTTTCAGCGACCGAGTAGGTCATCCAATTCAAAATCAGCCCGCTTGAGAGATGATCGTCTGTTCCATAAAGTGATGAGTCGCTTGTCTAATTCAAGCGATCGCCTGTAGAACACCTCACCCCACGTCTTTAACATCGGAGCGAACTGGGGGGCAATTGTTGTGCGGTGATTAATACGCCTCCACGGCGATCGGCACAAGGGCCGAGCGACCAAATTCAGCATCAGATAAACCAAGGCATATTTACCAGACGAAGATTACAGATCGAAATCAAGTACCGAACGATCGACGTCCAGGGCGATCGTCTCTTGGCACCTAGCGATTGACCCTAGTGTCCGACCAAGGACGATCGTCTTTTGCCAAGTGTAAAGCCAAACATCCGTCAAAGTCTACGAAGACCGAATCTCGGGACGAAGACCCACGTGCAGATCCACAAAAGGCGCCGCCAGATAAGGTCTTTTGACTCCAGCCCATCACCAGTTGTAGACGACAAGGACAGCCTCACCTACCGACAGATCCTCCGAAAGGGTCCAAGGTGGGACCTCCCAAGACAGCGACATGAGACGCGTGTTGTCTTCTCATTGGTTCGCACATCTTGCTGCCAGCAGCAACTGCGGACTTTAAGGGAATAGACCCACGTGCTAAGACAATCGCCCATTTAAATTAATGCAGGAAAGGCGATCGCCCGTTTGGGATCAAGACATTCCAACTACCTCCTCTTCTATAGATAGGAGACCTCCAGCATTTGGAAAGCCCTTCCGAGAGTTGGATCAGAATCAGATTTCCATCACAGGAAAAACAGCTAAATTCACACAGTTGAATCCTACAGCTAAAAACACAGCACTCCATCTTTGTTACAAGAACTCACAGAGCATTACCTCTGGTTCTTCCGGCAATCATCAGCACTCAAGAGCTAGATAACTAGGGTCATTACACTCATTGTAATCATACTCTAACATTAATATTTGTACTCCAAAGCAGTATTCGTATTAATAATATCTCGCGAGAGCATTCAAGCCCGGGACTAACAACTCCGACAAATCTTGTGTTATTTACATTCCATCGTACATGCTCTCGTATTTTGTTTGTTACTCACACGTAGCCATATCCAGCAAATCATTCCGAATAATATTTTAGGTAACAACAAACGACACGCACGCCGTAAAAACAACCCGAAATTAAATTGAAATATTCAATCACATTGGTCATTTTATGGTCATGCCATACACCAAACATATACTAAAATTAATCATCACAAAATTAATTAAACATACTACTAAAATTAATTATCACATAATTAATTAAACAGAATATGAATCTTACTGACAGGCCGGTAGAAGATTAATATCCAATCAAAATTCAGCAATCTGAAACACTAGCCCAGATGGTTGAGCCCTCTACAGCCGCACACGGCCGTGTGGGTTCGAATCCCCCCGGCTGCAAGAAATGTATTTTTTTTATTTTACAAACAGGAGTTAAATAAAATATCAGTGAATAAAGTTCACAAGAGGTGTGCGAGGATGGTCGGGACGCGGCCTCGGGTGTGAATCGGCGCGGGATCGTATCCCTTCAGGTGTGGAATATTATTTTGCTATTTTAGCGCAACCCGAAGGGACCTGGCCCAACCCGGACCTGACCCGAATTTGCACGAACCTAACCCATTTCGCTGTGCTGTTCTAGAACAGTTCTAGACAACAATTTATGCGATAAACAGTCCAGAATTTATTTTGAACGATCCAATTCAATCAAATTCAATTAGAAAAATATTTATAAAATCTCTATTTCATAAATATGATCAAGAACATAATTTTATATATTCAAAGCATATGAAACATGTTCTACGTAAATAATTAAATTACTACAAGTTGGCTCCGATACCACTGTTGGAGTTTTACGTGTATCTAATACAATAAATATGAGCAAGACACAGCGGAATAAATCAACGAAAAATCTAGACGAGGATCTTCAAGCAGTAATTTAATTGATTTATAAAGAGTTCATCGAATTACCTTAATTCGAAGAACTGATCTGAACCTAGACCAGAAGCTGATTAAATCATATTCCTCTTTCGGTGATCCACACACGAACAACTGGTACAAGCCGGATTGCTAGATTCTTACGAATAATATCGATAAACATTACAACAAATAATTTCTTGCTGGAAGTATTTGTACTATTGATCAAAATCAACTAAGGAAAGAAGACGGAGATGGTCGAAACGGACTTCCCAGACTGAAAATAGTTCGGCCAAACAGTAGAGGGAGCGATTTTCGGTCTTACACAATTATGGTTGTGTAATTTTTCTTATGACAACTCCTTGTCCAAGACCCTTTATTCATACTAAGTAAACCCTAGAGTCAAACTCTAGTATTTGCTTAGTTGCGCTCAATTTATTAAATAATACAATACATATAATATCTTATATTATATATTACTTATTATTTAATACTCTAATAAATATAATATCTAATATTATATTTACCTTTCCCAGTTGATATAATTAAGTAATATAATATATAATATTCTATATTATATATTACTCATTATTTATTTTCTTGCATAATATAATATCCAATATTATATCTATTAATTATTCTTGCTTGTCTTTAGTTGTCGTATGTGTGACCCAAAAGGCTTATATTATGTTAGCAATTATTTAATACCTTATTAAATAATGAATCATAAGCGGTCTCAAGCAAGATATTATGACTACCCAAATAATATAGGTTTATAGTCCATTTAACGTGTCAAATCTCTTTGTCGCGTGATATCATATTTGAACTAAGTCAGGAAAATTATCATACTTATTATATTCAAAAACTTTCTCGATCTTAAGTAGACTGATTGAATCAAATGACTCTTCATTTGAGCATGGCCATGTATTTCCTTCAGTCCTACTTATCGTGGGGCCCAACAGATATCTCTCTCCTTAAAGAGAGGGACAAATCCTTATCTTGATTATTCATTGCCCTCTACATGACTCCCACTAATCCCGATAGCTAATCTTTATGATCACCATGTTTCAGATGGCGTTGGATTACGTCAAGGCATAGCAGTTATCATGTTGGACTCTATGATAATCTCAGGTTCAAGGATTTATTGACATACTGTTATATTGAGATTCACTTATGACATTTCCATGCAGTGATCTCAATGCGGGTCTGTCAAGTATTGGTTCTCCAACCAATATCCATAAGTTTGATGCGTACCATACGCATAATCATCCGATGATTATCAATCAAACTTATACTAGTATATGAATCACTTGAGTCTCCACTCTACGTAATTTGACCAGGGACATTTGAATAATATTATTATTCATGAATAACCATTATTCGAATATTATAATATTAAAATATGCACACATTTTAATAATCAACGAGAAATAAATGATATCAAATAACTTTATTTAAATGTGACAATTACAAATATAGGCACATCGAATGTCCTCGAGTACTACTCCCAATATTATGGACGTCTAGGAAGGAGTTTCAGCAGCTTAGGGGCTTGTTGTCCTATTTATAGGAAATTACATCTAGCTAACACACTTACATAGCGCATGTTAACGGGATATGTAGCTCACTGTCTCATTCTGTCCTCTGTCTTGCATACGCTACTAGGCATTACGTACATTACGTGTTGTCTTAGCGCATGCTAAACACCAACATTGCGTAAGATAACGATCTGACATAGCTTACTGCACCGTTCCGTCCTCCGACTTAGTGTATGTTACCTACATCACTTAGCGTATGCTAAAAATTATTGACTTAACTTTTCAGAAGTTGTACAGGTTTATGCAAGGGAATCCGACAATATCTTTCATCTGGCTCCACACGCCGACCTCACTTTATTTGATCTTGACTGTCTCTTGCGTACGCTTGGTATGCAACTTAACATACACTAGATATGGTTATTAGCGTACTATAGCTAAATCAGTTAGCGCACGCTAATATCATGCAGGCACATACATGAATTAACAACCTTTTCACAATACGATCATTAATACTGGATTACGGATAAAGGAAATCATACTTTAATTAATTATATGACATAATCATATACCACATGATTCAAATACAGATGAAAATACATAACAAGTATCCGGGTATTACATTAACTTATGATGTATATGTTTTGTTCTTTCTATGGTTGGTTTTAACTCGACTTTGGATGTAGCTTGAAGAAGCAGAAGATGGTGGCATTTAGAGTATGACTTCGCCCAGGTAATATTCTCATTGTTTTTATTCATATCCTTTAAGTTTAACTTTCAAATTGTGATATTGTGATACTAATTTGTACATGTATGTTGATTGTAGGATTGTTTGGGAGAAACTACTTCAAACACTTGAGGCAAGATCTTTCAAGATTGAAGATGTTTATGTTATTATCTTTTGTTTTTGCAACTAGCCAATAGTGAAGATAAATTCTGAGGCATTAACTACGAACGTAATTATTTTGAAAGTACAATGTGGATGTGGTCCAGTGGAGGTGGTTGTCTTAAAATTCAAATTTGAGGGTCTGTGATGAATTGTGATGAATTATAATAATGGTTTTGTGCATGTATGGTTAATTATTGTATTTTTTGCTTTGTTTCATAGTTGCACTTCAACACTTCCAGGCTTCCAGGTTCTATTTGGACTCAAAACTGTTTCGGTTCTGGTTTCCAAGTTCCGAATCCTGGGTTCCGAGTTTGGTCTGGTCTCCCACCCGATATGTGTCGGGCTGGACCCAGGTCTGAAAATTGACCCGATATTATTACCGGTCCGGTCTGGATGTATTCGATAAGTTATCGAACAGGTTCCAATTGTGTCGAAACCCGAACCGAATCAGTCCGATAATAGCACTAAGTGAGACCATAATGATAAAAATCAATATAATTCTACTAGATTACTATAATAACCTTATTTAATTATAATATATTACTAATCTGAAAAAAAATCCATAATATTCGTAATCCGTGTGAGGCACTACACCATAGATTGCATACAGCAACGTGTAAAATACGTTGCAATATGCCCTAAATTCATTGCAATATGGCCTATTGCAACGATTATGCAAAAATCAAACGTGCACTTTGCTCTGGTTGCCATAGGGCCCTTATGGCAACAAATTTGGTACCATATTGCAACGGCATATTATCGTTGCAAATATAGTATATGGCAATGATTTAAAGGTTATAGCAACATGTTTAACACCATTGCAATATCTTGGACTACCTATGGCAACATTTTTTTGTAACGATTTTTTTGTGTTAATTGTTGCAATACATGGATTCAGGCAACCCTAAGGCAACATATATATGCCCAATTGCAACGTATTTAGAATCAAATGCAATCTAATTTTATTAATGAATATGACATATATGGCAACATTTAAGCTTCTATTGCAATGCTAAATAAAAAAACTGGCATGACCATTAGATTTATTTCAATTGGTATATCGTAACATCAATCCAACCGAGCAATATTACTGCTGTTCCAACATCAATAAATTCACTCAGACTAAGTTTAGGAAAATGACCAAGTTGAAGTAAAATAACTAAGTTCAAGTGACTCACAATCTAACTTAGTAATACATAGATCAATATCTTAGTTAAACATTATAAACATCTCTTCTTCCTCTTCCTATTCCTCTTCCTCTTCATCTTCATCTTCATCTATCTTCATCTTCATCTTCATCTTCATCTTCATCCGTCTCATCTCTGTAACAGATTTTTATATAATACCAGTGTCATGTTCATACAGTGTTCCAACTGAATAAATCTTATACTATATAAAGTATAGTCATCAAAGCACCATAAGTGAGAGAAAAAGATGTAGATTACGCACCAACCAACCAAAAAATATCACAACACCATTGATCAGATAAGCATTGGATCTCTTCAATCTAGATATATCAAGATACCTGTGCAGATTGCAAATAGAATTATCAGGTTATAACATTTGTCAGATATGACATAGGTGTTCCGTCCACAATCTGATAACATACCATCTCATATTGATCTCTGGTGTTGTCACCTCAGATATTAAGACCATGCAAGTGTAAAGCTGCCCCTCCCCGGTTAACATGGAATATGCTACTGCAATTCCCGAAAGAGAGTGATGGACAATCTAAAAATCCAAAAGCAACCTAATCACATAGTTTACACAAAGTGCATTTTTTAAAAAAATGACACTCCACAATTCCTTTATCAAACAGAAGAAAAACGAAAGTCTTCCTTTTAAAAACGGAAGCAAAACTGGCAAAATATACTACAAAAATAAGACTGCTGGACATGTGGAGCTACTATTTTACGGAAGATAGAGTGACAATATCAGTCTAATCCCTACTCCAACTTAAGACAATGACTACTTATGTGGAAGTTACAGAAGCATCACATCCGTAAAATAGCACCATATACACTTGAATCAATAAAGATTACTCAAAAACCTAACCATCATAGTCATATTTTGATGCCCATAAAAACCTCTCTGGATCAATATAGGACCACAGGACCAACATAAACAGAGGCATGCTAAGTTTCTAACAGTTGACTTACATACTCTATTCCACCCAAACAAGGATACAGCCAACAAATCATTCCAAGATCTGAAATGAAGTAGCCAACTGATATCTGCCAAAATTCAGAAGACCAAGGAGAAAAAGTGAATACCATGAGCACCCATCACCACAAAAATTATCAATAAGTTAAGATAAAACTAGAATATAAGAACTTAGTGCAGGAAATCTCGGCAAAGATGCTTCAGTTACGCTGAGGGGCCTCACATAGCCATCACATCTTATGGTGTTACTCTAGAGTGTGTGTGCGTGTGTGTGTGTGTGTCCTTTTTTCATGACTAGAACTGTCTTAGACTCTTAGATATGCAAGATTATAATTTATAATGGTGATCCTATCCTCTTTGGTTGTCCAGAATAAGAATATACTAATCTCAGTAACTTCAAAAGACGAAGACACAAAATGAGAACCGTGGAAATGAAAACTACTCCGTGATTCCAGTTGGCAACATGGATAATTCACGTTACTTCCCAGCCGTGATACAATAGAACCACAAATTTTTAATGATCACGTGCAACCTTTTCCTCATAAAGAAAAGAAATGATATCCAATCAGATAAACATAACCAGTAATTGTATATAAAATTTGGTTGTCTTCCCATAGATACGTTGGGCCAACTTTCCTTCCCAGAGATAAACCACAATGCAGTTGCATTTCCTTCACTTGGTTCAGCCAACTTTCCTGATAACAACAATAGAAAGGAATATGCTTAGCTACACCACTTTACAAAACGGTAATCGGTAAACGAAAAAGAAAAAAACAGAAAAAGAAAAGAAGTGATCGAACGGGAGAGACGATGAAATTAATGTAAAACCCGGCCTAAAAGTAGTTTATAATAGCCCGGACTCTTCGCTTACTGCGTCTTAATGCTGCAAATTGATACTGAACCCTGATAATAATTCAACTCCCACAACTGTTGAAGCGAATTACAAGTTGCCCATGTTTGTAAACAGAAGCTAAAAGTTGAATAACTTCAAAAGTTAAATCAAAAGAAGCACTTGAGGGGGGGGGGAATCAGTAAGAAGCTCACGATAACTTTTTTTTCCAAGTGTTTACAAAATACTTCTTCAACGAATAATGAAACCTTTCGTCTTTTGAAAGAAATATCATACCAGCAAGACGGCCTCTGATATCTTGATTCAGAAGCTCCAGCCACTGACAATCAGCGCTGAGTTCAGCATCCGAATGGCCGTGCTTCATAACAACATCCAAGATTCGGACAATATGTGGAAGGCACGATGAATCATAAATAATATCAGCACCTAAACTTTGAAAAAAAACAGGTAATTACATGAATAAAATTGAGCTTTTTAAGAAATATTACAGACATAGAGCTCTCTCCATGCTTGGCAGCAGGGTGAATCCTTTTTAGTGCCAGCTTGGCCCTCTCCCATGAACCCCATCCATTCGCCATAACACTCATGTTCCTTCACTTGTCCTAACCAAACCAAAACCAACACTACTATGGAATAAAAAACAACTAAATTTCTAGAACACAAAAATCCAATGTATATATCATTACCATCACCAATAGAGAAATACTGGGTTAAAATTCTACCTTCAGATCAATATTGGATCGTAGATACAAAACCCCACTGAATTGTGGATCCTTAAGAATCATACGCCATTTCCCAGGCCCGTGCTTGAGGACTCCAGATTTACGAGCTGCTTCCTCTTCTGAAGTCCACTTCTGTTTAGGTGCCCCCATTAGTTTTTCAAGCCCAGAATATATTCCTAAGGGGGAAAAATCATCTGAAGATTTGCTTAAGCTTATTATGTTTAGGAATAATATTCTAGAAAAAAAACAATGAATTTACCTGGATGAATTATCAAAACTCATCAAAATAAACTGAATTTTATAAATCGCGTGATAAATTACCAACAAACTAATCCAAAATTGATTAATTATAGGCGGATCAGAAAGATTGGATGGAGCAGCAAAACGCGGATGCCAAAACCCTAATTTTGCAATGGTTGTAATTTATATCAATACCTCAAAACGACGCTTTCGTTTTTACTCCCAGATTCCTCTTCTCCTCCACTGTCATTCTCTTCCTCTTCTCCGTCGCTGTCATTATCTTCGTCGTCGCCGTCATCATTTTCACTATCGGTGTGCCTTGAAGAGAAATGTCGCGTGAATAAGGCAGTGTGTGGATAAACCCTAATGTAGTCGCAGGATATGTGGTGAGTTGCTTTCGAGGTGAGTGTTAGGTGGCGGGTTGGGCTGAGGGAGCGGCGAGGGTTTGGGATAATGTGGTTAGTGTTTTAATGTTTCAAAAGCCCGTTCAATTTCTTTAGTACCCGCCTAAATTTTGGGCCCCAAATTGCTATGTACAGCAACGAATTCTTAAATTGTTGTAATAGAATGTAAATTTTACACTATTTCCAACTTTTTTGCTTCAATTGTAACATTTTATAAATGCATTGCAATATATCCGAGTTGGTCTATCAATAGCAATGTTTTCTGATGAAATTTTTGAAATCTGGTTGCTATAGCCAATCTATGGTGTAGTGAGGGTTGAACATATTTTCTTAATTCATTTAACAATCTAATCAAATTTAATTAGGCAGGTTAATTTACTTAATCAAGTATTTTCCAAAATTCTTAAAAACAACTTTTTTTTTAATTTCCTCAAAAGTTTGTAACGAGCAACCTGGCCGTACGTGGAATTTTTGCAACGGCAATACGTAAACCCCAACAATATAAATGTAAAGCAACATTAAGAAGTTGTATAATTGCAGATGAAGATAGTTTTTTGGAAAATTGCAAAATTTGTTCATTAATTATAGGAGTGTTATTTTTGTCGGAAAAATAAAATGAATACTTGAATAAACACTATAAGATTGAAAAGACAATTTATTTTATTAAAGCCTATTAGCAAAATCAAATATTTGCTGATGGCGAAATCGAAAGGAAGTTGATGTTGAGTCCAGAAAATCTGTCTCCTTAAAGCAGATTCGTCATCACCACGGTGTACAACGTCTGCCTCCCAGGATAAAACAACACGTCGACGCACTGAATCGATGATCGCTGCACCCTCAGCGAACTAGAATAAATCTTATACTATCACCGACACGATCGAGAAGGAAAAACGAAGAAGAGAATTGGACTGCAAAAGCTTGGAAAAATCGTATGTTTTTTTGTGTGTTTAAAGGACCCCTCTAACTGGGTATTTATAGGCGAAGACGAGAGAAAGACATGTGCTGGAGGAACTCTAAATCGATTAGGATTGGTATCTTTGATATTTATCCTAATCCATTAATATATTAGTCCGGTAATTACCAATTAAATTGATAGTTATCCTAATATATTAATTCGATAATTATCAATCTGATTTAAGATTTATAGATAACTTCAAGAAGTCCAGACATTTTGCCCAAATCGCCCTTCGACCCGAACCGAGCTGAGCCGAGCTGGCCGGTCGGCTGGATGGACGGACGGCGGCGGCGCGCACGTGTGTGTGTTTATGTGTGCACGAGGGGCACCCAGTCACATATCCACTCATGTCTCACTTGTTGTTGTGAACAAAAGTTTTTTCACATCACCTTATATCCATACAATTCTTACTATTTTCCAATGTGGGATAGAATCCCAAACCCATTTCCGAAGAGCTTACTTTGGAATATTATATCTCATTCATACCTCAATCATTTTGAGTGTTCTTACATATTTTGGAAACCTCTTACGGAGTACTATGTATTCCAATGAAGTCTTGATTTTAACTCGTAGTCGAGCCCACTCAAAATTGTCTCTCAAGTGGGTTGCTCAAAACAACCCATTTTCCTCTTTTTCCCGACAATCCCTACACGAATGAGATTGATGGTCCAACAGCACACGTCAGACACGGAGTTTGACTTGGTGATAGTTACTGTGGTTAGGCATTGCATATGATAGGTAGAGTATGCTCCTTGGACCTTCCTTCGAAAAGATATATTCTCCTTACTGGCTAGACACTATGAGTAAGTGCATTTGAACTGTTCGACCGCTTGTGTAAGTGATCGTATATCCTTCATATATGCCCTTCCTAATTTATTCTGTTCTCATTATTCTGCCCGTTTTGGCCATAGACACCATCATGGTTTTGCGAGAGTTAGCGGCCCCTCTTCACTCCAACATAGGTGATTCCCTTAAGTGTTTTGAGTAAACCCGTATTTTACTCCACCCGACTATACATTGTTGACTTAAGAATTATTAAAAGCATAAGCTTAATCTCTTCCTACGGGTATCACTGTTTTCATCCTAGGAATAGGTCAGTTCGGGATAACCCACCACAGTGATCGTGCCCAGTTTTATGAATTGGTTGTCCCATTGAACTTAGATCTTGGGATCTCCAGTCAGCTTAGGTTGGGTATCCTCTATAAAATCATTAGTTCAGGGCAATAGACGCATTCCTCTTGATGATTTATCAACAAGGTCTTTTGATAACTCTTTGGTTAGCGGATCCACAATGTTATCATTTGACAATACGATACGTAGTCAATATAGTGATAATTCATGTTGATAGCAACTGTCTAATGATATTATCACTAAATCACTATTACCGGCAGAATTTTACCGATGGACCAACTCCGTCGGTATTACCGAGGCCGAGGGATTATTTAACATTACCGACGGATATTTAAATTGAGCGGCAAATTTTAAGAATTTTCCCAGTAAAAAATCCGCCAGTAATGATAATTATTCCGTCGGTATTACTGAAGGAAACTATCTGTCGATAATACCGAGGATTGTCTGCCGGTAAGGTGTTGTAGGGTTAAAAAATGTGTTTGATGCAGCGGATCCCATTTTCTTAAGGGTGGTCAGATGATATCCACTACAGCGCCGCGGAGGAAGCTCTCTCGACCTCGCCATCTCCACCTCCACCTCAATTTCCATCTCCATATCAATCGTTGCTTCTGCTTCTCTCGTTTCCAAGGTATCACTTCTTCCTTAAATCCCTAATTTTGAATTTTGGGAAATTTTGAGTTTTGTGTAAAATCTGTAGTGAATCGTTTTTTTTTTACCCTTTGCAAGTGAATCGTCGCTTCTGCTTCTCTCGTTTCCATCTCCATCTCAATCATCGCCATCTCCACCTCAATTTCCATCTCCATCTCAGGTAACACTTTACCTGGTGTATAAGAACCAGAAATTGCTGGATTTATTTTTCCCTTTGCAAGTGAATCGTTTTCTTTTTGATGTGATTCTTGAATGTTTTTGTGGTTGTTGCCTAGTTTGAAATTGCAGTTTTTTTTTTTTTTTTTTTTTGCATTTTGTATTTGTAATTTATCTATGTCCCAACCGTGGAAAGCTGTCCATTATTTTATTTTATTTTTTGCATTCTGTATTTGTAATTTATGAATTCTGGGTTTATTTGGTTTGATGCTTGTTGGTAGTCGATCCACCTTGGCATCCACTTAAGCACTCCAGGCGGCCGACCAGCCGAGCAGAGCCTGGAGCCGAACCGGGCATTGACCCGATTTTATCCCGGGCCCGTCAGAACCGGACCGGACAGAGACTTCAGAGCCGACCCGGGATCCGATGTAGAAGGGCCGAGCAGACCCAGTATGAATAAGCTCCGGATTGAAATTATAATAAGACCGATCAAAACAGTGTGAAGCTTGAGGGCCGACCCCGTTGTCGGCCACAACAGATAAGTATTGCCAAAAGCAAGGAGAACAGGCAGACAGGACAATTAAGGCGTGCTGTCGTACCCCTTTCCAAAGCAAACCTGAGAAGCCGACACGCGTCCAAGAAATGTTCACACTTTGACAGGTGTGAGAAACATGTTCCCAAGAATCCTCCAGCTGTCATCCCTTGAATGGCTAGAGTGGACTATATATATAAAAGGGAATGTACAATAAAGGGACTTTTGGAAGAATTCAGAAAAAAGAAGATAGAGAGATAGATAGAGAGATAGAAAGAAAAAGAGAAATAATAAGACTTGCAATAAGCAAGCATAAGCAATATAAACCGGCTAAAATATTTTCGGCCCGGCTCTACTCGATATCAAGATCATTTATAAAATTTAGTGATCCAATACTTTTCGTCTTATTTATTAATTTCTACGTGGCTTCGATCCATTCGTCCAGATCAGCACACGTGACGTTGACCAAATCAGACGTCAACAGATTGGCGCTAGAAGGAGGGCTTGAACCTCCGGAATCTTGAACAAACCGTTCAAGCCGCAACTATTTCAAGCCCTAAATATTATAAGTCCGCCACGAAGAAGGGAAACCTGTTCAAGGTGGCGGAGCGCTTTGGCATACCCTGCGTTCATCCGGGAATGACCGCCCTCACCAGTAAGTGGTGACATGAAAGCATAGGAGTCATTGTAATTATGAGTTGAAAGCACAGGAATCATTGTAATCATGGGTTTCTGCTTGACTCGACTGACCTTTTAAAGGTCATAACTCAGGGGATATCGAGCGTAGCTCAAAGGTCTAGATGATTTCCCAAAGAATCCCCTTATACCCTTCAAATTAAAGTTGCAATCAACATACACCGCAACTACCACAATATCTGCAAACGCTTTCGGAATTCCCACCAGATCCCCATAAAGATCCTGGCAATCCAGAAAAAATAGTCCGTTAGGGTCCAGGCAAGAAAACCCGCTACTAGGAAAAGATGGGGCCGAAATCAGATGGAGTCATCGGAACCTAATGAGTTTTTCGCATAAGCGCCCGAATAGCGACCATTAGAATGCCAACGGTGAAATCCGGAATTCGAAGTAATGAAGAAATGGCGGAAAGTGGAACATGTTAGTAAAACTGAGATAAGCAAAGGCATAATCTTCATAAGGAGGTGCGAAAGGTAAAAAATTCTCCACCTTTCGCCAATAGAAGGGGGCCCGGCCGACAAAGTTATCAAGGAGGTCTGGGCAGCAGCACCAATCCCGCAACCACCGGCCCGAGGAGAACTCCATAGCAATCCGCACCACTTTCGCTTCATCGAAAAATGCGGTTCGATATCCGGTCTATCTGAAGCCAAGCTCAGATACACCCCGATGGAAATGCTGGTCTATACACTCGTACTAGCCCCCTGAAGCTACACATAAACGGATCTCCAACTCCCGGCCAGGCAGACGCAGGAATAATCCTCGTCAGCCCCGACCGGCATTAGTTTTGCTTGGCCATTCGACTAGGTTTCCTAGCTACCAACTATGAAGGAGAAGGCGAAGCCCTCCTGTCCGGTCTGAGAGTGGCGACCTCCCCTGGTATTACCCACCTCACTATCTTTGAGCGATTCTCAGGTTGGTAAACCGAATTAGGGGCGAATACGAGGCCAGAGAGCCTAGTTCGGTCAATTATCTCAGCCTGGCTCGGACCCGGTGGGGAGATTTTTGAGGAACTATCTAACACCTTCCTCGAACCAAGAACAATCGAGCCGATTCTTTGGCAGCCGAACAATTCAAGCCACAAGAACGGATACGGCTTCCAGTTCCATGCCCTCAGCACAGCATTGTATCCAGGAAGACAATCACTTCACCCTTAGTCCCCCAGGTTCCCCATCGAAGGAACCTTATGTTGGGGTACCCGGCTCCATCACTAAAAGACCTATCCAAGTACGCCCTCAGAAAGATATCCCAGCGGACACGTGGCAGCCACTTCGGCGGCCCCGTATCGGCCTACAAATTGAAACAATTAGGATGTTACTGGCCGAATCTTAAAAAGACGCCATTAAGCTGGAGCGAAGTGGATGATCGTTCGGGTCGCCCCCCCAATCTAAAGGATGAGTTGAGATACACTACACCGTCGTCACAGTGAATACTATATTCTCTTGAATTGCATGCATTACTATTTGTGTAAGATGTAAGTAGTTCATTTGGTTACTTGTACTAGCGTAATTGCTAACCCCTCTGGGGACCCGTTTTGGGGAAATTCGTTTTATGAATTTCAGGTCAGGTTCATCGAGACGAGCGGGTGCTGGACCAGTATGCGGATGATGGCCGTGCGTGATGATTGTGCACGAGTGGTGTCTTATTGCTTTCTATCTTTTTATTTTTGTGGTCTTTAAACTAGTAGAAGTACTCGAGTACTTAAGAACTTTTACTCGTCGGGATTGTATTGTTGTTTATTATGTTTGTGTCGGATTATGGTGTTATGTTAGACCAGTTGAACCGGGTGGATTATTTCGTTGGGCGTCTTTATGACGAGATATTTTTCTGTTGCTTCTGTGAGTCGATGAGTATGATGCTTGATCAGCCTGGTGGGTCCATATAGGGATTCACGGCGCTGTAATATACCTCGGATATCCTGGGGGTGTTACAGAAAATGGTATCAGAGCAACTAGGTTTATGGATACCTAGGCTTGTCGGTTTATTGGGTCTTGTTGTATTTTGTTTTGCACATCATCATCACGCTGCCATGATTCCGGTACTACCAGTGCCCGTAAGTTTTCTTTCCCTCTGTTCCTTATACTCTTGTATCGTACCTCTAGTTCTCGATTTGCGATCGTTCTTTTCTTGTACTTACCATCGTATGGCTTTTTCTACTTATTTAACTCCAGCATGGATGCTGGAAGAGGTCGTGGTCGTGGTCGCGGTCGTGGTCGTGGACGCGGCGGGGTACGTGGGGCAGGGTGGGGCGGCCACGTCGCGATCTTCGAGCCGGCGATCGGGCGACCGCCACAGTCATGCTTCTTCTCAGGAGCGCGCCGACCTTGGTATTGCGGCTGTTATGCAGCAAATGGTGAACCAAATGGCGGCAATAGCTCAGGCGGTTCAGAATCCGGATCCGGCCCATGCTAATCAGGGCGGAGCGGATCGTTGGCTTCAGGATGTCATCAAGATGCATCCTCCTCAGTTTTCGGGAGCTTCAGACCCGATCGGCTGGGAAGGGTGGATCAAGGAGATATCTAAGGTCTTCACTGCTACCAACTGTCCCGAGGACCATAAAGTCCCTATTGCCCAGTACTTTCTCACAGGGGACGCTACGGATTGGTGGGAGGCCGTTGGGCCCAAAGACCATGTTGCTTCGTGGACCGAATTCCAAGGACTGATGGAGACTGAATATTGCCCGTGGCCAGTTAGACAGGCTCGAGTACATGCCTTCTATGATGCTCAACCACGGGATATCCCCGTATCTCAGGCTATTGCCGATTTTAATAAGGAGTTGGGTTATGTGAAGACCCAAGTTGTCGAGGAGAGTGACAAAATTTTTCATTTTTCCAGACGGATGAAATTGTCGATTCGGGACTATATGTCGGGGCTCGTCTGTACTACCTTGAAGGATTATCAGAGTAGGGCCCTTGCTTACGATATGTTGGTGACAGCTAGCGAGGCGGCCCGCGAGAGCAAGAAGCAGAAGTCCGGCGGGAATTTTTCGGGCCACAAGGGAGGGGGTCAGCAGAAATCCCAATCTGCTAACTTCCCCGCCGGAGGTGGTCCAGCTCGTTCCGCTGGGGGTCCTCGTGGAACTACCAGTGCTCCTTTCCGTGATGTGAAGTGTTTCAATTGTGGCCGTATAGGCCACGTCAGTCGTACTTGTTTGAGCCCTTTGTTGACGTGTAATCGCAGGCCACCGGTCACAAGGCCGCTTCAGGCCGAGAGGGAGAAAATCCTTGGTGCCCGGGCTTCCATTCCAGCGCGTAGGGAACCAAGTGTGAATCAAGGATCGTTTGCTCCTCAATCTCCGCCGAGTGCTAGTCGGGGGAGAGGTCGGGGTCAGCCCTCTAAGGGGGGAGCTTCCAGCGTCGGCTCAGCCCACCCGCGTATCTATGAGATGCGGAGAGCCGATGATCCAGCGGATACCGTGGCGACAGGTATCGTTCATATTCTTTCTCATCCTGTCAGTGTGCTTTTCGATTCTGGTGCTACGCATTCGTTCATATCTCTGGATTGTATGCGCCGTTTGAGTCTCGACTGTTTGATGCCTTGTGAGCCCTTCATCGTTAAGCTTCCTAGCGGTGATCGGATCGTTGGTGATCGGGAGGTTCGAGACTGTTCTATATTTATTTGTGAGAGGGCTTGGCCCTCTAATCTTATTGTTGTGGGTATTGAGGGTGAGGACTTAATTCTCGGGGATGATTGGCTCGAGCGTCATGGTGCAATCATGAACTACCGCACGAGGATCATCACCATGTTAGCCGATGACGGCACCGAGCACTCTTTCGCCGGGCGAAAGAGGGGGAAACAGAAATTCGTTATTAACGCCTTGAAGGCGATGAGACTCCTGCAAAAGGGGTGTATTGGCTATTGGTGCTACGCCTTGAAGGCGGAGAGTGGTGGAGTCGAGCTTTCGTCGATTCCAATCGTTAATGAGTTTTCTGATGTTTTTCCTGACGAGTTACCGGGATTGCCACCGGATCGTGAGGTCGAGTTCGCTATAGAGTTAGAGCCGGGTGCGGCTCCTATTTCGAAGGCGCCCTATCGCATGGCACCTTCAGAGATGTCCGAGTTGAAGAAGCAGTTGATTGAGCTTCTTGAGTCGGGGTATGTTCGACCGAGCGCCTCGCCTTGGGGCGCACCGGTCCTGTTTGTGCGAAAGAAGGATGGTTCACTACGTTTGTGTATCGACTATCGCGAACTAAACAAGGTGACCATCAAAAACAAGTATCCTTTGCCGAGAATTGACGACTTGTTCGACAGGTTGCGGTGGAGTGCGGTATTCTCGAAGATTGATTTGAAATCGGGTACTATCGGCTCAGTGAGAGAGTCCGATGTGCCAAGACAGCTTTTCGGACGAGATACGGACATTATGAGTTTGTAGTTATGCCTTTCGGGTTAACTAATGCGCCGGCGGTGTTCATGCAGTTGATGAACAAAGTCTTTATCGAGTATTTGGATAAGTGTGTCGTCGTCTTCATTGACGATATTCTTATTTATTCGAGGAACGAGGAAGAGCATGCCCGTCATTTGCGGATAGTGTTAGACATTTTGAGGGCCGAGCAACTCTATGCGAAGTTCTCGAAATGTGAGTTCTGGCTGAAGGAAGTGATGTTTTTGGGTCACGTGATTTCAGCCGAGGGGGTTCGTGTAGATCCGCAGAAGATCGAGGCGGTGATGGATTGGGCACTGCCCAAAAACGTGAGAGAGCTCCGTAGTTTCTTGGCTTTGGCTGGCTACTACCGTAGGTTCGTCGAGGGTTTCTCGAAACTGGCTCGACCACTTACACAGTTGCTCCAGAAATCCGAGAAGTTAAATGCGGAATGACGAGAGGCGATTGATTTGAGGAGTCAAGAAGCGTTTGACTTGACTCGGTTTTGGCGTTGCCATGTGGCAACGAGGGATTCGCCGTTTATAGCGATGCTTCGGGTCAGGGTCTTGGGTGCGTATTAATGCAGCACGGCAAGACCATTGCCTTTGCGTCGAGACAGTTGAGGCCGTATGAGCTGAACTACCCTACTCATGATTTAGAGTTAGCGGCAGTCGTTTTCGCACTCAAGATTTGGCGTCACTATCTTTTCGGCTCTGCATGTCAGATTTTTACCGATCATAAAAGTCTGAAATACATATTTACTCAGCGGGAGTTGAATATGAGGCAGAGGAGGTGGTTAGAGCTGATTAAGGATTATGACCTCGAAATCCTTTATCATCCGGGCAAGGCGAACGTCGTGGCCGACGCCTTGAGTCGGAAACCGATTGCATTGCGATCGCTTGAGATCCTTACGCCTCAGTCCGAGCTTCGGCGAGCTTTGATCGAGTTAGATGTTGAGGTTCTGTTGCCGGGAACTGTCGGGCAATTTTGTGCTTTGGAAATTTCGTCGTCTTTGATCGATGAGATTAAGCTGAAGCAGTTAGAGGATCCGATGATTACTCAAATCCGAGAGAACGTTCTTAAAGGAAAGTCTCCTGGGTTTGTGATTCACGAAGATGGTGTTTTGAGATTTCGGGGTCGGCTTTGTGTGCCGAACGACTCAGAATTGAGACAGAGTATTTTGTGTGAGGCCCATGCTACACCTTATTCCGTTCATCCTGGTTCGAGTAAGATGTACAAGGACCTGAGAAGGAATTTCTGGTGGAATGATATGAAGGAGGAGGTCGCGCAGTTTGTAGCAAGGTGTTTGACTTGCCAGCAAGTCAAAATCGAGCACCGGCCGATACTGGGCTTTTGCAGTCACTTCCCGTTCTGGAATGGAAATGGGAAGATATATCGATGGATTTCATTACGAGTTTGCCGAGATCGAGGTCGGGCATGAATATGGTATGGGTGATCGTTGATCGTCTGACCAAGTCGGCACATTTTCTGGGCATCAAGGACACTTGGGGCCCGGAGAAGTTAGCTCGTGTGTTTATCACGCAGATTGTGAGGCTTCACGGTACTCCGAAGTCTATTGTTTCAGACCGTGATGGCCATTTTGTATCGCACTTCTGGCAGGCGGTGCATAAGGCGTTGGGTACCCGTTTGCGTTTGAGTACCTCTTTTCATCCCCAGTCAGATGGACAGTCGGAACGCACTATCCAGACGTTCGAGGATTTGTTGCATGCCTGTGCTCTCGATTGGAGTAGTGACTGGGAGGAACATTTGCCATTGATCGAATTCACGTACAACAACAGTTGGCACGCGTCGATTCGGATGGCACCGTATGAGGCACTTTATGGGCGGCGATGTCGATCACCGATTTGTTGGAATGAGGCGTCCGATTTGGTCGGGACCGAGCCGGATGTCGTTTTAGAGACGAGGCGGAAGATAGAATTAATTAGGGAACGGATGTTGACTGCCCAGATGTAATATCCGCAATTTTCGATTTTCGGTAAATTTCTTTTTTTCGGCGGAAGTACGTTTTGACAACTCGCTCATGACCGTTTCGTCATTCCGAGAATGCTTAATTCTGCACTTTTTGTCATCCGAGCTCGTTTCGGTGTCGTTTTGTTGAGTTCCGTGCTTTTTAGCGGTTTTTCCGCACTTGAGTTCGATTCTTGCGAATCTCGTCCGAAACTGTTGTTTCGACTTTCTCGTAAGTTCATTTAATGTTAATATTCATGTTGCGAGCTTTGGCTTGGTGTTTCGATCACGTATCGTGATTTTCGGGCGTTTTGGGCCATTTTCGTAATTTCCCAAAGTTTGGGGTAATTACTTTCCGTTATCGAATTTCGAGCCTTCGGGTGGTCAGAATCGTGTGTTCTCTTAGTGCTCGGATTCGTCTTTGCGAGTACTTCTTAACCGTATCTTCGATTCGTACTCAGGTTCGGGTTTCGGGGTCGTTCGGGCCGTCGGAGTTGGTCCCGACCAAGTCATGGCCGGGCATCTTTGAGGCCGGGCACAGCCGCCGAGTAACGCACGGTAGTGATCGGCGATTACATACGTAAGGCCGGTTACGTAAAGGCCCTGGCCGTAACGCACGTAACGCTCCGGCATTTCGAGCGGTGAGTTCGGCCATGGCGGTTACGTACGTAAGCCATGGCGATTACGTACGTAACCCGTGATCGGCTTTATTTAAGGCTCGGCGCGTTTTCTTGACCATTTCTCACTTCTTTTCTTCCCTTCCGCGGCTGAAGCTGGGGTAATCATGTAGAGATGTTGTTGGACAATGAATACATGAAGTTTTGAGGTTCATATCATCAATCATCCGTCCTATAACATATCAGGTCAGATTTCCTAGAAATCTAGTTTTGGGGAATTTGGGTGTTTTGGTTGTTTTCGTCCGATTAATCTGATTTAACTTAGGATTATGATGTATTGATGAATATTTAGATGTATTATATCTTTTCCCTTGTTATTCCATGGTTGGATCGTATCGATTCGTTATTTGGGTCGAGTTCTTGACCGACGCCTTGAAGGTGTCCGGTAAAATGTCTTAGAGGGGTTTTCGGGCATTCTACGTTTATTCTTCCTCGTATGATCGATGATTTATTGATTATATATTGTTAGGGTCGAGTTTCTTGCGAAGAAACCGAGTTGAACCCTTCCGTTCGTTGTCGTCTTTCTTTTCGATTGCATCGGGCGTTTCGAAGCTTTCCGGTTGAGCCGTGTTCGTCGGGATACTTGCGTGCCGATTTTGAGGCAAGTACCTTGTCCATATTTTTCTTGTTTTGTGGATATGATGATTGGTGATCGTCTTGGTTTGTTTGTTTGTTTGAAATGAGTTTTCAAAAGATTTGGTTAGCCTTGTTAAAGGCCCTCTTTCAAAACCGTGTGTGTTTTGTGATTGGTGTGATTCGTGAACGAGTATGTGAATCTTATGGATATGTTTGGTGTTGATGATGCACTTGGTATTTGCGTGTGGATGTATATTGTTTCATTTCGGTGCATTGTGGTTTGACGTGTTGTTTTACTGAGTGTTTGATGCCTCTGGATGAATTGTTTGGATATCCTTGGTGTGATATGTTACTCGTGCTTGAGATTATTTCGCTAGCTAGCTCGGGGGGTCCGACGGGATCACGGAGTGGGATTCGTGGCTTCATCCCGGTCCTAGGCGACGTGTGGTGCTTGAGTATTTCGCTAGCCAGCTCGGGGGGTCCGACGGGATCACGGAGTGGGATTTGTGGCTTCGTCCCGGTCCTAGGCGATGTGAGTACGTGTTTTGTGAATGTGTTTGCTCACCTCGCGGGGGTTCGACGGGACCACGGAGGGAATTCCAATGGCTTCGACCTGGGTTCACGAGTGAAACTTCACCGCTACGTGTGTATATTTTATGATTGTTTTTCGCTCACCTCGGGAGGGTCCGATGGGATCACGGAGGGAATTCCATTGGCTTCGACCTGGATTCACGAGTGCGGTTGCTTATGTTTTGTGAATGTGTTTGCTCACCTCGGGAGGGTTCGACGGGGCCACGTAGGGAATTCCATTGGCTTCGACCTGGATTCACGAGTGAAACTTCACGGGTGCGTGTGTATTTTATGTCCGTCGAGGCATGACGTGAGTTTTTAACCTTGTGTATTATGGTTGGTTTTATTTGCGAAAACAAAACCTTTGGGCTATGACCCAGTTGATTTTGGAAAGAGAAGGATTTGATAATCCTAAATTGTTTTCTATTAAAACTCCCGAGGGTATTTTAAACCATTTTGCAAACCGTTCTCGTTATTTGTGATCTTTCGGATTTGGAAAGTTTTACTCAAACTCTTGTCTTGGGAGGTATTCGTTTCATCGTATTTGAATCTTTGAGGATTCCCGGTTATTGTTATTCTTGGAACTTGAATTATATGGCTCGTATTTGCACTTTGTATTTGCACTAGCAAAACAGTGGAGTTTTGCTAACCCCCGAGTATTCGGGGGGGGTGGATGTCTGTATTGCATTCAGGTTTTGGAGCATAGCACAGGGTCGGCACGAAGGATGATGAAAGATGAACGATACTTATCACACGAGGATCTGTTGATGTCGTATTGGTCTAGTTGTATTTTCTTTTCCGCTGCAGTATCTTTTCTCCGTTGTACGGGAGTTTATTGTATTTTGACCCCTGCGTGGATAAGTGTTTGTAATTGAGTTGTACGTATTTATTGAAAGACCAAATCGGTCTACTGAGTCATTTTAGCCTTAAAGGCATGGTTGAGTTGTTATATGTTGTTACCAGCCTGGTAGATCCTTGAGGAAAGGTTCTACGGCGTGTAATATCCCTGAGCGGATTGGGGGTGTTACAGAATGGTATCGGAGCTTAGGTTGTGGAAACCTAGGCTCTCGGGTCAGTGGTGTCTATTGAGTTTTTGTCTCGTCGGATTTTGTCTAACTAAGTCGTGTCGCGACGCGTCGTCTGAGTTTATTGGTCGTGATTAGTATCGTGGGCGATCATCATCTTCGTGCGACCTGTGGATGTAAGTCTCCCTTATTTGTGTTGAGCCTCGTGTGACACGAGCTATTTTTATGATTATGAGTTAATTGATGGAATCCTCTTATGGATTTTGATTTCGTGATATGTGATTATTTGACTCCCATTTTTCGTTCATATGAGGAGTAGTGTTGCTGTCTTGTGCATGTTTGACTTTATTTCTTTTATCCGCTGAGTGAGTTCTTTTGTAATGGCTTTCGGGATTTTACCGACTGAGTTTTATTTCGAAAACCAATTCCCTTAACCGAGTTTTTGGCATTATGGCCTTGATCATTTTGGCGAAATTCTTATGACGGTATTTAGTATTTTGTAAATGGCTTTTGTAAGTTTTTGAAATATTATCGTCATCAACTTTTTGACGGTTTTGTAAATGGTTTTTAGCCTGGTGGGTTCTGGCGTGGGGCCCACGGCGTTATAATGTTCCGTGTAATTACCTGAAATTTTTGGGCATTCTAGCCCATTGAATTATTTTTGAAAACCTTGATTATCTTAGAAAATTAAAATTCGAGACGTACTTTTAAAACGAATTATTTTCTTGCGGTGTTTTTAGGGTGTTTTCTAATGCCGCAATACATTTCAAAAAAAATTCGGTTGAGGACCAAAAATATTTTGAGATATTTTCAAATGCAGTTGCTTAGACCCAAGGGTCGAATATTTTTGAAAGTTTTTCACTAAAAGGAAGGTGTCCTCATTTTTGTGCAAACGCAAGATGATTTTCAAAGTCTCGATAATGGTGTTTGTACTACTTTTTGTAAAATAATACTCAAGATCAACTGTTGTTTCCAAACTGTTTTCAAAAGGTGGTTTTCATTTTTAAAACCTATCATTCCTGTTTGCGGACCGAAAATGCGTGTATGGTTTTCGAACTTTCGTTACGGTGTTAACCCCGAATTGTGATTGAATTGGTGGCGTGAGCGTCGAGTCGTTCGCCACGCATATGTTTTGTTAGCCCGTTGTGGGAGGTGTGATGACGATCTTTAATGTTGTCATTTCGTGGTGGCTTGCGTGTTATCGCACCTGTGTGAGCTGTTAAAGCTTGGATTTTTATGCGTTTATGCACATTAGTGATCGTTTCATGATGTTTATGGTTGTGTGCTGGCTATCGTTTAAGCCGTTGTAATCGTCGAACGATGCCGTTGTGATTTTTGTATGCGTTGATATGTTATGCTGAGTTGGCATCTCCGGTATGTTGTTTTGCGGTGTTAGTTCCATTGTATCTAGCATCTGTATTTTCGGTATGCCGAGCCGAGACGTTTCAACCGTGATGTGCCGGGGCATGCACGTGTAAATTGTCCTTCTCGTCGGTAACACATTTCAAGTGTGGACTCGAGGGACACCGAATTCAGTTTTGTGAATTGACTACCAAGACTTTCGGAGTTCGCGCTTCAGCACAGTTATCAGAATCGGATTTGAGAGGCCTTCGGAAGATGTTTCTGTCGGTTGCTTGTTGTGTTGTCACCTTGATTTCATGTTGTGAGTTTCGGGAACGACACTTCTTTTAGAAGGGGTCGAATATAATACCCGTATTATTTTTGGACTTCTACATTTCCTCTTTCTCAGGTCTATCGACTCGCTCGTGTTCGTTGACACTTTCTGAACTTGTTCTGTATTTTGGTTTCATCGTCCGAACGAGCTGTGATCTTGTTGTGGGTCGATCTGGTTATCGCTGTGACTTTTTCGAGTTCGGTTCGATTATTGTGAATCTTGTTCGGAAGTAACATCTTTTGGTTCAACTAGTTCTTTTATTCGAAGTGGATCGGATTTTGAACTTCTATATTTTCGACTCTGTCGACTCGTTTATGTTCGTTAACATTTTCTGAGCTTGCCCTATCCCTTGCTTTTATTGATCGAACGAGTGTGGTGTTTCGAAATTACTCGTTTGTCGTTGTGACTTTTCAATTGCTATTCCCTTTCCTATGGATCTTATGTGAATCACATCTTGTTGCTTTTACCGGATCATATATTGTCTCGAGCCGAGACGTGAACCTGGGAGTAGTTGTTTGAATCTTATTGTTCTTCGTGATTCGAACATGATTGTTCGATTTTTGTTGTCTCGACCGTAGTGGTTCGATCGTTTGATTGTTTGGTTTTTGTTGATCTCGTTTCGTGATTGTTGAGCGTTCAGACTCCTTCCTAATTTCCTTATATTCGGGAAATTTGTCTCGTTTTCGATCTTCCAACCCTTGGGCGGTGGAATTCCGTATTTCCTCAGCGATTGGCTCGCGTTTTGATTGATGTACCGTTGGGGTGGTCAATCATATTGATTTTCGTTCGTTGTGTTTTGTGATTATTCGGATAATCGACTTGGTTGTATTATCTGTTTGATGACGCTTGTCACTTGTTGGTTTTGTTATGTCTCTATCGGTGGCGTTGTATTGGTCGTCGTGGAGCGTGTTTTCACGCCGTATGTTCCTTTGCGTTTCTTGCAGCGTTTCGCCGTCGTGCGCGAGTTTTCGGTTTTTGGGTATCTCGTCGAGTTTTCCTGACAGTGGATATCGCTTCTCCCTACTTATTTTAAGTTTCGGGACGAAACTTCTTTTAAGGAGGGTAGAATGTAATATCCGCAATTTTCGATTTTTGATAAATTTCTTTTTTTCAGAGGAAGTCCGTTTTGACAACCCGCTCATGACCGTTTCGTCATTCCGAGAATGATTAATTCTGCACTTTTTGTCATCCGAGCTCGTTTCGGTGTCGTTTTGTTGAGTTCCGTGCTTTTTAGCGGTTTTTCCGCACTTGAGTTCGATTCTTGCGAATCTCGTCCAAATCATTGTTTCGACTTTCTCGTAAGTTCATTTAATGTTAATATTCATGTTGCGAGCTTTGGCTTGGTGTTTCGATCACGTATCGTGATTTTCGGGCGTTTTGGGCCATTTTCGTAATTTCCCAAAGTTGGGTAATTACTTTCCGTTGTCGAATTTCGAGCCTTCGGGTGGTCGGAATCGTGTGTTCTCTTAGTGCTCGGATTCGTCTTTGCGAGTACTTCGTAACCGTATCTTCGATTCGTACTCAGGTTCGGGTTTCGGGGTCGTTCGGGCCGTCGGAGTTGGTCCCGGCCGAGTCATGGCCGGCATCTTTGGGCGAGCCACCGCCGAGTAACGACGGTAGTGATCGGCGATACGCACGTACGGCCGGTAACGAACGCATAACGCCCGGCATTTCAGCAGTGAGTTCGCCATGGCGATTCGTCGTAAGCCATGGCGATTACGTACGTAACCCGGCCGATGGCCTATTTAAGGCACAGCGGCGTTTTTTCTTGACCATTTCTCACTTCTTTTCTTCCCTTCCGCGGTCAAGGGTAATCATGTAGAGATGTTGTTGGACAATGAATACATGAAGTTTTGAGGTTCATATCATCAATCATCCGTCCTATAACATCCTCCGATCTACCGAATCAGGTCAGATTTCCTAGAAATCTAGTTTTGGGGAATTTGGGTGTTTTGGCTGTTTTCGTCCGATTAATCCGATTTAACTTAGGATTATGATGTATTGATGAATATTTAGATGTATTATATCTTTTCCCTTGTTATTCCATGGTTGGATCGTATCGATTCGTTATTTGGGTCGAGTTCTTGACCGACGCCTTGAAGGTGTCCGGTAAAATGTCTTAGAGGGGTTTTCGGGCGTTCTACATTTATTCTTCCTCGTATGATCGATGATTTATTGATTATATATTGTTAGGGTCGAGTTTCTTGCGAAGAAACCGAGTTGAACCCTTCCGTTCGTTGTCGTCTTTCTTTTCGATTGCATCGGGCGTTTCGAAGCTTTCCGGTTGAGCCGTGTTCGTCGGGATACTTGCGTGCCGATTTTGAGGCAAGTACCTTGTCCATATTTTTCTTGTTTTGTGGATATGATGATTGGTGATCGTCTTGGTTTGTTTGTTTGTTTGTTTGAAATGAGTTTTCAAAAGATTTGGTTAGCCTTGTTAAAGCCCTCTTTCAAAACCGTGTGTGTTTTGTGATTGGTGTGATTCGTGAACGATTATGTGAATCTTATGGATATGTTTGGTGTTGATGATGCACTTGGTATTTGCGTGTGGATGTATATTGTTTCATTTCGGTGCATTGTGGTTTGACGTGTTGTTTTACTGAGTGTTTGATGCCTCTGGGTGAATTGTTTGGATATCCTTGGTGTGATATGTTACTCGTGCTTGAGATTATTTCGCTAGCTAGATCGGGGGGTCCGACGGGATCACGGAGTCGGATTCGTGGCTTCGTCCTGGTCCTAGGCGACGTGTGGTGCTTGAGTATTTCGCTAGCCAGCTCGGGGGGTCCGACGGGATCACGGAGTGGGATTTGTGGCTTCGTCCCGGTCCTAGGCGATGTGAGTACGTATTTTGTGAATGTGTTTGCTCACCTCGGGAGGGTTCGACGGGACCACGGAGGGAATTCCAATGGCTTCGACCTGGGTTCACGAGTGAAACTTCACCGCTACATGTGTATATTTATGATTGTTTTTCGCTCACCTCGGGAGGGTCCGATGGGATCACGGAGGGAATTCCATTGGCTTCGACCTGGATTCACGAGTGCGGTTGCTTATGTTTTGTGAATGTGTTTGCTCACCTCGGGAGGGTTCGACGGGGCCACGGAGGGAATTCCATTGGCTTCGACCTGGATTCATGAGTGAAACTTCACGGGTGCGTGTGTATTTTATGTCCGTCGAGGATGCATGACGTGGGTTTTTAACCTTGTGTATTATGGTTGGTTTTATTTGCGAAAACAAAACCTTTGGGCTGTGACCCAGTTGATTTTGGAAAGAGAAGGATTTGATAATCCTAAATTGTTTTTTATTAAAACTCCCGAGGGTATTTTAAACCATTTTGCAAACCGTTCTCGTTATTTGTGATCTTTCGGATTTGGAAAGTTTTACTCAAACTCTTGCCTTGGGAGGTATTCCTTTAATCATATTTGAATCTTTGAGGATTCCCGGTTATTGTTATTCTTGGAACTTGAATTATATGGCTCGTATTTGCACTTTGTATTTGCACTAGCAAAACAGTGGAGTTTTGCTAACCCCCGAGTATTCGCGGGGGTGGATGTCTGTATTGCATTCAGGTTTTGGAGCATAGCACAGGGTCGGCACGAAGGATGATGAAAGATGAACAATACTAATCACACGAGGATCCGTTGATGTCGTATTGGTCTAGTTGTATTTTCTTTTCCGCTGCTGTATCTTTTCCCCGTTGTACGGGAGTTTATTGTATTTTGACCCCTGCGTGGGTAAGTGTTTGTAATTGAGTTGTAAGTATTTATTGAAAGACCAAATCGGTCTACTGAGTCATTTTAGCCTTACAGGCATGGTTGAGTTGTTATATGTTGTTACGAGCCTGGTAGATCCTTGAGGAAAGGTTCTACGGCGTGTAATATCCCTGAGCGGATTGGGGGTGTTACACCAGAGTCGACAAAAGTCGTATGCCGACGTCCGTCGTCGACCTTTGGAATTCGAGGTGGGAGACAACGTTTTGCTAAAGGTGTCGCCGACGAAGGGAGTTTTTTGTTTCGGGAAGAAAGGGAAGTTGAGTCCGAGATTTATCGGCCCCTTTGAGATCCTCGAGCGAGTCGGTGGGTTGGCATACCGTTTGGCATTACCTCCGACATTGAGTCATGTTCATAGCGTTTTTCATGTTTCCCAGCTGAGGAAATATGTCCCGGATCCTAGTCACGTCATCGATTATGGCAAGATTGATATCGCTGAAGATATTACTTTTGAGGAGCGTCCTTTGAAGATTTTGGAGCATCGTGAGAAACGACTGAGGCATAAGACCATCCCTTTGGTCAAAGTGCAGTGGTCGAGACACGGTGTCGAGGAGGCAACTTGGGAAACCGAGGATAGCATGCGTGCTAGGTACCCCGAGTTGTTCGTTTCTTAAGTTTCGGGACGAAACTTATTTTTAGAGGGGTAGAATGTTATATCCGCATTTTTCTTTCCCTTGTATTTTCATTTTTGGTGTACTTCTCGATCGTAGTGACCCTCGTGTACCTTTCTATAACAGCCCAAAAACAGTGGCTATTACAGTGCCGTGGACCCCTACTGGGACCCACCAGGCGATATCACAATATACATTTAAAATCTGACAACGTGGCACCGTACCACAACATTTATCAAAACCCCGGTGTGGAGCATGAGTTATTCATATCTTTAAACACGAGCAAACAAACACAGGATCCAAATTCGGTACAGACCATATGATGATGGGCAGTACCTAACAAATTTTAGTACATTCATCCGACACAAAATAAAAATGAAAGTCACAATAAAACATAACCGAACAACCAAACGACTCGGGCCCCCCAAAATAGCATACATCAGAATCCTCCGTCACCATTGTGCTCTTCCTGTGCCTTGCCCTTTCCTCGCCCTGAAATACAAGTATTTCGCCCCAAACCACAGGGTCAGCTATACATGATAATAATTCTCATGACATTATACAATTCATATATACTGATCTCAAAGAAATCCACCGACTACTGAATATACCCCGAAGGCGTATAAACAATCAGTCCCAACTGTCGAACATAACCAAATATACGAACGACCATATACTATGGCTCAAGACGGACGTCACAGTACGCCCGATCCGGAAATGTGTCCGTGCACATGTCCACCCCGTATACGGAATCCAGAATATACGTGGGACGATGTACCTAATTAGCCTCACGAACTACGTCTCGTGTGCACGATCTAAATGCGGAAAACCTCCACGCATGATCATCAAGTGCCCAGCTAAAAATCCTACACATAACCAATCGGCGCGCAGATATGACTCCAGAGATGTCACGATATAACATGACAACGAAACTCAACGAATTACACTTTTACCAAGGAATCGAGCAACTCACCGAAGTGTCAACAAAGCTCAAAAGGACTAACGGTGACAAGGACGGTAATTTCGGGTATATCATCCCCAACACCATGACAATACGATCAAGGGTATCACCATATCATGAATCATAGATTATCAGAACATTTCATACACACGAAAACGCATAATAATCACAAGAATTCAACCATCATTATAACCAAGCAAGATAACTTGCCTCAATTTCGTAGACGAATAATCCTTCTTTGAATGGTCAAACGAACGGTATCCTCGTCTAACAATACTCACGTGAACAAGCAACCTTGAATGAAATATAATTCATTCAAAAACACATTCGTACGATAATGGTATTATCGCATAAACAATATTCGTAAATTTACTTGAATAAATCGATTATCCTATTGATCATTTTAATGTTCTTATTACAAATCATCGTATGTTTATCATGTTCATTACATATTCTAACCTTAATGTCAAATTCTTGATGTCTAGTTTATTATCAATGCAATATCGTGAAAATATCTTTTCAAATCATCGACACTTCCAATTACGATATAAGTTGTGTTTAATTACGTTCTTCATTATTTTACCAACGATTTCATTCAAAACTTGATTACTATATGAAACATAAGTTTAAGTTTTGAGTGAACTAAGAACATCATCTTAATTTACGTCTCTAAACACGCACAGATTAATGAAATGGAATTCGGCTACTCATCTACCACATTTGTATCATCATATTCAACACAATTCTCTTAAGAACATTATCAACCTATTAATGTAGTGATTAACACCCTTTAACGAAATCGATAAATTCGAACATATGAAGATTACAACTTCCTTCTATCAACATTCATTGTTTTACTTTGAAGAATTTATTAAAAGCCTAGTTATATCATTGGATACTTGAAATTTTTGAAGTAACTTCATCCATGTAACAAAGATCATCTACAAAGGGTTAACATAATCTTTCCAACAATTTTTATTACAAAGGTTTTAGAGGCCAAAAATCATGGTTCCATACTACCTTCAAGAATCAATAGAATGTTCAAGACAAATTTAACATTTCTCACTTTTAATCATTAAGGATATCATCCCTAACATGTTCCTAGTGTTGAGACTATAATTAACTTCCGATTATCATGTTATACATCAGGTTTTAAGTATATCATTATCAACACAATCACATTATGAAGTTATTTACAACAAGAAGTAACACTAATACCTTCAATGTTAATCTTCACTTAGTTTGAGCATGATTCAATTAACTTATCATGTTTGCACTAGTTTAAACTAACATTATGTGAAGTATTTATCTACTAACATCATCATAAGCATGGAATTGATATGAGTTAAAGAAAGACCAACCTTAAAATGAAGAACAACACCAACACTTCAAGGGATACACTTCAATCTCTAGCTCTCCAAGTCACCAATCAAGTGTTGAAGCTCCAACACAAGTTAGGAAGGCTTAGAAATGAAGTTGGAGGGGAAAAGAATCGTTCCTCAGTTGGGAGGTTGAAAAGGGTCGAGTAGGAAGTGAATGGCAAGTCATACTTTTATAATCAGAACTTGACATTACGTACGTTAACGAACGTGGTTAACGTGCGTTATAGCCTTTACGCACGTAATCTTGTGATCATTTCGTACGTAACCAATTTCATCAAATCTCACCGCCTCAAAACACGCAATTGCTACGCACGTAACTATGTAGCTATTACGCACGTAATAGCCGTTGACTTGGTCTGCCGCGATCGACTCGACCACCTACACTGCCGGCCCACCCGCCAAAGGCGGATCACCGAGGATCTTCCGCATTACGTACGTTAACGTATTGATGTTACGTACGTAAGGCGACCTACATAGCGTACGTTATGAATACATGTTAACGTACGTTAAGTACTATAACAAGCATAAATGGAATTTTCCCAATATCACCCAACAACTAATATAGTATGAATGACCATGAATCCAACTTAATATAATTCGTCGATACTTGCTACAACATCACAGATATGGTGCGAAAACACTTAACTTGAATCATGAAATACAATATTAAAGGCGAGGGTATTACACTTTCAGTGTGTCCTTCCTGTCAACTGTTGAACTGTATTCTCGTTATTGTTGTGCGGAACCGCCGTTTCGGGGTTGCCATGGATCCATTTCGTGTTATTGGTTCCCAAATATTGATTCCTATCGTTTTTATTCTCTTTCCGGATCATTTTTATCATTTTGGGACCCAAAAGGGGTGTGGGCCGTGGCACAAGGTGTGTGCGCCGCGGCACACAAATTTCTCCAGTTGTTGGTCGAGCGAACTGTACTGTGTGCCGTGGCACACCCATCCGGTGCCGCGGCACGGCGAGTCAAGCCGCTGCACACCCGTCCGTGCCGCGCACACCTGCGGTGACATCTGCGACCAAAACCCGACAGACGGGTGCCGCGGACACGCAGCCGTGGCCACAGACACCGCCGAACCCTGGGAGTAAATTTTTGGCCTGTGCCGCGGCACACTTCGGCTGTGCCGCGGCACACCAAGCGGTCAACTGTATAATCTCGTTCTTATTAGACGAGATCGGCCATTCTCCTTCATTCTTCACCTGCGCGAGAGAGAGAGAGAACATAGGGGGAGAACTTCTCAAGCATTCATCATTTGGGGGTCGATTTTCATCATTTTCCTTCGGTTGTGAGGCCCGTATAATCAATCTAACGCGTGTTCTACGGATCTTAATACTTGAATCTCCAAAGGTAATATCTCTTAGAACCCTATTTTCGATTAATTTGGGGGTTTTGGGGATTTTCTTCCGATTCGTTCCGTTTTGTTGGTGGATTCATGATGAATACGATTAATATTGTTAGTATCTTTAGTTTTCCTACGGATTCATGGATATTTTGTGGGTTTTTACGGAATCGAGAGGGTTTGGTTGTGGTCCGCCCTCATTGTTATTTTTGGTACGAATATACATGAATCGCAGGCGGGTTTTCGGGTGTATTCCATTTCCGTATTCGTCTAGAGTTGGTTGTGATTGTGTTATTCGAATCGTTAGGTTCATTTCCGCCGGTTCCTCGCGGTCGTGTTCGATTCTTCCTTTCCGTTCGTATCACCGTCTATTAACCGAGGCAAGTACCCTTATGAACTTACAATCTTAATGTATTAGTATTGCAAGAGAATGGTGTGTGTGTGTATGCTCACTACGGCTTAGATCCGACGGGGTCTCGGTAGGGGTCCACAGAGACGTGGATCGACGAGCTTGCTTTTAACCACTACGGGTTAGATCCGATGGGGTCTCGGTAGGGGTCTACAGAGACGTGGATCGATGGTTAATTGTGGTGCATTTTACAAATGTGATTTGATATTGGCATTTCCGGAAATGAATGTTTTGGAACTATGTTCTCTTGAATTGCATGCATTACTATTTGTGTAAGATGTAAGTCGTTCATTTGGTTACTTGTACTAGCGTAATTGCTATGGGGACCCGTTTTGGGGAAATTCATTTTATGAATTTCAGGTCAGGTTCATCGAGACGAGCGGGTGCTGGACCAGTATGCGGATGATGGCCGTGCGTGATGATTGTGCACGAGTGGTGTCTTATTGCTTTCTATCTTTTTATTTTTGTGGTCTTTAAACTAGTAGAAGTACTCGAGTACTTAAGAACTTTTACTCGTCGGGATTGTATTGTTGTTTATTATGTTTGTGTCGGATTATGGTGTTATGTTAGACCGGTTGAACCGGGTGGATTATTTCGTTGGGCGTCTTTATGACGAGATATTTTTCTGTTGCTTCTGTGAGTCGATGAGTATGATGCTTGATTAGCCTGGTGGGTCCCATATAGGGATTCACGGGGCTGTAATATACCTCGGATATCCTGGGGGTGTTACAATACGTCAGGGTACTCAGACACCACTCGTATGGTTTATCTACCCGACTTACTCTTGGGTTTGTTGATGATGAAGGATAAAAATCCAGTTGCCCCTTTGGCAACTGCTTTCCTAGCCTTGAAAACTGATACAATGGGTGCTAGGTTGACTCTAGCGTTCCCAACTAGTTCCACAACTAGTTTGTTAGGTTCGTAAAACCTAACTATCTTAGAGTGGCAATCTAATTGTGCATAATGTTTGAACAACCAATCCATTCTGAGGATGATGTCAGACTCCAATATCGGAAGCACTACTAAATCGGCGGAATAACAACTACCATTGATTATCACGTCACACGCACTGTGAACCTTATTCGTTAGTTGATTAACTCCAATTGGGCTGGATACTTCCAGATATAATGACAAGGATTCTAAAGGCTTATCAAGTTTCTTAGAGAAATGTGGTGCAACAAACGAGTGGGATGATCGTGGATCTATGAGTGTCCATGCAAGATGATTAGATATAAGGAGCGTTCACCACATTATTATTTTCTGGTGCCTCCTGGCCAGTCAGAGCAAACACCCGTGCTGGGGCTTTCCCTCGATTGTTTCCCGGCTTTTCTATAGCGGTTGGTTTGTTTGCCGGAGGATTCATTTCAGGGCACTCTCGGATCTGATGGTCTGAGCTGCCACAACGTAGACACTTTCCAAGCTTTTTCCAGCATAGCTCTGGCTTGTGCCCTTTTCTGCCATAATGGGGGCAAGGTGCTGCTGTTTTGTTGGGAACCGGTGCCTTCAATTCGCTTGAGATTCCCTGGGCTCCCGTCTTCTGAGACTTCTGTGGAGGCTTTAATGTTAGTTGAGTGACACGTCTTTAGTGTAACTATCGCAAGTGCACGATATCATATCAAGTAGTAAGTGGACTTTTTGAGTCCGGTTTATCGATCCCACGAGGAAGTTAGGTTATATATTGAATTATACACTATTTAACTATTTGTTATAGAGATGTATAAGATTGAAACACACAATTTAAGAGTTTGGTTTGACAATTGCAAATAAAATGCAATAATAGTTCTAATATTCAAGGAAATGAAAGATTGCACTAATAATAGATTAATAAAAGATATAATGAAATAGTTGGGATTACAAACTTAGGTCATCATTAGTTATAGAATATGTATAGGAGATCATAAGACGAATTTACTTATTATGTTGTGTAGATTCGATTTTCCTTAAAAAGACAGTTTCTCTTTCGAACTATAAAACGCCCCTTATATATTGAATCAATCCACTATATTTATATGTTGATTGGCTTCAATACATAGAATTAGGTTTTATGAAAATAACTCAAAGAATCATCTAAGGTCTAGAGGTATATTTCTATCCCCTAGAACAACTTAGAGTGAAGATCATTTGATCTAATCAAACATATTTCTTTCGAAACATATGAAGACCATAAATATCATCATTTATTGTCTAAATAAATAAAGATTGTTAAAACAATAAAAATCACACACAATAATAAGTAATTCATAATAGATCTTTATACAAACTTAAATAACATGACTATCCTTGTTTATAATCCCAACTACGGTAACTTAGTACATGAAGGGTTTAATAAACATAATACAAGCTTGAGTGGTCATTATTAGTTGAAAAAGAGAAAGAATTGATCATAACTCCCTTAGTAGATAAAGGAGAAAGAAGCAATAAACTCCCTTAACAACATATGCTATACCACTATTACACAAATCACTCAAAAACACGTGTGTTCTTCACACAAAAAGAAAATATTACAAAAAGTGGAAAAATATAAGATGAATGAATGAATAATAATGGATCTAAAGGGTCTATTTATACACCTAAAGTCATCTAATAGCTCCAAAACTCCAGCATTATTACATTAGATCGGATCAATGCCAGCCATCCCCTCAATAATAGACCAAAAGTATAAAAAATTAGATAATGATCATTAATCTGTCAAGAGTTAGGGCCGTAACTTGCAGATGTTACGGCCATAACATTGAGGTCATACAGCCGTAACATTGAGTAGTTACGGTCGTAACATGGCTTCGTAAATTTTCATTTGTGAGTTACGCCCGTACAAGCCCGTATGGAGTTTCAGACATCATTTTCAGCCCAGAATTTCTTAGACTTTGTGTTTTTGCCCCAAATCTTCTTCGGATGATAAACATGTTATTTCTTGAGTAAATCAGTAATTCAATCCGATTTAGACTATATTTACATCTTCATCCGATAAAAATAAAATTATTAAAAACTAATTAATTCAAAGCAAAAACGAGTAGACTAGCTCAATTATGGGTGAAATATATCGATACAAACTATGGATAAGTGTATAAAACTGACACTTATCACACCCTCAAACTTGAATTCTTGCTAGTTCCGAGCAAGACTCTTTATTAATTACACTCCAAAAATAAACATAAGACAAAAACAATAATACACACATAAATTAAAAAAATATAAAAAGAGAAAAGGAGATCAAAATGCCATTAATATACAATAACTAGCTTTATACAGTAGATAGAATGAATTAAGATTCAAAATAAATCTACTAATGATTTTGAAGTTAAAACACGGTTTTATTTTGTAATTCCAAAATGCAAGGTTTCCCCCAAAAAGTTGATTATTTCTTTCCCACTCGTGATACACACGACTCCCTTTAATGGTTGCTCTCGATCACTCGTTTATTTTTCGACTCAATATGAAGAAGAATTTCATCGGCGTCATCAAATATTGTGATTGTTCACGAAATTGAGTGTATTGAAATTCAGCCGCTAATTAATTCAAATCTGCTCATAAACTACATCCCTTTTAGTGATAGCTTTCACATCGTTATTTGCTAACGTGTAGCTCTTTTCATGAACACAATTTCCATTTTTTTTAGGTGATAGCTTTCACACCGTTATTTGCTAACGTCTAGCTCTTTTCACCAACACATCCCTTTTTTTTATTAGGTGATAGCTTTCACACCGTTATTTGGTAACGTGTAGCTCTTTTCACCAACACATTTTCCATCTCGTGTGAGACGGCATCTACGCACCAACAATGGTTAGTCCTTTATTTTTCGCAAAATTTTAGGACCCCCAAAATTAGGCAGCTGTTGCTGCTCAACACTTTTCCCTTTTTCAACTAGACTCCTTTCACTAATGATTTTTTTTAGGGAATAGAATTTTTGCAGAAAATTATTTATTAGTTAAGCATGAAAAATCAAAAACTCCACAAATTAAGTAAATTTCAGTTCTATTTTTTATCAACCGACTAATTCTTCTTTTCTCAAGGTAACGAATGACTCGATTTTAAATGATAAATACAAGGCTTGGAAAGAGAGATTAAGTCTCTTTAAAATTTTGGAATATACAATTTTTTTACCGATTAAAACGAGTTTAGAAGCTTGTATATAGCTAACTTATTGTTGTTATGGTCAGATCTAGAAATCTCACAAATCAAAATAAACAAAATAAAAAAATTATATATATATATATATATATATATATATATATACATATATATAAATATACACTAAACCTAAAAAATCAATGCCAAATAATAAAAACATACCACACATTACACAACCTTACCACAATCATAAGATTCAAAGCAAAATAAACACCACAGTTTAAAAACAAACAAAATAAACACACAAGTTCCAAAACACCCCCAAACTTGAAAATAAAACTGTCCCGAGTTTTTTAGAATTGAAAAGTAAGTGAGAAAATAGAAAACTCCCTGAAATTTTATGTTTTTGATCCTCCAGGTGTGTCGTCAGGGATGTTTAGAAAACGGAAAAGCTTTTCAAAGCACTTCTCTATTTCTAATTGTCGGTCGATTATTTCATTCTGATTTCTCAAAATTTCTGCATGGGATGTTTCTAACCCCCAAACTCTTTCAAGCAAATCTGCTTCAAAAGGCGTCAAGTCCTCTCCGGCATCCTCCTCGGGCTCAAATTCATCCTCGTGGCTACTTTCCTCTTCCACACGTTCCCGTTTGCTCCTTAACTGAGTACTTCGAAAAATACTACTCCGGTCGTTTAGTCGATCCCCATGTGTAAATATATCACCCCCTGCCGAAATTTTCACCCTCTGGCTTCTGCAAGTACCGGTGATAAGGCATGGGTACGACATCTTTTGCCTAGTCGGGACCGTGCCGGCATAGTGACAAATAGTATTATAGATATGAGTACCCAAATCCATTTTGACCCCACGACGGATAGAAAATAAACCTCTGAGGTGGCCGATGGAAACTGTAGTCAGCGTCGAAGTCGGGTAAATACTCCCGGCTGCCCACATCCATAATTACCAAGCATCATCAATGAGGTCCGCCTGGTTGTATCGGGGTTTGATGACCCCAATACTGTCATGGAGCTCGCTCACTAATGCCCATCGTAAAACCCTATCATCTGGCACATCCTCATTAGGTAAGATGGAAATATCTACCGCATTAGTGGAATCAACCCCCAAATACTTGTTAATCACATCCGGTGAAAAATGAATCACTTTCCCATTCACAGTCGTTTGATGATATGTAGGCGACCCTACCTGCCCAATGGATTTGTTGAAAGTATTGTAAAAGTTTAGGGTCAAGGTGGGTTTACCATTTGGGAGTTCGGACATGAATTTTTCCCACCTATTGTCTATGAATTTTTAGATGAACGAGTTAGTGATAGTGTCGGTATCCAAATCACCAATGAAATCATCAAGTTTGAACAACCGCTCCTTAATGCACCGTGTGTTTTGAATTCTTTGCGGTGGTGCCGGTTCTTGAGACGACGAACCAACCTTTTCTTTTTCTTTCGAGGATTTCTTAGGTGCCATCCCTGAAATTAAACAAAAACAACTTCTTTTTCATCACACGACTTAATCTTCAAGCAAAACCAACCAAAACATCAAAAAAATTAAAAGATTTTTGTTGTGGCATTTCGTCGGACACCTTGAGTTCATAGTTTTTTTTAACAAGTTTTTCATTCAAACTCAATCAACAAAGTCACCACAAATCAATGAATCAAATAACCACACAAATATCAACAACACTAACAACTAAACATGTTTCAACAACGAATCTAACGAAAATAGGAATCGAAAAATAAATATAAAGTGAGAAACTAAAACCATATAAAAAGAGAAAATATAAATTGAAACAAGGATTGAAAGAAAAACCTGATGATTTAGGTGTTAATGTTGATAGGAGAATGAATTGTATTGAAGAATTTGTGTTTTTGAAAGTAGTGATGAAGAAGGGGAAAATTTTCGCAACTTTGCCTCTGTCTCCCGCCGGGTTTGTGAATCTGTTTCCAAATCCCGTGTTTTTTTTATAAAGCTGTAGAGTTACGGCCGTAACATTCCCAAGTTACGGCCGTATGGAGCATTCGTTTTTTTGGAAAAATTTTGAGTTACGGCCGTATTATACAAGAGTTACGGCCGTATGTAGCATTCGTAAAAATGAATAGAGAACAACTTACGGCCGTAAGATTTATAACTTACGGCCGTAACAAACGTTCGTAAAAAAATGTAATTGTAAAACAAAAGGGATACGGCCGTAACATGTATGTGTACGCTCGTATGGAAATCCTTATATACGGCCGTATGAATGTGAATACGGCCGTATTATTTTTTTTTTTGGTTTTTTTAAAAAAAAATTATATTTATTATGTGTGTGAGAATAATGAAAGAAAGACTCCGTGGATTTTATGAACGATATGATCCTTGCTCTTGTTGTTACATCTTTCTGTGTTACCCCCAAACTTATTTTGCGAAATAAAAGGGATTGGGCTGTCTCCCAATAAGCGCTTTGTTTAACGTCATTAGCTTGACTTCTTGTCCGATCAATTAGGCATTTCCAGCATTATGATTGACTTTGCTGTCGAGAATTCTCCTCCCAAATAAAGCTTTAACCGTTGGCCATTTACTTTGAAGCTCCCGTCGGTTGTATTATAAATCTCCACAGCTCCATGAGAAAACACCTCTTTGATTGTGTATGGCCCCGTCCACCGTGATCGCAGCTTACCCGGAAATAGACGCAGTCGTGCATTAAAAAAGAGAACTTGGTCTCTTGTTTTAAAATCTCTTCTTAGAATTCGGTTGTCATGCCATCTTTTTGTTTTTTCCTTGTAGATTTTGGCATTTTCATATGAGTCGAGTCGGATTTCATCCAACTCATTTAACTGCAGCAACCTTTTCTTCCCAGCCAACTATTCATCAAAGTTTAATTTTTTTATAGACCAAAAGGCTCGATGTTCAAGTTCTACTGGCAGGTGACAGGCTTTTCCAAAAATCAAACGAAATGGAGACATGCCTATCGGTGTCTTATAAGCTGTTCTGTAAGCCCAGAGCACATCATCCAGCTTTTTCGATCAATCTTTCCGAGATGAGTCGACTGTCATCTCAAGTATACAATTCAGTTCACGATTGGAAACCTCGACTTGTCCACTGGTTTGTGGGTGATAAGAGGTAGTGACACGGTGTTTTACTCCGAATTTGGTCAGTAGAGCCTTAACCTGGTGATTGCAGAAATGAGATCCGCCATCACTGATAATAACTCTCGGAGTTCCGAAGCGAGTGAATATATTTTTCTTTAGAAAATTTACCACGACTATAGCTTCGTTTGTTGGTAATGCAACAGCCTCCACCCATTTGGATACGTAGTCCACAACTACAAGGATGTATTCATTAGAGAACGATGATGGAAAGGGGCCCATGAAATCAATTCCCCAAACGTCGAAGATTTCAACTTCAAGGATGAAATTCATTGGCATTTCATTTCTTTTTGACATGTTTCCATGTCTTTGGCACCGGTCACACTTAGAGACAAGTGTATGTGCATCTTTGAACAGAGTGGGCCAATAGAATCCTGCTTCAAGAATTTTTGCTGCTGTTTTTGAAGCCCCAAAATGTCGTCCATAGTGAGAGGAATGACATCTTTCCAATACCTTCTCCATTTCTTCTTCTGGTATGCATCTCCGGATGATTTGATCAGGGCCTCGTCTGAACAATAGAGGATCTTCCTAGTAATAGTATTTCAACTCGGAGAAGAATTTTTTCTTTTGATGATAGGAAAAATTTGGGTGAATTATTCCACTTACAAGGAAATTGACGATGTCTGCATACCATGGTGCATTTTGTTTTTCCTGCACATTAGAGATTTGGAACAGTTGTTCATCCGGAAATACTTCATTTATTTCCTTCTCTTGAGCATTGTTTTGGTCTAGTCGTGAGAGATGATCCGCCACTTGGTTCTCTGTTCCCTTTCTATCTCGGATTTTGATGTTGAACTCTTGCATAAGTAGGACCCATTGGATTAGCCTTGACTTAGCATCTTGCTTTGTCATTAAATATTTCAAAGCTGAATGATCAGTGTAGACAATGACTTTCGATCCCAATAAGTAGGATCGAAATTTATCAAAGGCATAAACCACTGCAAGCATCTCTTTTTCAGTTGTTGTGTAGTTCAGCTGTGCATATTCATAGTCCGGCTAGCATAATAGATCACTTGCATCATTTTGTCCTTGTTCTGGCGCGGCACGGCCCCCACAGCATAATCACTTACATCGCACATCAGAATGAATGGGATAGTCCAATCTAGAGAAATGATGATTGGAGCTGATGTAAGCTTATCCTTCAAAGTTGCAAAGGCCACGTGGCATTCATTTGTAAAAAGGAATGGTGTATCTTTCTCAAGCAAAGAACAGAGAGGTTTTGCTGTTTTTGAGAAATCTTTTATGAACCTCCGATAGAATCCTGCATGCCCGAGAAAACTCCTTACTCCTTTCACCGAAATTGGTGGAGGAAGTTTTGCAATCACTTGGATCTTTGCCTTATCGACTTCAATTCCATGTTGTGAGATTCTATGGCCAAGTACGATTCCTTCCTGGACCATGAAGTGACATTTCTCCCAATTAAGAACTAGATTTGTGTCTTCACATCGTTCCAAGACCATGCCTAAGTGATTTAGGCATTTATCAAATGTATCTCCGAAAACCGAGAAATCATCCATGAAAACTTCAATGAATTTTTCAACCATGTCTGAGAATATTGACATCATGCATCTCTGAAATGTGGCTGGAGCATTGCACAATCCGAATGGGATTCTTCTATAGGCAAATGTTCCGTAAAGGCATGTGAATGTTGTTTTCTCTTGGTCTTCTGGGGCTATGACAATTTGGTTGTACCCTGAATAGCCGTCGAGAAAATAGTAGTAAGAATGTCCCGCCAATCTATCGAGCATTTGATCAATAAATGGGAGTGGAAAATGATATTTTCTGGTCGTCTTGTTAAGCTTCCTGTAATCAATGCACATTCTCCATCCTGTGATGGGTCGTGTTGGTATAAGTTCATTGTGCTCGTTCTCTATGATTGTTATTCCACTCTTTTTGTACACCATATGTACAGGGCTCACCCATGGACTATCTGAGATTAGATAAATGATTCCTGCGTCAAGTAATTTAAGAATCTCTGCTTTCACAATTTCCTTCATGTTTGGATTCAAACGTCGTTGATGCTCAATTGAAGGTTTGCAGTCATCTTCCATCAAAATTTTGTGTGTGCATATAGAGGGGCTTATTCCTCTAATGTCCGCAATAGTCCATCCAATTGCTCTTTTGTGATTCCTCAATACCCTTAGTAATTTCCCTTCTTCAAGTTCGGTCAATATGTTTGATATGATGACCGGAACGGTGGAGGAAATACCTAAGTAAGCGCATCTCAAATGTGTGGGTAGAGGTTTGAGATCAAGTATTGGAGCTTCTTGTAAAGAAGGGAGGGGTTTAGCAGAGCTTGTCCCCAACTTCTCAAAATGTGAATGCCTTCTTAAAGGTGGTAGTGCTTCTAGATAGTTAACTGTTTCGGCCAAGTGATATTCTTCTTCCATGCTGGTTAGAGAATTTTCTATACATGTCTCAAGAGGATCTTTAGATAGAATCTTCTCCAAAGACTTGTTTACCATGGCTTCAATTGCGTCTATTCATAGACAATAATCATCTGTGGAGGGATGATTCAAAGTTTTTAAGACATCGAAGATGACATGTTCGTCTTCCACTCTTAGAATTAGCTTTCCTTCATAGACATCAATAAGAGCACGTCCGGTTGCGAGAAATGGTCGTCCTAAAATAATGGGAATATCCTGATCTTCTTCCATGTCAAGGATGATAAAATCCACTGGAAATATGAATTTTTCAACCTTCACGAGCACATCTTCTATTATTCCACGTGGATATTTGATTGACCGATCAGCTAATTGTAGTGAAACTGTTGTTGCTTTTGCTTCTCCCAAGTTTAGTTTGTTGAAAATTGACAGGGGCATCAAATTGATACTTGCCCCTAAATCACAAAGAGCTTTGCCAAAATTCACTTCACCAATTGTACAGGGGATTGTGAAAGTTCCCGGATCTTTTAGCTTGGGTGGCAACTTCTTTTGTAGTATTGCGCTACATTCCTCTGTTAGCATTACAGTTTCATATTCTTCAAGCCTTCGTTTGTTGGAAAGAATATCTTTCATAAATTTGGCATAGCTTGGCATTTGTGCTAGAGCATCGGCAAAAGGTATGTTGATGTGTAGCTTTTTGAAAATTTCCAAGAACTTCCCGAATTGAGCATCGAGCTTGTGATTCTTCAACCTTTGAGAAAATGGGATAGGTGGTACATAAGATTTTGCAGCAACTGGACCTTTTTGAGATGAAGGTCCTGATTCAGATTCTTTTTCTGATTCTTGATTTTGTTTATTTTTTTGTTTTTCCAGATGATTTTCCACAGAAATTTCGGGCAACTGCACTCCACTTCTTGTTGTGATAGCTTGGACATTTTCCCTTGGATTTACCTAGGTATTGCTAGTTAACATGCCATGAGATCTTTCTGAAAGTATTTTGGCCATTTGGCCAACTTGTGTCTCCAGATATTTAATTGAAGCATCATTGCGTTGTTGATACTTCAGTTGTTGTTCAGCTAGCTTTGTGATTGCTTCTTCCCACCCAGGCTTCTTTTCTTGATGCGTTGGATTCAACACATTGTTGTTGTTTGCATAAGAAAAATTTGGATGATTTTTGTACCCTGAATTGTATGTTGGCCCATAAGGATTGTATGCTTGCCTTTGGAAATTCTGAGCATACGCCACTTGTTCGGGTGGTGGTGGTGACTGCTCTTGTTGCACTAAGGGCAGATAGTGCTGTTGTGAGTTGCTCCACAAATTTCACATGAAAAAACTGAAACTTGTGGAGTTTGCACCGTCTTCACAGATTGAGGAGTTGAAAAAGACATGTCCTCGACTTTCTTTGATAAAGCTTCAATTTTTGCCAACATAAGTGAATAAGAATCCACTTCAAAAACACCATTTGGTTTCTTTTGGATATTTCATACGGCCATCTTGCACTTTGTTCACTTATAACCTCAAAAAGATTATAAGCCTCTTTCATAGTTTTGTTGCCAAGTGAGCCATTTGATGATGAATCGACATTGGCTCGGCATGTAGGTAAAATTCCAGAATAGAAGTAATTGACTTGTGCTCCCAAATTAAAACCATGGTTAGGACATTTTCGTAGCATATCTTTGTATCTCTCCCATGCTTCGTAAAATGACTCTGAATCTTGTTGACAAAATGTAGAGATTTCGTATTTGAGTTTCGCCACTTTTATTGGTGGAAAGTATTTAGTGGTGAATTTTTGAACAAATTCGGGCCAATTTGTTGTGCTTCGTGGTGGCAAAGTATCTAGCCACTCTCTTGCTCTGTCATTCAAAGTGTGCACGAAAAGTCTCATTTTGATCGCCTCGTCATTTACATTTGGATATTTGAAATTTCCACAAATCTCCACAAAACAGTTAATATGGAGATATGGATTCTCATCGGTTCTTCCATAGAATGAGTTGTTGTTGGAGAAGAGATTTATGACATCGGGGCGAATTTGAAAATTGTCCACTCCAAATGGTGAATAGATCACACTTGATTGCACGCTCAAAAATGGGGGGTTCATGAATTCCCCAAATAGCATGTTGTCTTCATCTATTTCCGGCACAATAGGATGTTGTTGAAGTTGAATGTTTTGAACATTAGGTATTCCCCCTACCGGAGGAATTCTTTTGTTATCGTTTCCTTGGGGAAGATGTGGGTTTGGTTCGTCCGCCATTGATGGTGAAGAAATAATGCTTGTTTTTTGTTCTCTTCGCCTTTTTCTAAATGTGGCTTCAATCTCGGGATCTAGTGAAACTAAATCGCGATTGTACGTCCTTCGCATAGACAAGAGAATCTACAACAAAGAAAAAGTTTTATTTATAACAATAGTTAATAATGTTATATTTAAAAAATAACACTTATATTTCCCCGGCAACGGCGCCAAAAACTTGACACGTCTTTAGTGTAACTATCGCAAGTGCACGATATCGTATCAAGTAGTAAGTGGACTTTTTGAGTCCGGTTTATCGATCCCACGAGGAAGTTAGGTTATATATTGAATTATACACTATTTAACTATTTGTTATAGATATTTATAAGATTGAAACACACAATTTAAGAGTTTGGTTTGGCAATTAAAAATAAAATGCAATAATAGTTCTAATATTCAAGGAAATGAAAGATTGCACTAATAATAGATTAATAAAAGATATAATGAAATAGTTGGGATTACAAACTTAGTTCATCATTAGTTATAGAAGATGTATAGGAGATCATAAGATGAATTTACTTATTATGTTGTGTAAATTCGATTTTCCTTAAAAAGACGGTTTCTCTTTCGAACTATAAAACGCCCCTTATATATCGAATTAATCCACTATATTTCTATGTTGATTGGCTTCAATACATAGCATTAGGTTTTATGAAAATAACTCAAAGAATCATCTAAGGTCTAGAGGTATATTTCTATCCCCTAGAACAACTTAGAGTGAAGATCATTTGATCTAATCAAACATATTTTCTTTCGAAACATATGAAGACCATAAATATCTTTATTGGCCAAATAAATAAAGATTGTTAAAACAATGAAAATCACACACAGTAATAAGTAATTCATAATAGATCTTTATACAAAATTAAATAACATGACTAACCTTGTTTATAATCCCAACTAAGGTAACATAGCCCATGAAGGGTTTAATAAACATAATACAAGCTTGAGTGGTCATTATTAGTTGAAAAAGAGAAAGAATTGATCCTAACTTCATTAGTAGATAAAGGAGAAAGAAGCAATAAACTCCCTTAACAACATATGCTATACCACTATTACACAAATCACTCAAAAACACAAGTGTGTTCTTCACACAAAAAGAAAATATTACAAAAAATGGAAAAATATAAGATGAATGAATGAATAATGATGGATCTAAGGGGTCTATTTATACACCTAAAGTCATCTAATAGCTCCAAAACTCCAGCATTATTACATTAGATCGGATCAATGCCAGCCATCCCCTCAATAATAGACCAAAAGTATAAAAAATTAGATAATGATCATTAATCTGTCAAGAGTTACGACCTAACTTGCAGATGTTACGGCCATAACATTGAGGTCATACGGCCGTAACATTGAGTAGTTACGTCCGTAACATGGCTTCGTAAATTTGCATTTGTGAGTTACGCCCGTACAAGCCCGTATGGAGTTTCAGACTTCATTTTCAGCCCAGAATTTCTTAGACTTTGCGTTTTTGCCCCAAATCTTCTTCGGATGATAACTTTTGATATATAACTCTGATTTTGAATCCGGAAAGACTTCCGAACTTGTCTCGGAAAGCCCTACAACATGAATACATAAAAATTCAAGGAAGAGAATATTTTATAAACATGTTATTTCTTGAGTAAATCAGTAATTCAATCCGATTTAGACTAGATTTACATCTTCATCCGATAAAAATAAAATTATTAAAAACTAATTAATTCAAAGGAAAAACGAGTAGACTAGCTCAATTATGGGTGAAATATATCGATACAAACCATGGATAAGTGTATAAAACTGACACTTATCATTGAGTCGCAGGTCTCTTGGCAATGCTAGTGAATTGACTCTGTTGTTGAGCTAGTTTTGCTGTTCCGCATTCCATTCGGGTGACGGATTCTACAGCTTCAGCAAATGTTGTCAGACGATAGTCAAGGGACTCTGTTGGAGCATATAACTCAGTCCTCGCATAAACTTGTAAAGCTTATCTTCCTCAGTCGCCACCAATCCAGGTGCATATTTGGACAGACTGTTGAACTGAGCTTCGTATTGCGCGACAGTCAAGGATCCTTGCTTCAGGTGGTAGAACTCATCTTGCCGAGCTTCTCTAGCTGCTGCTGAAACATACTGGGTTCCGAAATCGATTAAGAAGTTAGCCCAAGTTCTGGCACGATTCTCCCTCGTCCAGCATTCGTTAACAACATTCCACCAATCATGGGCAACAGCTTCGAGTCGTAATGTAGCCAGGGATACACGTTGTTCGTCAGAATATTGTAGGGCGTTGAATATCCCCTAGATCTTCTCCAACCATAGTTCGGCCTTAACGTCACTAGGATCTCCATCGAAGGTAGGTGGCTTGAAGCATAAGAATCTTTCGAGCGTGCGATAGTGGGTTTCACCAACATTCCGGTTGTTTGTTGCTTGTTGTTGCAGAAAATTTATCAGTTGAGCTAAGGCTTGAGCCATAGCGTCATTTCCATTCCCTCCTTGTGGAGGAGTGGGAGAGCTATTATTTTGATGCTATTGTTCATCACTGTTCACACGTGGACGTCCGCATCTTCGGTTAGCCATCTATTATAAGTTAGGGAAATGTGTGAGGATTAACAATCTTGTGTGGAATTATCAGTGATTTATGTTGTTATGCATAATTAAGTGCACGATTGAACACTAATAATTTGTAAAAAATGAAATTATAACATAAAGTTGGAAACATAGTTGATTCTGGTTAAATTTGGCTTATCCGCCTGAGCATACACATCGAGTTTCATGGCACTAGGCCGAACATCTTAAACACACAACAACAAAATAAGTTACACTAACCCTCTCGATCCTAATCATAAAATTCTCTAATCGTCTCCATAATCCATCCTCGAGTCTTCTTCTGGATCCTCCTCCGGGTCTTCTTCCGGATCTTCCTCGGGGTCCTCTTCATACCCGCGGAATTGAGCGTCAGTAGTCGATGGTGCTTGCGATGAAACTCCAATCTCAGTGGTAGAGTTAAGGAATAGGTCAATCACGACACTAAGCTTAGACCTCACCAAGGTTTGGAATTTCTCGTGTTCGTGATGCTCTGATAAGATCTGCTCCTCAAGTATCTGTACATGGTGGGTTTGGAGAAACTTGTTTCTATGGAGTTTGGTGATAGTTCGGCTGTTCACCTGCGATTGGGTCTCCAGGTAGTGTACTCTTTCCTCAAGATCCTCACACTCTTGCCTCCTTTTCTCTAACAACTGGAATAGCTCGTCCCTCTGGTTCCGGTATGCTGATACATCCTGATATATGCACGCAATCACTTCCCTCAGGTTCTGAATATCTCTTTCTTTTGAGTCGGCTAAAACGGTTGCATCCAGAATGGGTCTGGTAACACTTTCTACCTGGATGAGTGCTTGCCGGAGTTGGTCTTCGGTAATCATCGTCTGCATTGTAGGGGTATTCTGATTTTCCTTGGTCAAATCTTTATTACCTGCGGGGTCCATCTAATTATAAAATGAAGTCAGTATCTCAGAAATCTAAGTTCCAATATAGTCCTCTATCTAAGTATGAATAATCATCAAGTTAGTGAGCTTAATGATCCAATAAATGTACTTATAAACACTAGTGATGAGCAACAATAATACTCCATTTACGAGGATGATGAAGTTTAGTTGATTTTAAAGGAATTCACCAATTTCATCTATTTCGAATGAATAGTGACACGGCTTGAGAAACTGGTACTGAAATTGACCATATCTGTTTGAAGAGTTAGGTAGAAGAATTGATTCAATCGGGGCATTCCGCGAATACTCAATCAAGTATCATAACCAATGACTCAGGAAATTTGAGTTTAACTACGCATATTCCAAGTGAATAATGACAAGTCGAAAGAGATCTTAACGAGAATTGACTCGAGAAATCTATTTTAGGTCTCAATCCTATGGTTCACTTCGTCCTAGGTGGAATTCCCATCTAAGTCCGAAGAATCTTATCCTGGTTAGCCCGTTGTAAGTGTCCTTCCTACAGCTGGGCTCTGATACCACTCCTATCACGCCCCCAAACATCGGGAAGGACGAGGGCGCGACGCACCGATCGATCAATCAGATTAATAAAATAAAAGTACGGCAATAATTAGCAGAAGCTAAATAACGGTAGGATAAAATTTCAAAATAACGATCTTAGCCTGATGATTCTAAGATTCATTGAAACGAAAGTTGATATCCGAATTACAAAAATTACAAACTTACAGCGGAAATACCAAAACGATCTAAAGTTTGAAGCATAATCAATTAATACAAATTGGAATAACATCAAAATTTCTAAGTCTTGACAGCGGGTCTTCTAGTCGGTCTCTTCCACGAAGTCTTCTTCATCTTCTGATGTCGGCTCATTTTCTGGTTTAAAAGGAAAAACGGTGGGGTGAGACAAAAGGTCTCAGTGAGTGGGTGAATGTGTGTGAGTGTGGTTTAATTTCCTTTGAAAATTTTAAGTGATTCATGACTTTGTCAAATTACAAGTGAGGAGAGAAAAGTTACAAGAATATGCCGATAATTTTACGAAAAATGATCTTTCAATATTTTAAAATTTAAAATTCCATCCCCGTGGACAGATGTTAAAATCAATCACTCAGTCAATCAGTCAGTCCAGCTTCGGATCTTGCCAATGTGGACTTTGGATCCTAGGCTCTCATTATGACTCCTAGCAGTATAGGCCATCGCCACAATATTTGGACCGTCGCCCCAGTAGCTGAGCTTCTGCTCTCACACTTAGCATGTGCTTCCTTATCTCTTATTTGGGCTCGATATGTCCTTAGATATGGGTCAATGCTAGGATCACACCATAATCGCGATTATACCCTAATTCTACGACCTAGGTCCCTCAGAACACTCTGTTCCTCGGTTATGGGAATAGGCAACAACGGTAGAATGGTTCATGAACCGCAGCCGTGCTGCTCGATCCAAGACTCGGTCTAACCATCCCGACTCGATTTGGGATTCTAGAGTTGGCTCGTTAAGTTCAACAGGTAGCCCCTGGATTTTAGGTCGACGCTTTGTTTTGTATGGGTTCAAGAGGTGGCCCCCATCCGTCGACGTGGCACTTTGTCCCGATAGGCTTAGAGGGCGGTCCCGTCCGTGGCACTTTGTTTGTATAGCACTTAGTTCCCGACCAATTATTGTCAGTTAGACACATTGCACGTAGCAGCACTTATACGTTCGGTTAGATATGACGATTTTGTCTTTTGATTATGCATGTGTTATAGTTACTTTTATTTGTGGCGCGTGTAATAAGGAATAGGACTTGTATATTAATTTGGAAATATTCCCGATGATTTTTTGACGGTTTTAGGGGTTTAATTCAGATATATTGGACTAGTAGGTTTAACGATACGAAGTCGAGAATTTTTCTGAAGTCAGTTGAAAAGACGATTCTACCCTTAGGTTTGAACATAAGTATTTCGGGAGTATGAAATGAATTCGGATGGTCGTGAAAATTTATACGGGAGTCAAAATTATTTACCCGGCTTCAGATTTAAGAAGAGATTCGGAAATTGAGTTTTGGGACTGAAATTTCCAGAAATTTCGAATTTGTCCCAAAATTTAACAAATTCGTTCCGAGGTCTATAGGGTTATGAATTTAGCTCGCAAGGTAACGAAATTTTACGAGATGGTTCAGAGTGAACCTGGAATTCCAGATATGTGAAAAATTCCAGAATATTCGGACTTGGTCCAGAATTCTTGATTTCTTTCATTTTGACCCCGAAATTGTTTGAAAATTACATTATTGACTAATGAGCTTAGATAACGAACTACGATTTGTTCGAAAATTTACAGACAGCTTATATGCACATGTTATTCATGGTCCAGAGAAGTTTATTCTTGGAATTTTTAGAATAGTCCATAATTTTTTATTAATTACAATCTATGCCCTTAAATTCTGTTTACTTACTTCAAGTCCCGTTTTGTTGCCACAAATAAGTTTTCCAAACACCATAACATAATCATATAACACAAAATTCTATATTTTGGTAGAGTTTTTACTAAAATTTCGAAGAAGACATGAAATCTACAAGTTTTCACATAGTTCGAAATTCATCTACCAAATCGGTTGTAATTTAAATCCAAAAAAATATAATTCATATTAATATAGCCATAAACATACATCTAAAGACATGCATTGACACAAATTTTTCAGATTCATGCATACTTCACAATACTCATAATTTTTGAATTAAAATTCAAGGAAAACAAGAGATACATTTCTAAGTACAAAAATCATAGCATATATTTAACATGAATATCTTAATATATTTCTCAACAATATATTTTGAATATTTCAGATTTACACATGCATCTCAAATAATAATAAAAAATTATTTACTTTTAGGAGTTTGAAAAGATTTTCACCCACCTCGATTTCTCGTTGCTACGATTGGTTCTAAGTCTCGTAAGATGGAAGATGATCTTCCCTTCACCTCTACAAGCTTTCGGCCATGAACAATATTACACCATGGATGTGTATTTTATTTGCATGATGAAATTTAAGTTAGTATATGAAAGTTTATAACTATAAATTATAGAAGGAGATGTAGGGAGTTGAATTACGTATTCTTGCTTGAATTCTTTTTCTTCCTCCTTCTTCTAAAGTTTCGGCCCTCTCTCTTTTTCTTCCTATGTGCAGATTTTTGTGTGTGTTGAAAATGTAAAGTGGTGGCTAGATAATAGTGTAGGTATTTATGGTGTGTTATTAGGGCTTGGGAAGTGTAGTTGCAGAAGATTAGGGACATGTGTCATGGGTGAGGGTGAAGGCTCCAGAACACATCACTCTCTTTCTCTCCTTCTTGGCCGCCCCTCATATGTATATATTATATATATAGGGATTGACTATGGTGGAAACACCCTTAATGGTGAAATCTAGAAATCAATTGCATTATTAAGTAATTTCATTGCATATTTGTTATTATTTGTTGCATCAAGGTGGTCGCTAGTATATGCAATAAATAATGCAATAAAAAAAATATATAAATGCATATAATTCTACTCATCTACAGCCGTTAGATCACTAATATCAATGGCCTACAAAAGTTTCTATATTTCACAACGTAATTAGTTTTCATATGATCTATTTCCTATATATATATATATATTGTTAATTTAAGTGTATAAGTTATTATTGTAATGGGTTGTAAAGTATGTTGGGTTGTGAAGTATGTTGGTCTGAGCCCAATCTATTAAGTTTATGTTTTAGGTCTTGGCCCATTAGTTATTTTAGTATGTTATTTAATTAATTATATGTGCTAAATATTTAATAATAAAAACTTAAATTTGGCGATTAACAATTAATCAATCTAAACATCAAGGGGTTCGTAACAAAATTTTATTCATGACAATGAGATGATATCTTACAACTATATTTACCGAGTCTAATGCTTACATGATTTTTCTGGGGTTCTACAACAGCAATAAGATCGTATTATGCTGGATACAGCATACAGGCTGAAAGTGTTAGGAAAATAAAAACTTATCCAACAGGACTGAAGACCGTTATGAAGGAATCTACTTTATTCACTAAAGTCAGAACGCCGTTTGAAAATAAGTATTTAAATACTAATTGGATAAAGTATTTAAATACCAACCGATAAGGATATTCAGACAAGGAGCAAAATCCGGATCTAGCATCTTAAAAGTCAATCAACCAATCAGAATGGATCTTTGCTCACCAACCAGCCAACGGACATATTTATAACGGATCTATTCCAATGTTATAAATAGTCCATGCAAGAGGACATTACAGAACACTGATAATACTCAGAGAAATACTCAAGAACTCAACGACTGAATATTCATTATCGTCAATCAAAGCTTACAAGAGCTAATATATTTCTTCGAACATATATCAGATTCCGAGAGAAGAAATATACTCAGTCAATGTGAATAGCATATCATCAGCCTAAGATCATCGTGTTCAAGCTGCTGTTCAAACCAGTGATTTCACCATCTTTACCTTTGAGTAAACATAGCCCTGTGTGGACTAAGAAAAGATATTCTGACCTGTGTGGCAAAAATAGGACGAAGCTTCAATATGTCTGAGAAGAAGCAAGTCAAAGACGCCAACAACCAGTCTGTGTGAACGCTTTAAATCAACAGTCTTTGTATCAATCTGTGTGAACGATACAAGGGTAGGTTTGATTAAAGTCACGTAGTTGTGTACGTAGTGATTTTAATAAACATTTTACTCCTGTGTGGAGGACCAGTGGACGTAGAGGGGCTTACCTCGGACCACTTTATATTGCATGTTATTTACCTTCTGCCATTAGTGTTTTCATAACTGTGATTATTTACAAGTATACATTGCAAAACCTTGTACGCACCAAGCCAATAGGAGAAAGCCTAGTTGCTGTATTTACAGCAAGTCACTTAAACAAACTTCCGCTACACACTCACATTCGAAAATAGTACCGCTTATTGTACTTATACTTTTGCAATTTGTATTCTGTATACTTAGTGGCCATCAAGTGGTATCGGAGAGGTTGATTGTAAAAAGAATCGGTCGTATTTTTAACCGAATCAGATCCTAAAATCACACATTCTTTTTGAAAATGGTCTTTATCTATCCTATTCTCTTATATAGATACCTCTATGATAAACAAGGTTCCTATGTTCTCGATTAACGAATTTTATGATTGGAGAATTAGGATGGAAGCACATCTTCCAACCATGCACGAAGAGATGATTTTTGTCATCCAAGATGGCCCTATAAAGATAATGAAGGTTAATCCCGCCGCAGGGATAGAGGGACAACCTCATGCAGAGATGCTCGAGAAAGAGCGTGAGTAATGGACGACCGACGAACGCAAGTGTGCAAACCTCGACAACGTTGCTAAGAATGCACTATTTGTCACTCTCGACAAAGGCATATTCTCGAAGGTAAAAAGATATAAGACAACTAAGGAAATCTGGGATAAACTCAAGATAATTTGTGAGGGAACTAAGCTCTCAAAAGAAAACAAAATTTCGAAACTCACTCCGAAATTTGAATCGTTTGAAATGAATTCATCTGAAACTCTTGAGGAACTTGACCTCAGATTCACTGGAATTGTCGGTGAACTTGAGCATTAGGTAAAGTGTATACCCAAAAGGAGAAAAAATTAAAAATATTTAGATCACTCCCTGCCCGATGGAACATAAAAACCACAGCTATGCGAGTGTCATGTAATCTCAATGGCATTTCTACTTTTGACCTCTTCTCTAACCTAAAAGCTTTCGAGTATGATATTGACAGGAGAGAGAAGGCCGAAGAGTCACCCTCTAAGATTACAGCAATAGCCGCTGTATCTAACAGGAGACACAACATGACCAACACATCTACATCTGCCTATAAGAATGCTGACAGTGATGATAATATCGTGTCACAAGATGAAATGCCCTGCTCATGCACAAATTCAAGAAATTCATCAAACAGCATGGAAAGAATGCATACAGGCCCAAGCCTTTTCACAAGGTATGTTCTGAATTTTCTCCATCTGGTGATTCTAATCTATGCCACAATTGTCGGAAACCAGGACATTGTGCAAATAAATGTCCGCATCCTAAAGTCCAAAAGTTGCCGGAAGCCGAGCAACATGAAAAAAATGAAAGGAGACATGCTTGGAAGAACAAGCGTAAGGCCCTGATCGGCGAATCAGAAGCCTCGCCCGCTCAAACCAAGACCGAGGAATGTCTTTAGGCAGTCACTGACAGTGACTCCTCTGATGATGTGCTTGAAGATAAAGCATACATGTGCTTTATGGCCAAAAATATAGAGGACGATGAAGATAGAGATGATGAGGTAAGCTCAACATTCAATATGCCTATTAATGCATCCCATACGTTCGAAAATATGATGAATTTAGAAACATTCAAAAGGCCTATGAGACGTTAAGACGAGCAAACATACAGCTCGAAATTTCTAACTTAGAGCTGAAAGAAGAAAATGACTTGCTGAGAAATAACTATGAAAATATGTCTGTCGATTGCGAAAACATCAAGATCACATTGGAAAAACTCATGGACAGCAATCATCAACTTGCCCACGATCTAAATAATACCAAGTCTCATAATGAGAGCAAGATAAATGATTTTGTTCTACTTAAAGCCAAAGTAAAAACTCTCAAGAAACGAGAAGGAGACATAGAGACCATCTTGAAATCTTTCGAGAAATCATCTAAAAGATGGAATAAATTCTAAGCACCGGGCAACATGCTCACGATAAAAGTGGCTTAAGATACAAGTCATTCTCCAATAAAGGGAAAACTAGTACGGTGTTCGTTAGGGGTGTGGAACTCATTCCTATACCTGAAGAGACCCCGAGTCCCAAAAAGGTAACAGCTGGTCCGAGTACAGCAAAAGCTGACATTCGCCACCAAAGTCATATCATAGACAGCAGAATCCTCAACCACCCAGACCTGTAAGGCATAACCAACAGCATGCTCCCCGAGCATATAAGAAGCGCCAACATCCATTCAAAAAGAAGGCTATATCCAAATATCAAAGGCCTGCACAACAGTACTTCCAACAGTACAGTGCGCCTAGATACTGGATACAGGAGTCTCGTTATCCATCGAGAAAACAGGTCGCCGCGCAATATCAACAACAGCTTTGGGAATCCAACTGGAGGCCCAGGAGGCAAGCTGTAAGGCCAATGAAAATGGCTCCACCTACAAGACGGCATTCGTCCTGGATTAATAATAATAACCCTTGTTTTTACATGCATCATAATTACCAAGGTTACAACGACTACGTGCCTGCCCCACGTAGACATCGCAAGAACGAACCAAAAGTAACCTACAACAAGCCAATTACTATCAGGCAAATATGGGTACCTAAAGGCACTAAATCTACTTAATTTCCGTGTTTATAGGACATCAAAGAGAAGGACATCTGGTACTTCGACAGCGGATGTTATCGGCACATGATAGGAGATAGAAGCAAACTGTCAGATTATATAAAAGGTCGCGGTCTAAAAGTGCACTTCGGTGATAAATCCAAAGGAGGAACAAGAGGTACGGGAACCCTGCTTGTAGGAAAATTCAAAGTCACCGATGTAGCTTACAGTATAATCTACATTTTGTTGAAGGCTTACAGTATAATCTACTTAGTATTAGCTAGTTCCGTGACAAAAAGTTCTCAGTGAAATTCTATATAGATCACTGTAGATTCAAGAACATTCTGACCAAAGAAGTTGTACTCACAAGAAGCAGATCAGGTAATATGTATATTGCTGACTAGATGCCTACGAGCTCCACAATTCCATGTTTTGTTGCCAAAGGCACTGCAGATCAAAGCTGGCTATGGCACAAGAGGATGTCGCATATCAATTTTAAGACGATCAACAAGCTCGATAGATAGGGAATGGTTAGAGGTTTGCCCTATGTCATTCCAAAAAGATAGAGTCTGTGGACCCTATCATAAAGGCAAACAAATCAAACCACCCCGAAAAGCAAATCATACCTGTCCACTCACAGAGTTCAGGAAATGCTACATATGGATCTCTACGGTCCTGTAAACCCTGTAAGTTTGGGAGGTAAGAAATATTGTCTCGTTATTGTTGATGATTATTCCAGGTATGCTTGGACAATCTTCCTGAGCAAGAAGAAGTAAACCACATCAAAGCTGCCCGAGCACCTGAGAAAGCTTCAGAGTGAGAAAGGGTTGAGTATCGTGTCAATTCGTTCCGACAGAGGTACTGAATTCACTAACCGCTTTATAGAGCAATACTGTTCGGAAAATGGAATACAGCACGAATACTCAGTAGCCCGAACACCTCAACAAAATGGTGTTGCCGAGCGAAAGAACAGGACTCTCAAAGAAGCAAGAAGAACCATTATTGCCGCAAGCAAGTTGCCGTAGCGTTTCTGGGGCGAAGCAACAAATACAGCATGCTATACACAAAATCGTTGTATCATCAACAAGCATCACAACAAAACAGCATATGAGGTAAAGCAATTTCTATAGGAATCTTCATCAACCAAGAGAAGTACAACAAGGAGATACTCAACATGTTTGGGATGAATAACTCCAAATCCTCGTCAACCCCCATGAGCACTTCCATGCAAATTAGTGCTGATGAAGCTGGAAAGCCGATTGATCAATCACTCTACATGAAACTTATTGGCTCACTTCTGTACCTAACATCTAGAAGGCCTGATATCCAGTTTGTTCTAGGAGTGTGTGCTCGGTATCAAGTGGCACCTAAAGTATCACACTTCACAACAGCCAAACGAATCCTGCAGTATGTTAAAAGAACAGTCGATGCAGGATTGTGGTATCCTAAGGAAGGCGGATTCGATTTGGTTGGCTACAACGACTCGGATCTCGGAGGCTGCAAGCTAGATAAGAAGAGTACAAGCGGTACTTATCACTTTATTGGACCTAGATTCGTGTCCTGGTTCAGTAAGAAACAATTGGCAAACTCGCTTTCCATAGCTGAATCAGAATACTATGCTACTGGAAGTGGCTGTATGCAGATTCTCTGGATGCAACAACAGCTATCTGATTATGGAATCATTGCCCAGGAAACACCGATCATGTGCGATAGCACAAGTGAAATTGCAATAACGCACAATCCTGCATTGCACTCGCGAACTAATCATATTGATATGAAGCATCATTTCATCCAAAATCATATTGAAAATAAAGATATTCGGATCGAGAAAACTCATACAGACATTCAGTTAGACGACATCTTTACCAAACCTCTCAGCACCACCAGATTATGTATGCCTCGACAAGAATTGGGAATGCTACAGCGTGACTCCCTGTAAGGTTTTATGCTTTTACTCATCAATTAAGTGGGAATGCTATAAGACCCAAGAATACAGTATCCACCGTCAATTAACTGTATACTCAGACAGTCAGACAGCACTGTAGGAAAGAGAAGGCATGAAACCTTCCTATAGCTGACGTGTGCATTAATTAAGGGGGAATACAGTATTAATCCAAACATTGATGTAAGAATTGAATCCCATATGTAACTTTTAAGGGGGAACACTATATTATTCGCAGATATAGTACATAAACTATGGGACGTCAATTAATATTTTATTATTACTCTATTCGTATTAAAATCATTTTAGTCCACGTGCCCTGTTTCAAAATTCGAACATGTTACCATTTAATGCTTAACATGACATCTGGACTTTATTATCTCAAACGCTGCGATTTTATTTAATTTAAACCGCCATTTTGTGCAATGAGGAAATACGAACTGTCAGAAGTGGGACCGGTTAGCATTTCAAAAATGGATGGATAAGATATACAAGTTAAATCTCAGTTCATCCTATTTGTTCTTTTCAAAGACGGTTCCCATCCCTTAAATCTAACCTTTCACTATTTTTGTAACCCTAATCTTCCCTGGACACTTTAAAAGGACTGTTTCTTGCTCCCTTCGACTCTTTACGCTTTCTGCATATTAAACGAGATTTTGAGTAATAATCCTACATCACTTACTGTATTTTTCTATTGCTTTCTTTGCTATCACTCACGCACTTTTCTTTAGTAACACAATGGCATCTTCTCAGACATCATCCCTGTCCCTTAAGAAGAGAGACTCCATCATCAATGGGCGAATCTTCGCCAGATACGTCGTGTTTAAAAGAATCCACATCGAATCGGAGGATGCTGATGCCATGGAACTCATTGTTTCCATAATCCGGCAACAATGCCTCCACCGCCTTGGAAGTCATCACGCTGAGCTTTACGATGAGCGTATAGTCGAGGAATTCTATCTCGATGCTTCTGTCAGATTCTTCTTTCTAAAAAGAGGAGGAGATGTTTCCGATATATCTGCTACCGTCCGCGGAGTTCAGATCTGCGTTGACCTGGAACTTCTACAGAATATTGACAGGCTGCCGTCTGATGGCCTGACCATGGAAGAACTTGAGAGCTTTAGGTCCCAAGAAATCCTTACTGCCTATTGGGGATTATTCACTGGTGATGCTTCGGACAAGAATGTCCAAGCATCTTGCCACAAAAAGAGATTTTGCTTACCATTTGTTTACTTGCACGATTTTTGTTGTCGTGTTGTTGAAAACAGGACCGGCGCATTCGAGATGTACACCAACCTACGGTTCAGTATGATGGTCGCCATCATGCCTGGTGAAAATGTCAACTGGTGCCAGATTGTTTTGAAGAGGCTACAGGAAGAGGCTTCTAAGCCTGCTACTCAGAAGAAGTCGTTTGGCCTGATTCTTAACATTATCCTCACCAAGTGTGATGTGCCGCAGTTAAAAGGAGCCAAGAAGATTGGCCACGGAAGTACATAGGTAGAAGCGAGCCCTTCGCATTCAATAAAGATAGACTCATTGCGACGAGACCCTTTGCCCGATATCTACCTATTTCTGATGATCCACGGGACGTCACTATCAAGTCTGTCAGTGAAGAGAGACCAAAGAAGAGAAAGAGACCATCTCACAGCAAATCTCCTCTTGATGTCGAGAAGTTGAAAAATAAGCTGAGGAAATCTTCAAAAGCTAAGGCTATAGAGGTTACAGCGACCTCTGTAGATATCCCTACATCGGCACCACCCGCTGTACCACAACCTGAGGGCGCAACCCCTGCGGAAGAAATAACTGCTGCACATGCTGCAGATCCCGATCCTTTGGCGGCTATGACAGATGATTAGTTATTTGCCAAGATAGAAGCAACTGGCGATTCGGCTGCACATTCTGAGCCGACTGCCACCTCTACTGTAAGGGAACCCACACCCGTACAGGATCCCTCTCCCATCAGGGTACCAACCCCTGTTCGGGATCCCTCTCTAAAACAGGCTCCCACACCTGTTGTGGATCCCATTCCTACAGTAGACCCATATACTGTACGGAGCCCCTCCCCCATTGCTATCATTTAGGAAACGCCTCTTCAAGTGCAGATTAAGCAGGCATTCGAATGGTTTGTACAATGGAAGTCTTACAGGGTTGCACGTTATGACGTCCTGTACAACTGGGAGGAGTAGATAGAAGAAGAAGCATTTGCTCTGGAAGTCTCGGACACTCAAGACATCCAAATCTTGATTCAATGGGATAACAACTTTTGCCGAGAGCTGATCTCAAATTATTATCTGTAACACCCCAAACTAGGCGTTTATTACAGTGTCGTGGACCCCCAACTGGGACCCACTAGGCGAATGAAAATTAATGAATTAAGTGATATAATGGTAGTACCGAACCACAGTATATCATTAATTACTCCGATGAGGAGTTTCAAGTACAACACACCTAGGAAAATACAGAATACAAGTATATTTTATATGAAGATAAAATACACAACACCGAATGAAAATGAACATCCAAACGGAAATCTGCAGCGGAAATAAAATGAAGAAAACATGAATGGCTGAAAGGACTGGGCCCCCTACTAGTATCACTGGGACTCCTCGCCGTCAATGTTCTCTTTCCGTGCCTTAGCCTTGCCATGACCTGAAAACAACATCCCCCAACGGGGTCAGTTACATAGAACAACAATCCTCGAGAGTTGAATAAACACAATCATGATATATCTCAATTATGAAATTAAGCTGAGGAGGGGCATCACAGTACGCCCATAATGGTATGTGCAAGTGCACAAGACGAGTGTCCGGACACACCCACCCTTGTACCTAATTAGTCTCACAAAAATACGTTACTGTGTGCATAGTCCAATTTGTCGGTGAACCCAATCACATGACTATCACGTGCCCGACTAATTACACACATCCCCACCCGGCCACGCAATATGAACTCAGAAGGTCATATGGGCAAGAATGACCATGAAGAATAATAATGAATAACAATCTGACAAAGTCGAGAATGACTTACCGAGAAGAAATGAATGATAGCTCAATGAAATGATTGGAACCGTCGTTCCTCGTGAATGAAGTGATTATTTGACAATTACAAATCTCAATACGGTTAATACATTATGAATGAATTATGATTATGAATGAACAACAACGAAAGGAATGAAAATCCTTTTAACCGAGTAAGAATTAACTTACACAACACCATTGAAGAATGTCCTTCCTCGAACAACGTCCAAGAGGGATGTCGGTCGCTCGAACAACCTTGAATGACAATTACCAACAAATGCTCAATATACGTATCAAACACGATTATAACCAACTCAAACGTCGATACAACAATATCCAAACTTATTGAGGCATTGTAACGAATACTTAGCAAACATACATCCTTCGATAATATCCAATCCCGAATATATCGAAACCAACTCCACAATGAGTATTTCAAACCAACAAAACACCTTCAATGATATCAATAATCCCATAGGAATCCACAAATCGAGTTAACGACAACATCTAATCGAAAACCCCCAAATATCAAAGTCAACTCTAATGTGTTCTTGAATCAAACCCCAACAATTCATGAAATCCGAAATATATGCGATTAAATCCGTAGGAATACATTTATCCAAGGTAGATAACCCATATCTAACATATTCCAAAAACAATCCAAGCTTACACGAAGAAATCGGAAGGAAAAACCCAAAAATCTGAAATTCTAGATCCAAGAAGTTATTACCTTGATTTGATGTGATGGAGATGATGAAATGATGATTAATCCGAATGATAAGCTTGAGGATGATGGTAGATGGATTCAGAAACGTTCAAAAATGAAGTGAGAAATGAAAATGCCGAAGCTAGGGGCTGACTGTCCTATTTATACTGTTCCAGTTTAGCGCACGCTATGACTTGATATGTAGCGTGTGCTAACGTGTTATCCTAACAGTACAGTGCCTACTGACTGCCTCGTTAGCATGCGTTAACCCCACAATGTAAGCGTGCACTAACAGAATGTCTGACGCCCAGTACTGAATTCCAGAACCTCCTGTTCTCTGATCTGCTCGCGATAGCGTGCGCTACCGCACCACTAGCGTACGCTAATATCCATTCATAGCATATGCTAGGAATTATTCCAAATCAGTCCAGTACCCACTGGACTCTGCCTGATCGACCCAGCGCGCGCTATATTGCTAGCATCGCATGCGCTATATGAACTCACTAGCACGCGCTACTTACCATTCGTAGCGTGCGCTACTACAACTCAACTGCAGTCCAGTACCTTCTAGACTGTCTGCCTGAACCACGCTAGCGTGCGTTAATATTGAGAGGTAGCATGCGCTACCCTTACTCAATTAGCACGCGCTAAAGAGAGTATGTAGCGTACGCTACTCTTCTCACACAACCCAATATGACGAAGATAATGATGATTACCATGGCTCGATCCTCCAACCAGGTAGAATGACGAATAACAACTGATACACGATACAAATTACTCTGAACGGTGAATACAATGAATGAATATGAACGATGAATGATCATTAATGAGTGAATAATTACTGAGTGACAATTACTGAATGATAATGACTGAATTACAACCGGGTATTACATACACCCCCTTAAAAGAGTTTCGTCCCCGAAACTAAGGGCCAAACAACTCGGGATAACTCTCCCGCATACTACCCTCGGTTTCCCAAGTAGCCTCTTCAACTCCGTGTCTAGACCACTGAATTTTGACCAAGGGAATCGTCTTGTTGCTCAACTATTTGATTCGCCGCTCTAAGACTCGTATAGGACGCTCCTCATATGAATGATCATCAGCGATCTCGATTTCGTCGAACTGAAGTATGTGACTCGGGTCGGCAACATACTTCCGTAATTAAGAGATGTGAAACACAATATGAATTCGGCTCAACGCCGGAGGTAAGGCCAATCGATAAGCTAGCTCGCCTACTCGATCCAAAATCTCAAACGGTCCAATGAATCTCGGACTCAACTTTCCCCTCTTCCCAAAACGGAAGATACCTCGACTCGGGGATACCTTGACCAAAACATGGTCACCCGCCTCGAACTCTAATTGCCGACGATGGTTATCTGCATAAGATTTTTGTCGACTGTAAGCGGTCAACAAACGACTCCTGATCAAAGCTACCTTCTCACGGGCGGCTATAAGCATATCGGGCTCGGTGCCGATTGATTCTGATAAGTCATCCCAACACAAAAGAGATCGACAACGATGGCTGTACAAGGCCTCGTAAGGTGCCATCTTAATCGAAGCATGCCAACTATTATTGTACGTGAACTCGATCAACGGTAGTTGGGCTTCCCAATTATCTTTCCAATCGAGAACACGTGCCCTCAACATGTCCTCCAAAGTCTGAATAGTCCTCTCTGATTGTCCGTCGGACTGAGGATGAAAAGTTGTGCTGAGATTAAGCTGAGTTCCCATGGCACGATGAACTGATTTCCAAAAATGAGACATGAATCGTCCGTCACGATCAGAAACGATACTTTTAGGAGTACCGTGCAGTCTCACTATCTCTTTGATGAACAACTGGGCAAGTCTCTCGGGACCCCACGTATCCTTAATCTCAAGGAAATGATCTGACTTAGTTAGACGATCCACAATTACCCAAATTGTATTCATGCCACGACGACTCTTCGGCAAACTCGTGAAGAAGTCCATTGAAATATCTTCCCACTTCCACTCTGGAATAGGGAGAGGTTTCACAGGTCACTGATGTTCTATCTTGACTTGCTGACAGGTTAAGCATCTCAAAACAAATTCCACGACTTCTCGATTCATATTACTCCACCAGTAATTTTGTTTCAAGTCTTTGAACATCTTGCCAGACCCCGTATGAACGGAATAAGGGGTAGCATGAGCTTCTCTCAAAATCGAGTTTTTCGACTCGTCATTCACCGGTATGCACAACTGATTCTTAAATCACAAAAGTCCATCCTCGTGGACCACAAATCCAGGGGCTTTTCCCTGAGTTACATCATCTCGAATGCGTAACAAAAATGGGTCCGAACCCTGATTCTCCCTGATCGCCTCCTCAAGTGGCGATGAAATCTCTAACATACAAAGTTGCCCTTGTACTCACTGTAACCAGACCTCGATCTCGGGTCTCAGAAATTCCTGCTGAAGTTCCTTCTGAACTGTTAATCGAGCAAGCATCTGCTCCTGAATGGACTTACGACTCAAGGCATCGGCGACAACGTTCGCCTTGCCCGGGTGGTAAAGTATCTCAATATCATAATCTTTGATTCGTTCCAACCACCATCTCTGTCGCATATTTAACTCCTTCTGAGTAAATATATACTTTAAACTCTTATGATCGGTGAATATGTGACAGGTAACGCCATAAAGATAATGACGCCGTAATCTACGCTTACTATTTTTACTGTTTGATTACGAATTCAATTTATTTGCTTCCAACAACAAGTATAAAACTTGTTAGGTCTTAAAGCTGTAAGAACTTGTCTGCAAACAGTTCATAGGTTAAGTTGTATTCAACATAGATCACAATGTAAGATTGTGCCTGGGTGCCAATAATTAGTTTAAGTTGTAATACACATCCCTGTAGATATTTACGAATTCTTAAAACTTGCCTTCGAGCAGTTAACACTTTTTAGACTGAGTGTTGAAGACCAGATCATTCGACAGAAGATCAAGAAGTCAGCCTCCCTGGATCAAGATGTTATCTTTAAGAGGTTTTGGCATTTTCAAAAAGGGAGAAATTGTTGGGATAAATAATCATGTACCTTGTTAAGATAATTGCCGTCATACAGCAAATCTATCCATCATACAACAAGATTGTCTCAAGAAACTGAAAGGATTCGAAATACCGCCAAGTATGGAAACTGTCTGGAAACTCCATACAGCATCGTTCCATACAACATTGGAGATAGCCTACAATGTTGAAGTCTACAGCCACAACAATAAGATCGTATTATGCTGGATACAGCATACAGGCTGAAAGTGTTAGGAAAATAAACATTTATCCAACAGGACTAAAGACTGTTGTGAAGGAATCTACTTTATGCATTAAAGTCAGAACGCCGTTTGAAAAGAAGTATTTAAATACTAATCGGATAAAGTATTTAAATACCAACCGACAAGGATCTTCAGACAAGGAGCAAAATCCGGATCTAGCATCTTTAAAGTCAATCAACCAATCAGAATAGATCTTTGCTCACCAACCAGGCAACGGACATATTTATAACGGATCTATTCCAAAGTTATAAATAGTCCATGCAAGAGGACATTGTAGAACACTGATAATACTCAAAGAAATATGCAAGAACTCAACGACTGAATATTCATTATCGTCAATCAAATCTTACAAGAGCAACTCGGCCAACGTGAACAGCACATCATAAGCCTAAGATCATTGTGTTCAAGATGCTGTTCAAACCAGTGATTTTACCATCTTTACCTTTGAGTAAACTTAGCCCTGTGTGGACTAAGAAAAGATATTCTGACCTGTGTGGGAAAAATAGGACGAAGCTTTAATCTGTGTGAGAAGAGGCAAGTCAAAGACGCCAACAACCAATCTGTGTGAACGGTTGAAAGCTACAATATTTGTATCAATCTGTGTGAACGATACAAGGATATGTTTGACTAAAGTCACGTAGTTGTGTACGTAGTGATTTTAATAAACACTTTACTCCTGTGTGGAGGACCAGTGGACGTAGAGGGGTTTACCTCAAACCACTTTATATTGCGTGTTATTTTCCTTCTACCTTTAGTGTTTTTATAACTGTGATTATTTACAAGTATACCTTTAAAAACCCTGTACGCACCAAGCCAACAGGAGAAAGCCTAGTTTATGTATTTACAACAACTCACTTAAACAAACTTCCGCTACGCACTCACATTCGAAAATCGTACAGCTTGCTGTACTTATACCTTTCCAAGCTGTATTCTATATACTTAGTGGCCAACAGTTATAGTTATCAAGGATGAGTGAAAACACATAATTTAAAAGTTGAGTTTGAAAATTGCGAGGAATTGCAATTATAGTTCAAGAAATTATAGAAGTAAATGATTGCACAAAATAATAGAATTATCAGATGTAAAAAAGAATAGTTGGGATTACAAAATCAATTTATCATTAGTAATAGAAGATGTATATGAGATCATTGTAATGTCCGAAATTTCTACTACTGTTGTTTAATATTATTTTATCCGAGTTATATTGTACAGCGTGGAATCTGTACAGTATGCATAAAAATAATTAAGGACTGAGATGTCAGTATTAGTATAATTGTCGTATTTGGTCGACAATTGAATTTGAGGATATAATGTGTTGAGTATATGTATTCAATATGCCGTATGTTCGTATCTAGTATGTTGAGATGTTGGACAAGGATAGCTGAAATGGCTAAGTATAGAGTCCTTAACGTACGTTAAGTTTATAAGATAACATACGCTAAAATGTTAAGTGTTACGTACGCTATGCACAACGCATTATGTACGTAACGAGGGGAATCAGATAGGATCAGGCTATGGCCGACAGGTGGGTCCCGTGGTTGGCAGCTTTCAGCGAAGAACGTGCATAGGCGAGTCAACTCCTAGATAACGTATGCTATGAGTAGTGCATCATGTACGTTAAGTGGAGATTTATTGTAGCAAGTCAACGTACGTTGTTGGGATAACAATCCCTGTATCGAAAGATCTTGATAAGAGTGTTTTGACAATATGCCAATCCAGCATACAACAAGCTGCTGTATCGATAGACCGATCGAAGTTGCTGATCCTGTATCGAAGACTTATCATCATGCCATCATACAGCAACAAGAGTCTAAAAGCGCCAAGTATGGAAGTTGTCCCTTCATACAGCAAACATTCCATACAGCGACTTCTCCTATATAGCCTACAACACTAATGGATACAGCATTCAAGCTGTGAAGTATTGAGACCTTCAATACAAATCGAAACAGGACTGAAGACCATTTGGAAAAGGAATCTTTGGTAGTCGCTAAAGTCAAGTCCCGTTTGATAAAGAAGTATTTAAATACTGAAAGGATAAAGTATTTAAATACTGAAGTCGACAGAGATCTTCAAACCACGCAATATCTGGATCTTGGTCTATACAAGTCAACTATCTAGTTGTCACGGAATCTTGTTCAACGGATCTTTCACAACGGATATATTTCAGAAGGCTATATATATATCTCCAAAAGTTTGAAGATCATGTACTGATAAATCAAGTAACTACAACCAACAAGTGCTTACACGAATAATCAGAGCAAACATATTTCTTCAAGTATACTGCATATTCTGAGAGAAGAAATATCCAAAATACTCAACCTTGAACAACACATTATCACCTGAAGATCTAGAAAGTCAAGCTGTTGTTCAAACTATCGTTCTATCATTGAACAAACCCATCAGCTCTGTGTGGACGGAGAAAGCATTGCTTTTCCCGAACTGTGTGTGACGGACTTGCATTGAAGAGACAAAGCTTCGAAACTGTGTGTGAAAAAGTTAGTCAAGTGAAAGCCTAAACCAATCTATGTGAACGGTTGAAAGCTTCAATCACTGTATCAATCTGTGTGAATGATACATTGATAGGTTTGATTATAAATACGTAGTTGTGTACGTAGTATTTATAATAAACATTTTAACTCCTGTGTGGAGGACCAGTGGACGTAGAGGGGTTTACCTCGAACCACTTTAATTACCGTGTCATTTACCTTCTGCATTTACTGTTTTAATATTTATGATTATCTTTAAGTATACACTTCATATCTAGTTGCTGTATTTACAGCAACTTACTTTAATAAGACTTCCGCTAGGCACTCAGATTTGAAAATCATACAGCCTGTTGTTTAAAATACTTTCCAATTTGTATTCTGTATACTTAGTGGCCAACAAGTGGTATCAGAGCAGTTGATTCTAAAAAGAATCAGTCGTATTTTTTATTGAATGAGATCCTTAAATCACTAATTTTTGAAAAACAGTCTTTTTCTTCCTTATTCTCATATGGATACATCAATGATCAATAAAGCTCCTATGTTTTCTATTAACGAATTTGATGATTGGAGAATTAGGATGGAGGCTCATCTTGCAGCAATGCATGAAGAGATGATTTTTGTCATACAGGATGGCCCCATAAAGATCATGAAGGTAAATCCGGCCCCAAGAATTGAAGGCCAAGCTCATGCAGAGATGCTCGAGAAAGAGCGCGAACAATGGACTTCTGACGAAAGAAAGCGCACCAACCTCAACAATGTCGCGAAGAATACGCTATTTGTCACTCTTGACAAAAACACGTTCTCTAAGGTAAAGAGCTGCAAATTAGCCAAGGATATCTAGGATAAACTCAAGTTAATTTGTGAGGGAACTGAGCTCTCAAAAGAAAACAAAATTTCAAAATTAACTCAGCAATTTGAATCCTTTGAAATGAAACCAACTGAAACACTTGAGGAACTTGACCTTAGATTCACTGGCATTGTTGGTGAACTTGAAGCATTGGGCAAGATTTATAGCCAAAGGGAGAAAAACCTAAAAATTTTCAGATCTCTCCCTGCCCGATGGGACATTAAGACCACAGCTATGTGTGTGTCGTGCAATCTTAGTGAAATATCTACTTTTGATCTCTTTTCTGACCTTAAGGCATTTGAGTACAATATAGACAGGAGAGAAAAAGCTGAAGAATCTCCCGCCAGGACTAAAACCTTAGCCGCTGTATCCAACCGAAGACACAGCATGCTGAGTTCATCAAAGCCCATTCATAAGAATGCTGACAGCGATGACGATATCCTGTCGCAAGACGAAATAGCGCTTCTCCTGCATAAGTTCAAGAAGTTTATCAGGCAGTCGAGAAAGACTCCATACAGGCCCAAACCTGTTCACAAGGTAAGTACTAAAACTTCCTCTGGTGATGCTAACCTATGTTATAATTGCAGGAGACCAGGACATTACGCAAATAAATGTCCTCATCCCAAAGTTCAAAAGTTGTCGGAAGCCGAGCAACAAGAAAAGGATGAAAGAAGACGTGCTTGGAAAAACAAGCTCAAGGCCCTGATTGGTGAATCAGAAGCCTCCCACGCATCATCTAAATCCCAAGAATGTCTTCAGGTAGTCACCGACAGTGATTCATCTGATGATGATTTCAAATATAAAGCCTATATGTGCTTTATGGCCAAGGACATTCCGGGAGATGAAGATAGCGATGATGAGGTAAGCTCAACCTCAGATATTCTTACCAATGCATCTCATACTTTTGCAAACATGATGAATGAGTTTAATAACATTCAAATGGCCCATGAGACATTGAAAAATGAAAATATGCAGCTCCAACTTTCTAACTTAGAGCTGAAAGAAGAAAACGACTGGCTGAAAGTAAATTACGAAAATATGTCTGTTGATTGTGAAAACAGCAAAGTCGAGTATAAAAAACTCATGGAGAGGAATCATCAACTTGCTCATGAAGTGAGACTAAATCTCATAGTGAAAGCAATACAAATGATTTTGTTCTACTTCAAGCCACAGTAAAAACCCTCGAAAAACGAGAAGGAGAACTTGAGACCGTTCTGAAATCTTCCGAGAAACCATCTAAAAGAATGGAAGAAATTCTAAGCACTAGGCAACATGCTCATGATAAAAGTGGATTAGGATACAGCTTATTTTCCAATAAAGGGAAAACTAGTACTGTGTTCGTCAGGGGTGTGGAACCCATTCCTGTATTGGAAAAAGTTCCTAGTCCTGTGAAGGAACCTGTTGTACCGCGAACAGCAAAAGCTGCCACTCAGCCACCACAGTCATATTCCAAACAGTGGAATCACCAGCCATTCATACCTGTAAGGCGTACCCAACAGGATGCTCCCCGAGCATATCAACAGCGCCAACAGCCGTTCAGAAAGAAGGCTGTATCCAAATATCAAAGGCCCGCACGGCAGTACTTTCAGTACAACACGCCTAGGTATTGGATACAGGATCCGCGTGCGAAAGCAAGTATCCTCACAGTATCAACAACAACTTTGGGAATCTAAATGGAGACCCAGAAGGCAAGCTGTAAGGCCGAAGAAAATGGCTCCACCTCCAAGATGGCATTTGTACTCGACTAATAATAACCCTGGATTTTACATGCATAATAATTATCATGGTTATAGCAACTATGTACATGCCCCACGTAGAAATCGCAACTACGGACCTAAACCATCCTACAGTAAACCTATTGTTGTAAGGAAAATCTGGGTACCTAAAGGCACTAACATCCATGGACCCAACAATCAAAGGGGACCTAAATCTACCCAATTTGTTTACATACAGGACATTTCAGAGAAGGACATCTGGTACTTCGACAGCGGATGTTCCCGGCACATGACAGGAGATAAAAGCAAGCTGTCAGATTACGTACAAGGTCGCGGTCCAAAAGTGCGCTTCTATGATAAATCAAAAGGAGGAACAAGAGGGAAGGGAACCCCACCTGTAGGAAAATTCTAAGTCACCGATGTAGCTTAGTTGAAGGCTTACAGTACAATCTACTTAGTATTAGCCAGTTCTGTGACAAACAGTTCTCAGTGAAATTCTATATAGATCACTGTAGAGTCAAGAACATCCTGACCAAAGAGGTTGTGCTCACAGGAAGCAGATCAGGTAATATATATATTGCTGACTGGATGCCTACGAGCTCCACAATTCCTTGTTTTGTTGCCAAAGGCACTGCACATCTAAGCTGGCTATGGCACAAGAGGATGTCACACGTCAACTTCAAGACTATCAACAATGTATAGACTTAAGCAAGCCCCTAGAGCATGGTATGAGACTCTATCCCAATATCTAATCGATAATGGATTCGAGAAAGGTGCTATGGACAAGACCTTATTCAAAATACAGGAAGGTGATGACCTCCTGATGGTTCAAATATATGTAGACGATATAATATTTGGTTCAACTAACCTTGGTTTGTGTCAAAGGTTCTCTCATCTCATGCAAAGTAAATTTGAAACGAGTATGATGGGAGAACTTAGTTATTTCCTAGGATTGCAGGTAAAGCAGTTGCCTACAGGGATTTTCATCAACTAGGAAAAATACCGCAAGGAGCTTCTCAACAAGTTTGGAATGAATATCTTCCAAATCATCGTCAACCCCCATGAGCACTTCCGTTCAAATTAGTGCTGATGAAGCTGGAAAGTCGGTTGATCAATCACGCTACATGAAGCTTATCGGCTCACTCCTATACCTAACGACTAGCATGCCCGATATCCAGTTTGTTGTAGGAGTGTGTGCACGATATCAAGTAGCACCTAAAGATTCACACTTTGCAACAGCCAAACGAATCCTGAAATACGCCAAAGGACAATCGATGTAGGACTGTGGTATCCTAAAGAAGGCAGATTCAATTTAGTTAGCTACAACGACTTGGATCTCGGAGGTTGAAAGCTAGATAGGAAGAGTACAAGTGGAACTTGTCACTTTCTTGGACCTAGACTTGTGTCTTGGTTTAGCAAGAAACAATTGGCAAACTCACTTTCAATAGCTGAATCAGAATACTATGCTGCTGGTAGTTGCTGTATGCAGATCCTTTGGATGCAACAACAGCTATCAGACTATGGAATTGAAGCCAAAGAAACGCCAATTATGTGCAATAGCACGAGTGCAATTGCTATCACGCACAACCCTGTATTGCATTCGCGCACCAAGCATATTCACATAAAACATCACTTCATTAGGAATTATGTTGAGAACAAGGATGTTCGGCTGGAAAAAGTTCATACAGATATCCAGTTAGCCGACATCTTAACCAAACCTCTCAACACAGCAAGATTCTGCATGCTTCGACATGAATTGGGATTGCTACAGCCTAACTCCCTGTAAGTTTTTAATGCTTTTACTCAGCAAATTGAGGGGGAATGCTGTAAGACCCAAGAATATAGTATCCACCGTTAGTTATCTGTACACTCAGTCCATCAAAACAGCACTGTAGGAACAAAGAGACATGAATTATCCTACAGCTGACGTGTGCAATAATTAAGGGGGAATACAGTACGACCCAAGAATACAGCAGTAATCCGAAAGTTGCAGTATGGAATTGAAACCCGTATGTACCTTTTAAGGGGGAACGTTGTATTTTCGCGGATACAGCACATACTATGGGAAATCAATTATCATGTCATTTATTTTAAGACGATTTTTGTGTCCACGTGCCCTGTTATAATTAAAAAGTCTTTTGCATTAAATGATTTACGCGACACCTGGACATTGGTATCTTCAAAGCCGTAATGTTTCATATTATTTTATTAATTTTCACCGCCGTTTCGGGCAATAAGGGTAATTTGATAAGTCAGAAGTGGGACCCGCTCTTATTTCAAAATTAGATGGATAAGTTGTACCGGTTACACTTAGTCCATCGTGGTCGTCTATTTTAAACAACGGTTCCCATCCCTTAAATCTAACCGTTCATTATCTGTAAACCCTTCTTCGCCGCCCACTATAAAAGGACTGTTAATGTCATTTGAGACTCTTTACGCTTTCTGCATATTGAACGAGTCCTTGAGCATACATCCTACAAGTCTTTTTGTTTTTACTTCATTTCTCTTTGAATCCTCTTTACTTTTCTTCGAGAATCGTCAATGGCATCTTCTCAGACCTCCTCCATCTCTCTCAAGAAATCCTCCAACATCATCGACGGACGGATCTTTTCTAGATCTATCGTACTTGAACGTGTTCGTTCCGAAGGTGATGACGTCGAATCAATGGAATACGTGATTACGAGGATACATCATCAAGGCCTTTATCGCCTTGGAAGTCACACCGCTGAACGTTTTGATGTTCACCTGGTTGAGGAATTCTACCTCAATGCTGCTGTCCATTTTTTCTCGGTTGCTCAGGGAGGAAATGTTGCTGACATCACTGCTATCATTCGCGGAGTCGAGATAAGTGTTGACCAAGAGCTACTTCAGAATCTCTACAGGCTTCATGCTGATGGCTTATCAATGGAAGATCTTGAGACCTTTGCGTCCCAAGAACTCTTGACCGAATACTATGGGTAGTTCACTGGTTCAGCATTGGTTGAAATGGTTCACACCTCTTGCCACAAGAAACTCTTTTGTTTACCTTTTGTTTATTTACACGATTTCTGTTGCCGTGTAATTGAGAATAGAACAGGTGCATTCGAGATGTGCACCAATATATGGTTCAGAATGATGGTTGCAATCATGACCTGTGAAAAGGTCAACTGGTGTCAAATAATCCTGAAACGGTTGCAGGAAGAAGTTTCTAAGCCTGCCTCACAGAAGAAATCTTTTGGTTTGCTTCTGAATTACATTCTGACGAAATGCGCTGTTCCGCAAGACGAAAAAGCCAAGAAGATCACTTTTCGGATATATTGTAATGCCCGAATAAATGGTGTATTTACCTTGTACTCGACCTTTTATTATTTCGACTTCGTGATGTTATATAATCGTAGATTGGTTTCCCGTATTTGTGCCCTTATGCTTTTATATATCTTCAAGCATTGCATGCATGATTCTGCACGTACTAACGTACGTTAACAGGCGTTCATAACGTACGCTAAGGATGCAGTGTTACGTACGTTATATGATGTTCTTAACGTACGTAAGCTAAGTCAACTTGGGTTCGGATAAGGGTCGGCTTGTGGGGGCCAAAGAGAGGGCCGGGGAAGATTCGTGTGATTCCCACATGAACCTGGACATAGGTGTTACGTACGCTATGGTGCATGTGTTACGTACGCTAAAGACATGAGTATTACGTACGTAAAACCCGTGTGATTACGTACGTAAGGTAATGGCAAAATCAGGCCAGTGAACTCTGGTCAGACGATTACGTACGCTAAGGCTAGGGTATAACGTACGTTAAGCTTGTTACGTACGTAAGGGTTATTGCATAACGTACGTAATACTTAGAAATCTATTTATAGAACCTGACCCTCACTTCATTTCCCACCTTTGCCTTGGCCGATTTTTGTGTTCTTGAGACTATCCTTCACCTCATATCTCTCATATCATCGTTTACCTCCGAATTTGGGAAGCTTAGACCGGGTGAGTTGGTGATCAAGCTTCCGGTGAAGAGTTTATTGAAGATTTTCTTATTCTTACATCTCTTAAGGTATGTTACGATTCACCAAGCTAGAGTTTACATTCTTAGCTATACTTTGAGCTTGTTTTGGAAATCATTGGACTAGATAATGATCTTTTGAGTCCAGCACCATGTTTTGAAGTTTAGAACCCGATTATACCTTGTCTTTCTTTCATTACGTAGAATCTTGATTTAGCCTCGGTGGACGAAAACCTTTGCATGAAGTATCCTAAATTCGTGAAATAATAAGCATGATTTCCGCTAGATTTTCTGAACCTTTTTATGTTCCATTGGAGTAATTCATGTATGTTACAAGAATTTGTTGTGACCATGTTCTTCATGTTCTTGAGGGTAATATATCGACCAAGTCCTTGAACTCAAACCGAATCACCGTAGTGTCGTTTTCCTTGCGTAATATTCAAACAGACTGGCTGCCTTGAGTAATATTGGGGGTAGAATCTTAATAGCCGATCATATGAGGAGTTGGCATTTAACCCCTTATTAAAACACGAAATCTTCAAATACCTTGGAAAACATCGAACTTTTAAACATCGGTATTTCACCTTCGAAATGATTATTGAACTCTCCTTGTTTCCGGTTCAGTTCTTATCTAGTGTTTTAACCATGAACCAACCTAGCGTCACTACTTTACGATCATAATATAAGTATTCGGTGATCGTATGCTAGTATCGAGTGGTATGTTAAGTTCCTTGTATCTCTTTTGAACAAGGTCCGAGCCTTGCATAGGGGTCGATCGTGGGGCGGTGATGTACGGACGCGTGACGTTTGTTGGAGTATTTCATTCTTGCCGTTTTCGAGGCAAGTATCATATGTCGAGTTCGATTTATATTGAAACTTGGATCATGCTTGTGGTTTTGTTCGTATTGTCGAATGTGATATGTATTTCTGTAATTTCTTGTGGTATTCGTTGTTAATTGTTCATATTTATGAACATATTGAAATGCATACTTGTGTGCATAATTGATTGATTTATGGTATAAATGATCCGAGGGGATCATGAGGATCTATGCTGAGGGCACTGGATCGAATGTCCACCATGCGTTGGTCCGACGGGATCATCATGGGGATCTATGCTGAGGGCGCTGGATCGCTGGACGGGTTTTCCACCATGCGTTGGTCCGACGGGATCATCATGGGGATCTATACCAAGGGCGCTGGATCGCTGGATTACCTCAGCATCGCTTTTGATGGAATCGTGAGGATTCGCATCGTTGGATTCCGGTGACGGAAGTCCGTTTTGCATGTTTTATGATGCACTGATGATTTCTGTATTATGATACTTGTACTAGCATTGTTTTGCTAACCCCTTCGGGGGTGGACATTGTTTTGATGTTCAGGTAGCCGAGGAGCGGGGAGGCAACCACAGTACCGACAGGACGATGAAATGGCTCAGTGATGTGGTGGATGTTTATTGTTATTGTGATTTGTCTCCTTGGTCTATTTAGTACTCGAGTACATCTGTTTTAATAATGTCCTTTCGATATGGTTGTATAAGTTAACTCATTTGATCGGTTGAATCAAATCTGTATTTGAACTTCGGTTGTACGATTGGTTTATATTGACACTTTTTTAAATTAGCCTTGTAAATCCTTACCTAAAGGGTTTACGGCGCTGTAATTATTCCAAATATCTCGGGGTGTTACAGAATATGGTATCGGAGCTAAGATTCATGGTTATCTTGGCAGTCGGGTTAGTTGGGTCAGTTTACGTTATTTGATTATTGGTCGTTCGTAACATCACTATCGAGCCAAAGATCGTGCGTATGGACCGTGGTTTTCAGTTCCTAAATCTAATATAATACAGTTTTATTTTATTCCTGTTTTGTGAACATTGATTGATGTACTTTTAGAAATTTTTGCCTTTTTATTGAGTATTTATGTTTAGAGTATGTTGAGAGGAGGTCGGACGCGGACGCTGACGTGGAAATGCGAGACAAGTTTAGTCGTTATCTACCCCAGAGATAACCGCTAGTCGAACGGATTCCCATTCCGCGGGATGACAGAGGATCGGCAAATAATAATGCAGATCCTAACGTGCCGGAGTGCTTCACAGTGGTTGCCCAGATAAACCAGCTTTGCTCAAGTTGTGGATCGCATGCGACGGCGATGGGACAAAGCAGATAACGTGGAAAATCGAGGAGATAGATGGCTTACCAAGTGATTAAATTGCACCCTCCGAAATTTGACGCTCGCCGAGACGCTTTCTTGGGATCACCGTCAAGGAATTAGAAAAGATTTTTGCAGGATTAACTGTCCCAACGATAGGAAGGTTCCTGGCCGCCAAGATCTTCTCGACAGGGAGGCTTTCGATCCGGTGGGAGGCCATTCGACCGAGGAGCACAATGTTGACTGGACGGAATTCAAATTGATGATGGAGGCGCAGATTGTCCTCGCCTGATTAGAGAAGCCCGAGTTCGGGAGTTTTTCTCACCACAAAATTCGGAAGCATCTGTGACGGACGTGATTAAGACCTTTAATCACCAGCTGACTTATGTGCGCCACTTGGTCAGGACCGAGGCGGAAAGGATTTTCCATTTTGACATGCGAATGAAGCCGGAAATTCAGCAATATATGTCCGGATTTGATTGTACCACCTTGCGACAGTATCAGGACAAGGCGTTGGCCTATGATATGAAGGAGGCAGCAGTAGAGAAATCGACAGAAGAAAAGAAACAGAAGGTGTCTAGCAACTTCACGGAGAATAAGAGTAGCGGGCCTCGCCGGGGTCAGTCCTCTTTTCACTCATCCAGGAGACCTCCGCATCCTTCTCGAGGTGGAAAGAAGTTTCGGGCAGCACCAACTGTTTCAGACGCAGGGAAGAAGTGTTATAACTGTGGCAAAGCGGGACATGTTCGACGTGATTGTTTCGCGCCTGCTGTGACCTGTTTCGAGTGTGGACAGGAAGGACATCGCGCAACATTTTGTGGGAATGCGACCCGATCTTTTGGTACTCGTACTCCAGCCCCAGTTCCGAAGGAGACGAGTGTGAACCAGACGCAGCAGAGTGGATTTCAGCAGCAGAACGTTGGGAAGAGAGAGACATCCAGTGCTGGGTCCGTTCCTCCGCGCCTGTACGAAATGAGGAAATCTGATGATCAGAACACTGCTGTTGCATCAGGTACAATTCAGATCCTTTTGCAACCAGTTAGTGTTTTATTCGATTCCGGAGCTACACATTCTTTTGTATCATTGAACTGTGTAAATCGTTTAAAAATCTCGTGCTTATTTGATTGTGAACCATATGTTGTGGGTTTGCCGAGTGGAAAGAGAATCGTGGGAACCCTAGAGGCTAGAGATTTTCCAGTAACTATAGGAGGGAGAGATTGGCTATCGAACCTTATTGTGTTTGACATCTACGGTGACGATTTAATTCTCGGAGATGATTGGCTCAACCGTTATGGAGCTATTCTGAATTACCGAGAGAGAGTCATTTCTATCATTGCTGATGACGGATCTGAACACTTATTCCGAGGATGGAGACCAAGAAGCTCGGGAAAATTGATCAAAGCAATGAAAGCCGTGAAATTACTGAAGCAGGGATGTCACGGACTTTGGTGCTATGCCATGAGGAAAGAGGAAGGAGTAGAGCTCTCATCTATTTCAGTTGTGAATGAGTTCTCGATGTATTTCTGACGAACTACTCCGGGTTACCTCCGCAGAGAAGTGGAATTCACTATCGAATTAGAGCCCGGAGGCCTCCTATTTCCAGTGGCACCATACCGCATGGCGCCAACCGAGATGTATGAACTCAAGAAGCAACCGGAGGAATCGCATGTATGGGCTATATCCAACCTAGTGTTTCTCCTTGGGGAGTGCCCGTTCTCTTTGTCCTAAGAAAGACGGATCCCTCCGATCGTATTGATTACAGGTGGAGCTCAATAAGATGACGATCAAGGATAAGTACCCTATACCTCGGATCGACGACTTGTTTGATCAATCGCAAGGGGCGAGGGTATTCTCGAAGATTGACTTACGATCGTGGATACCACCAGTTGAGAATTAAGGAATCGGATATACCAAAATCGCTGAGATCCCTAAGACGGCATTATGAATTCGTAGTAATGCCGCTTGACTTACCAATGCTCTGCGGTGTTCATGCAATTGATGAATCGTATTCTTGGAATACTTGGATAAATTTGTGGTCGTCTTCATTGATGACATCTTGATATATTCAAGAACGCATAGGAGCATGCCGAACATTTGCATGTGGTTTTGAGCACTTTGAGGAAGGAACAGTGTATGCAAAGTTTTCAAAATGCGACTCGCTTAAGGAAGTAACTTTCCTTGGGCATGTGATATCACCGACGAGTACTGTGGACCCAAGAAAGTCGAAGCAATATTGGAATGGGAAGCTCTAATAATGTGAAAGAAGTCCGAGTTTCTTAGGACTTGCGGATATTATCGCCGCTTTGTAGAGGGATTTTCCAAGATCTCTCGTCCGCTCACTCACCAGAATGTAAAACTCAAAAGTTTAAGTGGGATGAGAAATGCCAGGCTGGTTTTGATGAGCTTAAGAAGAGACTGACGACAGCACCTATATTAGCATTACCAGATGGAACTGATGGATTCATGGTTTACAGCGACGCTTCAAATCAGGGTCTGGGATGTGTGTTGATGCAAAAGGATAAGGTGATTGCCTATGCTTCTCGGCAATTGAAACCGTATGAGGTTAATTACCTGACTCATGATCTGGAGCTAGCAGCTGTGGTCTTTGCCTTGAAAATTTGGCGACATTATTTGTACGGCACTCATTGTCAGATCTTTACAGACCATAAGAGCCTCAAGTACATTTTCAGTCAGAAAGAATTAAACATGAGGCAGAGAAGGTGGCTGGAATTGATCAAGGATTACGACTTGGAGATTGTCTATCATTCGGGGAAAGCAAACGTAGTAGCCGATGCTTTGAGCCGTAAACCTGTTTCTCTTCGAGTGTTGGAAGCACTTACGTCCCAAACCAGTATTCGACGAGAACTGATCCGCGAGGGGATTGAAGTATGGGCACCAGGAATCCAAGGGCAACTTTATGTGATGGAACTGACTTCATCACTAGTCGAGGAGATCAAGTCTAAACAATTGAACGATTCTCTGATCCTTCGATTATGTGACGAAGTAAAGAAAGGAAAAGCCCCAGGATTCGTGATACAAGATGATGGAGTTCGAGATTTGAGTCGACTTTGCGTTCCGATGATGATGATTTGAGAAGGACTATTCAAGGAAGCTCACAGGCGCCCTATTCTATTCACCCTGGGCAAAGTAAGATGTATAAGGATTTAAAACAAAACTTCTGGTGGGGGAATATGAAGAAGGACGTAGCAGAGTATGTTTCGAGGTGTTTGACTTGTCAGCAGGTTAAGATCGAACATCAGCGACCTGCCGGAATGTTAAAGCCGCTTCCGATCCCTGAATGGAAGTGGGAGGACATCTCGATGGATTTCATCACCAGTATGCCAAGGACTAGAATGGGAATGAACATGATTTGGGTTGTAGTTGATCGACTAACCAAGTCGGCTCATTTCCTAGGGATTAAAGATACATGGGGACCCGAGAGATTGGCGCGAGTATTTATTGCGGAGATAGTCAGATTGCATGGGACGCCGAAGACCATTATTTCGGATCGAGATGGTCGCTTCGTGTCGCACTTCTGGAAGGCAGTTCACAGGGCTTTGGGGACCGAGCTAAACTTTAGCACGGCTTATCATCCTCAGACGGACGGTCAGTCCGAAAGGACTATACAAACAGTAGAAGACATGCTTAGAGCTTGTGCTTTGGATTGGTCAACTGATTGGGAAGTACATTTGCCATTGATTGAATTCACCTACAATAACAGTTGGCATGCTTCTATTAAGATGGCACCATTTGAAGCTTTGTACGGGAAGAGATGTCGATCACCCCTGTGCTGGGATGATTCTTCGGATTTGATCGGGACAGAACCGGAATTGATAGTTCAGACTCAAGAGAAGATAGCTTTGATTAGAGAAAGACTGTTGACTGCCCAGAGTTGACAGAAGTCTTATGCGGACGTACGTCGTCGCCCTCTGGAGTTCGACATTGGGGACCACGTACTATTGAAGGTGTCTCCTACATGGGGAATTTTCCGTTTTGGGAGGAAAGGCAAGCTAAGTCCGAGATATATCGGACCATTTGAGATCCTCGAGAGAGTTGGGGATTTAGCATACAGGTTGGCCTTACCGCCATCGCTGAGTCACGTTCACAACGTGTTTCACGTATCCCAATTGCGGAAGTATGTACCAGATCCCAGTCATATTATTGATTTCGACGAGATCGAGATAGCTAATGACGGCACCTTCGAAGAGAGACCAATAAAGATACTCGAGAGTCGAGTCAAGCAGTTGAGGAATAAACCGATCTCCTTGGTAAAAGTTCAGTGGTCTCGACATGGAGTCGAAGAAGCAACTTGGGAGACGGAGGAGAGTATGAAGTCGAGATACCCGGAATTATTTTCGTTTTAAGTTTCGGGCCGAAACTTCTTTTTAGAGGGGTAGTATGTAATGCCCGAATAAATGGTGTATTTACCTTGTACTCGACCTTTTATTATTTCGACTTCGTGATGTTATATAATCGTAGATTGGTTTCCCGTATTTGTGCCCTTATGTTTTTATATATCTTCAAGCATTGCATGCATGATTCGCACGCGTACTAACGTACGTTAACAGGCATTCATAACGTACGCTAAGGATGCAGTGTTACGTACGTTATATGATGTTCTTAACGTACGTAAGCTAAGTCAACTTGGGTTCGGATAAGGGTCGGCTTGTGGGGGCCGAAGAGAGGGCCGGGGAAGATTCGTGTGATTCCCGCATGAACCTGGACATAGGTGTTACGTACGCTATAGTGCATGTGTTACGTACGCTAAAGACATGAGTATTACGTACGTAAAACCCGTGTGATTACGTACGTAAGGTAATGGCGAAATCAGGCCAGTGAACTCTGGTCAGACGATTACGTACGCTAAGGCTAGGGTATAACGTACGTTAAGCTTGTTACGTACGTAAGGGGTTATTGCATAACGTACGTAATACTTAGAAATCTATTTATAGAACCTGACCCTCACTTCATTTCCCACATTTGCCTTGGCCGATTTTTGTGTTCTTGAGACTATCCTTCACCTCATATCTCTCATATCATCATTTACCTCCGAATTTGGGAAGCTTAGACCGGGTGAGTTGGTGATCAAGCTTCCGGTGAAGAGTTTATTGAAGATTTTCTTATTCTTACATCTCTTAAGGTATGTTACGATTCACCAAGCTAGAGTTTACATTCTTAGCTATACTTTGAGCTTGTTTTGGAAATCATTGGACTAGATAATTATCTTTTGAGTCCAGCACCATGTTTTGAAGTTTAGAACCCGATTATACCTTGTCTTTCTTTCATTACGTAGAATCTTGATTTAGCCTCGGTGGATGAAAACCTTTGCATGAAGTATCCTAAATTCGTGAAATAATAAGCATGATTTCCGCTAGATTTTCTGAACCTTTTTATGTTCCATTGGAGTAATTCATGTATGTTACAAGAATTTGTTGTGACCATGTTCTTCATGTTCTTGAGGGTAATATATCGACCAAGTCCTTGAACTCAAACCGAATCACCATAGTGTCGTTTTTCTTGCGTAATATTCAAGCAGACCTGTCGTCTTGAGTAATATTGGGGGTAGAATCTTAATAGCCGATCATATGAGGAGTTGGCATTTAACCCCTTATTAAAACACGAAATCTTCAAATACCTTGGAAAACATCGAACTTTTAAACATCGGTATTTCACCTTCGAAATGATTATTCAACTCTCCTTGTTTCCGGTTCAGTTCTTATCTAGTGTTTTAACCATGAACCAACCTAGTGTCACTACTTTACGATCATAATATAAGTATTCGGTGATCGTATTCTAGTATCGAGTGGTATGTTAAGTTCCTTGTATCTCTTTTGAACAAGGTCCGAGCCTTGCATAGGGGTCGATCGTGGGGCGGTGACGTACGGACGCGTGACGTTTGTTGGAGTATTTCATTCTTGCCGTTTTCGAGGCAAGTATCATATGTCGAGTTCGATTTATATTGAAACTTGGATCATGCTTGTGGTTTTGTTCGTATTGTCGAATGTGATATGTATTTCTGTAATTTCTTGTGGTATTCGTTGTTAATTGTTCATATTGATGAACATATTGAAATGCATACTTGTGTGCATAATTGATTGATTTATGGTATAAATGATCCGAGGGGATCATGAGGATCTATGCTGAGGGCGCTGGATCGAATGTCCACCATGCGTTGGTCCGACGGGATAATCATGGGGATCTATGCTGAGGGCGCTGGATCGCTGAACGGGTTTTCCACCATGCGTTGGTCCGACGGGATCATCATGGGGATCTATACCAAGGGCGCTGGATCGCTGGATTACCCTGTACTGTTTTGATGGAATCGTGAGGATTCGCATCGTTGGATTCCGGTGACGGAAGTCCGTTTTGCATGTTTTATGATGCACTGATGATTTCTATATTATGATACTTGTACTAGCATTGTTTTGCTAACCCCTTCGGGGGTGGACATTGTTTTGATGTTCAGGTAGCCGAGGAGCGGGGAGGCAACCACAGTACCGACAGGACGATGAAATGGCTCAGTGATGTGGTGGATGTTTATTGTTATTGTGATTTATCTCCTTGGTCTATTTAGTACTCGAGTACGTCTGTTTTAATAATGTCCTTTCGATATGGTTGTATAAGTTAACTCATTTGATCGGTTGAATCAAATCTGTATTTGAACTTCAGTTGTACGATTGGTTTATATTTACACTTTTTTTAAATTAGCCTTGTAAATCCTTACCTAAAGGGTTTACGGCGCTGTAATTATTCCGAATATCTCGGGGTGTTACATATATATGGGAAGCATCAGACCCACCGTTTTCAAGAAAGGACCCTTGATTGCAAACAGACCTTCCGTTTTAAAATTGTCCCTTTCTGCCGATCAAAGGGATGTGTCTTCGAAGTCCCAGAGCGAAGAAAATTCAAGGAAGAGAAAAAGATCTCACAGCAAAACTCCCGTTGCTGTTGAGAAGCCGAAAAGGAAGCTAAGGAGGCTTTCAAAAGTTAAAGCTACAGAAACCTCCAAGGATGCTCCCTCAATAGCCCAACCCACTGTATCGAACCCCTAGGGCACAACCCCTGCAGAAGAGATGACTGCTACTGTCGCGACAGTAGATCCTGAGCCTTTGGTGGCTACGATGGATATTCAGACATCTGCCAACTTACAAGACTCTGGCGAGTCGGCTGCCCCTTTAGAGCCAATGGCCACTTCTACTATTCGGGATTCAACAGCTGTTCAGGATCCTTCTCCCATCAGGGTACCAACCCCTGTTAGGGATCCAGCTCCGATACAGGAACACATACCTGTCGAGGAACCTATGCATACAGCGGACCCAAGCATTGTACGCAGCCCCTCCCCAGACACCATAATCAGTAGACTTTGCTTTCTGTGCAAATAGAGCATGCATATGAATGCTCTGTCCAATGGAAAACCTACAGGATCGCTCCGTACAACACTCTGTACAACTGGAGCGATTGGTGTGAAGAAGAACGGTTTTTCTTAGAAGTGACGGACTCTCAAGATGTTGAAATCCTGATCCAATGGGACAACCTGTGCTGCAAAGAGAGTGTACTTAACGGACTTGACTCGCGGACATCCGGTACATGAACCGAGTGGCTTGGCTCATTTCTTCTCAACATAATGAGGCCGCCCCACATCCCTCCTTTTGTGATGCTTCCTTGTTTGCCTTGTAGTTGTGTGGGATGTGCTGGACTTGTTTTCACATGTGGAGATAAGACAAGGCAGATGCCCGCAAGAAACGAAAAGCGAAATCCATTGGCTCTGATCCCCACAGTCCCAAATCTGATCATGACTCAGACGACGATGCCTTTCAGGCAGGTCTGAGAATGAGTCGTGAGGAAACCCATCCAGATCAAGGGACATCTAGCCAAAATAATGTTCCCAACAGCGAGGATTCAGTCCCTCCTGTAGCGGAGGGACAACCAGCCCCGGAACAGGCATCCGCGCCTGTCGCCACAGATGACCAGACCAGCGCCATCCGGAATGAGGAATCAGTCCCTCTGCAGGAGCATGCAGAAGCTGAGAGACAGCAGGAGGAATCACTCCCTCCTGTACCTATGTCTTCAGAACCTAATTCAGAACAGGAGATAACAGCGCCTGTTTCCGAGCCCGCATCTGATGTTCCTGTACCCTCAACTACTTTGGAATCCGACGACTGTTAGGCGTATTTTTATAGGCTTATTTATCATTATTTTGTATTATTTTGGCGAGTAAATTTGCTTAAATGAGCTTTTAATGCCTTATTCTTGCATGTTTGACAGGAGATTGGAGTCCGGAAGCTAAAACGAGGCAAAACGGGCGAAAACGGCGAATTTTGGCCGTGGGCCGCGGGAAAAGGCAAGTGAGCTGCGGCACAGGCAGAGGACCAGCAGGCATCAGAGTAGACTGTACTCTGAGCCGCGGCACAGACATGGTGAGCCGCAGCCCAGAAGAAAATTGAAGCACCCAGGTTTTAAATTGCACGCTATGTGCCGCGGCACAGATTAAGTGAGCCGCGGCACACAGGGCGGTTTTGGCGTGCTCTGCGTGGGTTTGGGCCGTTTTGAAGCCAGTTCTCGACCTAATCACATGGACGCGATTTGGAGGCTTTTGGGAGCTATAAATAAGGGTTGAAGGCCATAATTAGAGGAGTTCGGAATTTTTGAGAGCTTGGGGAAGATCGATAAATCTTGGAGGAGGAAAGCAGAAGACATCAAGAGCAGAGGGCGGAAGCCAGAAGAACGGAGGAATCCGAGCTCTTCATCTGCGTTTGATTTTCATGCTTTCATTCATTGTTTCTGTATTTTCATTATTTAGCATGTCAGGCTAAATCCCTTGTTCTAGGATTTTGATGAAACCTAAGTTTTGACGGATTTGCTATTGATTATCTATTTAGTTCCCTTTTCTATTGAGTTTTCCCAATTAATTTTAATGCTTTCAATTGTCTGGCCAATAATTGGATTGTTTTAATTACCTTACTCGAATCGGGAGAGGGGAGTTGGTGAGGAACTATTGGTGAGAACCGTTTTATCCTGTGAGATAGGAATATACTCATAGGAACTACGTGGCCTTTTGAGGATTTTGTGCTTTTTGCCTATTGACGAATTAATTCACCTAGGGATAGAGTGCATTATTCGCCTTTAGAAAAGTCTATTGACCTCGGGAGAGGCGGTAGAGTATATTAGCAATCTTCGCCTTCAATAAATTGGGGAAATCATTAACTTCAGATAATCGATAGTGAATTCAGATAAACTAAGGTGGATTCAGAATCCTAGACTTATTCATTATTAGATTTTCCTTCTTCAAGTGATCGTTTATTCTATTAGCTCTTTTATTAATTCTTTTAGTAATTAATTGCAACCCAAAGTTCGATTGTTCAAATAAAACTAGAATACATAAAAAATCGGTAGTTAGTGATTCAGTCCTCGTGGGAACGATACTCACTCATCACTTTATTACTTGTAAAGGATAACGTGCACTTGCGTTAACGAAAAATCGCAACAAGTTTTTGGCGCCGTTGCCGGGGAATGAAATTTTTACTAATATTGATTTCAGTATTTCTAGTCTTAGTTTGAACATTTTTTTTATTTATTGTTTTTTGTGTTATTTTATTTTATTTTATTTGTTCTTCCTTTCAGGATCTTTCGGGTAGTGCATGAGAAAATTCGGTGACAAAGGCCTACGACCTTTGAATACCGAACTCGAGCGCACTCTTCGGAGAAGTAAGAAGAAGAAGGAGAAACGAGAGCTACAGACAACAGTAACCATGGCCGAAAATATTGAAAATCACGGAGGTGATAATCTTGTTCAGCAAGTTCAACCGGCACTAGCACTTCGAGATTATGCGATGCCGCAAATTAACGCAAACTTTTCGGGGATTCGGCGTCCCACCATTCAGGCGAACAACTTCGAAATCAAGCCTGCAATTATGCAGATGGTACAATCGAGCCAGTTCTGTGGTTTGCCGAACGATGACCCCAACGCACACATCGCATCTTTTCTCGAGATTTGTGACACGTTCAAGAACAATGGTGTCACCGACGATGCTATCCGTTTAAGGCTTTTCCCTTTCTCTTTGAGGGATAAAGCGAAATTTTGGCTGAATTCCTTACCGCCGGGCTCGATCACGATATGGGCAGAGTTAGCGCAAGCCTTCCTTGCTAAATTCTTCCCACTCTCTAAGACGGCGAGACTGAGAAACGAGATCAGTACCATTGGTCAGTATGATATGGAATCGCTTCACGAGGCGTGGGAGCGATACAGAGATTTGTTAAGGAGATGCCCACATCACGGCCTTCCGGACTGGCTACAGATTCAGACGTTCTACAATGGTTTGAGTGCTTCCACACGCACTCTCGTGGATGCAGCCGCCGGTGGAGCCTTGATGGGAAAGACGATGGCTGAAGCACACTCGTTGTTGGAAGCTATGGCCGCTAATGCTTATCAATGGCCATCCGAACGAATAACGCCGAAGCGAGTTATGGAAATTTCGAGTAATGACCCGATCTCTACATTGTCATCCCAAGTCGCAGCACTAACGCAGCAGCTTCAAGCATTTTCGCATGCTCCTTCCCCCATTGCCATTGAATCTTGCAATTGGTGTAACGGATCTCACCCTAGCGCGGAGTGCCAAGTCGGAAACCCGTTCGAGCATCCCCCAATTGAACAAGCTCAGTTCGTAGGAAACGGAAACCGGCAAAATAATCCGTACTCCAACACGTATAATCCGGGATGGCATAATCATCCCAACTTCTCATGGAGAAACGGACAGAACTCGAACCAGCCTACGTTCACTCAAAACCAACAGCAGCCTCCTCCCGCTCCAAAAGTTTCTCTCGAGGAAGCAATTGCAAAATTGGCAGCGAATACGAGTCAATTCATGACCCGTACTGAAGCAACATTGCAAAATCATTCCGCTTCCATTCGCAACATGGAAGTCCAACTGGGCCAGATTGCTAATGTGTTGACAGCCCGCCCGGAGGGAGCATTGCCAAGTACGACCGAGACAAATCCTAGAGAAAGTCTAAATGCGATCAGTTTGAGAAGCGGGAAGGAGGTATGTGACCAGCCCGAGAGGAGTGAAAAGAGAAGTGAAATTGAGGAGAAGAAAAATTTAGCGATGGAGGAATCACAAGATTGGAGACCCTCGATAACGTTTCCGGATAATTCGAAGGCATATGTGCCACCCGTACCATTTCCGCAGAGATTACAACAGAAAAAGGCGGACAAGCAATTCTCTAAGTTCCTCAATGTGTTCAAAAAGCTTCATATTAACATTCCATTTTCCGACGCGTTGGAGAAAATGCCGAGCTACGTTAAATTCATGAAGGAGATCTTGTCAAAGAAAAGAAAACTCGAGGAGTTTGAGACAGTCGCCTTGACGGAGGAGTGCAGCGCGATTCTTCAGAAAAATCTTCCGCCAAAATTAAAGGATCCGGGAAGTTTCAACATACCGTGCACGATGGGGAATCTCTCCTTTAATAAGGCATTGTGCGATCTCGGTGCTAGTATTAACCTCATGCCTCTGTCTATTTTCAAAAAGCTGGGAATTGGAGAAGCAAAGTCGACGACGGTCTCCTTGCAATTAGCGGATCGATCTATTAAGTATCCGAGGGGAGTGATTGAGGACGTGTTAGTAAAAGTGGATAAATTTATCTTTCCAGCGGATTTTATTGTTCTCGACATGGAAGAAGATCAAGATATCCCGATTATCTTGGGACGACCATTTTTAGCGACCGGCCGAACTCTTATAGATGTGGAAAAAGGGGAATTAACTCTGCGGGTTCAAGACGAGCATGTCACGTTCCAAGTGTTCAAATCCTTTTCATGTCCTGGAGGTGTTGATAAGAGCTCACAAAGTGAAAGTGTGGAGGCCGTTGCGAAAGAAAGACACCGAAAAAATCGTCGGTCGAAAAACTCAGATTCCGTTTCAGATGGTCCAACTTTTAAGAAAGATGTAGAACGAGTCGCATTTCTCAAGCATGTGAACATGCCATCATCGCCATCTGACCAGTGAAGAGATAAATTCACCACTAGAAGGGGGGTTGAATAGTGGTAATGCGGAATACCGAAATTTCTTGCGAATAAATAGAAAATAGTGCGGAATTTAAAGACTCAAGGATTTATAGAGGTTCGGCAACTTGCCTACGTCCTCTCTCCGACTTTCTTTTTCTATTGGCTTAAGAGCAACCACAATCTTGACTCGTCTTCTATCGGTCCGAGTTCACAACCGTTACAATCGCTTGTCTTCTATCGGTCCAAGCTCAACCTCTCTCTCAATATAAATGTTTGTTTATCTAGTGTTCTATAGGAACTAGATAATCCTCACTATACGAATATGGGAGTTTAATCCTAACAATGCCGGATCAAAGATCCTAATAACACTGGATTAGTGACTCTTGATTCGTTTCTTTTACGCTCAAGTGTAAGTGATGCAACACTTACAATCAAATGAAAGAATACAAAGGATAATAGATATTACAATGAAAATCACTCTTGTATCTTTCTTTTCTCACAACTTGAAATGCAATAAACGATATAAAACTGAGCTCAAGTATGCTTTGATTGCTTGTATGCTTGTATGCTTGAATGCTTGAAGTTGTGTGTTTGATACCCAAGTCCTTTGGGTATTTATAGGTGAGAGCCATCCTTCAAATGCTGAAAAACATATTATTAGCATGCGCTAATAATGTCCTGTAGCGTGCGCTATCGATTTTTGACTTGGCTTCTCTGAACGGTCACAAAGACTGTTGCAACGGTAAAATAGTATGGCTAGCGTGCGCTAGTCATGTATCGGTAGCGTGCGCTAACGTCTGGTCAACAAGTCTTCAATCTTGACTTTGAAAATGTTCGATTGTCTCTCCAACGGCTCTTTATCCAACGGCTAAATTTGAGATTAGCGTGCGCTAGCAAGTATGCATAGCATGCGCTAGCATTAATTAAATCCAACTTTTCCAGATTTTCCGGTTCTTCATTGACTCTTGTCTTCCAACGGTAGAAAATCAAACGGTAATATGCTGACTCCTTTTAGCGTGCGCTAATGCCTATACCTTAGCGTGCGCTACTAATTTCTTTAATTAACGTACGTTACCCTGTGTAGCGTACGTAAAGACCTTAACGTATTGAGTCCAGTAGCTACTGGACTACTGACCGTGATATCGGTAGCGTGCACAAGAGCTAAGCAGTAACGTGCGCTACATCCTTGTTTTAGCGTACGTAAGTTGATATGTGTAGCGTGCGCAAAATCCATTTCCAATTTCCTTCCAAAACTCACTGTCCTCTGGAATAATACGATAGCGTGCGTTATTATTTACTGAATAGCGTGCGCTAACTGTAGTTACTTAGCGTGCGCTAACATTGAATGACTTGCGTGCGCTATCCATCAGGTGACTTCACTTGGCTGCAGCTGGCTGTCTGGGCTGTACATATATATCTCGATAGCGTGCGCTACTATAAGATGAGTAGCGTGCGCTAACAATGTTTAGCTCCTTCAAAATACTATCGATCTGAGATTGATCTAATTAAATATTTTGAATGGAATAATCATCAAAATATATTTTGAGTCAACAATCTCCCCCTTTTTGATGATGTCAAAACATTTAATTAATACCTGCAAAAACATTTTAAATGATTCGAATCAAGGTAAACTTGTTCGATATATTAGTATATTTTGGTTTTTGGAGTATTCTCCCCCTTTTTGACATAAACAAAAAGGAACTCCCCCTGAATTGTTGCGTTATAACAAATATCAACGAAAATGCCATTATTCAAAGCGAAATTACGTAAACAACAAATGCCAAATGAAGTGAAATGCGAATATCATTAAGATGGAATACAAGCAATACATAGAGTTTTCATGACATGAGACATAAAGATTATTCGAACGATAAGATTCTACAACCAAACATCAAAATCCTCAAATCTAAGGGTCGGAAGAAGACGAGGGGAAAGGAAACGAAGGGTGTATGAAACGGATGAAATCAGATATCAACCCGCGCACTTCCCGGACTTCCGAACGTAGAGCCCGAACATCCTCTCGAATTTCAGCCTGAGAGGTCTCGATGCTCCGCATCCGAGCACAAAGGTCGCTTTCCTCTTCCTCCGTGACAACATCTCTCATCGGACGCTTCCCTTTCGAAGTGGGCTTCCTCACGAACTCCCCGGTTTGCATCTCTCGAAGAGTGTGAGGTCCCCGGCGAGTGATTTTCTCCTCTGCAGTAGGCATGCGCGACCCTTTCTCCACTTGGTCGTCGTCGCGAAGATATGGGAATAGGATCCAGCCTCGGTTGGACGTCCGGACATAGTGCATAGCCTTAAGCGAAGAGTCCGAAATCTCATGACCGAGAGAGACGAGGACAGCCTTGTCTTTCGACAAATCGACATGGTGAAAACTGAATATGTCTGTGAGAATGGAGCCATAAGGCATTCCAGCCTTGCGGGAGCGAGATGCATAGTTTTTCGACCGAAAAAGGTCGCCCTTCACCTTCATCCAGCTGATGATGATATCGGCAAAATTCACTTTATCATCATTAAGAACTCGATACACCACATGCTTGTCGACTCCCACTAATTTTTGCTGGGAATTCACCTTCGGCATTAAGCATTTTATGAGAGCTACTAGGAGTAGACGAATGTTGATCCCAAAATCATTGTTTTCGAAGAAATCGTCCGTTATGTCAATAACGGCCTTTGAGCGAAGGAACTCTTTGACATCGATTTCCCCGACTCCAGTATCATCGGCAATAGTTTTTCCAGTACACACAAATCCGTCAGATGATAAACCAAAAATTTGCGACAAAATATCCGAGGAAACTTTCACTCGTGTTCCTCCGACAAGACTTCCTAAAACAAGGGATTAAGACCCTTCACTGTCGGCCACATGGAGATTGGCATAGAATTCTCGGACAAGTTCAGGGAAAATGGGGTTTTTACATTCAACAAAACGGGCAATTCCAAGCGAAGAGAAGAAATTAGAGATATCGACATTTACCCGTTCCAGACTTGAAAGATTGAAGAAATAACAGTCCGTAATGTGTTCTTGTGGAAGGATTTCAAAGAATACCCTCGAGGCGGTGGATGAGATGAAACGATTCGCATCATATTGTGCGTTGAGAGGACGTTTGAGGTTATTGTATGTTTTTGCCATGGCTGTTCGGTTCTTGCTCGACATCAATCGGAGAGGAATTGAAGATCTGAGGAAGTTTGAAGAATACGATTAGTGGCTAGGGTTTCTTGCAAGAAGGGAATTTTCTGTCGATTGCGTACGTTAGAAAGAGTGGATGTGTTTTTGGGTCGTACGGAAATATATATAGTCAGCGAACTTTTAGTTAGCGTACGCTAGGATTATAGAATTAGCGTATGTTAGGTAAGAAACGAAAAGCTTACTGGACTGTCCAGTAGCTAAAATGGAATTCGAAAAGTTTTTAGTTAGCGTACACAAGGCAGTGATGTTAGCGTACGCTATCGAAAGCAAGTTTTAGCGCGCGTTAAGAAAGTGAAGCTAGCGCGCGCTAGCGAGTGAACCGAATCAAGGATTTTGATATTTTGAGTAGTAAGCTTATTTCAAAAGTTGTCTACATGTCCCATACCAAGTTGTAAACAAATGGAATTAAATGATTCTTCGGGAAGAGGTTTTGTAAAAATGTCAGCAAGTTGGTCCTTCGTCCCGACAAAAATTAAACAGATGTCTTTTTTCTGAACATGATCACGTAAAAAATGATGTCTGATATCTATATGTTTGGTTCTACTATGCAACACAGGATTTTTGCTCAGATTAATTGCACTAGTGTTATCACATAGGATAGGGGTATTTTCAAAATGTATGCCGTAGTCGCGGAGTTGATTTTTAATCCATAACACTTGAGCGCAGGCGCTACCTGCAGCGACATATTCGGCCTCAGCTGTAGACAATGCTACACTGGTTTGCTTTTTACTTCCCCAAGATATTAAACACGATCCAACAAAATGACATGTACTACTAGTACTCTTTTTTTTTAATTTTACATCCGCCGAAATCGGCGTCACTATATGCAATTAAATTAAAATCCAAGCAAGAAGGATACCATAGACCTAGTCCAATAGTTCCTTTCAAGTAGCGAAAAATGCGTTTACAAGCAGTTAAATGTGATTCCTTGGGATTAGCTTGGAATCGAGCACATAAACATGTAGCAAATATTATATCTGGCCTAGATGCAGTCAAATATAACAGAGATCCGATCATACCTCGATATAATTTTTGATCTACAGATTTGCCATTTTCATCTTTCTCAAGCTTTAATGATGAAGACATTGGTGTAGATATCACCTTGCTACTTTCCATATTGAATTTCTTGAGGAGGTCGTTTGAGTACTTCGTTTGATGGATAAAAATTCCATCTTCGCATTGCTTGATTTGAAGCCCGAGGAAGAACGTTTATTCTCCTATCATACTCATTTCGAACTCTCCTTTCATAAGATTAGAAAAATCTTGGCACAAAGATTCATTAGTAGCTCCAAATACAATGTCATCAACGTAGATTTGGCAAACAAGTATATCTTCATTCAATATTTTAACAAACAAGGTATTATCGACTTTGCCTCTTTTATAATTATTTGCAATTAAAAATTGACTTAAACGATCATACCATGCTCGGGGTGCTTGCTTCAACCCGTAGAGTGCCTTGTTCAGCTTGTAGACATGATCCAGAAATTGATGATCTTCAAAACCGGGAGGTTGCTTGACGTAGACTTCTTCTTGAATGAACCCATTCAAGAATGCACTTTTCACATCCATTTGAAATAGTTTAATCTTTTTATGGGCGGCAGATGCACATTGCAAGCGAATAGCTTCGAGTCGAGCCACGGGAGCAAAACTTTCTTCGTAATCAAGACCTTCCTCTTGATTATATCCTTGAGCGACCAAACGAGATTTATTTCGAATTGGATAGCCGTCTTCGTCACTCTTGATTTTATGCACCCATTTAGTTCCGATAATTGTTTTATCTTTAGGAGCGGGAACTAAATTCCATACATTATTGTGCTTGAATTGCACAAGCTCCTCTTGCATTGCCATCACCCAACTTTCATCATCGAGAGCTTCGGATATATTCTTGGGAACTATTTCGGATACAAAAGCATAATGAGCCATAAATTCGGTGGTTCTCCTTCGGGTTTGAACACCGTCTTCAATGTTTCCAATCACGAGGTCCTTCGGATGGTCTTTGATGTGCCTCCAATCTTTCGGTAAATCAACGATTGTGTTCGTTTCGATTTCCGAAATTTTCTTCACTTCGGGTGAGGGATCCGGAAAAGTACCTGCATCATCAAAATATTCTATCTTTCTCGGGGGTGAGATCATATCATTGAATTTAACATGTATGGACTCTTCAACTTTATTCGTTCTAATATTATAAACACGATATGCTTTGCTATTAGTACAATAACCAAGAAATATTCCGGAGTCGGATTTGGCATCAAACTTGCCTAAGTTATCCTTGCCATTGTTCAAAATAAATACATTGCAACCAAAAGGATGAAAATAAGCAATATTGGGCTTCTTACCCTTCCATAATTCATACGGGGTTTTAAGATGAGTTCTACGAACATGAACCCGGTTAATCACATAGCATGCCGTAAAAATTGCTTCGGCCCAAAAGTATCGTGGAAGAGAGTATTCATTAAGCATTGTCCTCGACATTTCTTCCAAAGATCGGTTTTCCTTTCAACAACTCCATTTTGTTGAGGCGTTCTAGGAGCCGAAAAATTATGATTAATACCGTATTTATCACATAAAAGTTCAAACGGGGTGCAATCAAATTCACCTCCGTGATCGGTGCGAATAGAAATTATGGAGAGATTTTTCTCATTTGATACCAAACGACACCATTTAGAAAACTCGGAAAATGCATCATCCTTATGTGCTAAAAATCTAACCCAAGTAAATCGAGAGAAATCATCAACAATAACCAAAGTGTAAAGTTTACCATTTAAACTAACATGTCTAGATTGTCCAATCAAATCCATATGCACGAGTTCAAGAACTCGACTAGTGGAAACCTCGAATTTTGGTTTGAAAGATTCTCGAGTGTGTTTCCCTTTTATGCATGATTCACACAAATGCTTTCTATCAAACTTGAGTTTGGGCAATCCACGAACAAGGTCGTGTCTAGATAAAATAGAAATGATAGGTAGAGAAGTATGCCCCAATTTTCGATGCCATAAATATGCATTATCATCTAAAGTAATGAGACATTTTTCCTTGAATGAGCTCTTATCATTAAGATCAACAATGTAGATGTTTCCACATCTCAAACCAATGAATGCAATTTTATTATTTCTAAATGCCGTGCAATGCGTTTGCTCAAATAGAATTTTAAAACCTTCATCATAAAGTTGCGAAACGCTAAGAAGATTATGATGCAAACCTTCAACAAATAATACTTTGTTGATAGAAGGAGAAGGTTCCTTACCGACTTTGCCGATGCCTTTGATTTTTCCCTTTTGATTATCTCCAAAGGTCACATGTCCTTAATCTTGATATTCGAGGTCTTCAAATAGTTCCTCGGAGCCGCACATGTGCCTTGAGCATCCGCTATCAATGTACCACTTGTTTTTCCTTGGTGCCGGTACCTACAAAAATAGAGTTTCTCGGTTGTTTCGGTACCCAAGCCCGTTTGGGTCCTCCAAAGTTAACTATGCTTATAGCATTCGGAATAATTGTCCCTTTAGGAACCCATATTTGCTTAACTTTGATGGTTCTTAACTTTGAATGAGTATTAACATTGTGAACTCGTTTGAAAGAATATTTTGAGTTCTCGGTTTCGGTTTTCTTTATTTTGTCAAGGTTGATAAGGGATTGTTCCCGTTTAAAAGGATCGAAACCAAGACCGTGTTTGAGCAAGGGCGATTTTTGAATAGATAGGAGCCTTTCGAATTTCTCGTTTCCGAGAGTAAATTTGTTCAAAATATATTTTAGCTCCTTTTGAGTTTTTGTTAACTCGATTTTCAAAACATTTTCTTTTTCAAGGCAAGATGTATGGTCGATCTCGATAGTTTTGCCTTTGTTTTGAAGAGAGGAATTTTCGAGTTCTAGAGATTTTATTTTTCTCTTTAAGGATATGTTTAATTTAACCATCTCGTCATATTCCGTATTCAAGGATTCAAACGCACTCAATAACTCATCATCATGATGAACTTCTTGTGAATCACAAAAATCAAAAGAGTCATATTCGTCATCCTTTAGTTTAGAGCTTACCTCGATATTACTTTCGGAGTCGAGGGCCATGAATGCAAGATTTGCGTCTAGAGATCTTTCAATCTCCTCCTCGTCATCACTCCAAGAAGCGATTAGGACCTCCTTCTTTTTGAATCTTTCCATTTGAGGTTTTGAAGCATTCTTTGGCATAGTGACCGGCTTGACCACATTTCCGACAATTATTGTCGAACTTCTTGATGGGAGTATATCCACTCTTCTTTTGCTCCGGTTTGCCATCCCGACCAAGAAAACATCGCCTCTTTTGAATTAGGTTTTTATACCTTCTAAAATTTTTGGCATAGAGAGCGAGTTCCTCGTCGTCTTCATCTTCGGGAACATCTTCCTCAACGTCAACATTGAATGCGACTACTCTTTCCCGAGGCTTTGGTTTTGTGCCTATAGACTTGAGAAGGATCTCATAATTGATGAGTGACCCGATGAGGGCACTAAATTCGAGCTTGTTGAGATCTTTGGACTCCATGATCGCGGTGACCGTGGCATCCCATTCTCGTGGCAACGATCGAAGAATTTTCTTAGCTTTGTCGCTGCTCGATATAGGCTTTCCAAAAGATGCAAGACCATTTGTTATAGCCGAAAATCGATCCAACATATTTGTAATTGTTTCCTCGTCTTTCATGGAAAATAATTCGTAGTCATGGAGTAACATGTTGATTTTGGTCTCCTTGACTTGGGTGCTTCCCTCATGAGTGACTTCGAGAATTTCCCAAATTTCTTTTGCACTTTCATAGGACGATATCCTATTGAGTTCTTCGGGATTAAGAGCGCAATAGAGAAGTTGAGTAGCTCGTGAGTTGACGTGCGTGTTTCTCCAATCCTTGTCGTTGAATTCTTCGATCTTTTTCAATGATCCATCCTCTTTCTTAGCAAGTTTAGGACCAAGAGCAATAACTTTCCAGATTTCAATATCGTAGGCTTGAACGAAGATCGCCATCTTCTTTTTCCACGTCATAAAATTGGAACCGTCGAAGAAAGGAGGACGGTTGAGAGCATTTCCTTCAATTTGGCCAAGAAGTGCCATTTGCGGATCTTTTTCTCTTAGGTGGTTAAACCTTTAAAAAGAGACCCGCTCCGATACCAACTGAAGAGATAAATTCACCACTAGAAGGGGGGTTGAATAGTGGTAATGCGGAATACCGAAATTTCTTGCGAATAAATAGAAAATAGTGCGGAATTTAAAGACTCAAGGATTTATAGAGGTTCGGCAACTTGCCTACGTCCTCTCTCCGACTTTTTTTTTTCTATTGGCTTAAGAGCAACCACAATCTTGACTCGTCTTCTATCGGTCCGAGTTCACAACCGTTACAATCGCTTGTCTTCTATCGGTCCAAGCTCAACCTCTCTCTCAATATAAATGTTTGTTTATCTAGTGTTCTATAGGAACTAGATAATCCTCACTATACGAATATGGGAGTTTAATCCTAACAATGCCGGATCAAAGATCCTAATAACACCGGATTAGTGACTCTTGATTCGTTTCTTTTACGCTCAAGTGTAAGTGATGCAACACTTACAATCAAATGAAAGAATACAAAGGATAATAGATATTACAATGAAAATCACTCTTGTATCTTTCTTTTCTCACAACATGAAATGCAATAAACGATATAAAACTGAGCTCAAGTATGCTTTGATTGCTTGTATGCTTGTATGCTTGAATGCTTGAAGTTGTGTGTTTGATACCCAAGTCCTTTGGGTATTTATAGGTGAGAGCCATCCTTCAAATGCTGAAAAACATATTATTAGCATGCGCTAATAATGTCCTGTAGCGTGCGCTATCGATTTTTGACTTGGCTTCTCTGAACGGTCACAAAGACTGTTGCAACGGTAAAATAGTATGGCTAGCGTGCGCTAGTCATGTATCGGTAGCGTGCGCTAACGTCTGGTCAACAAGTCTTCAATCTTGACTTTGAAAATGTCCGATTGTCTCTCCAACGACTCTTTATCCAACGGCTAAATTTGAGATTAGCGTGCGCTAGCAAGTATGCATAGCGTGCGCTAGCATTAATTAAATCCAACTTTTCCAGATTTTCCGGATCTTCATTGACTCTTGTCTTCCAATGGTAGAAAATCAAACGGTAATATGATGACTCCTTTTAGCGTGCGCTAATGCCTATACCTTAGCGTGCACTACTAATTTCTTTCATTAACATATGTTACCCTGTGTAGCGTACGTAAAGACCTTAACGTATTGAGTCCAGTAGCTACTGGACTACTGACCGTGATATCGGTAGCGTGCGCAAGAGCTAAGCAGTAACGTGCGCTACATCCTTGTTTTAGCGTACGTAAGTTGATATGTGTAGCGTGCGCAAAATTCATTTCCAATTTCCTTCCAAACATCACTGTCCTCTGGAATAATACGATAGCGTGCGTTATTATTTACTGTATAACGTGCGCTAACTGTAGTTACTTAGCGTGCGCTAACATTGAATGACTTGCATACGCTATCCATCAGGTGACTTCACTTGGCTGCAGCTGGCTGTCTGGGCTGTACATATATATCTCGATAGCGTGCGCTACTATAAGATGAGTAGCGTGCGCTAACAATGTTTAGCTCCTTCAAAATACTATCGATCTGAGATTGATCTAATTAAATGTTTTGAATGGAATAATCATCAAAATACATTTTGAGTCAACAACCAGCCACAATCGGAAAAGTCTGCTGCTGTCATAAGTTCGTTCGTGAAAGAGGAAAATAAGCCGGAAGTCAAACGGACGTCTAGTCATGAGAAAAATGGGTGTTTCGGAAAGTTGTTCTCGTTAAAACCTTTCCGTAACCAACATTGGGTGTCCGAACCGAAAATCGAATCGTTAAGGACCGATGGTCAAAATTTTAAAACCCATATTAGCGATTCGATGAACGGGGCGGAGATCAAATGGAGTTTGCGAAAAGCGAACTGATTTTTAAATAAGTCCGGCTGAAGACTATAAACTTAGCGCTTCTTGGGAGGCAACCCGAGTATTAGTTGTAGAATTTTTATTTTTAGTGTTTTCTTGCATTTTTAGAGTCTTTATTTGTCGTCATTTTTCTTTGATACATCTATCCCTCTCGTCTTGGTGTTTTCGTTTAAAAATTCTGTGCAGGAATCACCCAGGGCAGGAAATCAGTGATGTGCCGCGGCACGCACCAGTTGATGGAACAAGGCCAAACAAACTGTACTATGTGCCGCGGCATGACCTTACTGAGCCGTGGCACACCAGGTCACTGAGCCGCGGCACACATTCCCTGAGCCGCGGCACACTAATAAGATGAGCCGCGGCACGCGTAGGTTGAGCCGTGGCACCCGGTTGCATCACAAAAAGCCCCAGGCCGACTGTACTCTGTGCCGCGGCTCACTTGAGCTGTGCCGCGGCACACCTTGCGGAATTTGAACAACCCAGGTAGTTTTTAACTCTCATTCGGCCGACTACCCAGGTACACTTCCCTTCCCTTTCCTCTCCTTTGCGTGCGCGATTGGCCGACCTTCATCTCCCTTCTTCCTCTTGCAATTTTTCTTGCACTCTTCACAATCCAAGCAAGGTATGTCTAAACTTGTAATCTCAATTGTTATATGAATCGAAAGGTGAAGTTGTGTTAATTATTTGAGGATTGATTATGTTCTTTCTTTGTTTCAAAATTCCTATCAAGTTGAGTTGATGACATGATGGATTTTGATCGATTTTTGATGGTTATTTTTGATTATGAATCAGTTGAATATGTCGGTTGTCATGACGAACGATTCGTGTTGTTGTTTTTGGGATTTTATCGAGATATTATCTTGTTTGTTCTTCAATTGAACTCATGTCTTTAAAGTGTTTGATGAAATGTCTGAATGAAAAATTTTCTTTGTTAGGTCAATATTTTGAATCTTTGTGCAATGTATTCGATCAGGGATTACAGCAACCCCAACCCTTACGTCTAGTTTAAACGTTAAAGCTCAATTTTATTTTTCTCTCACGGCTGCACTAACTCGTCAAATTCTTGATTTACGGCTGGATATCCTTAGCCGAGTGATGATTATTCTCGTTATTGTTTGAGTAAGTAAACTCCGGTGTTTAATTTTTTCAGGACTCGCTATGGCTAGGACTAAGAAGCTGAGCAAGAAGGCCAGGACTCAGTCGTCCCCCACTCGAGGGGAAACTTCTCGTAGTCGCGCCGAGTCGGAGGCGCACCAGTTCTCTGACCCGGAGATCCACAAAATCTTCAACGAGAAGATTCGCCCGCGACCTCTGATCCTGGAGAGGGGATTCACTCCAGCCCCCCAGGACGGGGAACTGCTGACTATGATAGACGAGATGGGGTGGGCCCGTTTCACCGCACCCCCCCCCCCCCCGAGCCAGCGGTGATATCGATAGTGCAGGAGTTCTATGCCAGCGCGTTATTGAAGCAGATTCGGGCAGGCCAGATGTTGCAGCAGTCAGACACTCGGACTCAGGTCGATGTCCGAGGCATTACGGTGGATTTTTCTGTAGCTGTTATTCGGATGTTGTTTGAGCTGCCGGTGGTTGATGAGACGGCCTATGCGCGAGTTATGGATAGCCTCACGAAGGAGGCTCTGCTCGAGACTCTTACGCAGCCCGACTCCGACTGGGAGCGGCGTGCACCTGGTTCTTCCACCTTCTACTTTAAGAGCTCGCGCCTCAGTCGGCTCGGGCGAGCCTGGCTGTACTTCATCTGCGCACGTATTGACCCTACCTCTCAGATCCGCATTGTTTTTCTCTCCCGAGCCCGGACATTATATGCTATCACCTCCGGGCTACGATTCGATGTGGCTCCTCTCCTGGTCCGATCTATCTTTCAGTGTATTCAGGGAGGGGCCAAGACGGGGTTGAAGCACCCCTCTCTTATCTGCGCTCTGTGCCGGCAGTCGGGGATGACGTGGTCGGATGACGAGCCTATGCTTGCTCCCCAGGCCCCGATCGACCACCGCATCATCTCACATTTTGACCAGTGGGGAGGAGCGCCAGCGCACGCTCGGGGGCGAGGATTTTTACTTGATGAGGCCCACGAGGGGTCCCCAGAACCCCTTCTGCTGACACAGGAGCAGGCAGATGCCAGTCCGTCTCCCGACAAAGAGAGATTGCAGGTGATGTTCGACGGGCTGAGGGAGTATATGAGGAGAGAGAGAGAGAGGAGATGAAGAGAGAGAGAGAGAGAGAGAGAGAGAGAGAGAGAGAGAGAGCCTTCTGGCTGAGATGAGAGAGGAGATGAAGAGAGAGAGAGAGAGAGCCTTCTGGCTGAGATAAGAGAGGAGAGGCGGACGGAGAGGGAGAGCATCATTGCTGCCGTCAGGGATGAGATGAGAGAGCAGGCCCGCCGGGCCAACCGGCGTGAGGCGAGGCGTCTGGCAGCGAGGGACGCCTACCACCAGGAGCACCTTGCCGCATGGACGACCCACATTTTTCACCCGTACGGGTCATTTATTGCACCTGCTCGGCCAGCCACACCACCCTTCTCGCCGGATGATGCCGGCACCAGCTCGTGAGAGGACTGGAGGGGAGTACTTGACCTTTTACTTTTACTGCATATTATATTTTGTCCATTGAGGTCAATGTACATCCTAAGTTTGGGGGGGGGTCTATTTCTGTTACTACATTTACTGCTGTACTTAGTTCGTTTGCACTTTTTGTTATTTTTAGTTATCTTTTTGTCGATAGCCTTGCTTGTCATGATTTTACCCTTATTCGTGAATTTTTCGTGCTTCTATTTGTGTAATACTGATGTTACGACACTGTTTTTTCTCTCTAAAGAAACGGTCGAGTTTTAGTCGAGTTGTAGTCACTGACTTCTGTTTCTGCTAAGTCTTCATTTAGGTCCGAAATTTTTTCATTTTTGTAGAGATCTTAGCGGATAAGAGAGGGGACATACGTGTTTTAAAATCGCCGTCGATACGTTTGGTTACATTTTTCGCGTAGCTAGTCGTCGAGTAACATAAGTCTTGTTGGCACTTAGATTGAGTTTAGAGTCGGTCAGTTGTTCCCAAAAGTCGAGATATTTTTGTTCTATGATGGGAAGTCTAGTAACCGGGGGTATTCACGTGACCTGTTGTTTACTCTCGCGTAAAACGACGACCCTGATTAGACTAGTGATTTAGAAATTTCACATGTGCCGATGATAGGGAGCCTAGTAATCGGGGGTACTCGCGTGACCCGTTGTTTACTCTCGCGTAAAACAGCGACCTTGATTCGGACATGCGGGAATAGCTTTGCGAGTTGTTTCTCCGCTGTGGAGGGAAACTTAGTAACTAGAAGCATCCATGTACCCCATGAGTGTCTTTTACGTCAAACGGTTTCCCAATACATGAGAATGGAATTTCCACCCTAGGATTATCCCAATGAAACATCCCGAGATCCGAACCTAGTGGTCAACTCGAATCAATTTCTTGAGAATATATATAAGGGAATACTGTCCGAGGGTTATTTTGGATGAAACTTGTGAAAAATTTGGCATTAGACTGTGGAACGGGGCGAATTAGCTTGTTTCTTTTAATCTTTCATATTGACGGTCGATTAAATTCAAGTTTGTTAATCTTTGAGCTGGATTTTCTTCATGAACGAGTGATTAGGACTGAACTTGGTTACTTTGTGGAATCAGTGTTCTGAGTGTAGCTCACTATTACGATACTCGTATTATTCAGAGAGAATTTCAGGGTAGTATTGATTAGGTTGATCACTATGAGTTGCACGATTATTCACGATATTCTTTTGTTGAAATTAATTCTTTTTGCTTGAGGACAAGCAAAGGCTCAAGTTTGGGGGTATTTGTTAGGCGTATTTTTATACGCTTATTTATCATTATTTTGTATTATTTTGGCGAGTAAATTTGCTTAAATGAGCTTTTAATGCCTTATTCTTGTATGTTTGACAGGAGATTGGAGTCTAGAAGCTAAAACGAGGCAAAACGGGCGAAAACGGCGAATTTTGGCCGTGGGCCGCGGGACAAGGCAAGTGAGCCGCGGCACACGCAGAGGACCAGCAGGCATCAGAGTAGACTGTACTCTGAGCCGCGGCACAGACATGGTGAGCCGCGGCCCAGAAGAAAATTGAAGCGCCCAGGTTTTAAATTGCACGCTATGTGCCGCGGCACAGATTAAGTGAGATGCGGCACACAGGGCAGTTTTGGCGTGCTCCACGCGGGTTTGGGCCGTTTTGAAGCCAGTTCTCGACTTAATCACACGGACGCGATTTGGAGTCTCCTGGGAGCTATAAATAAGGGTTGAAGGCCATAATTAGAGGAGTTCGGAATTTTTGAGAGCTTGGGGAAGATCGATAAATCTTGGAGGAGGAAAGCAGAAGACATCAAGAGCAGAGGGCGGAAGCCAGAAGAACGGAGGAATCCGAGCTCTTCATCTGCGTTCGATTTTCATGCTTTCATTCATTGTTTCTGTATTTTCATTATTTAGCATGTGAGGCTAAATCCCTTGTTCTAGGATTTTGATGAAACCTAAGTTTTGACAGATTTGCTATTGATTATCTATTTAATTCCCTTTTCTATTGAGTTTTCCCAATTAATTTTAATGCTTTCAATTGTCTGGCCAATAATTGGATTGTTTTAATTACCTTACTCGAATCGGGAGAGGAGAGTTGGTGAGGAACTATTGGTGAGAACCGTTTTATCCTGTGAGATAAGAATATACTCATAGGAACTACGTGGCCTTTTGAGGATTTTGTGCTTTTTGCCTATTGACGAATTAATTCACCTAGGGATAGAGTGCGTTATTCGCCTTTAGAAAAGTTTATTGACCTCGGGAGAGGCGGTAGAGTATATTAGCAATCTTCGCCTTCAATAAATTGGGGAAATCATTAACTTCAGATAATCGATAGTAAATTCAGATAAACTGAGGTGGATTCAGAATCCTAGACTTATTCATCATTAGATTTTCCTTCTTCAAGCGATCGTTTATTCTGTTTGCTCTTTTATTAATTCTTTTAGTAATTAATTGCAACCCAATGTTCGATTGTTCAAATAAAACTAGAATACATAAAAAATCGGTAGTTAGTGATTCAGTCCTCATGGGAACGATACTCACTCATCACTTTATTACTTGTAAACGATAACGTGCACTTGCGTTAACGAAAAATCGCAACAACGACGGTATAATACCTGAGGATTTACAACTCAATTCATGTCCCAATGTGAACTTGAGACAGTTGAATGGAGTTGAAGATTTTGCCAAGCCAGACTCTCCAAGATCCGCCGCGAAGAAAGAGTAACTGCATGCTCTTGGCCTACAAACTGTCTTCATACAGGATGCCGTGACCGCCCTACACTCTGTTGAAAAGGCACTCGACTGGATACATCAATCATCCGTTGAAGAAATGACGGGTCTGAGGCATGAAGTTTCTAGTGTAGAAGAAGCCTTCAGGATCCTGCCTTCAATCTTCCAACAGGCCCTTAGCCAATTACAACAGCGTCAGGAGCAGATCCTGAAGGAAGAGCAATCCAAGCTCCATGTGTCTGAGGCCAAGACAGCATCCACTCTCATTGAATCCGGTTCCTAGCTCCGAGCCCACGATAAAAAGATTCAGGATATGTCGGAGGTGCTCACCTCCCTTGTGAATAAAATGACTAGTTTTGAGAAAAAACAGGATGCTGCTCTGCAGATCCTTGAACGTCTTGATTAAAAGGTGTCCTACCTTGATGACGCCAAAAAGGAGGAAGAAGCGAGGGAAGCTGCAAGGAGAACAAGGCTTGAGCAAGAGAAGGAAATGCTAGCTGCTTTTGAAGACAGCATCACTGCTGATATTGCCCGTCTATCATTTCCTACTCCCAATGTTAGGATACATGGAGATCGCCCAGAATTCCAGGACCCTAAGTTTCCTTGGAAGAACCTCGTTCAAAAACCGCATGCTATGAACCTCCTGGCCAACCGACAGCCTACTGCAGAAGAGATCAATAACTGGAGGAAGAATGAACTGCTAAGATACTTTGTTGTTCTTATCAGGGAATCTTCAATTTTCAATAGTTGCAGGATGGTACAGGAAGCCGCTGAGGAATATAAGAAGAGGTTGGATGAAGGGATGCTCCCGCTACAGCAGAAGATGAAATCCAAGCACAGGCAAGGTGACTTGGTTACCCATCCAGAAGATTGGATCCTAGCTTTCGTTAAGTCCTATGAAGGACAAGCTATCTATCAAAATCGAAACAAGGACGCTCATCAAAACTGGTGGAAGGGTACCAAGAATGACCCTAAAAGGCCTTAGAGGCATTCTGACCATAGGAGCTAGATTCCCTCTTGTATTCCTATTCCTATATTCTTATTTGCTATTTTATAACAAATACATTGTAATCCTTATTTATCATCAATAAAATATTTTTCTCTTGAAAGATTACAACTCGTAATCTACTGTGTGTTTGTATGATTACGTGATTCAATCCATTTGCTGAATTAATACAAGTATAAAAACTTGTTAAAATATTAAGCTGTACGAACTTATCTACGAACAGTTCATAGATTCAGTTGTATGTATCTATATAAACAATGTAAGGTTGTGCCTGCGCGCCAATCATAAGTTTAAAGATGTAATACTCTTTTGATAAAAGCTGAACTTGCCTGCGAGCAGTTTCTAGTGTTAGGCAATATGCTGAAGGCCAGAACATTCGAACAGAAGACCAAGAAGTCTGCCCTCCTTCAAAATGTTAAGTGTCAAAGTTTTGGCATCATCAAGGATGTTTGGATAACATCAAAAGGTTTTAAAAGGAAGACTTGGCAAGACCTGGCAAATTATCAAAAAGGGGGAAATTGTTGGGATAACAATCCCTGTATCGAAAGATCTTGATAAGAGTGTTTTGGCAATAGGCCAATCCAGAGCAAGCTGCTGTATCGATAGACCGATCGATGTTGCTGATCCTGTATCGAAGACTTATCATCATGCCATCATACAGCAACAAGAGTCTAAAAGCACCAAGTATGAAAGCTGTCCCTTCATACAACAAACATTCCATATAGCGACTTCTCCTATATAGCCTACAGCACTAATGGATACAACATTCAAGCTGTGAAGTATTGAGACCTTCAATACACATCGAAACAGGACTAAAGACCGTTTGGAAAAGGAATCTTTAGTTGTCGCTAAAGTCAAGTACCGTTTGATAAAGAAGTATTTAAATACTGAAAGGATGAAGTATTTAAATACTGAAGCTGACAGAGATCATTAAACCACACAATATCCGGATCTTGGTCTATACAAGTCAACTATCTAGTTGTCACGAAATCTTGTTCAATGGATCTTTCACAACGGATATATTTCAGAAGGCTATATATATATATATATCCAAGAGTTTGAAGATCAGGTACTGATAAATCAAGTAACTACAACCAACAAGTGCTTACACGAATAATCAGAGCAAACATATTTCTTCAAGTATACTGCATATTCTGAGAGGAGAAATATTCAAAGTGCTCAACCTTGAACAACACATTATCAGCTGAAAATCGAGAAAGTCAAGCTGTTGTTCAAACTATCGTTCTATCATTGAACAAACCCATTAGCCCTGTGTGGACCGAGAAAGCATTGCTTTTCCCGAACTATGTGTGACGGACTTGCATTGAAGAGACAAAGCTTCGGAACTGTGTGTGAAAAAGTTAGTCAAGTGAAAGCCTAAACCAATCTGTGTGAACGGTTGAAAGCTTCAATCATTGTATCAATCTGTGTGAACGATACATTGATAGGTTTGATTATAAATACGTAGTTGTGTACGTAGTATTTATAATAAACATTTTAACTCCTGTGTGGAGGACCAGTGGATGTAGAGGGGTTTACCTCGAACCACTTTAATTACCGTGTCATTTACCTTCTACATTTACTATTTTAATATTTGTGATTATATTTAAGTATACACTTCATATCTAGTTGCTGTATTTACAGCAACTTACTTTAACAAGACTACCGCTACGCACTCAGATTTGAAAATCATACAGCCTGTTTTTTAAAATACTTTCCAAGCTGTATTCTGTATACTTAGTGGCCAACATACGTATTAAGTACTCTATGAAGGAAGTATTACGTACGTAAGCAAGTGAACGAAACAAGTCAGTGAATTCTGGAATAAATGTTACGTACTCTATGTTGGACGTGTAGCGTACGCTAGGGAGCATTACGTACGTTAATGTTGAGCGATAACGTACGTAATGAACAATACAGTTTATAAAATAAGGATTTGTTCCTCATTTCTTCACAAGAGAAAATCAATACCTTCCTCCAAACTTCGTCCTTCTGAGTGTGTTAGTAAGAATAAACCTCTTCCAACTTGGTTATAATCTTGGAAGCATGGATTTGAGGCTTGAATATTAAGATATTGATGATTCTTGAAGAGTTTGATTGTGTTATTCATGTTCTTGATGTATGTTAATGAACTCTACACCTTGAATTCGGATTTTGATGTTATTATTGATGAATAATTTGTATGAAGATGATTATGGTATCGTTGTTAAGATTCTTGAGGTTATGTGAGTTGTATATTGGAAAGATACAATGATATATGTCTTCGATTATGTCATTTGTTGTAATCATGATTATGGAATAATGGTGTTCTTGATGTTCTTGGTATATATATCACATCAAAGAGGGAAATTTGATAAGATTTATATGATGGTTTTTAAGTATAATCATGGAATTGATGATTTAGACCAATGTTATGTTGATTGTACTGGTAGAATTCGCATGTTCTTGACGAAATACGAATCATGATAACAATTTTGAATCCGGAAAGATGATAGTTAATCTTATAACAAGATTCTCAAAGGTATTGAACTAGTTGTTAGTTCGGGTTGCCGATTATGCCGATAGTATTGTCCTACTATGAAATTTACAATTAAAAACAAGGAGGAAACATCTTAATTCATATGAATTCAGAATAGAGTGTGTTATGTAATCCTTGTTATCGAGATGAGTTGATCGTTGATATGATTATTAGATTATGGAAACGTATCGTGGTTATGAGTTCATGATTGATTGATTCGGGTTGTTCGGATTTATGTTTAATCGGAATATTATGGAACCGTTGGGTTTATTGATCGATTGTATTGATTGTTAAGTATGAACATAGAGTTGCGGTTTGTATTGTAGATATGAGTTCGTATTTGTTGAGTTTGATTATTTCGGTTTTATATATGATCGAGGAATTGTTGAGCCGTTGAGTTTGATTAATTGGTTATATCAGGAATTGATTATTATCGAATATGTGTTAATTGATTACTTCATTAGGTTGAGATTATTGATCGGTGATTAGAACCTTGCTTTGCGGTCGTGTTCGAGAATGTTCGTGAATTGCATTGATCGGGGCCGAGAAGCTTGTAGGCTACGGCAAGGAATTGGTAACGGCTTCATCGGTATCGAGGCAAGTTATTACTTACTCATTTTATAATATTTAATGAATGATTTCTGTTTCATTCGTTTATAATTCGTATAGCAACGTTTATAATCGTAATCACAGGAGATTTGGGATTATAAGTTGTATTCGAGTTTTGGGAATTAAATCATAATGTATATGATTTACATTTGTTGTTGGTATACTTGGTATCGAGGATACATTGTGGTATAGACGAAGACATGAATTATCTACCATCCATGACATTTTGGATCGTCGAATATTCAAAATAATCGTTGGTTATGGTTTAGATATCGAGATTGCTCTCGAAGTACTCGGAGCAAGTATTTTAATCATTTTTGTCATTTGTGCCGATCATGTTGTGATACATTCGTGTATCGTTGTGCATTTGTGTATTATTGTTGTCGTGCATTGTGTATCGTTGTTTTTTGCAGTTATGCATTGTTGTCATATGTCCACCAGGGTTGGTCCGACGGGATCATCTTGGGATCTATGCTAGCGTGTGCTGGATCATCGGACAGGTTCTTCCACTATGGTTGGTCTGACGGGATCATCGTGGGATCTAGGCAGTGAACGCTGGATCATCGGATTACCATGTGTTGTTGTTGTGCATATGTATATTATAGGTTTGCCATAAGTATCCATTGTTGTTATTGATGTGAGCATTTTAACGTTGTCATATGAGTATGCATTCGTAAGTCTTGTGTTAGGACCATGTCCGTATGTTGTATTGATCTGATCTTGGATTAGACTGACGTGATTCACCGTGGCATGTTCCGTATTTTCCTTATTGGTTCTTGTCCTGGGATGGACAATTGATTGTCGTGTTAAGATTTGATGATGTTTATTTCCGATGGATCGAATTGGTCAGAGTTGGTATATTTCCGTATTGCGAGTTATGATGATGTTTTGAGAATCTTGGGTATTGCTTGAGGTACCTTATGGACGTCATATTTGAGTTAATTGATCAATCGAGATTACGAGATGTGCATTGCGATAATGGTTATTCTGATGAGAATTATTACGAGTTTGGTAAAGTTATGACGGTAAGATTACATTGGTAGTATTCTTACTTAGTGTTTTTCATTGGTATGTAATTATTGACGTGATGTGATTGTTATCATTGTTGAGTATTATGGCTGACCCCATCATGGGCTTTATTTTTAGGATATTGGATATCGAGCTTGTAGGGTTCGTGAAGAGATGAGCATCCCGGAGGATATTGGCTAGGGCATGTATTTGTGTGTTGAGTTTCCTGATCAGTTGTTGTATTCCGCTGCTAGAGTATTTTTAATTGTTTGTCTTTTCATTGCTTGCGTATTTTTAAATGGCCTTTTGGTATCTGGTAACATAGGTTACTTTGGCAATCGTTTTCTAAACTATTTTGTCGGTACGTGTAAGCGATAGCTTAACGTATGTTTTTTTTAACTGTTGAATTTTGGCATTTCGAGCCGTGTGGTTTCAAATGATATTTTTACGACGGTTTTGATAAACAGATTTTATTAAGTCTTCGAATATTTTTAAAGATAGTACCGTCGTTCGCCTCTTAGGCGTTTGTAAATGTTTGTAAAGCTTTCTTTCAGCCTTGTGGGTTCCGTCTCGGGGCCCACGGCGCTGTAATATTCTTGGATGGCTCTGGGGGTGTTACAGAATATGGTATCCGAGCTTAGGTTGAGAAAACTTAGGCAGTTGGGTCGAGTTGAGTCGTGTTTTTGTCGCGTCATTCGAGTTGTCGATTGATGAATATTAGAGCCCTGGGTTTTTGTTGTACACTCGGGCTTGTGCGTTATGTGATTTACCGGTGTAGTACTGGGGTTGTTGTAAACTTTTCCAAATGGTGTTAACATGTTTCTTCAGATAGAGATGTGTTGTGTTCTCGAGTTGAACTGAGTTTGCAAAATGTGTGTTTTGAAAATATCTGTGTCGAGTATTTTCTTGTGTCGAGACATGTGCCAGTATCACGGGGAAACGTCGGCTTCACGATCTGTAAGTATTTGGATTCTTGAATTGCATTGAGATTTATTGCCGATCTAAGTTGATATGTTTTGAGATTCAGAAATATATTATGCGTTACAGTATGAGATGACAGAGTTGTGCATTTGGGAGAAATGTTGTGGATGGTTGAGTAGAGCATGTAGTCATGTTAATTCATTCTGAGATATATGAACCGTTTTTGAGCATTTGAAAATGATACTTTTCAAAATGAATGTTTTATGGATGTTTTACGGAAAATGATTTTGGGCCGAGACCCAATTGATTTTAAAATAGTTTTATAACTCAGGACTTGAGGTCCGAATAGGGTTTCTCTAATTTATAAACTTCTTGTAATGCGGAACGAGATACGGGCTAAGACAATAATGTTTCAAAAGGCTTTTATATTTTCTTAAAACTCCCGAGATTTGTAAAACACTTTACCAATCGTTTATCTATTTTATTATTGCCTTTCGAGGTTTTGGTATACCTATTCAAATGAAACTTCTCGGGAAGTCTTTTGCTGTGTTGATTTGTTTCCACGTTTTGTCATAACATAGTTGAGGTGATCCAGGACGGGTTAACGGTCGACGTTACGAGTCATATGTGGAAAAATGAATTTCTATCGGAGTCTATATATTAAGATTTTGAAACTCTATCGTGTGGTTTTCCGATGGAATATCAGTGGATTTTGGTGACGAGCCAAATTGGTATATAGGAGTATGGATGTGGTCAATCATTTGCATAATTTCATTTTATTTAATCATGTGTATTCGAAAGGAATTGTTATCAAATACTTGGCATTAGCTAGCCAATTTCATTTTTCGAAAATTGATTTCGTGGTCTTATGAAAATTTATGTTTTGAGTTTTGAAATTTTTGAAGAACTTTCGAAAATTTATCTTCTTGACGAGGCTATATGATTTCAAACTGGTTTTGAAAATGTGACTGATATACATACGCATTTAGTGCATAATGCATATCATGTTGAAGTTCTGGGTGAGACTCACAAACTAGATAACATACTAATGGTACGAGGAAAAGAGATCCGAACTCTAGTATGATAGTTTGGTTATCCAGGGATGATCGGTTGATTGATCAGATAAGAGAAATATACTGCATTTTGTAGATTCATGTACAAGATGGTTGTTTTGGGTAATGATTGGTCGTTCCCAGTCCATGTATGATTGGATATGTTCGACGGGTTGTGATTGATTGTTCGTATGCCGAGGGGTATGTTCAACAGACGGGTGTGTTCTTTGAGATCCACTGTATGTGATTGGTGTGTTGTTTTGAGAATTTTATTCGTCCGTATATCTGTCTCGGTGGTTCTGTATTGATCGTGTTGGAACTTACCGTGGGAGGGTATTTTCGATTATCGTTGATCGCTCGTTGGTGATATTGGAGTTTATCATGTCAATGGTATTCTCGAATTAATTTATCGGTTGATCATTGTTAATGATCATATGAGCGTTTGAATTTTGTGTCGATGTTTCAGGATTTGTGTCATTGCTTGGCAGTTGTTTCATAGAGGTATCGTGTACTATTCGTTTTATCGGAATTGGGACTTGACTGTATAATCAGGCAGATAAGATTTGACACGGATAGATTATTTCATCCTAACATGATATATTTTGTTGAGACTCACGGAATTGTGATTGTAAGAGTATTGAGGCTTTACGGTGGATTCACTTGCTAGTATCTCAGAAGATCGTCGACTTTGCACATTTGTAAGAATGCTAGTTTGGTTATTCGGTAATGATGATGATTGATCGTTGTCGTGATGGTTTCGGGATATTTTGGTTGAACGGTTCGTTTTTTTATGACGGATTGCAAGGTTCGAGGACGAAACTTATTTTAAGTGGTGTAGTTTCTAATGTCCGGAATTTCTACTACTGTTGTTTAATATTATTTTATCCGAGTTATATTGTACAGCATGTAATCTGTACAGTATGGATAAAATAAATTAAGGACTGAGATGTCAGTATTAGTATAATTGTCGTATTTGGTCGACAATTGCATTTGAGGATATAATGTGTTGAGTATATGTATTCAGTATGTCGTATGTTCGTATCTAGTATGTTGAGACGTTGGACAAGGATAGCTGAAATGGCCAAGTACAGAGTCCTTAACGTACGTTAAGTTTATAAGATAACGTACGCTAAAATGTTAAGTGTTACATACGCTATGCACAACGCATTACGTACGTAACGAGTGGAATCAGACAGGATCAGGCTATGGCCAACAGGTGGGTCCCGTGGTCGGCAGCTTTCGGCGAAGAACATGCATGGGCGATTCAACTCCTAGATAACGTACGCTATGAGTAGTGCATTACGTACGTTAAGTGTAGATTTACTGTAACAAGTCAACGTACGTATTACACGCTATGAAGGAAGTATTACGTACGTAAGCGAGTGAATGAAACAATTCAGTGAATTCTGGAATGATGTTACGTACGCTATGTTGGACGTGTAGCGTATGCTAGGGAGCATTATGTACGTTAATGTTGAGTGATAACATACGTAATGAACGATACAGTTTATAAAATAAGGATCGGTTCCTCATTTTTTCACAAGAGAAAATCAATACCTTCCTCCAAACTTCGTCCTTCTGAGTGTGTTAGTAAGAATAAACCTCTTCCAACTTGGTTATAAGCTTGGAAGCATGGATTTGTGGCTTGAATATGAAGATATTGATGATTCTTGAAGAGTTTGTTTGTGTCATTCATGTTCTTGAGGTATGTTGATGAACTCTACACCTTGAATTCGGGTTTTGATGTTATTATTGACGAATATTTCATATGAAGATGATTATGGTATCGTTGTTAAGATTCTTGAGGTTATGTGAATTGTATATTGGAAAGATCAATGATACATGTCTTCGATTATGTCATTTATTATAATCATGATTATGGAATCATGGTGTTCTTGATGTTCTTGATGTTCTTGGTATCTGTATCACATCAAATAGGGAAATTTGATAAGATATATATGATGGTTTTTAAGTATAATCATGGAATTGATGATTTAGACCAATGCTATGTTGATTGTAGTGGAAGAATTCGTATGTTCTTGACGAAATACGAATCATGATAACAATTTTGAATCCGGAAAGATGATAGTTAATCTTGTAACATGATTCTGAAAGGTATTGAACTAGTTGGGTAGTTCGGGTTGCCAATTATGCCGATAGTATTGTCCTACTATTAAATTTACAATTATAAACAAGGAGGAAACATGTTAATTCGTATGAATTCGGAATAGAGTGTGTTATGTAATCCTTGTTATCGAGATGAGTTGATCGTTGATATGATTATTAGATTATGGAAACGTATCGTGGTTATGAGTTCATGATTGATTGATTCGGGTTGTTCGGATTTATTTTTAATCGGCCTATTGTGGAACCGTGGGGTTTATTGATCGGTTGTATTGATTGTTAAGTATGATCATCGAGTTGCGATTTTTATTGTAGATATGAGTTCGTATTTGTTGAGTTGGATTATTTTGGTTTTGTATATGATCAAGGAATTGTTGAGCCATTGAGTTTGATTGATTGGTTATATCGGGAATTGATTATTATCGAATATGTGTTAATTGATTACTTCATTAGGTTGAGATTATTGATCGGTGATTAGAACCTTGCTTTACGGTCGTATTCGAGAATGTTCGTGAATTACATTGATCGGGGCCGAGAAGCTTGTAGGCGACGGCAAGGAATTGTTAATGGCTTCATCGGTATCGAGTCAAGTTATTACTTGCTCAGTTTATAATATTTTATTAATGGTTTCCGTTTCATTCGTTTATAATTCGTATAGGAATGTTTATAATCGTAATAACAGGAGATTTGGGATTATAAGTTGTATTAGAGTTTTGGGAATTAAATCATAATGTATATGATTTACATTTATTGTTGGTATACTTGGTATCGAGGATACATTGTGGTATAGACGAAGACGTGAATTATCTACCATCCGTGACATTTTGTATCGTCGAATATTCAGAATAATGGTTGGTGATGGTTTAGATATCGAGATTGCTCTCGAAGGACTCGGAGCAAGTATTTTAATCATTTTTGTCATTTGTGTCGATCATGTTGTGATACATTCGTGTATCGTTGTTGTCATGTATTTGTGTATTGTTGTTGTCGTGCAATGTGTATCGTTGTTTTGTGCAGTTGTGCATTGTTGTCATATGTCCACCAGGGTATTGAGGATATATTTTGTTGAGACTCACGGAATTGTGATTGTAAGAGTATTGAGGCTTTATGGTGGAGTCACTTGCTAGTATCTCAGAAGATCGTCGACTTTGCGCATTTGTAAGAATTCTAGTTTGGTTATTCGGTAATGATGATGATTGATCGTTGTCGTGATGATTTCGGGATGTTTTGGTTGAACGGTTCGTTTTTTATGACGGATTGCAAGGTTCGAGGACGAAACTTATTTTAAGTGGTGTAGTTTGTAATGTCCTGAATTTCTACTACTGTTGTTTAATATTATTTTATCCGAGTTATATTGTACAGCCTGGAATCTGTACAGTATGGATAAAATAAATTAAGGACTGAGATGTCAGTATTAGTATAATTGTCGTATTTGGCCGACAATTGCATTTGCGGATATAATGTGTTGAGTATACGTATTCAGTATGCCGTATGTTCGTATCTAGTATGTTGAGACGTTGGACAAGGATAGATGAAATGGCCAAGTACAGAGTCCTTAACGTACCTTAAGTTTATAATATAACATACGCTATGAGTAGTGCATCACGTACGTTAAGTGGAGATTTACTGTAACAAGTCAACGTACGTATTACACGCTATGAAGGAAGTATTACGTACGTAAGCGAGTGAACGAAACAATTCAGTGAATTCTGGAATGATGTTACGTACGCTATGTTGGACGTGTAGCATATGCTAGGGAGCATTACGTACGTTAATGTTGAGTGATAACATACGTAATGAACGATACAGTTTATAAAATAAGGATCGGTTCCTCATTTCTTCACAAGAGAAAATCAATACCTTCCCACAAACTTCATCCTTCTGAGTGTGTTAGTAAGAATAAACCTCTTCCAACTTGGTTATAAGCTTGGAAGCATGGATTTGAGGCTTGAATATGAAGATATTGATGATTCTTGAAGAGTTTGATTGTGTTATTCATGTTCTTGAGGTATGTTGATGAACTCTACACCTTGAATTCGGATTTTGATGTTATTATTGATGAATAATTCATATGAAGATGATTATGGTATCGTTGTTAAGATTCTTGAGGTTATGTGTGTAACACCCCCGATATATTCAGGAATATTACAGCGCCGTAAATCCTTTACATAAGAATTTACAAGGCTGAATAAATGAAACGATAATAACAGATACCAACTTATGAAATCACTTGAAATAAAATACGACAGTTCTGGTTCAATACCGAAAGTACAAATGTTCAAATGGAGAAAATTAATACATCACTGAAATCTAAACATCACAAATTACGACGTACTCGAGTACTTATTAAATAACCAACAACAGATAATAAACCCGACCGGAACATCACTCTGCACCCTCGTCGTCATGCAGTTCCTATGATTGTTTTCCCGCTCTCCTGGATCCTGAACATAAACAAATGTTCACCTCCGAAGGGGTTAGCACAACGATGCTAGTGCAAGTACCACAACATATTATTCAACATCTCACGAAGAATAATAATAACGTAAATGACAAAATACCAACGAGTCTTCTCCTACGAGAAACTCATAAATAACATACACAAGTGATAATCACAACATGATATCATAACATACACATGGTAATTCCGACGATCTAGCGTTTACTGCCTAGAACCCACGATGATCCCGTCAGACCAACCCGTGGTGGAAAAATCCGTCCGATGATCCAACGCATGCTAGCATAGATCCCCCGATGATCCCATCGGACCAACACGAGGTGGACATACAACAACGACATATATGCAAGACAATTTGTATAACATCAATACGTAAAAAAAATAAGGTACTTGCCTCGATACGAAGACAAGAATATTACTTCCACGAAAAACGAAACACTCGAAGGTCGCCCCTTCAATCAATCACGTAGCAAGCTCGAGCCTTACCAAAAGAAATAATATAGAATTTATCTCACGTCGTACGAACAATCCAATTTACGGTCGAAAGTTCATAAAACGCAATCTGCCTGAACTGCTTAGCGTACGCTAAGTATTCTACATAGCGTGCATTAAGCCTGCTCGTTAGCGCACGCAAACAAAGAAGCCTAGCGTACGCTAACTATGCACGGTCAGTACTTCACTGATCAGCCAACTGACTCGCCTGATGACCTAACGCACGTTACGTACCAAACGTAGCGTACGTTAACTCATGCCCGATAGCGCACGTTAATCTACATAGCTTAGCGTGCGTTAAACGTGTAGGACAGTACACTACTGGGCAGCAGACTTGATCTAATGGTGATGAAACTCATGAAATCTTCAGTGTTAGTACATGTCATCTCCATGCATATCATGCTCATACGGTTGTGAATGATCTTACGGATAACAACAACTTTGAGATACAAGGATACGTATAATCATCACAACACCATAATCCATCTTGATTACAATTCTCATGCGAAGTTTGGTGTTCTTAAGGTCGACGCACTAGATTTCAATATCATCATTACATCCCGATTAAACCATGGAGATAAACTAACAATTCCAGCTTATAAGAAAGGATGCAATCTAAGATGATTCTTTCTCAAGTCCTTATAACCAAAAGTGATATCACCTCCAAGTTTATGATCAATATAACAACAAAATCCTACGGATAATCATCTTCAGAATGTTCCTCTCATCATTTGACGTACTAAGATTCCAACTACGAGGTTCCGACGACAATATCATAAGCATAAACATTCCAATCTTCTAAACATGATGTTTATTGAATAATTCACCAAAGGAACTCAATATCTTGCTAGTATGATCATCTTATTCTTCATAACACGAATCTAAAGATGGAGATAGAATTAACATACCTTTAATGAAGAAATCACTGATCCAAAAAGGTAGAATCCAGTTCCGGTTGCTTGAGTGTCACTTCAAAGGGAGTTCTTCTTCAATGATCAAGTATAAGCACTCTCTAATATTTAATGATCAAGTAAGGCGGATATGTATGTGTTTCAGGAGTAGGAAAGGCTCTCTGGACTTCCAAGGAATGAAGAACAATGAAGGGAAATAGGTATAAATAGAGTGTTGTCCTTTAAATAAAGTTTCTGCACACTAGCTAATTAGCGCACGCTACATACAATCATTAGCGCACGCTAATAAGCGTTGACTCCAAATCTGTCCAGGTTCGTCCACGGGAATCTTATCCGGACCCATGTCCCGGCTGGCGCATGTGCTAGCCGCCTAGCTCAATAATTGACTGCCTAGCGCACGTAAATCCTACATTCGTAGCGTGCGCTAGCTGTAGCCGATAGCGCGCGTTAAGCTACATTCTTAGCGTGCGCTATCACGAGTTTGCATGAGAAATTTGCATGTTATACTTATGTACAAAGATACCAATGTGAGAAATATCATACTCCAATTATCGAGATCACAATTCCGAATAATACAGGGTTCAAATACAGATGAAATACACAATAATAAATACGGATATTACATACTCTCCTACTAAAAAAGAGTTTCGTCCCGAAACTCAAGACGAAAATAACTCTGGATATCTGGACTTCATGCTATCTTCCGTTTCCCAAGTGGCTTCTTCCACTCCGTGGCGTGACCACTGAACTTTGACCAAAGCGATTGGTTTGTTCCTCAACTGTTTAACTCGACTCTCGAGTATCCTGACCGGTCTTTCTTCAAACGTCCTATCCTGAGCGACTTCAATCTCACCGAAATCAATGACATGACTAGAATCCGGTATATATCTCCGTAACTGGGATACGTGGAACACGTTATGAACACGGCTGAACAACGGCGGCAATTCCAATCTGTATGCCAACTCTCCAACTCTCTCAAGGATCTCGAATGGTATGATATATCTCGGACTCAGCTTTCCCTTCCTTCCAAAACAAAAGATTCCCCGAGTAGGAGAAACCTTTAAAAGTATGTGGTCTCCAGTACTGAACTCCAATGGGCGACGGCGTATATCTGTGTAAGATTTCTGGCGACTCTGGGCGGTCAACAACCTTTCACGAATCAAGGCAATCTTCTCTGGTGTCTGTACGATCAACTCTGGTTCTGTCCCGATCAAGTCTGATGAATCGTCCCAACATAGGGGTGATCTGCATCTCCTCCTGTATAATGCCTCAAATGGTGCCATCTTAATAGAAGCATGCCAACTATTGTTGTAGGTAAATTTAATCGACGGCAGATGAACTTCCCAATCGTTTGACCAATCTAAGGCATAGGCCCTTAGCATGTCTTCCACCGTTTGAATGGTCCTCTCGGATTGTCCATCAGTCTGCGGGTGATAAGTTGTGCTGAAGTTCAATTCGGTCCCCAAGGCCTTATGAACTCCTTTCCACAAGTGAGACACAAAACAGCCGTCTCGATCAGAAATAATGGTCTTCGGCGTACCATGGAGTCGAACTATCTCTGAAATAAATACTCGTGCCAACCTCTCTGGTCCCCACGTGTCCTTAATGCTTAGAAAATGAGCTGATTTGGTTAAACGGTCAACTATTACCCAAATCATGTTCATTCCCATCTTGGTTATCGGCATACTAGTGATAAAGTCCATCGATATGTCCTCCCACTTCCATTCAGGAATTGGGAGCGGCTTCAACATCCCAGCAGGTCGTTGATGCTCGATCTTAACCTCCTGACAAGTCAAGCATTTCGAAACATAGTCCACTACATCTTTCTTCATGTTGCCCCACCAGAAATTCTGCTTCAAGTCCTTATACATCTTACTGGTGCATGGATGGATAGAATAGGGAGAGCTGTGAGATTTCTTCATAATCGTCTATTTCAGAATATCGGAATCAGGAACGCAGAGTCGGTTCTGAAATCTCAAAACTCCATCATCATGAATTACGAATCCGGGGGCCTTCCCCTTGATCACTGCATCACGTAACCGAATCATGAGAGGATCATCTGTCTGCATAGATTTGATTTCTTAGATTAATGATGAAGTTATTTCCATCACGCACAGTTGTCCTTGGACTCTTTGTAACCATAATTCAATTCCTTCTCGAATCATCTCTCATTGAATGCTGAGCTGGGAGGTCAGAGTCTCCAGCATTTGGATAGAAACAGGCTTGCGGCTGAGTGCATCGGCCACTACATTCGCTTTACCTGGATGATACAAAATTTCCAAGTCATAGTCCTTAATCAGCTCTAACCATCTTCATTGCCGCATGTTCAACTCTTTCTGACTGAAGATGTATTTGAGACTCTTGTGATCCATAAAGATCTGACAGTGAGTCTCGTACAGATAATTTCTCCAGATTTTCAAAGCAAAAACTACTGCTGCTAGCTCCAAATCATGCGTTGGGTAATTCACTTCATAAGATTTCAGCTGGCATAACGCATAAGCGATCACCTTATCATTCTGCATCAATACGCATCCGAGTCCTTGGTTTGAAGCATCACTGTAAACTATAAATCCTCCAGTTCCCTGTAGAAGTGTTAAAATTGGTGCTGTCGTCAATCTTTTCTTCAATTCATAAAAACTTTTCTGACACATTTCATTCCACTCAAAGTTTTGAGTTTTCTGCAGGAGTCGAGTCAGTGGACGGGAAATTTTAGAAAACCCTTCCACGAATCGATGATAATATCCAGCAAGTCCTAAGAAACTCCGGACTTCTTTCACATTCTTTGGAGGCTTCCAATCCATAACTACTTCGATCTTCTGAGGATCTACTCGGACCCCTTCAGCTGATACTACATGGCCGAGTAACATTACTTCCTTTAGCCAGAATTCACACTTAGAAAGTTTTGCGTACAGTTGCTCGCTTCTCAAAAGTTCTAATACAATCCGCAAATGCTGTGCATGCTCTTCCGGACTCTTAGAATACACCATAATGTCATCAATGAACACGACCACAAATTTATCCAAATATTCGATGAACACTCGGTTCATCAATTGCATGAATACAGCAGGTGCATTAGTGAGACCAAATGGCATCACTACAAACTCATAGTGTCCGTAGCGAGTTCTGAACGCTGATTTCGGAACATCAGATTCCTTAATCCTCAGCTGATGATATCCTGATCTCAGATAGATTTTAGAAAATACTGTTGCTCCTTGCAACTGATCAAACAAATCATCAATCCGTGGCAACGGATACTTGTTCTTAATCATCATTTTGTTCAGCTCTCGATAGTCAATACATAGTCGAAGCGATCCATCCTTCTTCCGTACAAAAAGAATTGGCGCTCCCCAAGGCGAAACACTTGGCTGGATATAGCCTTTGTCCAGTAACTCCTCCAGCTGCTTTTTCAGTTCATACATCTCAGTAGGTGCCATACGATACGGCGCCTTAGAAATTGATGTAGCTCCGAGTTCCGGCTCAATGGTGAATTCTACATCCCGTCGTGGAGGTAGTCCAGGTAACTCGTCAGGAAATACATCTGGAAATTCGTTCACAACAGGAATGGATGAAAGTTCCACAATTTCGTCTTCTTTCTTCATTGCATAGCACCAGTATTCGGTACAGCCCTGTTTCAACAATTTGTCAGCTTTCATCGCCTTGATCAACTTTCCTGAGCTTCCTGGTTTCCATCATTCAAACAGTATTTCGGAACCATCGTCAGCAATCAGCGAGATATTACTCCTTCGGTAGTTTACAATAGCTCCATATCGATTAAGCCAATCGTCTCCGATTATCAGGTTATTTCCGTGCATTTCTATTACAATCAGATTTGAGAGCCACTCTCTGCCTCCAAACAATACAGGGAAATCTCTAGTTTCTAAGCTTCCAACAATTCTCTCTCCACTCGGTAAACCAACAACATAAGGTTCACAATTATGAAAACCATAAACATTTGAATGATTTACATAAGATAAGGATATAAATGAATACGTAGCTCCCGTATCGAATAAAACGCTAACTGGCTGGGAAAGGATCTGAACAGTACCTGATGCGACAGCAGCATCTTGATCGTCTGTTCTCCTCATTTCGTACAGATGTGGGGGAACAGATCCGGCACTCGATGTACCCTTTCGATCCCACTGTTCTCTGCCTCGTCCGCGGCCAAAATTCTGAGGCATCTGTACACTTTTCTGCGTCTGTTGGATACTAGCTTCCTTCTGGACTGGCTGTGGTGCACGGGCTCTAAAAGACTTTGCAGCCTCTTCACAGAACACACCACGATGTCCCTCTCGACCACAATCAAAACAAGTCACGGCAGGTAGGGGGCAATTCCGTCGATAGTGTCCTGTCTGGGCACAGTTAAAGCATTTCCTGGTGACATCTGTCATGGTTGATGCTGCTCCAAAGTTCTTTCCGCTCCTATATGGGTGCGGAGGTTTCTTGAAAGAATTAAAAGATGACTGGATCTTGCGGGGCCCGCTGTTCTTATGCTCTGTAAAAGTACCAGAGACTTTCTGCTTCTTGGATTCCGTAAACTTCTCCATTGCTGCTTCCTTGATTTCGTACGCCAATGCTTTATCCTGGTATTGGCGGAGAGTGGTACATTCAAAACCGGACATGTACCTCTGGATTTCTAGTTTCATTCTCATATCAAAATGAATCATCATTTCAGCATCTGTTCTGAATAGATGTCGAACAAATGCCAGTTGTTGGTTAAACGTCTTAATTGCCTGAGATACTGTCACATCTGAAGTCTGAGCGGAGAAAAACTCCCGAACCTTGGCTTCCCTCACAGGACGAGGGCAGTACTGAGCTTCCATCATCAATTTAAACTCTGTCCAATCATCATCATGGTCTACAGGCCGAATGGGTTCCCACCATTCAGACGCTTCCCCTATCAGAAAGTATTGAGCGATGGAGGCTCTCCGGTCGTCTGGGCAGTTAATCCCGGCAAAAATTTTCTCCAATTCATTCAACCAATGGTCCCAGGTAGAAGTCTCAGAAATACCGTCGAATTTAGGTGCTTGCATCTTCACCACCTCTTGCAGCCATCGGTCACCTCGATTTCCCATATCTGGGATCCCTTGCTGCCTATCTCCCTGCTGTAATCCCACCGCCACCTGCATTCGGTCCACGACCTGCGCGAACTGAGTCATCGGGTTCACCACTTGATGAAGGATTTCTGGTACAGCAGGTTCCGGTTCGTTATTGATAGATCTTTACGGTTCGCCTGAGCTGTGGCTGGCCTGATTAGAAGGCGAAGCTTCTCTTTCTGCATTCCTTCGTCCGCGTCCGCGACCGCGACCACGTCCACGTCCGCCTCTCAACATACTGTAAGCATAAATACTCAATATACAGAAAACAATATCGTTCAAATGCTCAAGTACAAAGAAATATAACATGTAAAGGACGAGATAGAGTTTAGGAACTTACAACCACCACCCGCACGAATACGTAGGCAGTACAGTGATGTTATTCGGGGCCGGTTACCTCAAAAGACATATATGACCCCTATTTTAACCCAATGGCCAAGATATCCATAATCTTAGCTCCGATACCATATTCTGTAACACCCCCGATATATTCACGAATATTACAGCGCCGTAAATCCTTTACATAAGAATTTACAAGGCTGAATAAATGAAACGACAATAACAGATACCAACTTATGAAATCACTTGAAATAAAATACGACAGTTCTGGTTCAATGCTGAAAGTAGAAATGTTCAAATGGAGAAAATTAATACATCACTGAAATCTAAACATCACAAATTACGTCGTACTCGAGTACTTATTAAATAACCAACAACAGATAATAAACCCAACCGGAACATCACTCTGCACCCTCGTCGTCATGCAGTTCCAGTGGTTGTTTCCCCGCTCTCCTGGATCCTGAACATAAACAAATGTTCACCCCCGAAGGGTTTATCACAATGATGCTAGTACAAGTACCACAACATATTATTCAACATCTCACGAAGAATAAAAATAACGTAAATGACAAAATACCAACCAGTCTTCTCCTACGAGAAACTCATAAATAACATACACAAGTGATAATCACAACGTGATATCATAACATACACATGGTAATTCCGACGATCCAGCGTTCACTGCCTAGAACCCACGATGATCCCGTCAGACCAACCCCTGGTGGAAAAACACGTTCGATGATCCAGCGCACGCTAGCATAGATCCCCCGATGATCCCGTCGGACCAACACGAGGTGGACATACAACAACGACATATATGCACGACAATATGTATAACATCAATACGTAAAACAAATAAGGTACTTGCCTCTATTCGAAGACAAGAATATTACTTCCACGAAAAACGAAACACTCGAAGGTTGCCCCTTCAATCAATCACGTAGCAAGCTCAAACCTTAACAAAAGAAATAATATAGAATTTATCTCACGTCGTACGAACAATCGAATTTACGGTCGAAAGTTCATAAAACGCAATCTGCCTGAACTGTTTCGCGTACGCTAAGTATTCTACGTAGCGTGCGTTAAGCCTGCTTGTTAGCGCACGCAAACAACGAAGCCTAGCGTACGCTAACTATGCACGGTCGATTTCACCGATCGGCCGATCGACTACTTTGATGACCTAACGCACGTTACGTACCAAACGTAGCGTACGTTAACTCATGCCCGATAGCGCACGTTAATCTACATAGCTTAGCATGCGTTAAACGTGTAGGACAGTACACTACTGGGCAGCACACTTGATCTAATGGTGATGAAACTCATGAAATCTTCAGTGTTAGTACATGTTATCTCCATGCATATCATGCTCATACGGTTTGTGAATGATCTTATGGATAACAACAACTTTGAGATACAAGGATACGTATAATCATCACAACACCATAATCCATCTTGATTACAATTCTCATGCGAAGTTTGGTGTTCTTAAGGTCGACACACTAGATTTCAATATCATCATTACATCCCGATTAAACCATGGAGATAAACTAACAATTCTAGCTTATAAGAAAGGATGCGATCTAAGATGATTCTTTCTTAAGTCCTTATAACCAAAAGTGATATCATCTCCAAGTTTATGATCAATATAACAACATAAATCCTACGGATAATCATCTTCAGAATGTTCCTCTCATCATTTTACGTACTAAGATTCCAACTATGAGGTTCCGACGACAATATCATAAGCATAAACATTCCAATCTTCTAAACATGATGTTTATTGAATAATTCACCAAAGGAACTCAATATCTTGCTAGTATGATCATCTTATTCTTCATCATAACACGAATCTAAATTTGGAGATAGAATTAACATACCTTTAATGAAGAAATCACTGATCCAAAAAGGTAGAATCCAGTTCCGGTTGCTTGAGTGTCACTTCAAAGTGAGTTCTTCTTCAATGATCAAGTATAAGCACTCTCTAATATTTAATGATCAAGTAAGGCGGATTTGTATGTGTTTCAGGAGTAGGAAAGGCTCTCTGGACTTCTAAGGAATGAAGAACAATGAAGGGAAATAGGTAGAAATGAAGTGTTGTCCTTTAAATAAAGTTTCTGCACACTAGCTAATTAGCGCACGCTACATACAATCATTAGCGCACGCTAATAAGCGTTGACTCCAAATGTGTACAGGTTCGTCCACGAGAATCTTATCCGAACCCATGTCCCAGATGGCGCATGTTCTAGCCGCCTAGCTCAATAATTGACTGCCTAGCGCACGCAAATCCTACATTCGTAGCGTGCACTAGCTGTAGCCGATAGCGCGCGTTAAGCTACATTCTTAGCGTGCGCTATCACGAGTTTGCATGAGAAATTTGCATGTTGTTATACTTATATACAAAGATACCAATGTGAGAAATATCATACTCCAATTATCGAGATCACAATTCCGAATAATACAGGGTTCAAATACAGATGAAATACACAATAATAAATCCGGATATTACAATGTGAATTGTGTATTGGAAAGATACAATGATATATGTATTCGATTATGTCGTTTGTTATAATCATGATTATGGAATCATGGTGTTCTTGATGTTCTTGGTGTTCTTGGTATATGTATCACATCAAAGAGGGAAATTTGATAAGATATATATGATGGTTTTTAAGTATAATCATGGAATTGGTGATTTAGACCAATGCTATGTTGATTGTAGTGGTAGAATTCGTATGTTCTTGACGATATATGAATCATGATAACAATTTTGAATCCGGAAAGATGATAATTAATCTTATAACAAGATTCTCAAAGGTATTGAACTAGTTGGGTAGTTCGGGTTGCCAATTATGCCGATAGTATTGTCTTACTATTAAATTTACAGTTACAAACAAGGAGGAAACGTGTTAATTCGTATGAATTCGGAATTAATAGTGTGTTATGTAATCCTTGTTATCGAGATGAATTGATCGTTGATATGATTATTGGATTATGGAAACGTATCGTGGTTATGAGTTCATGATTGATTGATTCGGGTTGTTCGGATTTATGTTTAATCGGAATATTGTGGAACCGTTGGGTTTATTGATCTGTTGTATTGATTGTTAAGTATGATCATCGAGTGGCGATTTGTAATGTAGATATGAGTTCGTATTTGTTGAGTTGGATTATTTTGGTTTTGTATATGATCAAGGAATTGTTGAGCCATTGAGTTTGATTGATTGGTTATATCAGGAATTGATTATTATTGAATATGTGTTAATTGATTACTTCATTAGGTTGATATTATTGATCGGTGATTAGAACCTTGCTTTATGGTCGTGTTCGAGAATGTTCGTGAATTGCATTGATCGGGGCCGAGAAGCTTGTAGGCGACGGCAAGGAATTGTTAACGGCTTCATCAGTATCGAGGCAAGTTATTACTTGCTCAGTTTATAATATTTAATGAATGATTTCCGTTTCATTCGTTTATAATTCGTATAGGAATGTTTATAATCATAATCACAGGAGATTTGGGATTATAAGTAGTATTAGAGTTTTGGGAATTAAATCATAATGTATATGATTTACATTTATTGTTGGTATACTTGGTATCGAGGATATATTGTGGTATAGACGAAGACGTGAATTATCTACCGTCCGTGACATTTTAGATCGTCGAATATTCATAATAATGGTTGGTGATGGTTTAGATAACGAGATTGCTCTCGAAGGACTCGGAGCAAGTATTTTAATCATTTTTGTCATTTGTGTCGATCATGTTGTGATACATTTGTGTATCGTTGTTGTCATGTATTTGTGTATTGTTGTTGTCGTGCAATATGTATCGTTGTTTTGTGCAGTTGTGCATTGTTGTCATATGTCCACCAGGGTTGTCCGACGGGATCATCTTGGGATCTATGCTAGCTTGCGCTGGATCATCGGACAGGTTTTTCCACCATGGTTGGTCTGACGGGATCATCGTGGGATCTAGGCAGCGAACGCTGGATCATCGGATTACCATGTGTTGTTGTGCATATGTATATTATGGGTTTGCCATAAGTATACATTGTTGTTATTGATGTGAGCATGTTGACGTTGTCATATGAGTATGCATTTGTAGGTCTTGTGTTAGGACCATGTCCATATGTTGTATTGATCTGATCTTGGATTAGACTGGCGTGATTCGCCGTGGCATTGCGTATCCTGAGGTATGTTCCGTATTTTCCTTATTGGTTCTTGTAATGGGATGGACAATCGATTGTCGTGTTGAGATTTCATGATGTTTATTTCCGATGGATCGAATTGGTCAGAGTTGGTATATTTCCGTATTGCGTGTTATGATGATGTTTTGAGAATCTTGGGTATTGCTTGAGGTACCGTATGGACGTTATATTTGAGTTAATTGATTAATCGAGATTACGAGATGTGCATTGCGATAATGGTTATTCTGATGAGAATTATTATGAGTTTGGTAAAGTTATGACGGTAAGATTACATTGGTAGTATTCTTACTTAGTGTTTTTCATTGGTATGTAATTATTGACGTGATGGGATTTTTATCATTGTTGAGTATTATGGATGACCCCGTCGTGGGCTTTATTTTTAGGATATTGTATATCGAGCTTGTAGGGGTCGTGAAGAGATGAGCTTCTCGGAGGATACTGGCTAGGGCATGTATTTGTGTGTTGAGTTTCCTGATCAGTTGTAGTATTCCGCTGCTAGAGTATTTTTAATTGTTTGTCTTTTCACTTCATGCGTATTTTTAAATGGCCTTTTGGTATCTGGTAACTTAGGTTACTTTGGCAATTGTTTTCTAAACTATTTTGTCGGTACGTGTAAGCAATAGCTTAACGTATGTTTTTTTTAACTGTTGAATTTTGGCATTTCGGGCCGTGTGGTTTCAAATGAAATTTTTACGACGGTTTTGATAAACAGATTTTATTAAGTCTTCGAATGTTTTTAAAGATAGTACCATCGTTCGCCTCTTAGGCGTTTGTAAATGTTTGTAAAGCTTAGCCTTGTGGTTCCGTCTCGGGGCCCACGGCGCTGTAATATTCCTGGATGGCTCTAGGGGTGTTACACTCATAAGATGTTTTACTTACTATATTGTGTAGATTCAATTTTTTTTAAAAAGAAGGTTCCTCTTTTGAATGTCATTTGATCATTTGATCTAATCAATATATTTTCTTTCAAAGTGTATGAAGACCATAAATATTATCATTTATTGGCCAAATAAATAAAGAATGTAAAATAATGAAAATAACACACAATAATTAGTAAGTCGTAACAGATTTTTATACAAACTTAAATAACATGACAAACTTTGTTTATAATCCAAACTAGGAGAACTTAGCTCATGGATGCTTTATTCAACATATTACAAGAATTAGTAACCATGATTAGTTGAAAAACAGAAAGAATTGATACTAACTTACTTTAGATGAAGAAGAAAAAAGCAATAAATTCCCTCCACAACATAAACTTTATCTCTCTTACATAAACTATCAAGAACACAAGTGTGTTCTTCACACAAAATGAACAATTACAATTTATTACACTTACAAAATGAAAGATATAAGATGGGAGATGATTATAGAATGGATCAAGGGGTCTATTTATACACCCAAGGTCATCTAATAGCTCCAAAATTTCAGCATTATCACATCAAATCGGACCAAGACAATCCACCCACACCATATAGGTCCAAAAGTATGAAATATATGATAAAATCACATAATCTGTCAAAAGTTACGACTATAACACTAGGGAGTTACTGCCGTAACACACAAATCATACATCCGTGACATTGATATTTACGACCGTAACTATGCTACGACTTTTTTGTTTGCTGAGTGTTGTACGGTCGTAAATATAGTTGTATGGCCGTAAGGAGTTATCAGACTCTTGCGTTTTAACCCTAAACCTTCTTCGGATAATAACTTTTGATATGTACCTCAGATTTTGAATCCGGAAAGACTATCGAACTCATCTCGTAAATCTCTACAACATGCGTACACAAAAACTCAATAAATAGAATCTTTAAGAAAATGTTATTTCTTGAGTAAATCAATAATGCAATCTGATTATGGCTATTTACATCTTCATCCCACAAAAATAAAATTATTTTAAACTAATTAATTAGAAGTAAAAATAAGTAGACTAGATCATAATTACGGAGTGTATAAAACTAACACTTATCCCACCTCCAACCTTGAACTCTTGCTAGTCCCGAGCAAGATCCTTTATTTTTCACACACAACACAAAAAAAAGAGTATAAGACACACAATTTAATAAAAATAATTATATATATATTGAGAGAGAAAGAGATCAAAATGCCATTATTACACAACAACTAGTTTTATACAGTATATATATAAATGAATCAAGATTCAAAATAAATCTAGTTTTGATTTTGAAGTTAAAACTCGATTTTATTTGTAATTTCCAAAATGCAAGGTTTCCTCCCAAAAGGTTGACTATTTTCTTTCCCACTTGTGACAAACATGATTCCCCTAAATGGTTGTACTCGATCACTCATTTATTTTCCGACTCAATTTTAAGGAGAATATCATCGACGTCATCAAATGTTGTGATAGCTCACAAAAATTGAGTGTATTAAAATTCAGCCACCAAATAATTCAAATTTACTCATAATCTACATCTCTTTTATTTAAGCACTACAAAATAATACAATGTCCCAAATAATTCAGCTTTCTAATTACTCCATGTAGCAAGTGTTTAGTCGACGACTCCTAAACTCTTCACTCAGGGAATCAGGTTAAAAATTCTTAAAGATTTAATAACTCGAACTAAAAAGAAAGAAAATGGTGACCCGATATCAGATGTTTTCTTTTAGGGAATAGAATTTTCGCAAAAAAATCATTTATTAGTTAAGCATGAAAAATCACCTTTCATCAACCGACTGATTCTACTTCCTTTCTCAAGGTAATGAATGACTCGATTTAAGTGATAATTAGAAGGCTTGGAAAGAAAGGCTAAGGCTCTAAAATTTTGAAATATACATTTTTTTTAACCGTTAAAACGATTTAGAAACTTGTACATAGCTAACTTATTGGTGTTATGGCAAGATTTAGATATCACACAAAAAAGATAAACAATATATATGTATATATGATATTTGGTTGGATTGGAGTGTGTCTGTGTGTATATATATATATACACACACACACTCCAATCCAACCAAATATCACGCCACACAAGAATAACAAAAATTAATTTAAACAAACAAGCTTCACTATGAAAACCAATCACACCAAGATCAAAATATTTAATCAAATTCAAACAAACCACACAATTCAAAACCAAATATCCAACCACATAACCAAAGCAAAATAAAAGAATGTTCAAAACACACACCAACCCCAAACTTATAGAAACAACTGTCCTTAGTTTTTAAAAATGAAAAGCAATGGAGAAAAGTAGAACACTCACTAAAATTTAGCCTTGTGACCCTCCGGGTGCTCGTCAGTGATGTTTATATAGCGAAAAAGCTTCTCAAAGTACTTCTCCGCTCTTATCTGATGCTCAATTATTTTATTTTGGCTCTTCACTCTCTCTGCCTAGTACGTCTCTAATCCCCGAACCCTCTCAAGCAAATCTCTCTCAAAAGGCGTGTTGGTATCCCTAACATCATCATCAGCATCCCAATCCTTCTCATTACTAGCATTCCCATCTGGATTCACACGTGCCCGCTTGCTTCTCAACTGCGTTGTATGAATAATAGTGCTTCTGATGTTGAGACGGTCCCCGTGTGTCAATATATTGCCTCCTGCCGGAATTTTAACTTTTTCACTTCTGCAAATATCGGTAATAAGGCAGGGATATGGCATTTTCTGTCTTGTAGGTACCGTGCCGGCATATTGGCAAGTGGTATTATAAATGTGAGTTCCCAAATCCATTTTCTCTCCTCGGTGGATAGCGTAGATGCCTCTCAAATGGCCGATAGAAACCATAGTCAGAGTCGATGTCGGGTAAATTCTCCCGACAGCCCACATCCATAAGAACTATGCATCATCTATGAGGTCCAATTGATTGTACTGGGTTTTGATTATCCCTTACTATCATGCAACTCACTCACAAGTGCCCACCGTATCACCCTTTCACCGGTCGCATCCTCATTGGGCAAGATGGAAATGGCAACCGTGCTAGTTATATCTACCCCCAAATAATTATTGATCACTTCCGATGAAAATTTTTGAACTTTCCCGTTCACCATTGTTTGATTATACATGGGCGACCCCCCTGCCTAAATTATTTGTTGAATGTTTTATAGAAGTTGAGGGTTAGGGTAGGGCTGCTGTTTAGAAGGCCAGACACGAACTTCTCCCACCCGTTGTCGATGAATTTCTAGATGAATGGTGTGGTGATAGTGCCACGGTCCGGTTATCCAATGAAATCTTCCAATCTAAATAGCCGCTCCTTGATGCAACCAGTGTTTTGTGCTTTTTGAAGTGGTGTCAGTTCTTCAGATGAAGAACCGACCTTTTATTTTTCTTTTGTAGATTTCTTTGGTGCCGTCCCCGAAATTATCAAAACACAAATACCATTGATGTGTTTAGCAAATCGCTTTCATTCACATTACTATAATCATCAAGTAAAACAATAAAAAAAATACAAATACCATTGATGTGTTTATCAAATCTCTTTTGTTCTAAGATTTTTATTGTCGCATTTTGTCGGACACCTTGAGTTCATTGTTATTTAACAAGTTTTTTAAAAATATCTAACTCAAATCCTCCAACTCATCACAAAATCTTGAAATAACAATCCATAAATACTCTAATATCAACAAAACTGATAATTAAAAATGTCTAAATAAAAAAAAACTGACTACAAAATCAAAATCTAAAATAATTTAAAACTAAGAAACTAAAACAAAAACAAAACGAAATTGAGACAAGAGTTACATGAAAAACTGACGATCTAGCATTTAGATTGAAAGAATAAGGTATTGTATTGATGAATTCAAGTATATTTGAGATAGGGTTCGAAAAGAGGAGAAAATCGCCTATTTTGGGTCACTCTCGTCGGTTGCCGAGTGAAATATGAAGTGCATCCCCATTTTTTTTTATAGAAGGAGAATGTTATGGCCGTAAAACATTTATGTTACGGTCGTAAGAAGGCTACAACAAAGATACAGTTAATATGTTGCGGACGTAACTACCATTCGTCGAATTCGACCAAAGACCCAGAAACATACTACCGTAAGGAAAGATGTTACAGCCACAACATGACTTTGTAAATCTGGTGTGTGGTACTCATTGGAATACGTCCATATAAATGATGAGTTGTACGGCCGTAACGTTGAGTTATACATCCGTAATGCAATTACTTTTTTTAGTAATGAGAATAATGTTAGAAAAACTTCCTGGATTTGTGAATGAGATGATCTTTGCTCCGACTGTTGACCTTTTCTGCGTTACCCCCAAATTTATTTTTCGAAAATAAAAAAAATTGGATTTCCTCCCAACAAGTGCTTTGTTTAATGTCCTTAGCTTGACTTCTTGTCTGATCAATTTGGCATTTCGAGTGCTATAATTGACTTTACGGTCGAGAATTCTCCTCTCAAATATGGCTTTAACCATTGGCCATTTATTTTGAAACTTCCGTTCACTATATAGTAAATATCCACGGTTCTGTGAGAAAACACATTTTTGATTATGTATGAACTTGTCCACCGTGATCGTTGTAATACCCGTAATTTCGATTTCCGGTAATTTCTTTTTTTCGGCGAAAGTCCATTTTGATGACTCGCTCATGACCATTTCGTCATTTCAAGAATGATCAATTCTGCATTTTTTGTCATCCGAGTTCGTTTCGGTGTCGTTTTGTTGAGATCCGTGCTTTTAGGCGACTTTTCCGCACTTGAGTTGGATTCTTGCGAATCTCGTTCGAAACTGCTGTTTCGAGTTTCCCGTAAGTCCGTTTAACTTTGTTAGACGTGTTGTTTACTTTGGTTTGGTTATTTGATCACGTATCATGATTTTCGGGCATTTTGGTCCATTTTTGTAATTTCCCAAAGTTTGGGGTAATCACTTCCATTGTCGAATTTTGAGCCTTTGGGTGGTCAGAATCATGTGTTCTCTTAGTACCCGGATTCGTCTTTGCGAGTACATCGTAACCGTACCTTCGATTTATATTCAGGTTCGGGTTTCGGGTCGTCCGGGCCATCGGAGTGACCACGACCGAGTCACGGCCGGAGCAAGGCCTGGCCTGGCCGAGTTACGACCGTAAGGTGCCGGTTATGGCCGTACGTGCTCGGCAGACCTGGCTGGACGAAGGCCGGTTACGGCCGTAAGGCATGATCCGTTACGGCCGTAAGTGGTCGGCAGGTGCTGGGCTGGTTTTTGACGAATGCCGGTTACGGCCGTAAGGACCTGCCGGGTACGGCCGTAAGTGCCGAGTTACGGCTGTAAGGCCCTGTCGGTTACGGCCATAAGCAATCGGCAGGCACTGGGCGGGTTTGGACGAATGCCGGTTACTGCCGTAACCCTACCGGCTGTATATAGCCTGGGCTCGGCCAGACTTCATTTTTACTCATTTTTCTCCTTTTTTTCGGCGGCTGGCGATGGGAGGCTCGGGAAATCGAGTTCTTGGCCGATTCTAATCAATTTCAAGACGTTTTGGAAGATTCTTGTTGATTATATCATCATCCAATCCGTGTTCTTCGTCCGAATCAAGGTATTTTGGCTTGAACCCTTGTTTTTGAAGATTTTGGGGATTTTCCTTTTGATTTCGATTCTAATCCGTTTTTGTTCAATTAATTATTGTATAAATGTTGTTTTGAACATGTTCTACGGATTGGATACTCGTATCTTTGATTCGTTCGACCCGAGGAGTGATTTCTTTGTTCTTGGAGGGTCTCGAACATTTAATGTTCGATTAAATGTTCGAATGAGTTCCTTTTGATAGTTTGTTGGGATTCCCATTGTTTTCGGCCTTGATTCTCGTCGTAATCATGTTTTATTGTTCCTTACGGAGGATTATAGGTGCTCGATGATTCCGATGTTGAATTCCGTTGGTGATTGATGATTCGTGTGGTGTTTTCCCGTAGTAATTTCGGTGTTATCGCGTTCTTGATAGTGTTCGGGAGTTCGGGGCCGTTCGATCGTATTTCATCCGTTGTCTTGTTGCGACCGTGGTTTCGAGGCAAGTACCTTGTCCATACATTTCTTGTTTTGTGAATATGATGATTGGTGATCATCTTGGTATGTTTGTTTGTTTGTTTGCTTGAAATGAGTTTTCAAAAGATTCGGTTAGCCTCGTTAAGGGCTCACTTTCAAACGCGTGTGTTTTGTGAATATTGTGCCCTGTGAGTGATTAAGTGAACCCTATGAATTCGCTTGTTGTTGTTGTTGATTGTTATACTTTGATAATATATATACACATATTATCTCTATTCGGTGCGTTATGGTTTGACGTGATGTTTTGCTAAGTGTTTGATGCCTCTGGGTGAATTGTTTGGATATCTTTGGTGTGATATGTTATTTGCGCATGATTGCTTCGCTCACCTCGGGGGGTCCGACGGGATCACGGAGGGAATTCCAATGGCTTCACCCTGGATTCACGAGTGGTGAATGTATTTTACTCACCTCGGGGGGTCCGACGGGATCACGGAGGGCATTCCAATGGCTTCATCCTGGATTCACAAGTAAAAACTTCATGAGTTGTTGTGTGTGTTGTGTGAATGTATTTTACTCACCTCGGGGGGTCTGACGGGATCACAGAGGGAATTCCAATGGCTTCACCCTGGATTCACGAGTAAAAACTTCACGAGTTGTTGTGTGTGTTGTGTGAATGTATTTTACTCACCTCGGGGGGTCCGACGGGATCACGGAGGGAATTCCAATGGCTTCACCCTGGATTCATGTGTAAAAACTTCACGAGTTGTTGTGTGTGTTGTGTAAATGTATTTTACTCACCTCGGGAGGGTTCGACGGGGCCACGGAGGGAATTCCAATGGCTTCACCCTGGATTCACGAGTAAAAACTTCATGAGTGCGTGTGTTTGTTTTGTGAATGTGTTTGCTCACCTCAGGAGGGTTCGACGGGGCCACGGAGGGAATTCCAATGGCTTCACCCTGGATTCACGAGTGAAACTTCACGGGTGCATGTGTATTTTATGTCCGTCGAGGACGCGTGACGGGGGTTTTAACCTTGTGTATTGTTGTTGGTTTCATTTGTGAAAACAAAACCTTTGGGCTGTGACCCTGTTGTTTTTTTGGGAAGATAAGGATTCGGTAATCCTAAATTGTTTTCTATTAAAACTCTTGATGTCATTATAAACCGTTTTATAAATTGTTTCCCTTTATTTGTGATCTTTCAGTTTTGGAATGTTTTACCCAAACTCATGCCTCGGGAAGTACTTTTCGTTTCGTTTGGATCTTTGTTGATTCCTGGTTATTGTTATTCATGGAATGTGAATTGTATGGCTCGTATTTGAACTTTGTTCTTGCACTAGCAAAACAGTGGAGTTTTGCTAACCCTCGAGTATTCGGGGGTGGATGTCTGTTTTTGCATTCAGGTTTGGGAGCATAACACGGAGTCGGCACGAAGGATGATGAAAGATGAACGATACTAATCACACGAGGATTCATATGATGTCATTGGTTTAGTTATAGTTTATTTTCCGCTGCAGTATTCTTTCCCGTTGTACGGGAGTGTGTTGTATTCGACCCCTGCGTGGGCATGCAATGAGTTTGAGTTGTATGTATTTATTGAAAGACCAAGTCAGTCTACTGAGTCATTTTGGCCTTAAAGGCATTGTTGAGATGTTCTATGTTGTTACCATCCTGGTAGATCCTTGAGGAAAAGTTCTACGGCATGTAATATCCCTGAGCGGATTGGGGGTGTTACATAAATGGTATCAGAGCTTTAGGTTATGGAAACTTAGGCTGTCGGGTCAGTTGTGTTTGTTGAGTTTTGTCTCGTCGGATTTTGTCTGACTGATTCGTGTCGCGACGCGTCGTCTGAGTTGGTTGGTCGTGATTAGTATCGTGGGGCGATCATCATCTTCGTGCGACCTGTGGATGTAAGTCTCCCTTTCTTCTATTGTGCCTCGTGTTTCATTTATATGAGGAGTATTGTCATTATTTACGTCCTTTTGACTGTGATGTTTGACTGTTGTTTCCGGTAAAAGACAGGTGTTGTCTTGATTTTGAGCAAGTTGATGCGTGTATTATGATTGTATGTAAGTGAATATTGTTACATGTGAGTTTTTATGCATTCTAGCCTAATATATTTTCGAAAACCTTGAGTATCTTAGAAAATAAAATTCGAGACGTACTTTTAAATGGATTGTATTTTCAAGGTGCCTACTAGCGCAACTATCTGTTTCAAAATTCTTTTACCTTGAGGACCAAAATATATTTTTTTTCTTTCCAGTAATTTTGGAAACGCTTTGCTTAGACCTAAGGGTCGAATATTTTCGAAAGTTTTTCACTAAAAGAAAAGTTTCCTCATTTTTGTTCAAACACAAGATGATTTTCAAAGTCTCGACAATGATGTTTGTACAACTTTTTGTTAAATGATACTCAAGATCAACTGGTGTTTCCAAACTGTTTTCAAAAGATGGTTTTCATTTTTAAAACCCATCATTTCCTGCTTGTGGTCGGAAAAGGTTTGTATGATGTTGGTATTGTTGTTAGGGTGTTAGCCCTCCAAATTGTGATTGAATTGGTGGTGTGAACGTTGAGTCGTTCGCCACGCATATGTTTTGTTAGCCCTTTGTGGGAGGTGTGATGACGATCTTTAATGTTGTCATTTCGTGGTGGCTTGCGTGTTATCGCACCTGTGTGAGCTGTTAAAGCTTGGGTTTGTACGTTTGTGTACATGTGTGATTGTTTCATGATGTTTGTAATTATGTGCTGGTTATTGTTCGGGCCGTTGAGGTCGCCGAACGATACCGTCGTTGCTGTAGTGTTTGTGTGTGTATTACTTTACGATGGTAATCGTTGTATATGATATGTGTTATGATTCTTTGTTGTGCTGAGTTGGCATCTCCGCTATGTTGTTTTGCGACGTTATGCCCCATTGTATCTAGCATTTGTATTTTCGGTATGCCGAGTCGATGCGTTTCAACCGTGATATGCCGGGGCATGCACGTGTAAATTTCCCTTCTCGTCAGTAACGCATTTCAAGTGTGGACCCGAGTGACACAGGATCCAGTTTTGCGAGTTGGGTTCCGAGTCTTTCGGGGCACGAACTTCAGCACATATATCAGGATCGGCTCTAAGAGGCCCATGAGGAATGTTTCGCCAACTGCCTTTGTGTTGTTGCCTTGTTTTCGTTATTGTGAGTTGCGGGGACGACCTTCTTTTATAAGAGGTCGAATGTAATACCCGTATTATTTTTGGCTTCTGCATTTTTCTCTTTCTCAATTCTATCGACTCGCTCGTGTTCGTTGATATTTTACAGACATTACGTATTTGATTTCATCGTTCGAACGAGTTGTGATCTTGTTTTGGGTCGATCTGGTTATCGCTGTGACTTTTCCGAGTTTGGTTCGATTCTTGTGAACCTTGTTCGGAAGTAACATCTTTTGGTTCTACTAGTTCTTTTATTCGAAGTGGATCGGATTTTGAACTTCTGTATTTTCGACTCTATCGACTCGTTTATGTTCGTTGACATTTCTGAGCTTGTCCTGCCCCTTGCTTTTGTTGATCGAACGAGTGTGGTATTGTTTCGGAATAACTCGTTTGTCGTTGTGAATTTTCAATTGCTATTCCCTTTCCTGTGGATATTATGTGAATGCACATCTTGTTGTTTTCACCGGATCATATATTGTCTCGAGTCGAGATATGAACCTTGGAGTTGTTGTTTGAATTTTATTGTTCTTCGTGATTCGAACATGATTGTTCGATTTTTGTTGTCTCGATCGTTGTGGTTTGATCGTTTGATTGTTCGGTTTTTGTTGATCTTATTTCTTAATCATTGAACATTCAGACCCCTTCGTAATTCTCTTAAGTTCGGGAAATTAGTCTCGTTTTCGATCTTCCAACCCTTGGGCGGTGGAATTCCGTATTTGTTCAGCGATTAGCTCGCGTTTTGATTGATGCACCGTTGGGTTGGTCAATCATATTGATTTTCGTTCGTTGTGTTTTGTGATTGTTCGGATAATCGACCCGATTGTATTGTCTGTTTGATGATGCTTGTCACTTGTTGATTTTAATACTCACTCCTTCCAAATTTAAGTGGGAGACTTCTTTTTTTTTTCACTTCTCAAAATAAGTCCCATTTTGAATATTATTCATCTTTATACCCAAATTACCCCTATTTCAGTATTTAATTTATTTAACTATAAAAATTACCCATATTATTTGAAAGTGTATACCAATTGTTATGATTATAAATTTTCATTGATTATTTTATTTCGAAAAAATAGATGATTTTTTGATTAAAAAAAATTAATTCCATGAGAATCAAGGGTATGTTGGATTTGTTTTTCAACCAAAATTTTTATAGTTCCATAAAATCATCCATGAGAATAAACTGCAATTTTTTGTAGTTCCATAAAATATAATGAAAAGCTTAGTTGAAAAATTAAGAAAAAGTGAAACCTACCAGTTTTAAATGGGAAGAAGCGGGTAATATGTCAAGGTTAAAATTGAAATAATTTTAAGAGTGTGTTATGTAATCCTTGTTATCGAGATGAGTTGATCGTTGATATGATTATTGGATTATGGAAACGTATCGTGGTTATGAGTTCATGATTGATTGATTCGAGTTGTTCGGATTTATGTTTAATCGGAATATTGTGGAACAGTTGGGTTTATTGATCTGTTGTATTGATTGTTAAGTATGATCATAGAGTTGCGATTTGTAATGTAGATATGAGTTCGTATTTGTTGAGTTGGATTATTTTGGTTTTGTATATGATCAAGGAATTTTTGAGCCGTTGAGTTTGATTGATTGGTTATATCGGGAATTGATTATTATCGAATATGTGTTAATTGATTACTTCATTAGGTTGAGATTATTGATCGGTGATTAGAACCTTGCTTTACGGTCGTGTTCGAGAATGTTCGTGAATTGCATTGATCGTGTAATATCCGGATTTATTACGGTGTATTTCATCTGTATTCAAACCATGTATTATTCGGATTGGTGGTTTTGATTATTGGAGTATGATATTTCGTGCATTGATATCATTGTACATAAGTATAGAAACATGCAAAATTGCTCATGCAACCTCGTGATAACGCACGCTAAGAATGTATCTTAACGCGCGCTATCGGGCTATTATTAGCGCACGCTATGCAGGTAGGAGTAACGTGCGCTAAGGACTCAATTATTGAGCGGGACAGCTAACACATGCGCCAGCCGGGACATGGGTCCGGATAAGATTCCCGCGGACGAGCCCGGGCAATTCTGAAGTCAACCATTATTAGCGCACGCTAAGGAATGCTTAGTAGCGTGCGCTAACTTGTTAAAATGCAGAATATTATAAATAGGACAACAACTCGTTTTGGCTTACATTTTACTCGTTCCTTCTGCATACTTGAGAGGCCAGAGAGCTGAGATATCCTACTACATACTTAGAACACATATTGTTGGTGTTTATATATTGGCTATCACTTGGGAGTAATCATTGAAGAGGAATAGCACCTTGGAGTGGCATACAACCAATCGGAGTTGGATTCTACCTTACGGTTCAGTGATTTTCATCATATTAAGGTATGTTCAATCTATCTCAAGACTTAGAGTTGGATTCTATTGATTTGGATGATCATGTTAACAAGATATGGATTTTCATAGATGAATTTTCCAAGTATATCATGTTTGGAATAGTGAGATGAATAAGCCTTAAGTACCTTGATTATAATCATCATGATTCGAATCCTATTACACTGAATATGTAAAGAAAAGCTTCTATCATTGGTAATTCGAATCTAGTAGATGACTTCATAATAATCATGGACTTGACTTTAACAATCATTATTGTTGGATAAATCTAAAGGATTGATCATGGAAAGATCTATCTAGTATAGATGGAACGTTTAACAACTTCAGCCTGATAATATGGATTTATATAGAGGTGTTGATATCAACCGTTAAGCTTTTCGAATCGTCATATGAAGAATTGTAGTCGAAATGGAATATAGTTTATATTGGTATGCATATCCTTGAAACCGAAGTTGTCTTTATCCGTAAAATCATTCATAGGGGTATGAACATGATAGTCATGGAGGTAACATGAATTATCACGGAAGATTTCATTGTTTTGATCTTGTTAAGAACAGTTTACTGCTCAGCAGTAAACTGCCATACATAGATAGCGCACGCTAAGCTATGTAGATTAACGCGCACTATCGAGCACGAGTTAGCGTACGCTACGTTTGGTACGTAACGTACGCTAGACCATCAGACTAGTCAGTCGACTGATCAGTGAAGTACTGACCATACATAGTTAGCGTACGCTAGACTTTGTTGTTTGCGTGCGCTATCGGGCAGACTTAACGCACGCTACACAGAGTACTTAGCGTGCGCTAAGCGATTCAGGCGGTGCATTTTATGAACTTTTGGCCGTGAATCGAATTGTTAAACATTCATACGACGTGAGATAAATCCTATATCATTTCTTTTGTTAAGGTTTGGTCTCGTTACGTGATTGATTGAGGAGGACGACCTTCGAGTGTTCATTTTCGTGGAAGTGTTGTTCTTGTCTTCAAATCGAGGCAAGTACTTTATTTGTTTTATGTATTGTTGTTATACATATTGTCGTGCATGTATGTCGTTGTTGTATGTCCACCTCGTGTTGGTCCGACGGGATCATCGGGGGATCTATGCTAGCGTCTTGTTGGATCATCGGACGGGTTTTTCCACCACGGGTTGGTCCGACGGGATCATCGTGGGTTCTAGGCGATGAGCAATGGATCGACGGAATTACCATGTGTATGTTATGATATCATGTTGTGATTATCAGTTATGTATGTCATTTATGAGTTTCTCGTAGGAGAAGACTCGTTGGTATTTTTCTTGTCGTTTATGTTATTCGTGTGATATGAATAATACGTTGTGGTACTTGTACTAGCATCGTTGTGCTAACCCCTTCGGGGGTGAACATTTTGTTTATGTTCAGGATCCAGGAGAGCGGGAAAACAACCACTGGAGCTGCATGACGACGAGGGTGCAGAGTGATGTTTCGGCCGGGTTCATTTGTCTGTTGTTTATTGGTTATTTTCAATAAGTACTCGAGTACGAAGTCATTTATGATGGATTTGAATTTGGTGATGTATTATTGAGTTCTGTTGAACAATTGTACTATTTTTGTATTTGGTCAGAACTGTTGCGTCGTAATTCCGTTATTTCCATTTGTTAGTACCTTTTAATGCCTGTTCAATTCTTCAGCCTTGTAAATCCTTATGTAAAGGATTTACGGCGCTGTAATATTCCTGAATATATCGGGGGTGTTACAGAATATGGTATCGGAGCTAAGATTATGGATATCTTGGCCGTTGGGTTAAAATAGGGGTCAGTTATGTCTTTTGAGGTAACCGGCCGTGAATGACATCCCTGCACTGCCTATGTCTTCATGCGAACAGTGGTTGTAAGTTCCTAAACTCTATCTCGTTCTTTACATGTCGTGTCACTTTATACTTGAATATTAGATCGATGCTGTTTCCTGTATATTGAGTATTTATGCTTACAGTATGTTGAGAGGCGGACGCGGACGTGGTCGCGGTCGTGGACGCGGACGGAGAAATGCCGAAAGGGAAGCGTCGCCTTCTAACCAAGCCAGTCATAGCTCAGGCGAGCCGCAACAATCTATTAATAACGAATCTGATCCTGTGCAGAGATCCTTCGTCAAGTGGTGAACCGGATGACTCGGTTCGCCTGGAGTCGTGGACCGAATGCAAGTGGCGGTGGGACTACGGCGGGGAGAGAGAGGCAAGGGATCCCGGACATGGGAAATCGAGGTGACCGGTGGCCGCAAGAGGTGGCGAAGATGCAACCACCCAAATTCGATGGTATTTACGAGACTCCCACAGGATCATTGGTTGAAAGAAGCTGAGAAAATCTATGCCGGAATTAATCGCCTGCAATAGGAGAGCCTCTATCGCTCAATATTTTACGATAGGAAGCGTCGAATGGTGGGAAGCCATCCGGCTGTAGACCATGATGCCGATTGGGCGAGTTTAGATTGATGATGGAAGCTCGGTATTTCCCTCGTCCCGTGAGGGAAGCCAAAGTTCGGGAGTTTTTCTCCGCTCGGCCTTCCGATGTGCCGTATCCTGTGCGATTAAGACGTTTAACCGGGTGGCATTTGTTAGACATTTGGTGAGATAAGATGCTGAAATGATGATCCATTTCGATATGAGGATGAAACCAGAAATCCAGAGGTACATGTCCGGATTTGAATGTACCACACTCCGTCAATACCAGGATAAGGCGTTGGCATATGAGATCAAGGAAGCAGCCATGGAGAAATTTTGAATCCAAGAAGAAAGTCTGGTACTTTTACAGAGCACAAGAACAGCGGGGCCCGTAAGGCCCAGTCATCCTTTCACTCTTTCAAGAAACCTCCGCACCCAGTTAGGAGCGGAAAGAACTTCGGAGCGACATCGACTATTACTGATGTTACCAGGAAATGCTTTAACTGCGCCCAGACGGGGCACTATCGACGGAATTGCCCCCTTCCTGCCGTGACTTGTTTTGATTGTGGACGAGAGGGACATCGGGAAGTGCTTTGTGAAGAGGCTGCAAAGTCTTTTAGAGCCCGTACACCACAGCCAGTCCAGAAGGAGGCCAGTATTCCACAGACGCAGCAAAGTGTTCAGATGCCTCAGAATTTTGGCCGTGGACGAGGTAGAGGACAATGGGACCGAAAGGGGACATCGAGTGCCGGATCTGCTCCCCCACGTCTGTACGAGATGAGGAGGACAGACGATCAGGATGCTGCTGTCGCATCAGGTACTGTCCAGATCCTTTCCCATCCAGTAAGCGTTTTATTCGATACAGGAGCTACACATTCTTTCATATCTTTGTCTTGTGTAAATCGTTTGAATATTTCCGGTTTTCATACTTGTGAACCTTATGTTGTTGGTTTACCGAGTGGAGAGAGGATTGTCGCAAATTTAGAAACTAGAAATTTCCCTGTATCATTTGGAGGCAGAGAGTGGCTCTCAAATCTGATCGTGATAGAAATGCAAGGAGACGACCTGATACTCGTAGACGATTGGCTTAATCGATATGGAGCAATTGTGAACTACCGAAGGAGGAATATCTCGCTGATCGCTGACGATGGTTCCGAAATTCTGTTTGAGGGATGGAAACCGGGAAGCTCAGGAAAATTGATCAAGGCGATGAAAGCTGTCAAATTGTTGAAACAGGGCTATACCGGGTACTGGTGTTACGTAATGAAGAAAGAAGACGAAATTGTGGAACTTTCATCCATTCCTGTTGTGAACGAATTTCCAGATGTATTTCCTGACGAGTTACCTGGGCTACCTCCACGAAGGGATGTAGAATTTACCATTGGTGGAACCGGAGCTACACCAATTTCCAAGGCGCCGTATCGTATGGCACCTACCGAGATGTACGAATCGAAGAAGCGGTGGAGGAGTTCTTGGACAAGGGCTATATTGACCAAGCGTTTCACCACAGGAGCGCCAGTTCTTTTTGTCCGAAAGAAGGATGGGTCGCTCCGACTGTGTATTGACTATCGAGAGCTGAACAAGATGACGATTAAGAACAAGTATCCGTTGCCACGGATTGATGATCTGTTTGACCAGTTGCAAGGGGCAACAGTATTTTCTAAAATCAATCTGAGATCAGGATACCATCAGCTGAGGATTAAGGAATCTGATGTTCCGAAATCAGCGTTCAGAACTCGCTACGGAGATTATGAGTTTGTAGTGATGCCGTTTGGTCTCACTAACGCACCTGCCGTATTTATGCAATTGATGAACCGCGTGTTCATTGAATTTTTGGATAAATTTGTGGTCGTGTTCATTGATGACATTCTGGTGTATTCTAAGAGCCCGGAAGAACATGCACAACATTTGCGGATTGTATTGGAACTTTTGAGAAACGAGCAATTGTACGCCAAACTTTCTAAGTGTGAATTCTGGCTAAAGGAAGTAATGTTCCTCGTCCATGTGGTGTCAGCTAAAGGAGTCCGAGTAGATCCTCAGAAGATCGAAGCAATTATGGATTGGAAGCCTCCAAAGAACGTGAAAGAGGTCCGAAGCTTCTTGGGACTTGCTGGATACTATCGTCGATTCGTGGAAGGGTTTTCTAAAATCTCCCGCCCACTTACCCGACTCCTGCAGAAAACTCAAAAGTTTGAGTGGAATGAATTGTGTCAGATTAGCTTTGATGAATTGAAGAAGAGATTGACGACGGCACCGATTCTATCACTTCCGCAGGGAACTGGAGGATTCATAGTTTATAGTGATGCTTCGAACCAAGGACTTGGGTGCGTATTGATGCAGAATGATAAGGTAATCGCTTATGCGTCGCGACGGCTGAAACCTTATGAAGTGAATTACCCGACACATGATTTGGAGCTAGCAGCAATAGTTTTTGCTTTGAAGATCTAGAGGCATTATCTGTACGGGACTCACTATCAGATCTTTACGGATCATAAGAGTCTCAAGTACATATTCAGTCAGAAAGAGTTGAACAGGCGGCAAACAAGATGGTTCGAACTGATTAAGGACTATGACTTGGAGATTTTATATCATCCAGGCAAAGCGAATGTAGTGGCCGATGCACTTAGCCGCAAGCCTGTTTCTATTCAGATGCTGGAGACGCTGACCTCCCAACTTAGCCTTCAACGAGAGATGATTCGTGAAGGAATTGAAGTGTGGTTACAAAGAGTCCAAGGACAACTGTGCGTGATGGAGATAACTTCATCATTAACCGAAGGAATCAAATCTAAACAGACAGATGATCCTCTGATGATTCGGTTACGTGATGAAGTGATCAAAGGAAAGGCCCCCGGATTCATAATTCATGATGATGGGGTTTTGAGATTTCAGAACCGACTCTGCGTTCCCGATGATGATGTTCTGAAACAGACAATTATGAAGGAAGCTCACGATTCGCCCTATTCTATCCACGGGCACGGTAAGATGTATAAGGACTTGAAGCGAGAATTTACGGTGGGGCAACATGAAGAAAGATGTAGCCGACAATGTTTGAAATGCTTGACTTGTCGTGAGTTAAGATCGAGCATCAACGGCCTGCCGGAATGTTGAAGCCACTCCCGATTCCTGAATGGAAGTGGGAGGACATATCGATGGACTTTATCACTAATATGCCGAAAACCAGGACAGGAATGAACATGATTTGGGTGATAGTTGATCGTTTAACCAAATCAGCTCATTTTCTAGGCATTAAGGATACGTGGGGACCAGAGAGGTTGGCACGAGTATTTATTTCAGAGATAGTTCAATTGCATGGTACGCCGAAGACCATTGTTTCTGATCGAGACGGCCGTTTTGTGTCTCACTTTTGGAAAGCAGTTCATAAGGCCTTGGGGACCGAATTGAACTTCAGTACAGCTTATCACCCGCAGACTGACGGACAATCTGAGAGAACTATCCAATCGGTGGAAGAAATGCTAAGGGCCTGTGCCTTAGATTGGTCAAACGATTGGGAAGTTCATCTACCGTTGATTGAATTTACCTACAACAATAGTTGGCATGCATCCATTAAGATGGCACCGTTTGAGGCATTATACGGGAGGAGGTGCAGGTCGCCTCTATGCTGGGACGATTCATCGGACTTGATCGGAACAGAACCAGAGTTGATCATGCAGACTCGAGAGAAGATAGCCTTGATTCGTGAAAGGCTGTTGACCGCCCAGAGTCGCCAGAAATCCTATGCGGACGTACGCCGTCGCCCATTGGAGTTCAATACTGGAGACCATGTACTTTTGAAGGTTTCTCCTACTCGGGGAATCTTTCGTTTCGGAAGGAAAGGAAAGCTGAGTCCGAGATATATCGGACTATTTGAGATCCTCGAGAGAGTTGGGGAGTTGGCATACAGATTAGCATTGCCGCCGTCATTGTGCCATGTTCATAACGTGTTCCACGTATCCCAGATACGGAGGTATATACCAGATCCCAGTCATATCATTGATTTCGGCGAGATCGAAGTCGCGCAGGATGGGACGTTTGAAGAAAGACCAGTCAAGATACTCGAAAGTCGAGTTAAGCAGCTGAGGAACAAACCGATCGTTTTGGTCAAAGTTCAATGGTCACGTCACGGAATGGAAGAAGCCACTTGGGAAACGGAAGCTGATATGAAGTCTAGATATCCCGAGTTATTTTCGTCTTGAGTTTCGGGACGAAACTCCTTTTTAGTAGGAGAGTATGTAATATCCGGATTTATTACGGTGTATTTCATCTGTATTCAAACCCTGTATTATTCGGATTGGTGGTTTTGATTATTGGAGTATGATATTTCGTGCATTGATATTATTGTAAATAAGTATAGAAACATGCAAAATTGCTCATGCAACCTCGTGATAGCGCACGCTAAGAATGTATCTTAACGCGCGCTATCGGGCTATTATTAGCGCACGCTATGCAGGTAGGAGTAACGTGCGCTAAGGACTCAATTATTGAGCGGGACAGCTAACACATGCGCCAGCCGGGACATGGGTCCGGATAAGATTCCCGCGGACGAGCCCGGACAATTCTGAAGTCAACCATTATTAGCGCACGCTAAGGAATGCTTAGTAGCGTGCGCTAACTTGTTAAAATGCAGAATATTATAAATAGGACAACAATTCGTTTTGGCTTACATTTTACTCGTTCCTTCTACATACTTGAGAGGCCAGAGAGCTGAGATATGCTACTACATACTTAGAACACATATTGTTGGTGTTTATATATTGGCTATCACTTGGGAGTAATCATTGAAGAGGAATAGCACCTTGGAGTGGCATACAACCAACCGGAGTTGGATTCTACCTTACGGTTCAGTGATTTTCATCATATTAAGGTATGTTCAATCTATCTCAAGACTTAGAGTTGGATTCTAACGATTTGGATGATCATGTTAACAAGATATGGATTTTCATAGATGAATTATCCAAGTATATCATGTTTGGAATAGTGAGATAAATAAGCCTTAAGTACCTTGATTATAATCATCATGATTCGAATCTTATTACACTGAATATGTAAAGAAAAGCTTCTATCATTGGTAATTCGAATCTAGTAGATGACTTCATAATAATCATGGACTTGACTTTAACAATCATTATTGTTGGATAAATCTAAAGGATTGATCATGGAAAGATCTATCTAGTATAGATGGAACGTTTAACAACTTCAGCCTGATAATATGGATTTATATAGAGGTGTTGATATCAACCGTTAAGCTTTTCGAATCGTCATATGAAGAATTGTAGTCGAAATGTGTAATACCCGTCATTTTTATAATGCAATATTATTCATTATAATAATATTATAATGCATTTCATGTTATTTAATTTCATTTAGGGAATCATGAACATTTAGTTCGACGTATCACAAGTCCTAGCCCGAGTCAATTTATCAAGTTAATTTCAGAATATTTAATATTAGTCATTTTTTGGTATGATAATTAAAGGTATTATTATTATTAATAATAATATTTATAATGGGCACAATATTAATATTAACATTATTAATATTTTATCTTCATTATTTCGATATCATCATTAATATTACTTCGATATTATTATTATTTGTATCGATATTATTAATTATTACCACCGTTATTATTATTATTTCGATTTTTATCATTATTATTATTATTATTATTATTATTATTATTATTTTTACCATTGGTCCAATAGTTAGTGCTGACCCAGAAAATTTATTTAAGCCCAACAAATTAACCCTAATCCTAAACCTACAGTATAAATATATAGCCTCTACTGTACAAATACACAATACAACACAGAATACACATTTTCTTCCCAGCGCCGTCTTCGTCTTCTTCGTTCCACAATAAAAAAAATAAAAAAAAATACAATACACTAGTTCATTGGCAGAAATTACAAGGAGGAGAAGAAGATATCATAAGCTCTGCACGGGATCGATCCAGCAGCACATCTTTGCCCCAGAAATCCTCAACTCTTTACATCTCTCATTCTCTTCAGTCAAGGTAATTTCAACCCTCAAGTATTGTAGTATAGTTTCACGTTCGTATCAAATTTTTGAACAAAACCAGAATTGGTAGTCTAAGCCAACCCATTGTCACTCAACTGATAATTAATTACCAGACATATTTATCACGGCCAATCTGCCAAACCTTCCAAACCAGATACACTTACCGAATTAGAGACCCTTCAATCCTTTTCCAGAGTGAACCCACTGCTGGAACAACTCCATCGACAATAAACCCGAGAAACCAATCAGAATCCGGCCGAACTCAGTTCCTTCAAACCCAATAATTATCGGAACAGTCAAACCCCAAAATCGGGCCAAGCCCGAATATAAATTTGCAACCCGATTCATTTCACCTAAACCGAATCAAACTTCAATTCGAAGCCCATGCACTATCACCTTCTTCTCACGCATGATGACCGAAATCGATCACCGAGCCATCCGCCATATACGGCCGCCCGCTGCAACCACGATCGGACGAACCACGAATAATTAGAACCCCGAACACATGGAAACCAGCTCTTCGGGCGAACCATGGCTGCCATGAGCAGTCCGAATCATTCGTCCCGATTCTTCAGATTTCAATTTCAGAGTCTTAAAAATCAAGCCCAGAATTGAAACTCCATTTTGGCCCGAATCTCTCCCACCTTCGATTTCGGTTTTTATGGTGTGTGTGTGTATGTGTTATACAGTGTGTGTGTGTGTGTGAGTTTTACAGAAGATAGATGTTTTCTTTTTTTATATATTTTTCGGCCGAGAGGAATTCTGAGGAAGAGAGTGCAGAAGGGTGTTAGAGAGAGAGAGTAGAGGTCAGCGAGAGAGAGTAGGGAGGATGAGGAGTGGGAAGTGAGAAAGGAATTATGTCGGCTGCAGTTAGGTCAAGGGTATTTATACCCCCGAATTTTTAGGAGTATTCAATTTAGTCCTCCCAGTTTTCAGGAACTTTTAATTTAACCCCAGAAATTCGGGATACTTCAATTTAAACTCGTTTTGATTTATAATTCTTCGATTTTAACCCGATCGACTTCTCATCTCTTATAATTTGACCCGATCGGCTTTTAAAATTCACTACGGCCTTATTTTGACCGAAACATTAAATGTTGAACTTAAATTAATATTAATAATTAATTTGAAATTATGCATAAATATTTTAATTTCAGTCATTAATAATGTTAACTCTTGGTTAATATTAATGAACAATTATAATTTATTTTCGGTTATTACATAGTGATATTCATATCTTTTCATTTATTATATAAATAATAAATTGTAAGGATTATAATTATTATCGTTATTATATGTAGACTTTATCGAGGATTTACGGGCTTAGGGCGTGAGTCGAGCATCTTCATTTCAAGTCGACATCATCATTTATTCGGTGGGAATTTTCACTATCACTTTAATTGCTTTAATTGGACTGTGTATGTGATCTTCTATTCATGTTTAAAATTTTTATGCACGTTGTAATTCGTGCTAACTTGTTTTCGTGTAAGAGGCTATCTTAAGATATATGTTGTTGCGGGGACACCTGCGCAACCTCAATATTCACATGCGTGCTCGATTCATGTTATGTGGTATTGTGTTTATGTTTTATGTTGTTGCGGGGACACTAACCTCAATATTCACATGCGTGCTCGATTCATGTTATGTGGTATTGTGTTTATGTTTGATGTTGTTGCGGGGGCACCTGCGCAACCTCAATATTCGTGTATGCGTGCTCGATTCATGCTATACGTAATATTGTGAGTATGCAATTACGTTGAGGAAAAATGTGATAGATTATTCATGTTATGCTTTCCATGAGATTGTATATTACTGTGATCAGTGTGATTTCCACGAGCTGAAGGAAGCTCACCCCCACCTTTATTGAACCTGCAGGTTGAACCGAGCCGGATGGACGAAGGAGCGAGCCGAGAGGGCATATGAAAGATGAAATTATTATATGATGTTTCTTTTGTCAAATGTTTGAAAACTTATTTGGGGAAACGTTGATCAGAAATTTATAAATTATGAATTATTCTTCCGCCGCAAATTTTTACCTCTCATTTATGATGTAATGTCACCTTATTTAAAGGTATTTATGTTTATGTCAGTGTAGCGACTCGACTCTGTAGGCGAGAATTTTTATATTCTCAAGAAAATTATTTTTCTCAAAATTTACCTTTTATTTATTTTTCCCCAATATTTACCCTCAAAAGTCGGGGCGTTACATAGTGGTATCAGAGCGGGTTTTACCTTTCTGTAGACTCGCTAAAATGTAAAAGTATCATATGCTCTCAGCTTCGCCACTTCGTCACTCCGTATGAGGTACCAAATTTCAGTCATTATTCATGCATATGTCATTTCATTTTACTTACATAATTATATATATATATATATGTACGAACTGTTAGAATAGCCAAACCTAGAATGACTCATGATTTTTACAACTCGTTGGCAGACTCATGGCTAACTGCGGAAATCGCAATGCCCCACCCACACAAGATCAACTCTTAGCTGGATTGGCCACCTTGCTTCAAGGCGCGACTATCGTACCGCCTAATAACCCTGAGCAGGCTCAAGCTCAAGTTATTAAGAGGTTCAACCACTTCAAGCCGCCTGTATTTCTTGGTCGTGAGGGACCAGCAGCCATAGAGGAATGGTTGATGAATCTAGATAGTATTTTTGACTACATGGCGTGCACCGACGCTCAGAAGGTGTCATGTGCCGTGTTCCAGCTTAAGGAAGATGCTCGGACATGGTGGATGGGAGTGTGGAGGCTCAAGACCCAAGACGAGAAAGACACATTCACTTGGGATAAGTTTAAGGAGACGATCATGGAAAAGTACTGCCCAAGAGCATACAAGATCAAAATGCAGAAGGAGTTCCTTGATCTGACCCAAGGTGGAATGTCGGTCACCGAGTATGAGCGCAAATTTAACCATATGTGCCGTTTCGCTCCCCACATGGTCGAGACGGATGATATGAAGTCTCAGAAATTCCGGGATGGACTTCGTGACCGGATTCGCCACCATTTGGCTGGTCATGGTCGTTTGAGCTACAATGAAGCCGTTTCAAGGGCCGAGGACATTTCGGCTAGTTTAGATGTGGAGAAGGCTAGGGCACCACCAGTTGCAACAAATAACAAGCGCAAGTGGCACGATCAAGGAGGTGGTAACAAGAAGATTGTTAAGACTGGACCTTCAGGGGTGAAACCCCAGTCAACTAACCCTACATGTGCTACTTGTGGCAAGGGACATAAAGGTGCATGTATGCTTGGTCAGAGGCGGTGCTACTATTGCCGTGAGGAAGGACACCTGGCCCCAGCGTGTCCGAAGATAGGAAAGGGCCCAGGCAATAATGCACAAGGTCAAGGCTCAGGAGGCAGAGCTCGAGTGTATAGCATGGCCTTGGCTGAAGCAGAGACTGAACCCCAAACCATGTCAGGTATGTTATCAGTTGCAAATATTCCTGCTTTGGTGTTGTTTGATACGGGTGCGTCTCATTCATTAATCTCTAGGAAGCTTTGTACTATGATTGGTTGTAGAAGTAGTAAAGCCCCTAGATCTTTGTTAGTTAGCATGCCTGCGGGGGGAGTAGTGCGTGTAGACTCGATAACTAACAATGTGAAGATAGAGATTAATGATCATAGCTTCTTAGCCAACTTGCACATAGTAGAACTTAGCGATTTTGATGTCATTTTGGGTATGGATTGGTTGGACAAGCATAGAGCTGTAGTTGAATGCTCCGAAAGGAGAGTAACTTTATGTCCGTCCGTTGATGTCAAGACCGTATTCGAGGGAGTTAGACACAGTAGTACCCCGAAGGTGATTTACGCCATGAAAGCCGTGAAGATCTCAAGAAGAGTGATTGCCAAGGATTTTGGTGAACGTGATGGGGAAAATGACTTCGGAGAAGGCGGTAGCTGATGTACCTATCGTCAAAGAGTATCCAGATGTCTTTCCGAAGACTTGCCCGAGTTCCACCGAATCGTCAAGTTGAGTTCTCGATTGATCTAGTGCCGGAGCGGCACCAATATCGAAGGCTCCTATAGGATGGCGCCTAAGGAATTGCAAGAGCTGAAGGTACAACTCCGAGGCTGCTCGACTGCGGATTTATCCGACCGAGTGTTTCGCCATGGGGTGCGCCAGTGCTCTTCGTGAAGAAAAAGGACGGAAGTTTGAGGATGTGTATTGACTATCGTGAACTTAATCGACTCACGATAAAGAATAAATATCCACTTCCTAGAATAGAGGACATATTCGATCAACTTGGAGGGTCGGGAGTATTTTCGAAGATAGATTTGAGATCCGGATATCACCAGCTGAGGATTAAGAGTGATGATATCCCGAAGACCGCATTTCGAACTCGTTATGGACATTATGAATTTATAGTGATGCCATTTGGTTTGACTAATGCGCCAGCGGTATTCATGGACCTCATGAACCGTGTATTTCAACCTTATTTGGATAAGTTTGTCATTGTGTTTATTGATGACATACTTGTATATTCGAAGACCAAGGTTGAACATGAGCAGCATCTTAGAACGATACTGGGAATACTGCGCAAGGAGAAGTTATATGCGAAATTCAACAAGTGCGAATTCTGGCTTAACCGAGTTGCATTTTTGGGTCATGTGGTCACTTCTAAAGGAATTGAGGTTGACCCGATTAAAGTTGAGGCAGTCAATGATTGGAAAGTACCGAGTAATGCGAATGAAGTTCGAAGCTTCTTGGGATTAGCCGGTTATTATCGGAGATTCATCGAGGGATTTTCGAAGATAGCTGCACCGATGACTAAGTTGACTAGAAAGGGGGAAGCTTTCTTATGGAATGAGAAATGCGAAAGGAGTTTCCAAGAACTTAAGCAAAGATTAACTGCTGCACCAGTATTGACGATTCCCGATCCGACGAAAGAATTTGTCATCTACAGTGATGCATCCAAACAAGGTTTAGGATGTGTATTAATGCAAGAGGGCAAGGTAGTTGCCTATGCTTCGAGACAGTTGAAACCGCACGAGCTGAACTATCCTACTCATGATTTGGAATTAGCGGTAGTTCATGCCTTGAAGATTTGGAGGCATTACCTATATGGAGGTAAGTGTGAAATCTATACAGACCACAAAAGTCTGAAATATATTTTCACACAGAAGGAATTGAATATGAGGCAGCGCAGATGGATTGAGTTGGTCAAAGACTACGATTGTACAATTCATTACCACCCCGGTAAAGCAAACGTAGTTGCTGATGCACTAAGCCGTAAGGCAAGAGGAGACCTAACTTGTTTGTTGACCAAGGAGGGAAGCTTGGTCAAGGAATTTGCAAGGATGAACCTTGAGATGGCTACACCATCGAGTCCAGTTGAGTCATTATTGGCTAGTTTGGTGGTACAATCAACCTTGAGAGAACAAATCAAAGGAGGTCAAGGACAGGACGACTTCTTGGTCAAGATGAAAGAACGTACTCTTTCAGGTGAGAATAAAGGCTTTAGCATGTCCGATGATGGCACGATGTATTATGAAGGGAGGATTTGTGTGCCCAATATTGTTAAGTTGAGAGAAGCTATATTGAAGGAGGCACATAGTACTCCATATACAGCACACCCTGGGAGTACAAAGATGTATCAAGATCTTAAGAGGACATTTTGGTGGGAAGGTTTGAAGAGAGATGTGGCAGACTTTGTCAGAAAGTGTATTGTTTGTCAGCAAGTGAAGGCAGAACACCAACGCCCCTTTGGATTACTTAAGTCACTTCATATCCCAGAATGGAAATGGGAACACATTACGATGGACTTTGTGGTAGGTTTGCCTCGAACGGAAAGAGGAAATCACGCTATTTGGGTTGTTGTCGACCGATTCACAAAGTCAGCTCATTTTCTCCCAGTTAAGATCAACTTTCGAATGGATCATTATGCTCAACTGTATATCAGGGAGATTATTAACTTGCATGGAGTGCCAGTCTCTATAGTATCCGATAGGGATACTCGCTTCACATCGCGTTTTTGGGAGAGTTTGCAAGAAGCTTTGGGAACGCAGTTGAATTTTAGTACGGCTTATCATCCTCAAACTGATGGTCAGTCCGAGAGGACCATCCAGATCCTTGAGGATATGTTGCGAGCATGTGTGCTAGATATGGGAAATAATTGGGAACGACTGTTGCCTTTGGTAGAATTTGCTTACAACAACGATTACGATCGACGATCGGTATGGCACCATATGAAGCCCTATATGGTAGGAAGTGTCGATCACCACTGTATTGGGATGAGGTAGGAGAAAGGAGGATTTTGGGTCCCGAGATGATCGAGCAAATAGTTGGCATGGTGGATAAGATTCGTGAGAGGATCAAGATAGCCCAGGACCGTCAGAAGTCTTACGCCGACAAGCGTAGGAAAGATTTCGAATTTTGTGTTGGCGACAAAGTATTCCTGAAGGTATCTCCTACCAAGGGAATTGTTCGTTTTGGTCCGAGGAGCAAGTTGAGACCAAGGTATATTGGACCGTTCGAAATCCTCGAGAGGATTGGAGAGTTAGCTTACCGTTTGGCTTTACCCCCAGAACTTTCGGCCGTGCACAACGTTTTCCACGTATCATTGTTGAGAAAGTATGTGCACGATCCCAACCACGTCATCAACTATACTGTCGTGGAGATGAACAAAGATCTTACTTATGAAGAACAACAGGCCGATTCTTGACCGATCAGTCCGGCAGTTGAGAAACAAAGAGAAGGTGTTTGTTAAGGTCCAATGGCGTAACCACAGCAAGGACGAAGCCACTTGGGAGCGTGAGGAGGAACTTCAAGCTCGTTATCCGAATTTCTTCAATCGAGGTATAATATTTATTTTCGAGGACGAAAATTTTTCTAAGAGGGGTAGGATGTAATACCCGTCATTTTTATAATGCAATATTATTCATTATAATAATATTATAATGCATTTCATGTTATTTAATTTCATTTAGGGAATCATGAATATTTAGTTCGACGTATCACAAGTCCTAGCCCGAGTCAATTTATCAAGTTAATTTCAGAATATTTAATATTAGTCATTTTTTGGTATGATAATTAAAGGTATTATTATTATTAATAATAATATTTATAATGGGCACAATATTAATATTAACATTATTAATATTTTATCTTCATTATTTCGATATCATCATTAATATTACTTCGATATTATTATTATTAGTATCGATATTATTAATTATTACCACCGTTATTATTATTATTTCAATTTTTATCATTATTATTATTATTATTATTATTAGCATTATTATTATTATTATTATTATTTTTACCATTGGTCCAATAGTTAGTGCTGACTCAGAAAATTATTTAAGCCCAACAAATTAACCCTAACCCTAAACCTACAGTATAAATATATAGCCTCTACTGTACAAATACACAATACAACACAGAATACACATTTTCTTCCCAGCGCCGTCTTCGTCTTCTTCGTTCCACAATAAAAAAAAATAAAAAAAAATACAATACACTAGTTCATTGGCAGAAATTACAAGGAGGAGAAGAAGATATCATAAGCTCTGCACGGGATCGATCCAACAGCACATCTTTGCCCCAGAAATCCTCAACTCTTTACATCTCTCATTCTCTTCAGTCAAGGTAATTTCAACCCTCAAGTATTGTAGTATAGTTTCACGTTCGTATCAAATTTTTGAACAAAACCAGAATTGGTCGTCTAAGCCAACCCATTGTCACTCAACTGATAATTAATTACAGGACATATTTATCACGGCCAATCGCCAAACCTTCCAAACCAGATACACTTACCGAATTAGAGACCCTTCAATCCTTTTCAGAGTGAACCCACTTCTGGAACAACTCCATCGACAATAAACCCGAGAAACCAGCGTAACCCGGCTGAACTCAGTTACTTCAAACCCAATAAATTATCGGAACAGTCAAACCCCAAAATCGGGCCAAGCCCGAATATCAATTTGCAACCCGATTCATTTCACCTAAACCGAATCAAACTTCAATTCAAAGCCCATGCACTATCACCTTCTTCTCAGCCGCAATGACCAGAAATCGATCATCACCGAGCCATCCGCCATATACGGTCGCCGCCGCAACCACGATCGGACGAACCACGAATAATTAGAACCCGAACACATGGAAAGACTCTTGGGCGAACCATATTTGCCATGAGCGATCGAATCATTCGTCCCGATTCTTCAGATTTCAATTTCAGAGTCTTAAAAATCAAGCCCAGAATTGAAACTCCATTTTGGCCCGAATCTCTCCCACCTTCGATTTCGGTTTTTATGGTGTGTGTGTATGTGTTATACAGTGTGTGTGTGTGTGTGAGTTTTACAGAAGATAGATGTTTTCTTTTTTTATATATTTTTCGGCCGAGAGGAATTCTGAGGAAGAGAGTGCAGAAGGGTGTTAGAGAGAGAGAGAGAGTAAAGGTCAGCGAGAGAGAGTCGGGAGGATGAGGAGTGGGAAGTGAGGAAGGAATTATGTCGGCTGCAGTTAGGTCAAGGGTATTTATACCCCCGAATTTTTAGGAGTATTCAATTTAGTCCTCCCAGTTTTCAGGAACTTTTAATTTAACCCCAGAAATTCGGGATACTTCAATTTAAACTCGTTTTGATTTATAATTCTTCGATTTTAACCCAGTCAGCTTCTCATCTCTTATAATTTGACCCAGTCAGCTTTTAAAATTCACTTCCGGCCCTATTTTGACCGAAACATTAAATGTTGAACTTCAATTAATATTAATAATTAATTTGAAATTATGCATAAATATTTTAATTTCAGTCATTAATAATGTTAACTCTTCGGTTAATATTAATGAACAATTATAATTTATTTTCAGTTATTATATAGTGATATTCATATCTTTTCATTTATTATATAAATAATAAATTGTAAGGATTATAATTATTATCGTTATTATATGTAGACTTTATCGAGGATTTACGGGCTTAGGACTGTGAGTCGAGCATCTTCATTTCAAGTCAGACATCATCATTTATTCAGGTGGGAATTTTCACTATCACTTTAATTGCTTTAATTGGACTGTGTATGTGATCTTCTATTCATGTTTAAAATTTTTATGCACGTTGTAATTCAGGCTAACCTGTTTTCGTGTAAGAGGCTATCTTAAGATATATGTTGTTGCGGGGACACCTGCGCAACCTCAATATTCACATGCGTGCTCGATTCATGTTATGTGGTATTGTGTTTATGTTTTATGTTGTTGCGGGGACACTTGCGCAACCTCAATATTCACATGCGTGCTCGATTCATGTTATGTGGTATTGTGTTTATGTTTGATGTTGTTGCGGGGGCACCTGCGCAACCTCAATATTCGTGTATGCGTGCTCGATTCATGCTATACGTAATATTGTGAGTATGCAATTACGTTGAGGAAAAATGTGATAGATTATTCATGTTATGCTTTCCATGAGATTGTATATTACTGTGATCAGTGTGATTTCCACGAGCTGAAGGAAGCTCACCCCCACCTTTATTGAACCTACAGGTTGAACCGAGCCGGATAGACGAAGGAGAGAGCCGAGAGGGCATATGAAAGATGAAATTATTATATGATGTTTCTTTTGTCAAATGTTTGAAAACTTATTTGGGGAAACGTTGATCAGAAATTTATAAATTATGAATTATTCTTCCGCCGCAAATTTTTACCTCGCATTTATGATGTAATGTCACCTTATTTAAAGGTATTTATGTTTATGTCAGTGTAGCGACTCGACTTTGTAGGCGAGAATTTTTGTATTCTCAAGAAAATTATTTTTCTCAAAATTTACCTTTTATTTATTTTTCCCCAATATTTACCCTCAAAAGTCGGGGCGTTACAAAATGGAATATGGTTTATATTGGTATGCATATCCTTGAAACCGAAGTTGTCTTTATCCGTAAAATCATTCATAGGGGTATGAACATGATAGTCATGGAGGTAACATGAATTATCACGAAAGATTTCATTGTTTTGATCTTGTTAAGAACAGTTTACTGCTCAGCAGTAAACTGCCATGCATAGATAGCGCACGCTAAGATATGTAGATTAACGCGCGCTATCGAGCACGAGTTAGCGTACGCTACGTTTGGTACGTAACGTACGCTAGACCATCAGATGAGTCAGTCGACTGATCAGTGAAGTACTGACCATACATAGTTAGCGTACGCTAGACTTTGTTGTTTGCGTGCGCTATCGGGCAGACTTAACGCACGCTACACAGAGTACTTAGCGTGCGCTAAGCAGTTCGGGAAGATTGCATTTTATGAACTTTTGGCCGTGAATCGAATTGTTAAACATTCATACGACGTGAGATAAATCCTATATCATTTCTTTTGTTAAGGTTTGGTCTCGTTACGTGATTGATTGAGGAGGACGACCTTCGAGTGTTCATTTTCGTGGAAGTGTTGTTCTTGTCTTCAAATCGAGGCAAGTACTTTATTTGTTTTATGTATTGTTGTTATACATATTGTCATGCATGTATGTCGTTGTTGTATGTCCACCTCGTGTTGGTCCGACGGGATCATCGGGGGATCTATGCTAGCGTGCGCTGGATCATCGGACGGGTTTTTCCACCACGGGTTGGTCTGACGGGATCATCGTGGGTTCTAGGCAATGAACGCTGGATCGACGGAATTACCATGTGTATGTTATGATATCATGTTGTGATTATCAGTTATGTATGTCATTTATGAGTTTCTCGTAGGAGAAGACTCGTTGGTATTTTTCTTGTCGTTTATGTTATTCGTGTGATATGAATAGTACGTTGTGGTACATGTACTAGCATCGTTGTGCTAACCCCTTCGGGGGTGAACATTTTGTTTATGTTCAGGATCCAGGAGAGCGGGAAAACAACCACTGGAGCTGCATGACGACGAGGGTGCAGAGTGATGTTTCGTAGGGTTCATTTGTCTGTTGTTTATTGGTTATTTTCAATAAGTACTCGAGTACGAAGTCATTTATGATGGATTTGAATTTGGTGATGTATTATTGAGTTCTGTTGAACAATTGTACTATTTTTGTATTTGGTCAGAACTGTTGCGTCGTAATTCCGTTATTTCTATTTGTTAGTACCTTTTAATACCTGTTCAATTCTTCAGCCTTGTAAATCCTTATGTAAAGGATTTACGGCGCTGTAATATTCCTGAATATATCGGGGGTGTTACAGATCGAGGCCAAGAAGCTTGTAGGCGACGGCAAGGAATTGTTAACGGCTTCATCAGTATCGAGGCAAGTTATTACTTGCTCAGTTTATATTATTTAATGAATGATTTGCGTTTCATTCGTTTATAATTCGTATAGGAATGTTTATAATCGTAATCACAGGAGATTTAGGATTATAAGTAGTATTAGAGTTTTGGGAATTAAATCATAATATATATGATTTACATTTATTGTTGGTATACTTGGTATCGAGGATATATTGTGGTATAGACGAAGACGTGAATTATCTACCGTCCGTGACATTTTAGATCGTCGAATATTCATAATAATGGTTGGTGATGGTTTAGATAACGAGATTGCTCTCGAAGGACTCGGATCAAGTATTTTAATCATTTTTGTCATTTGTGTCGATCATGTTGTGATACATTTGTGTATCGTTGTTGTCATGTATTTGTGTATTGTTGTTGTCATGTAATGTATATCGTTGTTTTGTGCAGTTGTGCATTGTTGTCATATGTCCACCAGGGTTGGTCCGACGGGATCATCTTGGAATCTATGCTAGCTTGCGCTGGATTATCGGACAGGTTTTTCCACCATGGTTGGTCTGACGGGATCATCGTGGGATCTAGGCAGTGAACGCTGGATCATCGGATTACCATGTGTTGTTGTGCATGTAACACCCCCAAGATATTCGAGGTGTATTACAGCGTCGTGGACCCCTACATGGGATCCACCAGACTAACACAAGAAAACACCTCTCGACTAACCGTCTCGGTTAGCAAGGAAACAATTGTTAACAACAAGAACATAAAACAACACGTCCGGTACAACCGGCATAATAAACATCAACCGACAAATACAGTAACTCCAACGAAGACCAATCACAATCCGAAAGGAAAGCCTAAGTACTCGCGAGTACAATCTATAAGTTTACAATTTGGAAAACATCCACATCAAAAGAGACAGTAGGAAATAACAAGACTCAATTGCACATGTCAACAACCTTGGCCGACATCCTCGTACCATCCAGTAGCAGCTCGTCTGCATTGAACATAACCTGAAATCCATAACAAGAGTTTCCCCGACAACGGGTCCCCAAAGGGGTTAGCAATTACGCTAGTACAAGTATTCAAGGCAAACCAATCGCTTACACATTTCATAGTACATGCACCAATATCATTTCAAAACCAATACTAGACATGTCTTTTCCGGAAACAAACAGTCAAACAATTTGTCTTGGGAACAGAGTAATATCATAGATCCCGCCCGAGGCCTCTAAGGACCCTCCCGAGCTGGCCACATTATAAAAACAAAACACGCACATGCATCGCCTTGGGAACATAGTAATATCATTGATCCCGCCCGAGGCCTCTAAGGACCCTCCCGAACTGGCTAGCTATACAAACTCATGAATCCGGGACGAAAACCTTTGGATTCCCTCCTTGATCCCGTCGGACCAACACGAGGTGAGCAAATCACACACAAAATACATTACCATTCCACGTTAAGCATAAAGGTTTCCAGAAATACTTGCCTTGAATTATTGACGACGCAACGAACAGATAGGAAAGTCACTGACGAACGCTAGGAACCAATGAAAACGAACCTAACGATTCGAAGAATACAATCACAACAATTTCTAAATGAATACGGAATTGGAATACACCCGAAAACCCGCCTACGATTCATGTATATTCGTATATAAACAACAACGAGGGCGGACCACAACCAAACCCTCTCGATTCCGTAAAAATCACGAAATATACCATGAATCCGTAGGGAAACTAAGAATACCAACAAGATTAATCATATTCATCATGAATTAATCGACAAAACGGAACGAATCGGACAAAACGCGAAAACCCCCAAATCTACCCAAAAGTAGGGTTCTAAAGATCTAACCTTGATTCGCTGGATCGAAGGATGTTATAGGATGATTGATCGGTGATATAAATTCAGAAACTTCATGGATTTGTTGTCTAACAACATGGTTTCGTCTCCTCCAAAACCCCAGCCGCGGACCAAAGAGAAATGAAATGAAAAATGACTGAAAAAGTCGATGGTCTGTCAATTATATACTGGGCCGGAACTAGCGTGCGCTAGCCTTCCCGGACTAGCGTGCGCTATCGGCCAGTATCGGCCGAGCACTCTCGGCCATGGCCCGCATGACCCGGCACCACCGACCAATTCTGCCGACCATGACTATCCGCCCGACTCCCGCTAGCGTGCGCTACGGCCGGAAGCCTGCGCGCGCTAGCCGACCTGTCCAGTAGCCTCTGTACTAACAAACTCACCCAGGTAACGTACGCTAGTCACCGACCGGCGGCGCTACCCTCGCGGTTAGCGTGCGCTACGACCACAGATGGCGTGCGCTACTCGCCGATCCCGACCGAGTCGAACCTCATAATCCTCTGCTCAGCCCGATAGCGTCTGGCCGACTCGGCAGCGTGCACTACACGCTGAAGAGCTAGCGCGTCCCGGCCGTAGCGTGCGCTACGCCGGTTCCTGCCGTGCCTGCTCGGACAGTGCCCAGCACGTCCGACAGTGCCGCACCGGTCCGGCCAGCTGCTCAGCCGCCACGACCCGACGCCTCGATTTCCGAAAATGCACGGAACGAACACGACGAAAAGTTCGCGGACGACGTCAACGACTCGAAATGAAAACGTAATACCATAATTAATCATACGCGACCAAGAAACTGTAACACCCCCGGATTTAACCGGAAATATTACAGCGCCGTGGGCCCCGAGATGGAACCCACAAGGCTAAAAGAAATTTTCGCAAACATTTACAAATGCCCAAGAGGCCAACGACGGTACTATCTTTAAAAATTCACAAAGACTTATAAAATCCATTTATCAAAAACCGTCATAAAACTCATTTGAAATCGCAAGGCCAAACAGCCGACACTCAAAAGTTTAGCAAACGATTTCCAAAGTAATCTCAGTTACTAGATACCAAAAGAGCGTTTCAAAATACTCACGCAGCGGAAAAAGACCAACCAAAAGAATACTCTAGCAGCGGAAAGAACATGTCCTAGCCAGTATACTCCGAGAAGCTCATCTCTTCACGACCGCTACAAGCTCAATACTCCAAGAACCTAAAGAGAAATCCCACGACGGGGTCAGCCATAATATCCAACAATGATGACCGTCACATCACATCAATAATCACATATCAATGGAAATACTAAGTAAGAATACGACCAATGTAATCTTACCGTCATAACTTTACGAGAATCCATGATTCGTATCCTTAACAACACATTAAGATAATACCAAAATATCTGTACGGTATCTCAACAATACTCAAGGTTCTCAAAACATTATCATAACTCGCGATACGGAATTTATACCAACTCTGGCCAATTCAATCCATCGGATAACATCGACAATTCCAATACGATAATCGATTGTCCATCAAAGACAGTACCAAGGAAATACGGAACATACCTCAAGATTACGAAATACCATGACAATCACGCCAGTCTAATCCGAGATCAACATAACATACGGACATGGTCCTAACACAAGACCTACAAATGCATACTCATATGACAACGTCAATATGATCACAACAATAACGACAATGTATACTTATGGCAAGCCCATAATATACATATGCACAATAACAACAACACATGGCAATCCGATGATCCAGCGTTCACTGCCTAGATCCCACGATGACCCCGTCAAACCAACCGTGGTGGAAAACCCGTCCGATGATCCAGCGCACGCTAGCATAGATCCCGATGATCGTCGGACCAACACGAGGTGGACATATGACAACAATGCACAACCGCACAAAACAACATTACACAATACACGACAACAATAATGCACAAATGAATGACAACAACGATACGAGCGTATCATGACATGATCGACACAAATGGTAAAAATGATTAGAGTACTTGCCGAGTCCTTCGAGAACGATCTCAATGTCTAAACCATCACGAACCATTATCCTCAATACTCGACGGTCCAAAGTATCACGAATTGCAGATAATTCATATCTCCGTCTTTATCATGATATATCCTCGATATACAAGTATACCAATAACAAAAGTAAATCATATACATTATGATTTAGATTCCCAAAACTCGAATATGATTTATAATCCCAAATCTCCTGTGATTACGATTATAAACATTGCTATACAATTATAAACGAATGAACGAAATCATTCATTAAATATTATAAATCGAGCAAGTACTAACTTGCCTCGATACCGAAAGCCGTTACCAATTCCATTGTCGTCATCTACAAGTCCCTCGGCCCCAATCAATGCAATTCACGAACATTCTCGAACACGACCGCAACGTACGGTTATAAACACCGATCAATAATCTCAACCTATTACAATAATCGATAAACAACAAGTTCGACAACAATCAAAAATCGATAAAACCTTTCCACAAACCCAACGGCTTGACAATATCTCGATTAAACACTAGTCAGAACCAACCAAGTCAAACCATCACGAATTCCTAATCAAAACACAAAAATACTGCACTGTCTGTCTACTTAGCGCACGTTAATCACCTAGCGTAGCGTGCGCTAAGTTGCTCCCGTTAGCGCGCGCTAGGCAGTAAACGTAGCGTGCGCTAATGCTGTGCAGTGGCATGCATTTCAAGCATCGACTAACACTTCCATCATGACAATGATCAACTCATCTCGATATTAAGGATTTCATAACAATCATGACATATAATTCAATAGCTCTTCAAGAACACGAAATATCCAAATTCACGTTCATGATCCATAAAATGATAAAATCCGATGTGTTCTAATATCTAAAAATCCTTATTCATCATGTTCTTCGACATACAATTCACATAACCGGAATCATAATAGCACCCCATAATCGTTACCATACGAAGTAACCAACAACAAAACATCAAAAATCCGAATTGAAGAAGGGAATTACATCAATATATATCTTGAATTCCATCCAAAACCATACGAAACATGTCAATACTCATATATTGATAACAACACTAACTTAGTACGGTAATCCAACTCGTTGTCATGCTCATCAACTTGTTTATATGATAATCATCAACTCAAGAACATCATATACAATCCAAAACGAAATCTCAAAGTGAAGAGTAATTACCTTTTTGAAGGAATGGATTGATTTCCAAGAATCACCAATGATTTCAAGAACAAAGCTTTACTCCATGATTTCCATCTTTAATCTTGTTAAAGAGGATCATCCCTCAGTGTTTAGGAACTCCAAATGTTCTCACAAGGTTGTCTCTATCGGGTGAAAGGAAAGAAATGGACGAAATGTTTCATGACACCCGTTTGTCCCTTTATATAGAATGCACCACTAGCGTGCGCTAAACCCTTATGTTTAGCGTGCGCTAGCCTTAGCGTGCGCTAACTGACTTTGTTAGCGTGCGCTATCGAAGCCCAGAGGCTACTGTCTTGCTTCGTAAACTACCTTACGTACGTAATGCCCATGCATTAACGTACGTAAATCATCATGTCTAGCGTACGCAAGTCCTTACTCTTAGCGTGCGCTATCCGAAGTTGACTTACTACAGTGTTCACCTACCACTCGCCCCCACATTCCGACAGCATCTGGCAAGGATAAGATTCCTTGTTGACTGATATATAGTTAGCGTGCGCTAAGCCTAATCTTTAGCGTGCGCTAATACTTCAGGACAACAACCGTTGACTTACCAGAACGTGCGCCGAAAGCAGCCGGGTCCACACGCAGATTCCTTCCGGTCTGTCTGCGTTTAGCGTGCGCTACATTCTGACTCTAGCGTGCGCTAATCATGAACGATAGCGTGCGCTATACTTGAACATTAGCGCGCGCTAATCAAGCTATACTTAGCCATTTTCCAATTCTCCTCGTCCGTCTCGACATATCAATTACGGAAATACGGCATACTGAATACATGTACTGAACCCAATAACATCATCATACGATATACCCAATATCAAAAGTACGACAACCTGATACACAATATCCTCAAATGTAACTGTCGACCAAATACGACAATTATACCGATACTGATATCTCAGTCCTTCATTTATTTTATCCCTACTGTACAGATTCCACGCTGTACAGTATAACTCGGATAAAATAATATCAAACAACAGTAGTAGAAATTCCGGATATTACATTCTACACCACTTAAAATAAGTTTCGTCCTCGAAACTTGCAATCCGTCATAAGACAAACAAACATACCGTTCAGCCAAAATATTCCGAAACCATCACGACAACGATCAATCATCATTATTACCGAATAACCAAAAGAGCGTACTTACAAATACGCAGGTCGACGATCTCCTGAGATACTAGCAAGCGATCTCACTGTACAGTCTCAAAACACTTACGATCACAATTCCTTGAGTCTCAACAAAAAAATATCATCAACGTGATAAACTCCAATATTACCAACGAATGATCAACGAAAATCGAGAATACCATCACATGGTAAACTCCAACACGATCAATACAGAACCATAGAAACAGATATACGAAAGAATAACATTCTCAAAACGACAAATCAATCACGCACCGTAGATCTCAATAAACATACCCAACTGGCGAACATTTCCCTCAGCATACGAACAACGAATCGCAAATCGACGAACATACCAATTCATACAAGGAGTGGGAACGACCACTCAATATCCAAAACAACCAGCATGGGGTCACCATCCCAATTTTACACTTACAAAGAAATCATTTAAAGATCACTATGGTAAAATCGCGCTACTACCATACCAATGGAATCACATTGCACATATGTACCGGTTTCACAAAATCCAAGGTTCCAAGATTACATCGTGTGCGTGAATCTACAACACACAGCATATTCTCTTATCCGATAAATCAACCGATCATCCCTGGATAACCAAACTGCCATACTAAAGTTCGAATCTCTATTCATCGTTCCATACTGATGTCTCATCCAGTTCGTGAGTCATTCTCAGAACTTCACCATGATATGCATTATGCACTAAATGCGTATGTATATCAATCACATTTTCAAAACCAGTTTGAAATCATAAAGTCTCGTCAAGAATACAAATTTTGAAAAATTAACTTGGCTCGATGGTGCCAAGTATTTGATAATTTCCTTCGAATCCACACGATTTGAAGTTTTAAAATGAAAAGTATGCAAATGCTCGACTATATCCATACTCCTGTATACCAATTCGGTTCGTCACCAATATCCACTGATATTCCATCGGAAAACCACACGATCGAGTTCCAAAATCTCAATGTATAAATTCCGACTAAACTCCTTTTCCACACATGACTCATATCGTCAACCATTTACCCATCCTGGATCACCTCAAATATGATATGACAAAACGTTGAAACAAATCAACAAATCAAACACGGCGAAAGACTTCCCGAGAAATTCTATTTGTACAAGTAAACCAAAGCCTCGAAAGGCGGAAATAACATAGGTAAACGATTGGTAAAGTGTTTTACAAGTCTCGGGAGTTTTTAAGAAAACAGAAAAATTCTTTTGAAATATTAGGGTCTCAGCCCGTATCTCGTTCCGCATTACAAGAAGTTTAAAAAGTAGGAAACTCTTTTTTTTCGGACCCCAAGTCCTGAGTTATAAAACAATTTCAAAAATCTATTGGGTCTCGGCCCAAGAATCATTTACGGTAAAACATCCGTAAAACATTCATTTTGAAAAGTATCATTTTCAAATGTTCAAAAACAGTTCATATATCTCAAAATGAACTAACATGACTACATGTTCTCCTGAACAATCCACAATATTTCTCCCAAATGCAAAACTCCGTTCCAAAACTTAATCGACATATTGATTTCCAAAATCATAACTTCTCAAGATCATCAATCATATCCCAATTCTGTCATCTCATACTGTGAAGCATAATATCTTTCTGAATCTCAAAACGTATCAACTTAGAACGGCAATAAATCTCAATGAAATTCAAAAATCCAAATACTTACAGATCGTGAAGCCGACGATTCCCCGTGATATTGGCACATGTCTCGACTCAAGAAAATACTCGACACAGATATTTTCAAAACACACATTTTGCAAACTTAGTTCAACTCGAGAACACAACACGGCTCTATCCGAAGAAACACGTTAACACCATTTGAAAAAGTTTATAACAAGACCAGTACTACACTGGCAAATCGCACCACGCATAAGCCCGAGTGAACAACAAAAACTCACGGCTCCAATATTTTTCAATCGACAACTCAAATGACGCGACAGAAATACGACCCAACTCGACCCAACTGCCTAGGTTTTCTCAACCTAAGCTCCGATACCATATTCTGTAACACCCCCGGATTTAACCGGAAATATTACAGCGTCGTGGGCCCCGAGATGGAACCCACAAGGCTAAAAGAAATTTTCGCAAACATTTACAAATGCCCAAGAGGCCAACGACGGTACTATCTTTAAAAATTCACAAAGACTTATAAAATCCATTTATCAAAAACCGTCATAAAACTCATTTGAAATCGCAAGGCCAAACAGCCGACACTCAAAAGTTTAGAAAACGATTTCCAAAGTAATCTCAGTTACTAGATACCAAAAGAGCGTTTCAAAATACTCACGCAGCGGAAAAAGACCAACCAAAAGAATACTCTAGCAGCGGAAAGAACATGTCCTAGCCAGTATACTCCGAGAAGCTCATCTCTTCACGACCGCTACAAGCTCAATACTCCAAGAACCTAAAGAGAAATCCCACGACGGGGTCAGCCATAATATCCAACAATGATGACCGTCACATCACATCAATAATCACATATCAATGGAAATACTAAGTAAGAATACGACCAATGTAATCTTACCGTCATAACTTTACGATAATCCATGATTCGTATCCTTAACAACACATTAAGATAATACCAAAATATCTGTACGGTATCTCAACAATACTCAAGGTTCTCAAAACATTATCATAACTCGCGATACGGAGATTATACCAACTCTGGCCAATTCAATCCATCGGATAACATCGACAATTCCAATACGATAATCGATTGTCCATCAAAGACAGTACCAAGAAAATACGGAACATACCTCAAGATTACGAAATACCATGACAATCACGCCAGTCTAATCCGAGATCAGATCAACATAACATACGGACATGGTCCTAACACAAGACCTACAAATGCATACTCATATGACAACGTCAATATGATCACAACAATAACGACAATGTATACTTATGGCAAGCCCATAATATACATATGCACAATAACAACAACACATGGCAATCCGATGATCCAGCGTTCACTGCCTAGATCCCACGATGACCCCGTCAAACCAACCGTGGTGGAAAACCCGTCCGATGATCCAGCGCACGCTAGCATAGATCCCCCGATGATCCCGTCGGACCAACACGAGGTGGACATATGACAACAATGCACAACTGCACAAAACAACAGTACACAATACACGACAACAATAATGCACAAATGAATGACAACAACGATACACGAACGTATCATGACATGATCGACACAAATGGTAAAAATGATTAGAGTACTTGCCCCGAGTCCTTCGAGAACGATCTCAATGTCTAAACCATCACGAACCATTATCCTCAATACTCGACGGTCCAAAGTATCACGAATTGCAGATAATTCATATCTCCGTCTTTATCATGATATATCCTCGATATACAAGTATACCAATAACAAAAGTAAATCATATACATTATGATTTAGATTCCCAAAACTTCGAATATGATTTATAATCCCAAATCTCTGTGATTACGATTATAAACATTGCTATACAATTATAAACGAATGAAGCGAAATCATTCATTAAATATTATAAATCGAGCAAGTACTAACTTGCCTCGATACCGACGAAGCTGTTACCAATTCCATTGTCGTCATCTACAAGTCCCTCGGCCCCAATCAATGCAATTCACGAACATTCTCGAACACGACCGCAACGTACGGTTATAAACACCGATCAATAATCTCAACCTATTACAATAATCGATAAACAACAAGTTCGACAACAATCAAAAATCGATAAAACCTTTCCACAAACCCAACGGCTTGACAATATCTCGATTAAACACTAGTCAGAACCAACCAAGTCAAACCATCACGAATTCCTAATCAAAACACAAAAATACTGCACTGTCTGCCTACTTAGCGCACGTTAATCACCTAGCGTAGCGTGCGCTAAGTTGCTCCCGTTAGCGCGCGCTAGGCAGTAAACGTAGCGTGCGCTAATGCTATGCAGTGGCATGCATTTCAAGCATCGACTAACACTTCCATCATGACAATGATCAACTCATCTCGATATTAAGGATTTCATAACAATCATGACATATAATTCAATAGCTCTTCAAGAACACGAAATATCCAAATTCACGTTCATGATCCATAAAATGATAAAATCCGATGTGTTCTAATATCTAAAAATCCTTATTCATCATGTTCTTCGACATACAATTCACATAACTTCAGGAATCATAATAGCACCCCCATAATCGTTACCATACGAAGTAACCAACGACAAAACATCAAAAATCCGAATTGAAGAAGGGAATTACATCAATATATATCTTGAATTCCATCCAAAACCATACGAAACATGTCAATACTCATATATTGATAACAACACTAACTTAGTACGGTAATCCAACTCGTTGTCATGCTCATCAACTTGTTTATATGATAATCATCAACTCAAGAACATCATATACAATCCAAAACGAAATCTCAAAGTGAAGAGTAATTACCTTTTTGAAGGAATGGATTGATTTCCAAGAATCACCAATGATTTCAAGAACAAAGCTTTACTCCATAATTTCCATCTTTAATCTTGTTAAAGAGGATCATACCTCAGTGTTTAGGAACTCCAAATGTTCTCACAAGGTTGTCTCTATCGGGTGAAAGGAAAGAAATGGACGAAATGTTTCATGACACCCGTTTGTCCCTTTATATAGAATGCACCACTAGCGTGCGCTAAACCCTTATGTTTAGCGTGCGCTAGCCTTAGCGTGCGCTATCGAAGCCCAGAGGCTACTGTCTTGCTTCGTAAACAACCTTACGTACGTAATGCCCATGCATTAACGTACGTAAATCATCATGTCTAGCGTACGCAAGTCCTTACTCTTAGCGTGCGCTATCCGAAGTTGACTTACTACAGTGTTCACCTACCACTTGCCCCCACATTCCGACAAAGATCGGCAAGGATAAGATTCCTTGTTGGTGATATATAGTTAGCGTGCGCTAAGCTTAATCTTTAGCGTGCGCTAATACTTCAGGACAACAACCGTTGACTTACCGTAACGCGGCAAAGCGTAGGGTCCACACGCAGATTCCTTCCGGTCTGTCTGCGTTTAGCGTGCGCTACATTCTGACTCTAGCGTGCGCTAATCATGAACGATAGCGTGCGCTATACTTGAACATTAGCGCGCGCTAATCAAGCTATACTTAGCCATTTTCCAATTCTCCTCGTCCGTCTCGACATATCAATTACGTAAATACGGCATACTGAATACATGTACTGAACCCAATAACATCATCATACGATATACCCAATATCAAAAGTACGACAACCTGATACACAATATCCTCAAATGTAACTGTCGACCAAATACGACAATTATACCGATACTGATATCTCAGTCCTTCATTTATTTTATCCCTACTGTACAGATTCCACGCTGTACAGTATAACTCGGATAAAATAATATCAAACAACAGTAGTAGAAATTCCGGATATTACAGAAACGGGTCGAGACAACAATTACAGATACGGATACCCGTAACTTTCAAGAAATTACAAAATGGCCCAAAACGCCCAGAAATCACGATACGTGATCGAATAACCAAACCGAAGTTCACAACACGTCTAACAAGGTTAAACGAACTTGCGGGAAACTCGAAACAGCAGTTTCGGACGAGATTCGCAAGAATCGAACTCAAGTGCGGAAAAGTCGTTAAAAAGCACGGAACTCAACAAAACAACACCGAAACGAACTCGGATGACAAAAAGTGTAGAATTAATCATTCTCAGAATGACGAAACGGTCATGAGCGAGCCGTCAAAACGGACTCCGGCCGAAAAAAGAAATTTACCGAAAATCGAAAATTGCGGATATTACAGTGCATATGTATATTATGGGTTTGCCATAAATATACATTGTTGTTATTGATGTGAGCATGTTGACGTTGTCATATGAGTATGCATTTGTAGGTCTTGTGTTAGGACCATGTCCGTAAGTTGTATTGATCTGATCTTGGATTAGACTGACGTGATTCGCCGTGGCATTGCGTATCCTGAGGTATGTTCCGTATTTTCCTTATTGGTTCTTGTACTGGGATGGACAATCGATTGTCGTGTTGAGATTTCATGATGTTTATTTCCGATGGATCGAATTGGTCAGAGTTGGTATATTTTCGTATTGCGTGTTATGATGATGTTTTGAGAATCTTGGGTATTGCTTGAGGTACCGTATGGACGTTATATTTGAGTTAATTGATTAATCGAGATTACGAGATGTGCATTACGATAATGGTTATTCTGATGAGAATTATTACGAGTTTGGTAAAGTTATGACGGTAAGATTACATTGGTAGTATTCTTACTTAGTGTTTTTCATTGGTATGTAATTATTGACGTGATGGGATTTTTATCATTGTTGAGTATTATCGATGACCCCGTCGTGGGCTTTATTTTTAGGATATTGTATATCGAGCTTGTAGGGGTCGTGAAGAGATGAGCTTCCCGGAGGATACTGGCTAGGGCATGTATTTGTGTGTTGAGTTTCTTGATCAGTTGTAGTATTCCGCTGCTAGAGTATTTTTAATTGTTTGTCTTTTCACTTCATGCGTATTTTTAAATGGCCTTTTGGTATCTGGTAACTTAGGTTACTTTGGCAATTGTTTTCTAAACTATTTTGTCGGTACGTGTAACCAATAGCTTAACGTATGTTTTTTTAACTATTGAATTTTGGCATTTCGGGCCGTGTGGTTTCAAATGAGATTTTTACGACGGTTTTGATAAACAGATTTTATTAAGTCTTCGAATGTTTTTAAAGATAGTAGCATCGTTCGCCTCTTAGGCGTTTGTAAATGTTTGTAAAGCTTAGCCTTGTGGTTCCGTCTCGGGGCCAACGACGCTGTAATATTCCTGGATGGCTCTGGGGGTGTTACACTCATAAGATGTTTTACTTACTATATTGTGTAGATTCAATTTTTTTTAAAAAGAAGGTTCCTCTTTTGATTGTCATTTGATCATTTGATCTAATCAACATATTTTCTTTCAAAGTGTATGAAGACCATAAATATTATCATTTATTGGCCAAATAAATAAAGAATGTAAAATAATGAAAATAACACACAATAATTAGTAAGCCGTAATAGATTTTTATACAAACTTAAATAACATGAAAAACTTTGTTTATAATCCAAACTAGGAGAACTTAGCTCATGGATGCTTTATTCAACATATTACAAAAATTAGAAACCATGATTAGTTGAAAAACAGAAAGAATTGATACTAACTTTAGATGAAGAAGAAAAAAGCAATAAATTCCCTCCACAACATAAACTTTATCAATCTTACATAAACTATCAAGAACACAAGTGTGTTCCTCACACAAAATGAACAATTACAATTTATTACACTTACAAAATGAAAGATATAAGATGGGAGATGATTATAGAATGGATCAAGGGGTCTGTTTATACACCCAAGGTCATCTAATAGCTCCAAAATTTCAGCATTATCACATCAAATCGGACCAAGACAATCCACCCACACGATATAGGTCCAAAAGTATGAAATATATGATAAAATTACATAATCTGTCAAAAGTTACGACTATAACACTAGGGAGTTACCGCCGTAACATACCAATCATACATCCGTGACATTGATATTTACGACCGTAACTAAGCTACGACTTTTTTGTTTGCTGAGTGTTGTACGGTCGTAAATATAGTTGTATGGCCGTAAGGAGTTATCAGACTCTTGCGTTTTAACCCTAAACCTTCTTCGGATAATAACTTTTGATATGTACCTCGGATTTTGAATCCGGAAAGACTATCGAACTCATCTCGTAAATCTCTACAACATGCGTACACAATAACTCAATAAATAGAATCTTTAAGAAAATATTATTTCTTGAGTAAATCAATAATGCAATCTGATTATGGCTATTTACATCTTCTTCCCATAAAAATAAAATTATTTTAAACTAATTAATTAGAAGTAAAAATAAGTAGACTAGCTCATAATTACGGAGTGTATAAAACTAACACTTATCCCACCTCCAACCTTGAACTCTTGCTAGTCCCGAGCAAGATCCTTTATTTTTCACACACAACACAAAAAAAGAGTATAAGACACACAATTTAATAAAAATAATTATATATATATTGAGAGAGAAAGAGATCAAAATGCCATTATTACACAACAACTAGTTTTATACAGTATATATATAAATGAATCAAGATTCAAAATAAATCTACTTTTGATTTTGAAGTTAAAACTAGATTTTATTTGTAATTTCCAAAATGCAAGGTTTCCCCCCAAAAGGTTGACTATTTTCTTTCCCACTTGTGACAAACATGATTCCCCTAAATGGTTGTACTCGATCACTCATTTATTTTCCGACTCAATTTTAAGGAGAATCTCATCGACGTCATCAAATGTTGTGATAGCTCACAAAAATTGAGTGTATTAAAATTCAGCCACCAAATAATTCAAATTTACTCATAATCTACACCTCTTTTATTTAAGCACTACAAAATAATACAATGTCCCAAATAATTCAGCTTTCTAATTACTCCATGTAGCAAGTGTTTAGTCGACGACTCCTAAACTCTTTACTCAGGGAATCAGGTTAAAAATTCTTAAAGATTTAATAACTCGAACTAAAAAGAAAGAAAATGGTGACACGATATCAGATGTTTTCTTTTAGGGAATAGAATTTTCGCAAAAAAATCATTTATTAGTTAAGCATGAAAAATCAAAAAGTCCTCAAATTAAGTAAATTTCACTTCTACCTTTCATCAACCGACTGATTCTACTTCCTTTCTCAAGGTAATGAATGACTCGATTTAAGTGATAAATAGAAGGCTTGGAAAGAAAGGCTAAGGCTCTAAAATTTTGAAATATACATTTTTTTTAACCGTTAAAACGATTTTAGAAACTTGTACATAGCTAACTTATTGGTGTTATGGCAAGATTTAGATATCACACAAAAAAGATAAACAATATATATGTATATATGATATTTGGTTGGATTGGAGTGTGTGTGTGTGTATATATATATACACACACACACTCCAATCCAACCAAATATCACGCCACACAAGAATAACAAAAATTAATTTAAACAAACAAGCTTCACTATGAAAACCAATCACACCAAGATCAAAATATTTAATCAAATTCAAACAAACCACACAATTCAAAACCAAATATCCAACCACATAACCAAAGCAAAATAAAAGAATGTTCAAAACACACACCAACCCCAAACTTATAGAAACAACTGTCCTTAGTTTTTAAAAATGAAAAGCAATGGAGAAAAGTAGAACACTCACTGAAATTTAGCCTTGTGACCCTCCGGGTGCTCGTCAGTGATGTTTATATAGCGAAAAAGCTTCTCAAAGTACTTCTCCGCTCTTATCTGATGCTCAATTATTTTATTTTGGCTCTTCACTCTCTCTGCCTAGTACGTCTCTAATCCCCGAACCCTCTCAAACAAATCTCTCTCAAAAGGCCTGTTGGTATCCCTAACATCATCATCAGCATCCCAATCCTTCTCATTACTAGCATTCCCATCTGGATTCACACGTGCCCGCTTGCTTCTCAAATGCGTTGTATGAATAATAGTGCTTTTGATGTTGAGACGGTCCCCGTGTGTCAATATATTGCCTCCTGCCGGAATTTTAACTTTTTCACTTCTGCAAATATCGGTAATAAGGCAGGGATATGGCATTTTCTGTCTTGTAGGTACCGTGCCGGCATATTGGCAAGTGGTATTATAAATGTGAGTTCCCAAATCCATTTTCTCTCCTCGGTGGATAGCGTAGATGCCTCTCAGATGGCCGATAGAAACCATAGTCAGAGTCGATGTCGGGTAAATTCTCCCGGCATCCCACATCCATAAGAACTATGCATCATCTATGAGGTCCGATTGATTGTACTGGGTTTTGATTATCCCTTACTATCATGCAACTCACTCACAAGTGCCCACCGTAGCACCCTTTCACCGGTCGCATCCTCATTGGGCAAGATGGAAATGGCAACCACGCTAGTTATATCTACCCCCAAATAATTATTGATCACTTCCGATGAAAATTTTTGAACTTTCCCGTTCACCATTGTCTGATGATACATGGGCGACCCCCCTGCCTAAATTCTTTGTTAAATGTTTTATAGAAGTTGAGGGTTAGGGTAGGGCTGCTGTTTAGAAGGCCAGACACGAACTTCTCCCACCCGTTGTCGATGAATTTCTAGATGAATGGTGTGGTGATAGTGCCGCGGTCCGGTTATCCAATGAAATCTTCCAATCTAAATAGCCGCTCCTTGATGCACCCTGTGTTTTGTGCTTTTTGAAGTGGTGTCAGTTCTTCAGATGAAGAACCGACCTTTTATTTTTCTTTTGTAGATTTCTTTGGTGCCATCCCCGATATTATCAAAACACAAATACCATTGATGTGTTTAGCAAATCGCTTTTGTTCACATTACTATAATCATCAAGTAAAACAATAAAAAAAACACAAATACCATTGATGTGTTTATCAAATCTCTTTTGTTCTAAGATTTTTATTGTCGCATTTTGTCGGACACCTTGAGTTCATTGTTATTTAACAAGTTTTTTAAAAATATCTAACTCAAATCCTCCAACTCATCACAAAATCTTGAAATAACAATCCATAAATACTCTAATATCAACAAAACTGATAATTAAAAATGTCTAAATAAAAAAAAAACTGACTACAAAATCAAAATCTAAAATAATTTAAAACTAAGAAACTAAAACAAAAACAAAACGAAATTGAGACAAGATTTATATGAAAACCTGACGATCTAGCATTTAGATTGAAAGAATAAGGTATTGTATTGATGAATTCAAGTATATTTGAGATAGGGTTCGAAAAGAGGAGAAAATCGCCTATTTTGAGTCACTCTCGTCGGTTGCCGAGTGAAATATGAAGTGCATCCCCATTTTTTTTATAGAAGGAGAATGTTATGGCCGTAAAACATATATGTTACGGTCGTAAGAAGGCTACAACAAAGATACAGTTAATATGTTGCGGACGTAACTACCATTCGTCGAATTCGACCAAAGACCCAGAAACATACTACCGTAAGGAAAGATGTTACAGCCATAACATGACTTTATAAATCTGATGTGTGGTACTTATTGGAATACGGCCATATAAATGATTAGTTGTACGGCCGTAACGTTGAGTTATACGTCCGTAATGCAATTACTTTTTTTAGTAATGAGAATAATGTTAGAAAAACTCCCTGGATTTGTGAATGAGATGATCTTTGCTCCGACTGTTGACCTTTTCTGCGTTACCCCCAAATTTATTTTTCGAAAATAAAAAAAAATTGGGTTTCCTCCCAACAAGTGCTTTGTTTAATGTCCTTAGCTTGACTTCTTGTCTGATCAATTTGGCATTCCAGTGCTATAATTGACTTTACGGTCGAGAATTCTCCTCTCAAATATGGCTTTAACCATTGGCCATTTACTTTGAAACTTCTGTTCACTGTATAGTAAATATCTACGGTTCTGTGAGAAAACACATTTTTGATTATGTATGAACTTGTCCACCGTGATCGTTGTAATACCCGTAATTTCGATTTCCGGTAATTTCCTTTTTTCGACGAAAGTCCATTTTGACGACTCGCTCATGACCATTTCGTCATTTCAAGAATGATTAATTCTGCACTTTTTGTCATCCGAGTTCGTTTCGGTGTCGTTTTGTTGAGCTCCGTGCTTTTAGGCGACTTTTCCGCACTTGAGTTCGATTCTTGCGAATCTCGTTCGAAACTGCTGTTTCGAGTTTCCCGTAAGTCCGTTTAACTTTGTTAGACGTGTTTTTTACTTTGGTTTGGTTATTTGATCACGTATCGTGATTTTCGGGCATTTTGGTCCATTTTTGTAATTTCCCAAAGTTTGGGGTAATCACTTCCGTTGTCGAATTTCGAGCCTTCGGGTGGTCAGAATCATGTATTCTCTTAGTGCTCGGATTCGTCTTTGCGAGTACATCGTAACCGTACCTTCGATTTATATTCAGGTTCGGGTTTCGGGTCGTCTGGGCCATCGGAGTGGCCACGACGGAGTCACGGCCGGAGCAGGGCCTGGCCTGGCCGAGTTACGACCGTAAGGTGCCGGTTACGGCCGTACTTGCTCGGCAGACCTAGCTGGACGAAGGCCGGATACGGCCGTAAGGCATGATCCGTTACGGCCGTAAGTGGTCGGTAGGTGCTGGGCTGGTTTTTGACGAATGCCGGTTACGGCCGTAAGGACCTGCCGGGTACGGCCGTAAGTGCCGAGTTACGGCCGTAAGGCCCTGTCGGTTACGGCCATAAGGTACTGGGCGGGTTTGGATGAATGCCGGTTACGGCCGTAACCCTACCGGCTGTATATAGCCTGGGCTCGGCCAAACTTCATTTTTACTCGTTTTTCTCCTTTTTTTCGGCGGCTGGCGATGGGAGGCTCGGGAAATCGAGTTCTTGGCCGATTTTAATCAATTTCAAGACGTTTTGGAAGATTCTTGTTGATTATATCATCATCCAATCCGTGTTCTTCGTCCGAATCAAGGTATTTTGGCTTGAACCCTTGTTTTTGAAGATTTTGGGGATTTTCCTTTTGATTTCAATTCTAATCCGTTTTTGTTCAATTAATTATTGTATAAATGTTGTTTTGAACATGTTCTACGGATTTGATACTCGTATCTTTGATTCGTTCGACCCGAGGAGTGATTTCTTTGTTCTTGGAGGGTCTCGAACATTTAATGTTCGATTAAATGTTCGAATGAGTTCCTTTTGATAGTTTGTTGGGATTCCCGTTGTTTTCGGCCTTGATTCTCGTCATAATCATGTTTTATTGTTCCTTACGGAGGATTATAGGTGCTCGATGATTCCGATGTTGAATTCCGTTGGTGATTGATGATTCGTGTGGTGTTTTCCCGTAGTAATTTCGGTGTTATCGCGTTCTTGATAGTGTTTGGGAGTTCGGGGCCGTTCGACCGTATTTCATCCATTGTCTTGTTGCGATCGTGGTTTCGAGGCAAGTAACTTGTCCATACATTTCTTGTTTTGTGAATATGATGATTGGTGATCATCTCGGTATGTTTGTTTGTTTGTTTGTTTGAAATGAGTTTTCAAAAGATTCGGTTAGCCTCGTTAAGGGCTCACTTTCAAACGCGTGTGTTTTGTGAATATTGTGCCCTGTGAGTGATTAAGTGAACCCTATGAATTCGCTTGTTGTTGTTGTTGTTGATTGTTATACTTTGATAATATATATACACATATTATCTCTATTCGGTGCGTTATGGTTTGACGTGATGTTTTGCTAAGTGTTTGATGCCTCTGGGTGAATTGTTTGGATATCTTTGGTGTGATATGTTATTTGCGCATGATTGCTTCGCTCACCTCGGTGGGTCCGATGGGATCACGGAGGGAATTCCAATGGCTTCACCCTGGATTCACGAGTGGTGAATGTATTTTACTCACCTCGGGGGTCCGACGGGATCACGGAGGGCATTCCAATGGCTTCACCCTGGATTCACAAGTAAAAACTTCACGAGTTGTTGTGTGTGTTGTGTGAATGTATTTTACTCACCTCGGGGGGTCCGACGGGATCACAGAGGGAATTCCAATGGCTTCACCCTGGATTCACGAGTAAAAACTTCACGAGTTGTTGTGTGTGTTGTGTGAATGTATTTTACTCACCTCGGGGGGTCCGACGGGATCACGGAGGGAATTCCAATGGCTTCACCCTGGATTCACGAGTAAAAACTTCACGAGTTGTTGTGTGTGTTGTGTGAATGTATTTTACTCACCTCGGGAGGGTTCGACGGGGCCACAGAGGGAATTCCAATGGCTTCACCCTGGATTCACGAGTAAAAACTTCACGAGTGCGTGTGTTTGTTTTGTGAATGTGTTTGCTCACCTCGGGAGGGTTCGACGGGGCCACAGAGGGAATTCCAATGGCTTCATCCTGGAATCACGAGTGAAACTTCACGGGTGCGTGTCTATTTTATGTCCGTCGAGGACGCGTGACGGGGGTTTTAACCTTGTGTATTGTTGTTGGTTTCATTTGTGAAAACAAAACTTTTGGGCTGTGACCCTGTTGTTTTTTGGGAAGATAAGGATTCGGTAATCCTAAATTGCTTTCTATTAAAACTCTCGATGTCATTTTAAACCGTTTTATAAATTGTTTCCCTTTATTTGTGATCTTTCGGTTTTGGAATGTTTTACCCAAACTCATGCCTCGGGAAGTACTTTTCGTTACGTTTGGATCTTTGTTGATTCCTGGTTATTGTTATTCGTGGAATGTGAATTGTATGGCTCGTATTTGAACTTTGTTCTTGCACTAGCAAAACAGTGAAGTTTTGCTAACCCTCGAGTATTCGGGGGTGGATGTCTGTTTTTACATTCAGGTTTGAGAGCATAACACGGAGTTGGCACGAAGGATGATGAAAGATGAACGATACTAATCACACGAGGATTCGTATGATGTCATTGGTTTAGTTATAGGTTATTTTCCGCTGCAGTATTCTTTCCCGTTGTACGGGAGTGTGTTGTATTCGACCCCTGCGTGGGCATGCAATGAGTTTGAGTTGTATGTATTTATTGAAAGACCAAGTCAGTCTACTTAGTCATTTTAGCGTTAAAGGCATTGTTGAGATGTTCTATGTTGTTACCAGCCTGGTAGATCCTTGAGGAAAGGTTCTACGGCATGTAATATCCCTGAGCGGATTGGGGGTGTTACATAAATGGTATCGGAGCTTTAGGTTATGGAAACCTAGGCTGTCGGGTCAGCTGTGTTTGTTGAGTTTTGTCTCGTCGGATTTTGTCTGACTGATTCGTGTCGCGACGCGTCGTCTGAGTTGGTTGGTCGTGATTAGTATCGTGGGGCGATCATCATCTTCGTGCGACCTGTGGATGTAAGTCTCTCTTTCTTGTATTGTGCCTCGTGTTTCATTTATATGAGGAGAATTGTCATTATTTACGTCCTTTTGACTGTGATATTTGACTGTTGTTTCCGGTAAAAGACAGGTGTTGTCTTGATTTTGAGCGAGTTGATGCGTGTATTATGATTGTATGTAAGTGAATATTGTTACATGTGAGTTTTTAGGCATTCTAGCCTAATAGATTTTCGAAAACCTTGAGTATCTTAGAAACTAAAATTCGAGACGTACTTTTAAATGGATTGTATTTTCAAGGTGCCTACTAGCGCAACTATCTATTTCAAAATTCTTCTACCTTGAGGACCAAAATATATTTTTTTTTCTTTCCAGTAATTTTGGAAATGCTTTGCTTAGACCTAAGGGTCGAATATTTTTGAAAGTTTTTCATTAAAAGAAAAGTGTCCTCATTTTTGTTCAAACGCAAGATGATTTTCAAAGTCTCGACAATGATGTTTGTACAACTTTTTGTAAAATGATACTCAAGATCAACTGGTGTTTCCAAACTGTTTTCAAGAGATGGTTTTCATTTTTAAAACCCATCATTTCCTGCTTGTGGTCGGATAAGGTGTGTATGATGTTGGTATTGTTGTTAGGGTGTTAGCCCTCCAAATTGTGATTGAATTGGTGGTGTGAACGTTGAGTCGTTCGCCACGCATATGTTTTGTTAGCCCTTTGTGGGAGGTGTGATGACGATCTTTACACTACGCCATATATGGGCTTTAACAACACTTTTTTCAGTGTTACAAGCAAAAGTGTAACCATATATGCCTTGAAAGTGATCTAGGCCTACACTTTTTTTCGATGTTAGCATTGCTATAAATCACTGTTACGGTAGACGTTATTCAGTATCTACGGTAACGTTGAAGTCGGTGTAGCCGTTGCTCTTAAAAAAATGTGTAGCCGTTGGTCTTTAAAAATCAATAAAAAATAGGTGGGCTCAATGATTGTCCGAATATTTCAACTAAGCGGGTCAAATTTCAATTATTCACTCTCAACTCAACTCTATCTCTCTCAACTCTCTCACAGCTCAACCGTTGACCAGTCAACCGGCAATATATATCTTAAAAGAGCGAAGGTTATCCTGGTCGATCGTATTTGTTCTTTTTTCTTACTATGCTGAAAACCTCCTCTTTTCTCCTCATTTAATTTCTTTTCTGAAAACGTCTTTATCTTCTTCGCTCCTCTCCTCGTATTGCCTCCTCTTCTTCAGAGACGTGTTCTTCTACAAGATACGTGCTCTCTACAAACGTGTTTGTTCTTATTTCTTACTATGATGAAAACGTCCTTTTCTCTCTTCATTTCATTTCTTTTCTGAAAACGTCTTTATCTTATTCGCTCCTCTCCCCGTCCTGCCTCCTCTTCTTCAAAGACGTTTTCTTCTACAAGATACGTGCTCTCTACAGATGTCTCTGACGACGCGAATAGCACCAGGTGTCGGGGCAAATCTTTTGGGCCAGCACGTCGCTGAGCGCAACCAAGACGCTACCGTCTACGTCGGCAATCTCGAACCCAAAGTACTCTTCTCTTCCTAAAAACCCTCTAGGTTTAGGATTTTCTTGATCGATAAGGCATAAGGTCTAAGTGAATTGTTTTTATCTATGTCCCATTTTTTTGCCTGTTTAAATTGTTTTAGTGCGTGTGTGTATATATATCAAAAAGTCTTCGAGATTTAGAAGAAATTTTTTGTTAGTTTTTCCATATTTAAAATATTTGCATATGGTTCCTACTTAATTGGATGTGAGTTCCGTTGTCAGTGTAGAATCCAGAAAATTTCTTAACTCTTATTTTCATCTAATTCTTCAGTCATAACTTACCGCATGCCACAATTAGAAATATTTAGTACACATATGCCTAAAAATAATTATTGACTTCTCAGTATAGATGAAAAATTGTTCAGCAAAATAGATGTGATTTACCCCTACCGAGGAAAAGTATAATTCTCATGTTGAGTCGTGCACCCTATGCGGTTGCACATACATATATAAAAGTTTGTTGTGTCTGAAACGTTGCTGCAATAAGATTGCCGATTTCTAATTTCTGAGATTGAGGGGAATTTCCTCTGTTTCATATCAGGTATAGTTAGGACTTAATGACTCAATAGTTAAAGCTGAACGAGTTGGTTTCATGTCATACATCGCCTTGGGGAATACCACCTGTAATATTTATCCCCTTGTAGGTTATTTGATAGCTTTTAGGTTTTGGTTTTATGTGTTTCATATCTTTTCTACACGAAGCTATTACACCTTTGCTTTTAGTTTTCGGAATTATTAGATAACAACAATCTTAAATTTTATATGCTTGCAGGCAAGTGAAGAGATACTGTGGGAACTGTTTGCGCAGGCCGGACCTATTGATATGTTTCAAATATTTGGCATTGCACATAGTTCTGGGCCCTTTTTATTACTAAATGATAAATCTTATTCTTATTATGTTCATAAACCTTAATGCTCAGTCGGTTTCATGTATTTAATTAAACTGCTTATTTTATAGTATATAATATTCCATCATCTGTTTGTTTATGTTTTGGGCTCTTCTGTGTCCTATTTGTTCCAGTCAATGTATATGTTCCCAAGGACAGAGTCACAAATGCTCATCAAGCTATGGCTTTGTTCTTTTTTCTTACTACGCTAAGAACGTCCTCTTCTCTCTTCATTTCATTTCTCTTCTGGAAAAGTCTTTATCTTCTTCGCTCCTCTCCCCGTCCTGCCCCCTCTTCTTCAGAGACGTGTTCTTCTACAAGATACGTGTTCTACAAGAAAATGTCCTCTTCTCTCTTCATTTCATTTACCGACCCGATTGCTTCTTCTCTTGTCCGTCGTTCATTCAGTTCCCAAGGATTGACAATAAATCCTCCCGCTTGATATCTGATCGGAGGGGGCCACTGGAGTTTCTGATCTGAGTCGTCTTATTATGAAATGGTAATGATTTTAATCAAGTGCTATCGATTTATTCGGTTGTTCTTGAAGTGCATTGAGGAAGTGAATTGATATGTTGATTATTTTTTATCAAGATATGCTCATTTTCTCTTCTTTGATTCTTGATTTTTAATCTGATTAATATTATATTGAGTGTGATAGTTACTTTTGGATAATATTCCATGTTGTTTGGAACTTTTGTTTCACTTGAAAGTGAATAAATTTAATGTTACATTACCCACTTACTGAATGCCATTGTTTTTAGATTTCAAACGCCGCACTCCTCGTCCTTCACCCATCTCGAAAGCCCTATTTACGGTGGGTCCCGGTCGATCTTGAAAAAGGGTTTTTTCGGGTGGGATATGAGATTCTAATGTCGATGGCGAGTTCTAAGAAAAAAATCACGTTTTCATGTTTGCAAATATCGATTACGCTTCCTATAATCCAAACAAAATAGGGAATGAGTGATTTAAATTTACGATTATGCTTCTAATTTGACTTCTCCACATAAATAATGAACTTCTAAGCTTTTCACAGAATAATACCTCTCATCTTTAATCAATTTTAATATTTTTATTTACTAATATAACCATTTCGATTCTCAATTATTTGTGCTTACATATTTGTTGCAATATAATAAGTTCGTCCAAAATTAGAAGTGTTTTTGCAAGCGCTCACATACTCTCCTTGCTATAGCTTTTTCCCTTCTCGGTCGAGTCAATTCCAAATTCCATCGCCCACGATTTTTGTCACATGCTATTTTGAGGTTTAACTTCTTTAGTTTCTTATTTTTCTTGCTTTGTGCTTCATATTTTGGGTTAACTCGAGGTTTATTGAAACGTTTGTTTGTATACGAGAAATTTCCTTGATGAAATCAAATTTTTCTTGTGTAAACATAGGGTTATAATTTTGAACGTATGTTTTTGCTTCTATCCTTTAGGGTTAGAGGTTAGGGTTTAGGGTTTAGAGTTTAGGGCGTGTGCTTCAGAAACTTGTCCTTTTCTCTCTTATGAAAGATAGCAGTATATACATACTCGACCTCTGCCTTTAAACCCAGAACAATTTCAAAATTACAGGACGACCCCATTATTGTTTGATTTTGCCTTTTACATTCCCCCCTTCATAGGTAAGAAACATTTTAAAACCTCAATTTAGGTTTACAAACATGTTTGGAAATTGATAAGTGTATGTGTTTATGTGTTTGCATGTGTGTGTGTTTGGATGTAGTTATTTATGTTTGCTGTTATATTAATATTAATGTTTTCCTTTAGTTGTGGTCAAAGGTTTAGGTGTTAGGAGTATGCCCTCGAATGCCACTCAGAGGTTGTTGAGTGAGGGCATTATACTTGTAATTATGTAAACCATTTATATAAGGCAAATGAATGTTTCTTTATTTACTGGTAGTTACTGGCATTCCTAACTCGTAAATAAACATATAGAAACTAGTCCGTGTATTTGAGAGCAAAACGTTCCACTCCTTATTGGATAAGGGGGGTAGGCACTGGAAAGGTTATAGCTCAAATACTTAATCGTTCGCAAGTCGATGAAACTTGACTGGGCGTTAAGTTTATGTGAAGACTTGTATGACGTATTCTTTGACATGGATAGTGCTTGTCGAACACTAATGGTTAGTGGGAGCACACGTTATAGGTATGCTAAATGGATTAGTATACTCGAACCGACTCACCCTCGATTCGTCACATGGATTTCACTCCGGGACAGTCAATGACGGAATCGAAAGGTTGTGATAGGTATTCGTGAACCTTCGACTTGAGGATTTAGTAGGGATGTGCTTGTGACGTCAATATTTTCATTAGAGTAGTTCGACCCTATAAACCGGAAGGCGGGGGTCAACCTCGACGTGCATCTTGACGGGAAAGTAGCAGGTCCTACTGAATACCAAGATAGAATTCTTCCTCCCGTTAGTGAGCGGATTATATGTCCTATGCGGTTATTGGCAGATGAGATCATGAGTCTTTGGCCAAAGCATTGGAGCTAGTTGTATTAGATACACGACAGCTCGATGATCTCGATTTGCATTAACGCATGCATAGCGTCAAGTACAGATAGGGTTTGACTGACCGTGAACCTATAACTTGATCGGGACATTTGAAAGAAGGGTTTATACGTATACTGGTGTTCACGACAGAATGGTTCTTGAATGATCCCAATCATTCGTTCTCAGTTAAGTGCGGTGTAGGCCACCAGTGGCTAGTCTTGCTACTACTCTTTGGTTCCTCCCATTGCTGACTGAGACGGACCTACCGAGTCGCGCATTAGGATTGACGACGGAATGAATCAAGCTTAATTCTCTCATTATGAATATTAGATATTGGTTATCTAATTCGGGACATTGGATGTTTAAATCGATTTATTGGATAAATTGATTTACGGCCTAATGAATTAAATAAATTACTGGGTGATTAATTTAATTCATGAATATAATTATTTCTTGGAGAAATTAATTATGTTATTTTGTATTTGATATGTTTAATTAATTGGATTAATTAAACGACATAAATACATCGGAACGGAATAGGAGTTTATCTGTTTGGACTCACGGGAGTCCGAAACGAACCGAACTCATCCGTTTTTTCATCATAGCCGCCGCCCCACTTTCCACCTTATTCCCTTTTGTTTTTGTTTCCATTGATTAATGGGTGATAATGACATGGTGGGGTTGATTCTCATTTGATGAGTTGTTTTAAGGTGAGTGGAATTTGAATAAGAAAAGTAGACTTCATTCTCTCATTTTAATAGGCATTCATACGGATCAATTAAAGAGAGTTCAAGAGAGAGAACTTCACTTTCCTCTTGGTTTTCTTATAGAAAATTCAAGAGTATAATTGAGAGTTATGAGTTATACACTTAGAGTGTGATGATCTCATATTGGAAGCTTCATCACTTAGCTCTAGCCGTATCCTCGGAGGATAGCAAGGTGATCGTCGTTCCGGTTGTTTCTCGTGCGTGGCAAGTAGAGACGCGGTGCTTTCGGCGTTGGATCGTTCAAGAGCTTGGGAATAGCTCAAGAGAAGGTTACCATTTAATCAACGGACTTGAGGGTTAGTTTCTTACGACTCTTGCTTTTCGTTTATATATTCGTATATCGTAGCTCGATCGATCCTCGTAGGGATTCGGATCGAATTAATTTTCGTTTTACCGCTTCATTGCGGCCTTCGTTTTTAGGCGCGAATCCCAACGGTGGTATCGGAGCGTAGGTCTTGCGATCGTATATACGATATTGGCATTTGGAATGCTCGATTAGATGGTGTATGATTTGGAATCATTTTAGTCATAATCATGGTATATGTTTTTCGTTCGTAATAATTGTATTTTTCGTAAGTTTATGTCTAAATATAAATCTTAAATTTCTGGGAAATATGATTTATATTGAAGATATGAAAGTCGGAAAATATTGATATTGGATATCTGGTGAAAATCTAGCCCGAATCGTCGTCGGACGACTTTTTGGACAAAAAGGGTATTTTGGTCGAGAGTGACTCGACCGTGTCTGGGTGACACGGTCGTGTCCGGCAGTGTGGCGAGCTGCACGGAGACCCGGCCGTGTCGGGCGACACGGGCGTGTCTGGCCGATAGTGACTCGGCCGTGTCTGGGTGACACGGTCGTGTCAACGATCTACCAAGTCATCAAGCTAGGCGACCGTGTCTGGGTGACTCGGTCGTGTCTGGCCGGCATATTCGGCGTGACTCGGCCAAGCGGCGTGATGCCGGTAAGTGCCGAGGGTGACTCGGTCATCGGCCCGTTTTCACCCGGCTCGATTTTTCCGTGTATTCTTTAAAATTAATCTCGCACATTAAATTGGATTTAATATGATTAAAATGATTTATGGTATTTCATTTTATAAGGGAAATTTGATTAATTGGAATATTTATAGTCGACCGAATTATTTTGAACGTTATCAAATTACCGATTGTGTGAATCGATTGGATCGGTTCGTATTGTTGATTGGATCAATGTATCTCTACGCTTTCCATTTATATAGTATTTATTGGATGAATGCTTTTTGAATGGGGATGTGGTTCGTGGACTTAGATTTGAATCATTCGTTTTATTCGATTGGGTTGTAAAAGCCGTTTTGAGCCTATTTATTTTACTAGAAATGTTTGTATCTAGGATGCAATTTTCGATGTAAAATTTATATGTAATGACGAAGACCGGAGGAAGATCCATTTCGAGAAGACGAAGATTCAAGACGAAGACTTGTAATTAGATTACGGAGTTTTTGTTTTCTAGGTACGGTCCATGAACCACATGTTGGTAGCAACTAGGTTGTGAATGGTTTTTTCATATTGTATGAATACCACAAACGCGCTAATATGATTAATGTGCAAAGTGTAACGTTAATCGCGAAAATTCTCCCACAACAAAATATTAAGTTTATAAGGTTTCAAGGTTTTCCTTCCCTCCATCGAGTTTTCGGGAAATTGAAATCCAAACCGGATGTGCTATGCTTCCGAGTTATCGGGGTAGTCGTTCGGGGAGGACGGATAAATTACCGGGAGCGCATTGGATGCCTTCGGTTGGAGCAAATTTTATCCCTAGAAACCTGATAGGTTGCCGGATAAGATTCAATTGTGAAACTGATTGCGTCGATGGTATAAACTTAACTTGTTCACGAACCATAGAAATCGTATAGGTTGAGGGGAGTGAACAAGGGGAAAAAGAAGATCGAATCATCCATTAGATGGGTTGGTGTTGGACACCACTTTATGAAAATTAATAGACTAGAAACCTGTTCGGTTGCCCTCTATTAAGATTTATAAAGAACTCGATCACCACTATGAAGTAGAGCGACGATACTTCCGGATATCACATGGGTGTGTGTTATTCCGATAAAAATAGTGGGAGCTGGGTAACAAGAATAGAAAAGACCTTAATTCTATACTCAGATCATAATATAACAAGTCACTAATTAATCTGTTATACTTAATGCAGACATAACTCTCAATATGACAATGAATCCACTCGCAATTCTACTCGAAAAGAACACCTTAATGGGACCTAACTTTATGGATTGGCTCCGCAATCTGATGATTGTCCTCAGTATAGAGGCACTGGGATACGTCTTGGAGACGGACATTCCCACGCCTCCAGTGCGGACCCGAGCCAATCAGGAAGAGATTGAAAACCACGAAAAGTGGGTTAAGGATGACGTGAAAGTCCGTGCTTATATGATGGCTTCCATGTCTAATGAGCTTCAGAGAGCTCATGAGAAAATGACTTCTGCTAGGCAGATTCTATCTCACTTAACCGAACTTTATGGTGAGCACAGTGAAGCTAGATATGAGATATCCAAGCAACTGTTCGGTGCAAGGATGAAGGAAGGTGAGAAGGTTGGGGAACACGTCCTCAACATGATATCCATGATCGAGAGATTGGAGGCTCTTGATTTTAAAATGGACACTTCTCTCCAAACCGACCTTATCCTACAGTCTCTCCCTGATTCCTTCTCACAGTTTGTTATGAACTTCAACTGCAATGAGATTGCATGTAATTTAGCTGGGCTAATGAACAAACTTGTGACCGCTCGGTCTCGAGATGAAGACTCCGCGGATGAAGGAGTCACCCTTGTGATTTCTTGGACTTCTAAGTCTAAGAATAAGAAGAAAAGACCAAGAAGCGGAATTTGGACCACAAGCAAAGGACCTTAAGGGTAAGGGCAAGGCCCGATGGTTCCAAAGAACAAGAAGAAGAAGGATGCTTGTCTCAAGTGCGGTGAGTGGGCCTTTGGGCTAGAGACATCCGATTCTTCATGGCACTTCAGTCTGAGAACTTTTAGTTTTGGAAACAAATTGTTCTCTTGTATTTTCTACTTCTGAATCTGGATTACGGTGCTAGTTCTCATATTTGTACCGTGAATCAAGATCGGAACAAAGTAGGAAGCTTGGAGGTGGAGAAGTTATGATCACGGTCGGAAGCGGGCATAGTGTCGAGGCGACCAGGCATAGGATCACTTCTTTTGGGTTTAGAATTCGGCTTTGTTTTGACTTTAGAAGATGTACTTGTTTTGCCCAAGGGGCACAAAACATTGTATCCATTCGGTCATGGACCGAAAAGGCTTTTCATTTTTCATTGGTGATGGTTCCTGCAAAATTTATTTTAGAAATAAACTAGTGGGTACTGCTACATTGTTGAATGGATTGTATCATCTAAATCTCAGCAACAAAGTAGTTGTGAATACTATAACTAGAAAATGCGGTAGGGATGAAACCAATCAAGTTTTGAAATGGCATCTTAGACTTGGTCATGTTGGTCAGACCAAGGTTTACAAGATGGAAAAAGATGGACTTATGGGTCCATTAAGATCGGATCCCTTTCCTACTTGTGAATCTTGCCTTAAAGGCAAAATGACTAAGTCCCCCTTCACAGGGACATTTCAAAGAGCCGCTGATAAACTGGGATTAATCCATACCGATGTATGTGGTGCTTTAGAAGCAGCACGTGACGGATATCAATATTTCATTACGTTTACAGATGATCATACTAGGTATGGTTATGTATACTTAATGAAACATAAATCCGAGGCCTTTGAGAAATTCCAGGAATTCAAGGCCCTAGTCGATAAACAAACTGGTAATCATATCAAAGCACTTCGGTCGGACCGAGGTGGCGAGTATATGAGTATGGAGTTTGACGAGTTCCTTAAGGAACATGGAATAGTTTCACAACTAACACCTCCAGGTACTCCTCAGTTAAATGGTGTGTCAGAAAGAAGGAACCGGACCCTGTTGAACATGGTCCGTTCCATGCTGGGCTATACTGACTTGCCGATTTACCTGTGGGGGTATGCACTCCTGACTGCCGCGTATATCTTGAACAAATGTCCTTCCAAATCCGTTCCTAAAACTCCACATGAGATGTGGGAAGGAAGGAAACCAAGTCTTAATCATATTAGGATTTGGGGATGTCTCGCCTATGTCAAGAAGACTAAGGTGGAAAAGTTGGAAGCTAGGTCTACGAAGGGACGTTTCATTGGATTCCCGTCTGGGACGATGGGATATCTATTCTACATGCCCGAAGATCGAAAGATCATTGTTACTTTACAAGCACACTTCCTGGAAGATGAGTTCATTCAGGAAGGCGGAGCAGGTAGAAGTATTTCTTTAGAAGAATACAATGAAACTCCTCGGGAGACACCTGTGCAAGAAATTGGAACCAAACCTTCTGAAACACAAGTACAACCACCTAGTAGGTCTAGTAGGGTGTCTCAATTACCTGAGAGGTATAGTTTTATGCACTTGGAGGAACTGGGTTTCCTCGAGGTTCCAAGTGATAAACAAGAGACCGACCCACGACCAATGACCTAGCAATGGTGGATGTAGACTCCATGAAATGGGTATGCGATCTTCATGTAGTTGGGACCTTCATTTTGATGAGACGGTCAAAGAGTAAGACTACGTACAAAAAGAAGAGGAATCTTGTGTATACAAGAGGGATAGTGGGAGCAAGATCACATTCATAGAACTATGAGTAGAAAACAATCTACTAATAGGAAATGATGTGGGAATGCTCGATTACGTGAAAGCTTGGCTTTCGAGTAATTCCTCCATGAAAGACTTGGGAGAAGAAACCTATATTCTTGAGATTCGACTCTACTGGGATAGATCGAAGAGAATGATAAGTTTTTCCCAAGCCCTCTAAATAGATAAAGTCTTAAATCGATTTAAGATGGATTATTCTAAAAGTGGGTTCCTTCCGATGCGACATGGGATAAAACTCTCCTCGAAGATGTGTCCTCTAGGTGAGGAACAATGAAAGGAAATGAGTAATATACCATATGCTTCGTCCGCAGGTAACCTTATGTATGCTATATTGTGTACGAGACCTGACATTGCGCATGCTGGGAGCGTGGTAAGTAGGTTTCAGGCAAACCCAGGAAGGGAACATTGGACTGCCGTAAAGAACGTTCTCAAGTACTTGTTAAGGGCTCGAGATATGGTTCTTATATATGGCGGTGGAGAACTGAATGTTGAGGGATTCACTATTCGGACTTCCAAGGACAGAAAGACGACTAAATGTCTATTTCTGGCTATTTATTTACTCTTAATGGAGGAGCAGTATCTTGGCATAGTGCCAATGATAGCGCGACTGCTGGTTCCACCTGTTAGGATGAGTATATAGCAGCCTCGGAGGCTTCTAAGGAAGGGTTCTGGATTAAGAAGTTACTGGGTAAACTTCACGTGACACCACGGGCCTAGGGGCCGAGGTTTCACAACAGTACCAATCACATTGAGAGGGAGTATCATCTCGTAAGAGAATTTGTTCGCAAAAGAGATACATTGTGCTGCATAGAGTAGAGTCAGCCGACTACGTCGCTGATCCACTGACCAAGCCATTTTCTCAGACTAGCTTGGAGCGTCATCTGGAGAACATGGGTATTAGATACCATAGTGTGTGGCATTGAGTGCAAGTGGGAGATTGTTAGGAGTATGCCCTCGAATGCCACTCAGAGGTTGTTGAGTGAGGGCATTGTACTTGTAATTATGTAAACCATTTATATAAGGCAAATGAATGTTTCTTTATTTACTGGTAGTTACTGGCATTCCTAACTCGTAAATAAACATATAGAAACTAGTCCGTGTATTTGAGAGCAAAACGTTCCACTCCTTATTGGATAAGGGGGTAGGCACTGGAAAGGTTATAACTCAAATACTTAATAGTTATAAAGTAGATAAAACTTGGCTGGGCGTTAAGTTTATGTGAAGACTTGTATGACGTGTTCTTTGACATGGAGAGTGCTTGTCGAACACTAATGGTTAGTGGGAGCACACGTTATAGGTATGCTAATTGGATTAGTATACTCGAACCGACTCACCCTCGATTCGTCACATGGATTTCACTCCGGGACAGTCAATGACGGAATCGAAAGGTTGTGATAGGTATTCGTGAACCTTCGACTTGAGGATTTAGTAGGGATGTGCTTGTGACGTCAATATTTTCATTAGAGTAGTTCGACCCTATAAACCGGAAGGCGGGGTCAACCTCGACGTGCCTCTTGACGGGCAAGTAGCAGGTCCCTCGAATACCAAGATAGAATTCTTTCTCCCGTTAGTGAGCGGGTTATATGTCCTATGCGGTTATTGCGAGATGAGATCATAAGTCTTTGGCCAAAGCATTGGAGCTAGTTGTATTAGATACACGGCACTCGATGATCTCGATTTGCATTAACGCATGCATAGCGTCAAGTACAGATAGGGTTTGACCGATCCGTGACCCTATAACTTGATCGGGACATTTGAAAGAAGGGTTTATACGTATACCGGTATTCACGATGAATGGTTCTTGAATGATCCCAATCATTCGTTCTCGGTTGGGAGTACGGTGTAGGCCACCAGTGGCTAGGTGGTGCTACTACTCTTTAGTTCCTCCCATTCCGATCGAGACGGACCTACCGAGTCGCGCATTAGGATTGACGACGGAATGAATCAAGCTTAATTCTCTCATTATGAATATTAGATATTGGTTATCTAATTCGGGACATTGGATGTTTAAATCGATTTATCGATAAATTGATTTACGGCCTAATGAATTAAATAAATTATTGGGTGATTAATTTAATTCATGAATATAATTATTTCTTGGAGAAATTAATTATGTTATTTTGTATTTGATATGTTTAATTAATTGGATTAATTAAACGACATAAATACATCGGAACGGAATAGGAGTTTATCTGTTTGGACTCACGGGAGTCCGAAACGAACCGAACTCATCCGTTTTTTCATCATAGCCGCCGCCCCACTTTCCACCTTATTCCCTTTTGTTTTTGTTCCCATTGATTAATGGGTGATAATGACATGGTGTGGTTGATTCTCATTTGATGAGTTGTTTTAAGGTGAGTGGAATTTGAATAAGAAAAGTAGACTTCATTCTCTCATTTTAATAGGCATTCATACGGATCAATTAAAGAGAGTTCAAGAGAGAGAACTTCACTTTCCTCTTGGTTTTCTTAGAGAAAATTCAAGAGTATAATTGAGAGTTATGAGTTATACACTTAGAGTGTGATCATCTCATATTGGAAGCTTCATCACTTAGCTCTAGCCGTATCCTCGGAGGATAGCAAGGTGATCGTCGTTCCGGTTGTTTCTCCGGCGCGTGGCAAGTAGAGACGCGGTGCTTTCGGCGTTGGATCGTTCAAGAGCTTGGGGAATAACTCAAGAGAAGGTTACCATTTAATCAACGGACTTCGAGGGTTAGTTTCTTACGACTCTTGCTTTTCGTTTATATATTCGTATATACGTAGCTCGATCGATCCTCGTAGGGATTCGGATCGAATTAATTTTCGTTTTACCGCTTCCGCTGCGGCCTTCGTTTTTAGGCGCCGAATCCCAACATTAGGAAGCTATTTGGTTTTGGCTTTTTTCTTTTGCACTTCTTCTGGTTAGTGAAAGCGTGTGTTGATAGAGGTTTTTGCGTGTTGGTGATGTATCTGAATGTAGTTGTTGATGTAGTGTATTTCTTCGTCTATCAATAAAAACCAAGAGACAAATTCGGTTGTAGATCCAGGTAATGCCATAACAGAACTCCTTCCCCTCGTATTAGTTGTGGTAAAAGATATAGTACCAGATATTATCTAAATTATTAGAAAAAAAAAATTTCTTGAGTACACATTTTCAAGATATACTCATTTTGTAGTTACAATTTCTCGCAGCTTGTAATTCTGATTATGCTGTGCCTTCTAAACATCATATGCCGTTCGAGTCGCTTCTTCCTGCTTGTCTGCCTATTCCATTGTGTCTTAGCTCCTCTGTATAAGGTAATCACATATTTTTCATAAAAGTTCAATTATTACAAAACCAAAAACTACTGATACCATTATGTTTCAGAATTACAAAACTCCCCCTTTAGATCTCTTTCCTTTACACAAAATGCACCCTCAAGAGGGATTTTTATAACAATTTAAGGGGAATTTGTAAATTTGAAAAGATAATAACTGGGGTGTTTGTGTAGTTAGGCAAACCTGAGGGTTGATTTTATAATTAGTCCATAAGCTTATAAACTAATATTTTCTCATGCTAAAAATATCTGGATTTATCATTGTAGATTTCATTACCAGACTTCCTATTAGCAGATCAATTTACAATCCAGGTATCCTATTTTATTTTTTTCTTCTTATTTTCCATTTGTTTTCTTTTTTCTTGGAATGCTGTATAACTGGTGTATATTGTTGGGATTCGGTGCCTAAAACTAAGGCCCAGCGGAAGCGGTAAAACGAAAATTAATTCGATCCGAATCCCTACGAGGATCGATCGAGCTACGTATATACGAATATATAAACGAAAAGCAAGAGTCGTAAGAAACTAACCCTCGAAGTCCGTTGATTAAATGGTAATCTTCTCTTGAGCTATTCCCCAAGCTCTTGAACGATCCAACGCCGAAAGCACCGCGTCTCTACTTGCCACGCGCCGGAGAAACAACCGGAACGACGATCACCTTGCTATCCTCCGAGGATACGGCTAGAGCTAAGTGATGAAGCTATATATGTAAAGATTACTACACTCTAAGTGTTTTAATCTTACTCTCTCTATATGATTTTCTCTCAATTTTTCTCCAAGAAAAATGAAGAAGAAATGAATGAAGAAGATGAAGATAATTGAGAAAATAGTTTTTCTCTCTCTCTCTCAATCTCACTCACGTAAGAATCCCTTGCAATCTCAAGTGAGAGATGTCTTCTTCATTTATTCAACTCTTCACATGATACATCTCATTATTATGAGAATCAAAGCCCCACAAAGTCATCTTTTTCATATAAAATGAAAACAACAAGACAAGAGGAAAGTGGGTGGAAATTAGGGGGGTGGCTACCATGCAGAAACGGATGAGTTCGGTTCGTTTCGGACTCCCGTGAGTCCAAACAGATAAACTACGATTCCGTTCCGATGTATTTGTATCGATTAATTAATCCAATTAATTAAATATATCAAATACAAAATAACATAATTAATTTCTCCAAGAAATAATTATATTCATGAATTAAATTAATCGCCAGTGATATATTTAATCCATTAAGCCGTAAATCAATTTATCCGATAAATCGATTTAAACATCCAATGTCCCAAATTAGATATCCAATATCTAATATTCATAATGAGAGAATTAGCTTAATTCATTCCGTCAATCCTAATGCGCGACTCGGTAGGTCCGTCTCGATCAAGATTGGGAGGAACCAAAGAGTAGTAGCACCACCTAGCCACTGGTAGCCTACACTGTACTCGATCGAGAACGAATGATTGGGATCATTCAAGAACCATTCTGTCGTGAATACCAAGATACGTATAAACCCTTCTTTCAAATGTCCCGATCAAGTTATAGAGTCACGGTCTACCAAACCCTATCTCGTACTTGACGCTATGCATGCGTTAATGCAAATTGAGATCATCGAGCCGTGTATCTAATACAACTAGCTCCAATGCTTTGGCCAAAGACTTATGATCTCATCTCGCCAATAACCGCATAGGACATATAACCCATTCACTAACAGAGAAAGAATTCTATCTTGGTATTCGTAGGACTGCTACTTGCCCGTCCAAGATGCACGTCGAGGTTGACCCCGCCTTCCGGTTTAAGGTGGTCGAACTACTCTAATGAAAATCTTGACGTCACAAGCACATCCTTACTAAATCCTCAAGTCGAAGGTTCACGAATACCTATCACAACCTTCGATTCCGTCATTGATCGCATCGGAGTGAAATCCATGTGACGAATCGAGGGTGAGTCGGTTCGAGTATACTAATCTAATTAGCATACCTATAACGTGTGCTCCCACTAACCATTAGTGTTCGATGTGCACTCTCCATGTCAAAGAACACGTCATACAAGTCTTCACATAAACTTAACGCCTATCAAGTTTCATCGACTTGCGAACGATTAAGTATTTGAGCTATAAACCTTTCCAGTGCCGACCCCTTATCCAATAAGGAGTGGAACGTTTTGCTCTCAAATACACGGACTAGTTTCTATATGTTTATTTACGAGTTAGGAATGCCAGTAACTACCAGTAAATAAAGAAACATTCATTTGCCTTATATAAATGGTTTACATAATTACAAGTACAATGCCATCACTCAACAACCTCTGAGTGGCATTCGAGGGCATACTCCTAACAATCTCCCACTTGCACTCAATGCCACACACTATGGTATCTAATACCCATGTTCTCCAGATGACGCTCCAAGCTAGTCTGAGATAGTGGCTTGGTCAGTGGATCGGCGACGTTGTCGGCCGAGTCTACTCTGGCAAGATAATGTATCCCTTGCGAACAAATTCTCTTACGAGATGATACTTCCTCTCAATTTGTTTGGTGTTGTGAAACCTCGGCTCCTTGGCTCGCGCTACTCCGTCGTTGTCGCGATAATGAACAGCAGACAAGGCACATGGTATCATTTGAAGTTCTCCCGAAACTTCTTAATCCGTAACCCTTCCTTGGAAGCCTCCGAGGCCGCTTGATACTCACCGACAGTGGAATCGTGATCGCACTTTGCTTGGCACTACGCCAAGATACTGCTCCTCCATTAAGAGTAAATATGTAGCCATAAGTGGACATCGAGTCGTCCTTCAGTCCTTGGAAGTCCGAATCAGTGAATCCCACCACATCCAATTCTCCACCGCCATACATAAGAACCATATCTCTAGTTCTTCTCAAGTACTTGAGAACGTTCTTTACAGCAGTCCAATGTTCCCTACCTGGGTTTGCCTGAAACCTACTCACCACGCTTACAGCATGCGCGATGTCAGGTCTTGTACACAACATAGCATACATAAGGCTACCCACGGCCGAAGCATATGGTATATTACTCACTTTGGGAAAGGCCTATTGTTCTCTTCGCTCTATCCCGGTAGAGCCGAATACCAAGAACATAGGTTGCTTCTCCCAAGTCTTTCATGGAGAAATTACTCGAAAGCCAAGCTTTCACAGAACTAAGCATTCCCACATCATTTCCTATTAGTAGAATGTCATCTACATGTAGTACTAAGAATGCGATCTTGCTCCTACTAACCCTCTTGTATACACAAGGTTCCTCTTCATTTTGCACGAAATCAAACTCTTTGATTGCCTCGTCAAAATGAAGGTTCCAACTACGCGACGCTTGCTTCAGTCCATAAATGGAACGCTGAAGCTTGCACACTTTCTGAATATCGACTTCAGACACAAAGCCTTTAGGCTGCTCCATATAGATTTCCTCCTCGAGGAATCCATTAAGGAAAGCCGTCTTTACGTCCATTTGCCATATCTCATAATCGTGGTAGGCAGCTATAGCAAGCATCATGCGAATAGACTTGATCATGGCTACGGGCGAGAAGGTATCGTGGTAATCGATCCCTTCCTTCTGGGTATAACCCTTTGCCACAAGCCTGGCCTTATAGGCGTCAACCTTGCCATCACCATCAGTCTTTATCTTGTAGATCCACTTGTTCCCAATAGGCACTATGCCCTTGGGGCGGTCTACTAGAGTCCAGACCTGATTGACATGCATCGAGTCTATCTCAGCTTCCATAGCTTCACGCCATTTTGCGGAGTCTACATCCACCATCGCTTGGTCATAGGTTGTTGGGTCGGTCTCTTGGCTATCATTTGGAACCTCATGGAGACCCAGCTCCTCCAAGTGCACAAGCCCATACCTCTCAGGTAAATGAGACACCCTACTAGATCTACGAGGTGGTTGTACTTGTGTTTCAGAAAGTTCGGTTCCAGTTTCTTGCACAGGTGTCTCTCGAGGAGTTTCATTGTATTCTTCTAAAGAAATACTTCTACCTGCTCCGCCTTCCTGAATGAACTCATCTTCCAGGATGTGTGCTTGTAAAGCAACAATGATCCTTCGATCTTCGGGCATGTAGAATAGATATCCCATCGTCCCAGATGGGAATCGAATGAAACGTCCCTTTGCAGACCTAGCTTCCAACTTTTCCACCTTAGTCTTCTTGACATAAGCGGGACATCCCCAAATCCTAATATGATTAAGACTTGGTTTCCTTCCTTCCCACATCTCATGTGGAGTTTTAGGAACGGATTTGGAAGGACATCTGTTCAAGATATACGCGGCAGTCAGGAGTGCATACCCCCACAGGTAAATCGGCAAGTCAGTATAGCCCAGCATGGAACGGACCATGTTCAACAAGGTCCGGTTCCTTCTTTATGACACACCATTTAACTGAGGAGTACCTGGAGGTGTTAGTTGTGAAACTATTCCATGTTCCTTAAGGAACTAGTCAAACTCCGTACTCATATACTCGCCACCTCGGTCCGACCGAAGTGCTTTGATATGATTACCAGTTTGTTTCTTGACTAGGGCCTTGAATTCCTGGAATTTCTCAAAGGCCTCGGATTTATGTTTCATTAAGTATACATAACCTTACCTAGTATGATCATCTGTAAACGTAATGAAATATTGATATCCGTCACGTGATACTTCCAAAGCACCACATACATCGGTATGGATTAATCCCAGTTTATCAGCGGCTCTTTGAAATGTCCCTGTGAAGGGGGACTTAGTCATTTTGCCTTTAAGGCAAGATTCACAAGTAGGAAAGGGATCTGATCCCAATGGACCATAAGTCCATCTTTTTCCATCTTGTAAACCTTGGTCTGACCAACATGACCAAGTCTAAGATGCCATTTCAAAACTTGATTGGTTTCATCCCTACCGCGTTTTCTAGTTATAGTATTCACAACTACTTTGTTGCTGAGATTTATATGATACAATCCATTCAACAATGTAGCAGTACCCACTAGTTTATTTCTAAAATAAATTTTGCAGGAACCATCACCAATGAAAAATGAAAAGCCTTTTCGGTCCATGACCGGAATGGATACAATGTTTTTGTGCCCCTTGGGCAAAACAAGTACATCTTATAAAGTCAAAACAAAGCCGGATTCTAAACCCAAAAGAAGTGATCCTATGTCGGTCGCCTCGACACTATGCCCGCTTCCGACTGTGATCATAACTTCTCCAGCTCCAAGCTTCCTACTTTGTTCCAGATCCTGATTCACGGTACAAATATGAGAACTAGCACCGTAATCCAAGATTCAGTGAAGTAGAAAATACGTAGCGTAACAATTTGTTTCCAAAACTAAAAGTTCTGTACCTGAAGTGCCATGAAGAATCGGACAGTCTCTAGCCCAGTGGCCCAGCTCACCGCACTTGAGACAAGCATCCTTCTTCTTCTTGTTCTTTAGAACCATCGGGGCCTTGCCCTTTCCATTAAGGTCCTTAGCTTGTGGTCCAGTCCGCTTCTTGGTCTTTTTCTTCTTATTCTTAGACTTCCGAAGTCCAGAAGAAATCACAAGTGCAGACTCCTTCATCGGAGGGGTCTTCATCCGAGACCGAGCGGTCACCGCTTGTTCATTAGCCCTAAGTTACATGCAATCTCATTGCGCTTGAAGTTCATAACAAACCGTGAGAAGGAATCAGGGAGAGACCGTAGGATAAGGTCGGTTTGGAGAGTAGTATCTATTTTAGAATCAAGCGCCTCCATTCTCTCGTTCATAGATTTCATTTTGAGGTCGTGTTCCCAACCTTCTCACCTTCCTTCATCCTTGCACCGAACAGCTTGCTTGATATCTCATATCTAGCGATTCACTGTGCTCACCATAAAGCTCGGTTAAGTGAGATAGAATCCGCCAGAAGTCATTTTCTCATGAGCTCTCAAGCTCATTAGACATGGAAGCCATCATATACGCACGGACTTTCACGTCATCCTTAACCCACTTTTCGTGGTTTTCAATCTCTTCCCGATTGGCTGGGTCCGCACAGAGGCGCCGAATGTCCGTCTCCAAGACGTATCCTGGCCTCTATACTGAGGACAATCATCAGATTGCGGAGCCAATCCACAAAGTTAGGTCCCATTAAGGTGTTCTTTTCGAGTAGAATTGCGAGTGGATTCATTGTCATATTGAGTTATGTCTGCATTAAGTATAACAGATTAATTAGTGACTCATTCAATTATGTTCTGAGTATAGAATTAAGGTCTTTTCTATTCTTGTTACCCAGCTCCCACTATTTTTATCGGAATAACACACTCCCATGTGAAATCCGGAAGTATCGTCGCTCTACTTCATAGTGGTGATCGAGTTCTTTATAAATCTTAATAGAGGGCAACCGAACAGGTTTCTAGTCTATTAATTTTCATAAAGTGGTGTCCAACACCAACCCATCTAATGGATGATTCGATCTTCTTTTTCCCCTTGTTCACTCCCCTCAACCTATACGGTTTCTATGGTTCGTGAACAAGTTAAGTTTATACCATCGACACAAATCAGTTTCACAATTGAATCTTATCCGGCAACCTATCAGGTTTCTAGGGATAAAATTTGCTCCAACCGAAGGCATCCAATGCGCTCCCGGTAATTTATCCATCCTCCCCGAACGACTACCCCGATAACTCGGAAGCATAGCACATCCGGTTTGGATTTCAATTTCCCAAAAACTCGATGGAGGGAAGGAAAACCTTGAAACCTTATAAACTTAATTATTTGTTGTGGGAGAATTATCGCGATTAATGTTACACTTTGCACATTAATCGTTTAAGCGCGTTTGTGGCATTCATACAATATGAAACAACCATTCACAACCTAGTTGCTACCAACATGTGGTTCATGGACCGTTCCTAGAAAACAAAAACTCCGTAATCTAATTACAAGTCTTCGTCTTGAATCTTCGTCTTCTCGAAATGGATCTTCCTCCGGTCTTCATCATTACATATAAATTTTACATTGAAAATTGCATCCTAGATACAAATTTTTCTAGTAAAATAAATAGGCTCAAAACGGCCTTTACAACCCAATCAAATAAAACGAACGATTCAAAAACTAAGTCCACGAACCACATCCCCATTCAAAAGCATTCATCCAATAAATACTAAATAAATGGAAAGCATAGAGATACATTGATCCAGTCAACAATACGAACCGATCAAATCGATTCACACAATCGGTAATATGATAACATTCAAAATAATTCGGTCGACCATAAATATTCCAATTAATCAAATTTCCCTTATAAAATGAAATACCATAAATCATTTTAATCATATTAAATCCAATTTAACATGCGGGAGATTAATTTTTAAGAATACACGAAAAAATCGAGCCGGGCAAAAAAGGGTGCTGGCCGAGTCACCATCGGCAGCCTTTTCCGTGATCGGCTCGGCATGGCGAGTCACGCCGGCGGCTTCCGGTCGGGCACGGCCCGTGTCTCCCGACACGGTCGGGTCTGCCTGGCGATGGCACTGGGATCGCGGACACGGCCCGTGTCACCAACCACGGCCGAGTCACCCTGGCAGCTTCCTGCCCTTTGTCCGAAAAATCGTCCGACGACAATTCAGAGCTCGATTTTCGACCGGATATCCAATATCAATATTTTTCAACATTCATATCTTCAATATAAATCATATTTCTAAGAAATTAATATTTATATTTAGACATAAACTTACGAAAAATATAACTACAACGAATGTAAAAAAATATACCACGATTATGACTAAAATGATTCCAAATCATTCACCATCTAATCAGGCCTTCCAAATGCCAATATCGTATATACGATCGCAAGACCTACGCTCCGATACCACTGTTGGGATTCGGTGCCTAAAACGAAGGCCCAGCAGAAGCAGTAAAACGAAAATTAATTCGATCCGAATCCCTACGAGGATCGATCGAGCTACGTATATACGAATATATAAACGAAAAGCAAGAGTCGTAAGAAACTAACCCTCGAAGTCCGTTGATTAAATGGTAACCTTCTCTTGAGCTATTCCCCAAGCTCTTGAACGATCCAACGCCGAAAGCACCGCGTCTCTACTTGCCACGCGCCGGAGAAACAACCGGAACGACGATCACCTTGCTATCCTCCGAGGATACGGCTAGAGCTAAGTGATGAAGCTATATATGTAAAGATTACTACACTCTAAGTGTTTTAATCTTACTCTCTCTATATGATTTTCTCTCAATTTTTCTCCAAGAAAAATGAAGAAGATATGAATGAAGAAGATGAAGATAATTGAGAAAATAGTTTTTCTCTCTCTCTCTCAATCTCACTCATGTAGGAATCCCTTGGAATCTCAAGTGAGAGATGTCTTCTTCATTTATTCAACTCTTCACATGATACATCTCATTATTATGAGAATCAAAGACTCACAAAGTCATCTTTTTCATATAAAATGAAAACAACAAGATAAGAGGAAAGTGGGTGGAAATTAGGGGGCGGCTACCATGCAGAAACGGATGAGTTCGGTTCGTTTCGGACTCCCGTGAGTCCAAACAGATAAACTACGATTCCGTTCCGATGTCTTTGTATCGATTAATTAATCCAATTAATTAAATATATCAAATACAAAATAACATAATTAATTTCTCCAATAAATAATTATATTCATGAATTAAATTAATCGCCCAGTGATATATTTAATCCATTAAGCCGTAAATCAATTTATCCGATAAATCGATTTAAACATCCAATGTCCCAAATTTGATATCCAATATCTAATATTCATAATGAGATAATTAGCTTAATTCATTCCTTCGTCAATCCTAATGCGCGACTCGGTAGGTCCGTCTCAGTCAGCAATGGGAGGAACCAAAGAGTAGTAGCACCACCTAGCCAGCCTGGTGGCCTACACTGTACCCCGACTGAGAACGAATGATTGGGATCATTCAAGAACCATTCTGTCGTGAATACCAGTATACGTATAAACCCTTCTTTCAAATGTCCCGATCAAGTTATAGAGTCACGGTCAGTCAAACCCTATCTGTACTTGATGCTATGCATGCGTTAATGCAAATCGAGATCATCGAGCTATGTATCTAATACAACTAGCTCCAATGCTTTGGCCAAAGACTTATGATCTCATCTGCCAATAACCGCATAGGACATATAACCCGTTCACTAACAGGAGAAAGAATTCTATCTTGGTATTCAGTAGGACCTGCTACTTGCCCGTCAAGATGCACGTCGAGGTTGACCCCCGCCTTCCGGTTTACAGGGTCGAACTACTCTAATGAAAATCTTGACGTCACAAGCACATCCCTACTAAATCCTCAAGTCGAAGGTTCACGAATACCTATCACAACCTTTCGATTCCGTCATTGACTGTCCCGGAGTGAAATCCGTGTGACGAATCGAGGGTGAGTCGGTTCGAGTATACTAATCTAATTAGCATACCTATAACGTGTGCTCCCACTAACCATTAGTGTTCGACAGGCACTCTCCATGTCAAAGAACACGTCATACAAGTCTTCACATAAACTTAACGCCCAGTCAAGTTTCATCGACTTGCGAACGATTAAGTATTTGAGCTATAAACCTTTCCAGTGCCGACCCCCTTATCCAATAAGGAGTGGAACGTTTTGCTCTCAAATACACGGACTAGTTTCTATATGTTTATTTACGAGTTAGGAATGCCAGTAACTACCAGTAAATAAAGAAACATTCATTTGCCTTATATAAATGGTTTACATAATTACAAGTACAATGCCCTCACTCAACAACCTCTGATTGGCATTCGAGGGCATATTCCTAACATATATAAGATATACATGTTCAAGCTCTCAGAAGTTTAGAATTTTACATTTGCTTCTATGGTTGGGGAGACTACAAACTGAGGCATAACAACTGCCGAGAAAACGACGTGTTCAAGACTTTCTATTACATTATAGCAGCAATACCATACTGGTGGCACTTCCTCAGGTGCACGTAAATCAAACATCTGAAAAGCGACTTGTTATAATTGCAGATAGTACACTTGAAGTATAGCCTAATTACAAAAAGGGTCCTATTATATCTGTTAAAAATTACAAATATTGTCTAACTATATGTTTCTAAATTACCTATAAACATCCTGCATGCATAGACTGACCGACATCACATGATTGTATAGTGTCTAAGGCGTCTGTTCGAAGAGAAAGACGCGATGCAAGGGTACAATAGGTTGAAGTATTTGTCGACAATAGTGGCAGCGCACGAACGACTTACACTCTCAACAAAGGACTTGCTTGGAAAATTACAACCATTGTATGTATTTTGTCAAGCAAAAAATAAAAAATCAGACAGTCGTAAATTGCTTTTCAATACTAGAAATTTAGCACATTTATCGTTTCAGTTTTCAAAATTCAAGATTTCAAAATTAGAATTCAGATTCAGTTTGATAAACAGATCCTAAGCGGCAATTTTTTTCTACTGCAGGTTTTGAATGCGTTGTTGAGATTAGCATGGATGCTTGTGATGAGTATCACCATTTTTTATAACCGGGTGGATATACTCGGCCCTTTGGTGATTTGAATCATTGCGATAGGATCTTTAACATCCTTATACTCATTTTAGATTTATGTAGTTATTTCGAATGGTTTATGTATTTGGATGGTTGTTTGATAACCTTTTATGTTTTGGGATGTTTGAATTTATTTTTAATGGGTAACTTTATTTTTAACATTTAGAGTGTTGGTAAAAGACGAACGAAAATGTAGCCATTGACCCCAAAAATATACTCTTTACGTGTTGGTAAAAGAATAACATAGTGTACCCAAATATATTAAATTGTTTAAGAAACAAGTGTAGCCATTGATAAAGGGTGTTGCCAACAATATCGAAGTGTTTCACAATTTTATGTTACAGTAGTACTAAACAGGTGTAGCCATAGGTCTACATCTATACTTTTAATGGACTTTTAATGGTGTCACCACATAGATAACGGTGTTGGTATAGGTCTACAACAACACCTCTTAAGGTGTAGGAACAGAACCAAAAAGTGTTGGCATAGTGGTCTACAGCTACACCTTTCCGCAGTGTTACGAGAAACTATAAAAGTGTTAGCGTAGACCCCTATGGTAGCGGCCATTTTTGGAACACCCTCAAATTTGGTCAAAGTGTAGCCGTAGCCTGTTTTTTTTCTTTTAGCAACACTTTTTGGGCTGCGAACACACTTTTTTAGGTGTGACTGAAGCCCATATATGGCATAGTGTTAATGTTGTCATTTCGTGGTGGCTTGCGTGTTATCGCACCTGTGTGAGCTGTTAAAGCTTGGGTTTGTACGTTTGTGTACATGTGTGATTGTTTCATGATGTTTGTAATTATGTGCTGGTTATTGTTCGGGCCGTTGAGGTCGCCGAACGATACCGTCGTTGCTGTAGTGTTTATGTGTGTATTACTTTACGATGGTAATCGTTGTATATGATATGTGTTATGATTCTTTGTTGTGCTGAGTTGGCATCTCCGCTATGTTGTTTTGCGACGTTATGCCCCATTGTATCTAGCATTTGTATTTTCGGTATGCCGAGTCGAGGCGTTTCAACCGTGATGTGCCGGGGCATGCACGTGTAAATTGCCCTTCTCGCCAGTAACGCATTTCAAGTGTGGACCCGAGAGACACAGGATCCAGTTTTACGAGTTGGGTTCCGAGTCTTTCGGGGCACGAACTTCAGCACATATATCAGGATCGGCTCTAAGAGGCCCATGAGGAATGTTTCGCCAGCTGCCTTTGTGTTGTTGCCTTGTTTCTGTTATTGTGAGTTGCGGGGACGACCTTCTTTTATAAGAGGTCGAATGTAATACCCGTATTATTTTTGGCTTCTGCATTTTTCTCTTTCTCAATTCTATCGACTCGCTCGTGTTCGTTGATACTTTCTGCACTTGTTCTGTATTTCAGTTTCATCGTTCGAACGAGCTGTGATCTTGTTTTGGGTCGATCTGGTTATCGCTGTGACTTTTCCGAGTTTGGTTCGATTCTGTGAACCTTGTTCGGAGGTAATATCTTTTGGTTCTACTAGTTCTTTTATTCGAAGTGGATCGGATTTTAAACTTCTGTATTTTCGACTCTATCGACTCGTTTATGTTCGTTGACATTTCTGAGCTTGTCCTACCCCTTGCTTTTGTTGATCGAACGAGTGTGGTATTGTTTCGGAATAACTCGTTTGTCGTTGTGACTTTTCAGTTGCTATTCCCTTTCCTGTGGATATTATGTGAATGCACATCTTGTTGTTTTCACCGGATCATATATTGTCTCGAGTCGAGATGTGAACCTTGGAGTTGTTGTTTGAATTTTATTGTTCTTCGTGATTCGAACATGATTGTTCGATTTTTGTTGTCTCGATCATTGTGGTTTGATCGTTTGATTGTTCGGTTTTTGTTGATCTCATTTCCTGATCATTGAACATTCAGACTCCTTCGTAATTCCCTTAAGTTCGGGAAATTAGTCTCGTTTTCGATCTTCCAACCCTTGGGCGGTGGAATTCCGTATTTGTTCAGCGATTAGCTCGCGTTTTGATTGATGTACCGTTGGGTTGGTCAATCATATTGATTTTCATTCGTTGTGTTTTATGATTGTTTGGATAATCGACTCGATTGTATTGTCTGTTTGATGACGCTTGTCACTTGTTGATTTTATTATGTCTCTACCGGTGGCGTTGTGTTAGTCGCCGTGGAGCGTGTTTTCACGCCGTATATTCCTTTGCGTTGCTTGTAACGTCTTGCCGATGGGCGTAAGTTACGCATTTCTTGTGTATCTCGTTGAGTTTTCCTGGCGGGATATTGCTTCTCCCTACTTGTTTTAAGTTTCGGGACGAAACTTCTTTTAAGGAGGGTAGTGTGTAATACCCGTAATTTCGATTTCCGATAATTTCTTTTTTTCAGCGAAAGTCCGTTTTGATGACTCGCTCATGACCATTTCATTTCGAGAATGATTAATTCTGCACTTTTTGTCATCCGAGTTCGTTTCGGTGTCGTTTTGTTGAGCTCCGTGCTTTTAGGCGACTTTTCCGCACTTGAGTTCGATTCTTGCGAATCTCGTTCGAAATTGCTGTTTCGAGTTTCCCGTAAGTCCGTTTAACTTTGTTAGACATGTTGTTTACTTCGGTTTGGTTATTCGATCACGTATCGTGATTTTCGGGCGTTTTGGGCCATTTTTGTAATTTCCCAAAGTTTGGGATAATCACTTCCGTTGTAGAATTTCGAGCCTTCGGGTGGTCGGAATCATGTGTTCTCTTAGTGCTCGGATTCGTCTTTGCGAGTATGTCATAACCGTTCCTTCGATTTATATTCAGGTTTGGGTTTTGGGGTCGTCCGGGCCATTGGAGTGGCCACGACCGAGTCACGGCCGGAGCAGGGCCTGGCCGAGTTACAGCCGTAAGGTGCCGGTTACCGCCGTACGTGCTCGGCAGACCTGGCTGGACGAAGGCCGGTTACGGCCGTAGGGCGTGATCCGTTACGGTCGTAAGTGGTCGGCAGGTGCTGGGCTGGTTTTTGACGAATGCCGGTTACGACCGTAAGGACCTATCGGGTACGGCCGTAAGTGCTGAGTTACGTCCGTAAGGCCCTATCGGTTACGGCCGTAAGCGATCGGCAGGCGTTGGGCGGATTTGGACGAATGCCGGTTACGGCCGTAAGGCACTGCCGGTTACGGCCGTAACCCTACCGGCTATATATAGCCTGGGCTCGGCCAGACTGCATTTTTACTCGTTTTTCTCCTTTTTTTCGGCGGCTGGCGACGGGAGGCTCGGAAAATCGAGTTCTTGGCCGATTCTAATCAATTCCAAGACGTTTTGGAAGATTCTTGTTGATTATATCATCATCCAATCCGTGTTCTTCGTCCGAATCAAGGTATTTTGGCTTGAACCCTTGTTTTTGAAGATTTTGGGGATTTTTCTTTTGATTTTGATTCCAATCCGTTTTTGTTCAATTAATTGTTGTATAAACGTTGTTTTGAACATGTTCTACGGATTGGATACTCGTATCTTTGATTCGTTCGACCCGAGGAGTGATTTTTTTGTTCTTGGAGGGTCTCGGATATTTAATGTTCGATTAAATGTTCGAATGAGTTCCTTTTGATAGTTTGTTGGGATTCCCATTGTTTTCGACCTTGATTCTCGTCGTAATCATGTTTTATTGTTCCTTACGGAGGATTATAGGTGCTCGATGATTCCGATGTTGAATTCCATTGGTGATTGATGATTCGTGTGGTGTTTTCCCGTAGTAATTTCGGTGCTATCGCGTTCTTGATAGTGTTCGGGAGTTCGGGGCCGTTCGACCGTATTTCATCCATCGTCTTGTTGCGATCGTGGTTTCGAGGCAAGTACCTTGTCTATACATTTCTTGTTTTGTGAATATGATGATTGGTGATCGTCTTGGTATGTTTGTTTTTTTGTTTGTTTGAAATGAGTTTTCAAAAGATTCGGTTATCCTCGTTAAGGGCTCACTTTCAAACGCATGTGTTTTGTGAATATTGTGCCCTGTGAGTGATTAAGTGAACCCTATGAATTCGCTTGTTGTTGTTGTTGATTGTTATGCTTTGATAATATATATACACATATTATCTCTATTCGGTGCGTTATGGTTTGACGTGATGTTTTGCTAAGTGTTTGATGCCTCTGGGTGAATTGTTTGGATATCTTTGGTGTGATATGTTATTTATGCATGATTGCTTCGCTCAACTCGGGGGGTCCGACGGGATCACGAAGGGAATTCCAATGGCTTCACCCTAGATTCACGACTGGTGAATGTATTTTACTCACCTCGGGGGGTCCGATGGGATCACGGAGGGAATTACAATGGCTTCACCCTGGATTCACAAGTAAAAACTTCACGAGTTGTTGTGTGTGTTGTGTGAATGTATTTTACTCACCTTGGGGGGTCCGACGGGATCACGGAGGGAATTCCAATGGCTTCACCCTGGATTCACGAGTAAAAACTTCAGGAGTTGTTGTGTGTGTGTTGTGTGAATATATTTTACTAACCTCGGGGGGTCCGACGGGATCACGGAGGGAATTCCAATGGCTTCACCCTAGATTCACGAGTAAAAACTTCACGAGTTGTTGTGTGTGTGTTGTGTGAATGTATTTTTCTCACCTCGGGAGGGTTCGACGGGGCCACGGAGGGAATTCCAATGGCTTCACCCTGGATTCACGAGTGAAACTTCATGGGTGCGTGTGTATTTTATGTCCGTCGAGGATGCGTGACGGGGGTTTTAACCTTGTGTATTGTTGTTGGTTTCATTTGTGAAAACAAAACCTTTGGGCTGTGACCCTGTTGTTTTCTTGGGAAGATAAGGATTCGGTAATCCTAAATTGTTTTCTATTAAAACTCTCGATGTCATTTTAAACCGTTTTATAAATTGTTTCCCTTTATTTGTGATCTTTCGGTTTTGGAATGTTTTACCCAAACTCATGCCTCGGGAAGTACTTTTCGTTACGTTTGGATCTTTATTGATTCCTGGTTATTGTTATTCGTGGAATGTGAATTGTATGGCTCGTATTTGAACTTTGTTCTTGCACTAGCAAAACATTGGAGTTTTGCTAACCCCCGAGTATTCGGGGGTGGATGTCTGTTTTTGCATTCAGGTTTGGGAGCATAACACGGAGTCGGCACGAAGGATGATGAAAGATGAACGATACTAATCACACGAGGATCCGTATGATGTCATTGGTTTAGTTATAGTTTATTTTCCGCTGCAGTATTCTTTCCCGTTGTACGGGAGTGTGTTGTATTCGACCCCTGCATGGGCATGCAATGAGTTTGAGTTGTATGTATTTATTGAAAGACCAAGTCAGTCTACTGAGTCATTTTAGCCTTGAAGGCATTGTTGAGATGTTCTATGTTGTTACCAGCCTGGTAGATCCTTGAGGAAAGGTTCTACGGCGTGTAATATCCCTGAGCGGATTGGGGGTGTTACATAAATGGTATCGGAGCTTTAGGTTATGGAAACCTAGGCTGTCGGGTCAGTTGTGTTTGTTGAGTTTTGTCTCGTCGGATTTTGTCTGACTGAGTCGTGTCGCGACGCTTCGTCTGAGTTGGTTGGTCTTGATTAGTATCGTGGGGCGATCATCATCTTCGTGCGACCTGTGGATGTAAGTCTCCCTTCCTTGTATTGTGCCTCGTGTTTCATTTATATGAGGAGTATTGTCATTATTTACGTCCTTTTGACTGTGATATTTGACTGTTGTTTCCGGTAAAAGACAGGTGTTGTCTTGATTTTGAGCGAGTTGATGCGTGTATTATGATTGTATGTAAGTGAATATTGTTACATGTGAGTTTTTAGGCATTCTAGCCTAATAGATTTTCGAAAACCTTGAGTATCTTAGAAAATAAAATTCGAGACGTACTTTTAAATAGATTGTATTTTCAAGGCGCCTACTAGCGCAACTATCTATTTCAAAATTCTTCTACCTTGAGGACCAAAATATATAGCCTGGGCTCGGCCAGACTTCATTTTTACTCGTTTTTCTCCTTTTTTTCGGCGGCTGGCGACGGGAGGCTCGGTAAATCGAGTTCTTGGCCGATTCTAATCAATTCCAATACGTTTTGGAAGATTCTTGTTGATTATATCATCATCCAATCCGTGTTCTTCGTCCGAATCAAGGTATTTTGGCTTGAACCCTTGTTTTTGAAGATTTTGGGGATTTTCCATTTGATTTCGATTCCAATCCATTTTTGTTCAATTAATTGTTGTATAAATGTTGTTTTGAACATGTTCTACGGATTGGATACTCGTATCTTTGATTCGTTCGACCCGAGGAGTGATTTCTTTGTTCTTGGAGGGTCTCAGACATTTAATGTTCGATTAAATGTTCGAATGAGTTCCTTTTGATAGTTTGTTGGGATTCCCGTTGTTTTCGGCCTTGATTCTCATCGTAATCATGTTTTATTGTCACTTACGGAGGATTATAGGTGCTCGATGATTCCGATGTTGAATTCCGTTGGTGATTGATGATTCGTGTGGTGTTTTCCCGTAGTAATTTCGGTGCTATCGCGTTCTTGATAGTGTTCGGGAGTTCGGGGCCGTTCGACCGTATTTCATCCATCGTCTTGTTGCGATCGTGGTTTCGAGGCAAGTACCTTGTCCATACATTTCTTGTTTTGTGAATATGATGATTGGTGATCGTCTTGGTATGTTTGTTTGTTTGTTTGTTTGAAATGAGTTTTCAAAAGATTCGGTTAGCCTCGTTAAGGGCTCACTTTCAAACGTGTGTGTTTTGTGAATATTGTGCCCTGTGAGTGAATAAGTGAACCCTATGAATTCACTTGTTGTTGTTGTCGTTGATTATTATGCTTTGATAATATATATATACATATATTATCTCTATTCGGTGCGTTATGGTTTGACGTGATGTTTTGCTAAGTGTTTGATGCCTCTGGGTGAATTGTTTGGATAACTTTGGTGTGATATGTTATTTATGCATGATTGCTTCGCTCACCGCGGGGGGTCCGACGGGATCACGGAGGGAATTCCAATGGCTTCACCCTAGATTCACGAGTGGTGAATGTATTTTACTCACCTCAGGGGGTCCGACGGGATCACGGAAGGAATTCCAATGGCTTCAAACTTCACGAGTTGTTGTGTGTGTTGTGTGAATGTATTTTACTCACCTCGGGGGTCCGACGGGATCCCGGAGGGAATTCCAATGGCTTCACCCTGGATTCGCGAGTAAAAACTTCACGAGTTGTTGTGTGTGTTGTGTGAATGTATTTTACTCACCTCGGGGGGTTCGACGGGATCACGGAGGGAATTCCAATGGCTACACCCTAGATTCATGAGTAAAAACTTCACGAGTTGTTGTGTGTGTTGTTTGAATGTATTTTACTCACCTCGGGAGGGTTCGACGAGGCCACGGAGGGAATTCCAATGGCTTCACCCTGGATTCACGAGTAAAAACTTCACGAGTGCGTGTGTTTGTTTTGTGAATGTGTTTGCTCACCTCGGGAGGGTTCGACGGGGCTACGGAGGGAATTCCAATGGCTTCACCCTGGATTCACGAGTGAAACTTCATGGGTGCGTGTGTATTTTATGTCCGTCGAGGATGCGTGACGGGGGTTTTAACCTTGTGTATTGTTGTTGGTTTCATTTGTGAAAACAAAACCTTTGGGCTGTGACCCTGTTGTTTTTTTGGAAAGATAAGGATTCGGTAATCCTAAATTGTTTTCTATTAAAACTCTCGATGGCATTTTAAACCGTTTTATAAATTGTTTCCCTTTATTTGTGATCTTTCAGTTTTGGAATGTTTTACCCAAACTCATGCCTCGGGAAGTACATTTCGTTACGTTTGGATCTTTGGTGATTCCTGGTTATTGTTATTCGTGGAATGTGAATTGTATGGATCGTATTTGCACTTTGTTCTTGCACCAGCAAAACAGTGGAGTTTTGCTAACCCCTGAGTATTTGGGGGGTGGATGTCTGTTTTTGCATTCAGGTTTGGGAGCATAACACGGAGTCGGCACGAAGGATGATGAAATATGAACGATACTAATCACGCGAGGATCCGTATGATGTCATTGGTTTAGTTATAGTTTATTTTCCGCTGCAGTATTCTTTCCCATTATACGGGAGTGTGTTGTATTCGACCCCTGCGTGGGCATGTAATGAGTTTCAGTTGTATGTATTTATTGAAAGACCAAGTCGGTCTACTGAGTCATTTTAGCCTTAAGGGCATTGTTGAGATGTTCTATGTTGTTACCATCCTGGTATATCCTTGAGGAAAGGTTCTACGGTGTGTAATATCCCTGAGCAGATTGGGGGTGTTACAATCGTAGCTTACCCAGAAATAGACGTAGTCGTGCATTCAAAATAGCACTTGGTCTCCTGCTTTATAATCTCTTCTCAAAATTTGGTTGTCATGCCATCTTTTTGTCTTTTCTTTGTAGATTTTGGCATTTTCGTATGAGTCGAGTCGGATTTCGTCCAACTCATTCATTTGCAACAACCTAATTTTAACAACTAACTATTCGTCAAAATTTAATTTGTTAATAGCCCCGAAGGGTCAATGTTCAAGTTCTACCAATAGGTGACGGGCTTTTCCAAAAATTAAACAAAATGGAGACATGCTTATTAGTGTCTTATAAGCCGTTATGTAAGCCCAAAGTGCATCGTCTAGCTTTTTCGACCAATATTTTCGAGATGAATCAACTGTCATCTCTAGTATGCGTTTTAGTTCAATATTGGAGATTTCAACTTGTCCACTGGTTTATGGGTGATAAGATGTAGCAACTCGATATTTTACTCCGAAATTGGTCAATAGAGTCTTAACTTGGTGATTGTAGAAATGAGATCCGCCATCGCTGATGATAACACTTGGAGTTCCAAAACGGATGAATATATTTTTCTTTAGAAAATTTACCGCCACTCTAGCCTCATTTGTTGGTAATGCAATAGCCTTTACCCACTGAGACACGTAATACAGAGCTACAAGGATGTACTCATTAGAGAAAGATGATGAAAAGGGTCCCAGGAAATCAATTCCTCAAACATCGAAGGCTTCAACCTCTAAGATGAAATTCATTGGCATTTCATTTCTTTTTGACATGTTTCCATGCATTTGGCACCGGTCATACTTAGACACAAGTGTATGTACATCTTTAAACAGAGTGGGCAAATAGAATCCCGCTTTAATAATTTTTGTTGCTGTTTTTATGCACCGAAATGTCCTCCGTAGGGAGAGGAATGACATCGTTCCAATACTCTCTCCATTTCTTCTTCTCGTATGCATCTCCAGATCATTTGATCAGGTCCTCTTATGAACAAGATAGGGTCTTCCCAGTAATAGTATTTTAACTCGGAGAAGAATTTTCTCTTTTGATGGTGGGAAAAATTCAGGTGAATTATTCCACTTGCAAGGACAGTTACGATATCTGCATACCATGGTGCATTTTGTTTTTCCAGAACATTGGAGATTTGTAATAGTTGTTCGTCCGGAATACTTCATTTATTTCCTCCTCTTGGGCGTTGTTCTGGTCTAGGCATGAGAGATGATCCGCCACTAGATTTTCTGTTCCCTTTCTGTCTCGAATTTCCATATTGAACTCTTGCATAAGCAGGACCCATCGAATTAGCCTTGACTTGGCCTCTTGCTTTGCCATCAAATATTTTAAAGCCTAATGATCTGTGTAGACGATAACTTTTGACCCTAATAGGTACGATCAAAATATATCAAAGGCATAAACCACCGCAAGCATCTCTTCTTCAGTTATTGTGTAGTTCAGTTATGCACATTCATAGTCCGGCTAGCATAACAGATGACTTGCATCATTTTGTCCTCATTCTGGCCAAGCAAGGACCCCACAGCATAATCACTTGCATCTCATGTCTGAATGAATGGGATAGTCTAATCTGGAGAAATGATGATTGGAGCTGATGTAAGCATATCCTTCAACGTCGTAAAGGCCATGTGGTATTCATTTGTGAAAACGAATGGAGTATTTTTCTCCAGCAAAGAACAAAGAGGTTTTGCTATTTTCAAGAAATATTTTATGAACCTCCGATAGAATCATGCATGTCCCAAAAAACTCCTTACTCCCTTCACCGAGATTGGTGGAGGAAGTTTCGCAATCACTTTAATCTTTGCCTTGTCGACCTGAATCCCATTTTGTGAGATTCTATGGACAAGCACAATTCTTTCTTAGACCATGAAGTGACACTCTCCCAATTTAGAACTTGATTTGTATCTTCGCACTTTTCCAAGACCATTCGTAAGTGATTGGCATTTATCAAATGTTTCTCCAAAAATGGAGAAATCGTCCATGAAAACTTTAATGAATTATTCAACCATGTATGAGAAGATTGACATATGGCACCTCTGAAATATGGCGGGGGCATTGCACAATCCGAATGTGATTCTTCTATAGGCAAATGTTTCGTAAGGGCATGTGAATGTTTTTTTTTCTGGGTCTTCTAGGGCTATGACGATCTGGTTGTACCTTGAATAGCCATTAAGGAAATAGTAGTAAGAGTGTCCCGCCAATATTTCGAGTATTTGATCAATAAATGGGAGTGGAAAATGATCTATTCTGGTCATCTTGTTAAGCTTCCTATAATCTATGCACATTCTCCATCCGGTTATGGGTCGTGTCGGTATAAATTCTATAATATCCGCATTTTTCTTTTCCCGTTTGGTGTATTTTTCGTTTTTAGCGACTCGCTTGTAACCTTATTGATATTTCGAGAATATTTAATATTGGACTTTTTGTCATCCGATCTTGTTTCAGACTTATTTTACTCAATTCCGTGTTTAATGTCATTTCCGTCGCTGTTTCGTTCGATTCTCATAATCGTTGTTTTGAGGGGTTGCCGCAGGTCCGTCTCATGTTGTTATACATGCTGCGAGCTTTCGTTTGTTGTTTCGATCTTGTATCGTGTGATTCGGATGTTTTGGGCCGTTTTGTAATTTCCCAAAGTATTGGAGTGATTACTAAAGTTGTAGTTTTTCGTACCCTCGGGTAGTCGGAATCGTAATTTCTTTTAGTGATTTGGTTCTGACTCAATCTTGTTGTTCGTGTGGTCTCCTTCGGCTCGTTGTTTGGTGTCGGATGCGCGTTGTTTCATATGAGATGAAATTCGCTGCTTTCCATCCCTAAGTGCAGTTTGTGCTGCTGTCTGCACTCGATAGCGCACGCTACTGTTGTTGTGTAGCGCACGCTATCATTATTTTGTAGCGCGCACGCTACGACCGTTTAGTAGCGCGCGCTAACGGCTCGAACACAGTAGTGACTAGGGCTGCAAACGAACCGAGCCGAGCCGAGCTTTGATTGAACCGAGCTGAGTTTTAAATTTTTTTCTGACAAGCCGAGCCGAGCCGAGCTTTCTTACCGAACAAAAATCGTGTTCGAGCTCGAGCTCGTTAATAAATCGAGCCGCACACGAGCTGTTCGCGAACAACTCGAGCCGAGTCGAGCTCGAGCCGAGCTCGAGCTGTTCGCGAATAATTATATATTTTTAAATTATTTAAAAAATATATTTGAATTATTTAAAATAAATATTTTAAAATAATCATTAAAAATTATATATTTTCAAATATATATATAAAAATTAATATTTTAATATATGAAAATTATTTAAAAAATTATTAATCTATAATATAATATATAAATATTATAAAAAATAATTTAAAAATATATTTATTAATCGAGCTTAACGAGCCGAACCGAGCCGAACCGAGCTCGAGTCGATCTCGAGCCGATCTCCAGCCGCACATGCCCAAGCTCGGCTCGAGCTCGTTTTCTTAACGCACAGATTTTCGAGCTCGAGCTCGAGCTCGAGTTCTTAACGAACCGAGCCGAACCGAGCCCTTAACGAGCCGAGCCGAGCTTTGTTCGCGAACAGCTCGGTTCGTTTACAGCCCTAGCAGTGACAGTGGATTGTTTCTGCTATGTGCTCTCTAAACGAACAGCTTAGCGCAAGCTATATTTGTTTATTAGCGCACACTACGGCTTCGACTTAGCGCACGCTGGGTGACCGGTAGCGTGCGCTAATCCGACAGTCCAGAACTAGGTAGATTGTTTCTGGACTCGGCCTGGTGCCCAGGTAGCGCACGCTATGGCCCGATAGCGCGCGCTATCGAGGGACTGTTAGCGCACGCTATCCTCTAGTAGTACATGCTAACCGGCTAGAACCATAGGTTCTGGAGTGATTTTAGCCGGGTAGCCCACGCTAACTCTAATCGTTAGTACACGCTAAAACTCTCTGGCTATATAAACCAGAGAGTTGACCTAGATTGGTCACTTTTTCATTTCTTTCTCTCTTTCTCTCCGGTTCTTGGGCGATCTCTGGTGATTTGAAGTCTTGCAACTCCTAGCTATCATTTTTGTTGAGTTTTTGGTGTAGATTAACAACACCAACACTTGTTCTTCATCTTTAATCCAAAGTATTCCCCTAGAAACCTATTTTTGGAAATTTTGGGGGCTTTGAGTTTTCGCCTGATTCGTTCCGTATTGTTGGTTAATCCATGATGTATATGATTAATCTTAGTGGTATTCTTGTTTTCCCTACGATTTCATGGTAAGTTTCGTGGTATTTGTGAAATCGAGAGGGTTCGGTTCCGATCCGTCCTCGTCGTTGTTTTGTACGAACTTATATGAATCGTAGGTGGGGTTTCGGGTGTCTTCCATTATTGTTATTCTTGTCGAATTGGTTGTGATGGTGTTTGACGAATCGTCTAGGTTCGGTGTATCCAATTTCTCGCAACCCCGATTGTTCCATTCCGTCCTTTCACCGTGATAATCGAGGCAAGTACCCTTAATGAACTTACCTGCTTAACATGGTAGTATTGCATGAGTAACGTGTGTGTATGTATGCTCACTCTGGGGTAGATCCGATGGGGTCTCGGTAGGGGTCCACGGAGGGGTGGATCGACGAGCTTTGCTTTTAACCACTATGGGTTAGATCCGACGGGGTCTCGGTAGGGGTCCACGGAGGGGTGGATCGATGGTTAATTGTGGTGCATTTTATAAATGTGTTTTGATTTATGGAGTTTCCAGAAATGTGTGTTTCAAATGATATTTTCTCAATTACATGCTTTGACTATATGTATACGGTGTAACTTGTTCATTTGGTTACTTGTACTAGCGTAATTGCTAACCCCTTTGGGGACCCATTTTGGGGAAATTCTTGTTATGAATTTCAGGTTATGTTCAGCCGGACGAGCGGGTGCTAGGACAGTACGAGGATGCTGGCCAGGGTTGTTGACGTGTGCTTTTGTATTTCCTTGTTTTCGTTGTCCTTTTCGATGTGCTTGTTTTATAAATTGCAAACTCATAGATAGTACTCGCGAGTACTTAGGCATTTTACTCGGATTGTGATTTACATCAGTAATTATTATTTATGACTGTCAGTGATGATTATTCCGCTGGTCATACCAGGCGTTCTATTCTATTTTCATCTTAGTGATGTGTGTTTCCTCGCTAACCGAGATGGTTAGACGAGTAGTATTTTCGTGTTTAGCCTGGTGGGTCCCATGTAGGGGTCTACAGCGCTGTAATATACCCTGAATATCTTGGGGGTATTACAGAAAATGATATCAGAGCTCTAGGTTTATGGATACCTAGGCTTGTCGGTTCATTGGGTCTAGTTGTGTTTTGTTTTTCACATTGTCACCCCGCTGCCATCATCTCGGTACATCCAGTGCTCGTAAGTTTTCCTTACTCGATTCCTTGTATCGTACTTCCGATTCTTGAACGGTGATTGTTTTTCCTCTCATACTTACAATCGTATTGCAATTGCTACCTCTTATCTTCAGTATGGATGCTGGGAGAGGCCGAGGTAGGGGTCGCGGACGTGGTCGTGGACGCGATCGGGGACGTGGGGCAGCCAGTGAGGCGGCCACGTCGCACAATTTTGGGGCTGGTAGTACTGATTGTCATCAAAGCCATAGTGCAACTTAGGAGGGCGCAACCGGTGGTGGCGCCGATCTTGGTGTTGTAGCCGTGATGCAATAAATGGTGAACCAAATGGCTGCGATAGCTCAGGCGGTTCAGAACCCGACTTCGGCCCAGGCTACTCGGGGTGGAGCAGATCGTTGGCTTCAGGATGTCATCAAGATACTTCCTCCTCAGTTTTTTGGGGATACCAAATGGTCTTTGTTGCCACCAACTGTCCCGAGGATCGCAAGGTTCCTATTGCCCAGTACTTTCTCACTGGGGACGCTACTGACTGGTGGGAGGTTGTTGAGCCTAAGGACCATGTTGCGTCATGGGTCGAGTTCAAGGACCTGATGGAGACCGAATATTGCCCATGGCCAGTTAAGCAGGCTCGAGTCCATGCTTTTTATGATGCTCAGCCTCGGGATATTCTTGTTTATTAGGCTATTACTGATTACAACCGGAAGTTGGGCTTCATGAGGACCCAAGTTAGAGAGGAGAGCGACAAGATTTTCCACTTTTCCAGATGGGTGAAACTGAAGATTCGTGACTACATGTCTGGGCTCGCCTGCACCACCTTGAAGGATTATCAGAGTAGATCTCTTGCATACGATATCTATTTGACGGCCAATGAGGCGGCTCGTGAGAGCAAGAAACAGAAGTCCGCCGCAAATTTTTCGGGCCACAAGGGTGGAGGCCAGCAGAAATCTCGGTCTGCTAATTTTCCCGCTGGTGGTGGTCCAGCTCATTCTACTGGGGGTTTCCGCGGGGCTGCCAGTACTCCTTCCCGTGATGTGAAGTGTTTTAATTGTGGCCGATTGGGCCACATCAGTCGAAATTGTCTAAATCCTTTGCTAACGTGTAATCGGTGCGGCCAACCGGGCCACAAGGCTGCTTTCTGTGTTGATAGAGAGATAACTCTTGGTGCCCAGGCTTCCTTCCCAGCGCCTAGGGAACCGAGTGCGAACCAGGGGTCATTTGCTCTGCAGCCTCTGCCGAGTGCCAGTCGAGGAAGAGGTCGGGGTCGGCCCGCTAGAGGGGGAGCTTCCAGTGTCGGCTCCGCTCATCCGCGAGTTTACGAGATGAGAAGGGCCAATGATCCAGCAGCCACCGTGGCCACAGGTACCGTTCATATCCAGTCTCATCCTGCCAGTGTGCTTTTTGATTTGGGTGCTACGCATTCATTTATCTCTCTAAAGTGTACGCCTTGTGAGCCTTTCATCGTTAAGCTTCCTATCGGTGATAGGATCGTTGGTGATCAGGAGGTCCGAGACTGTTCTGTGTTTATTTGTGTTGGCTCTCTAATCTTATTGTTGTGAGTATTGAGGGTGAGGATTTGATTCTCGGTGATGATTGGCTCGAGCGGCATGGTGCAATCATGAACTACCGCACGAGAATCATCACCATGTTAGCTGAGGACGGCACCAAGCACCCTTTTGTTGGGCGAAATAGGGGAAACCAGAAGTTTGTGATTAACGCATTGAAGGCGATGAGACTCCTGCGGAAGAGGTGTACTGGTTACTGGTGTTACGCCTTGAAGGCGGAGGGTGGTGGGGTCGAGTTTTCATCGATTCTATTCATCTGTGAATTCCCTGATGTCTTTCCTGATGAGTTACCGAGGTTACCACCGGTCCGTGAGGTTAGAGCTGGGTATGGCTCCGATTTCGAAGGCGCTGTATCGCATGGCACCTTCAGAGATGGCTGAGTTAAATAAGAAGCTGAGTGAGCTTCTTGAGTCAGGGTATATTCGACCGAGTACTTCACCCTGGGGCGCACCGGTTCTATTTGTGCGGAAGAAGGATGGTTCACTGCGTTTATGTATCGACTACCGCGAGCTAAACAAGATGACCATCAAGAACAAGTATCCCTTGCCGAGGATCGATGACTTGTTCGATCAGCTGCGGGGAGCTACGGTATTCTCGAAGATAGACTTGAGATCGGGGTACTATCAGCTTCGGGTGAAGAAGTCCGATATTCTGAAAACAGCTTTCCGTATGAGATACGGACATTATGAGTTTGTGGTTATGCCTTTTGGACTAACCAACGCACTGACAGTGTTCATGCAGTTGATGAACAAAGTTTTCATAGAGTATTTAGATAAGTGTGTCGTCGTCTTCATTGACGGTATCCTTATCTATTCGAGGAATGAGGAGGAGCATGCGCCTCATCTGTATGTGGTGTTAGACATTTTGAGGACCGAGCGACTCTATGCGAAGTTCTCGAAATGCGAGTTCTCGCTGAGGGAAGTGATATTTTTGAGTCACATGATTTCAGCCGAGGGGGTTCGTGTGGATCCACAGAAGATTGAGGCAGTGTTGGATTGGGCGCCGCCTAAGAATGTGAAAGAGGTTCGTAGTTTCTTGGGTTTGGCTGGCTACTATCGTAGGTTCATCGAGGGGTTTACGAAACTGGCTCAGCCACTTACACAGTTGCTTCAAAAATCTGAAAAGTTCACCTGGAATGATGAGAGACAGTCGAGTTTTGAGGAGCTGAAGAGGCCTTTGACTTCAGCCCCAATTTTGGCGTTGCCGTGTGGCAATGAGGGTTTTTCTGTTTATAGTGATGCTTCGGTCAGGGTCTTGGGTGCGTATTGATGCAGCACGGCAAGACTATTGCATATGCATTGAGGCAATTGAGGCTGTACGAGCTCAACTACCCTACTCACGATTTGGAGTTAGCGGCAGTTGTCTTTGCATTCAAGATTTGGCGTCCCTATCTTTTTGGCTCTGCATGTCAGATTTTTACCGATCATAAAAGTCTGAAGCACATATTCACTCAGTGGGAGTTGAATATGAGGCAGAGGAGGTGGTTGGAGTTGATTAAGGATTATGAATTCGAGATCCTTTATCATCCGGGCAAGGCGAATGTCGTGGCGAATGCCTTGAGTCGGAGACCGGTTGCGTTGCGGACGCTTGAGATACTTACGTCTCAATGTGAGCTTCAGTGGGATTTGATCGAGTTGATTGTTGAGATTTTGTTGCCAGGAGCTCTCGGGCAACTTTGCACTTTGTAGATTTCGTCGTCGTTTATCGATGAAATTAAGCTGGAGTAATTGGAGGATCCGATGATTACTCAAATCTGAGAGAATGTTATTAAGGGGAAGTCTCCCGGGTTTCTGATTCACGAGGATGGTGTGTTGATATTTCTGATTCGGCTTTGTGTACCGAACGACTTGAAATTGAGGCAGAGTATTTTGCGAGAGGACCATGCTACGCCTTACTCAGTTCATCATGGTTCGAGTAAGATGTACAAGGACCTGAGGAGGAACTTTTGGTGAAATGACATGACGGAGGAGGTCGCACGGTTTGTAGGGAGATGTTTGACTTGTCAGCAAGTCAAAATCAAGCATCAGCGACCAGCCGGGTTGTTGCAGTTGCTTCCCGTTCTGGAATGGAAATGGGAAGATGTTTCAATGGACTTCATCACGAGCTTGCCGAGATCGAAGTCTGGTATGAATATTGTTTGGGTGATTGTGGATCGTATGACCAAGTCGGCACATTTTCTGGGCATCAAGGATACTTGGGGCCCAGAGAGCTCGTGTGTTTATTACGCAGATTGTGAGGCTTCACGGTACTCCGAAGTCTATTGTTTCGGATCGTGATGGCCGTTTTATATCGCACTTTTGGCAGGCGATACATAAGGCATTGGGCACTCGTTTGCGTCTGAGTACTTCTTTTCATCCTCAGTCAGATGGGCAGTCGGAACGCACTATCCAGACATTTGAGGATATGTTGCGTGCTTGTGATCTCGATTGGAGCAGTGATTGGGAGGAGCATTTGCCGTTGATCGAATTCACGTACAATAATAGTTGGCACGCGTCGATTCGAATTGCACCGTATGAGGCGCTTTATGGGCGGCGATGTCGCTCGCTGATTTGCTGGAACGAGGCGTCCGATTTTGTTGGGACCGAACCAAATATCGGTATGGAGACGAGGCGAAAGGTGGAATTGATTCGGGATAGGATGTTGACTACTCAGAGTCGACAGAAGTTATATGCCGACGTTTGTCATCGACCTTTGGAGTTCGAGGTGGGAGACCACTTTTTTCTAAAGGAGTCGCCGACGAGGGGAGTTTTCCGCTTCGGGAAGAAGGGAAAGTTGAGTCCGACATTTATTGGGCCCTTTGAGATTCTCGAGAGAGTCGGTGATTTGGCATACTGTTTGGCGTTGCCTCCGGCCTTAAGTCACATTCTTAGCATTTTCCATGTTTCCCAACTGAGGTTATATGTTCCGGATCCTAGTCACGTCATCGACTATGGTGAGATTGATGTCGTCGAGGATATTACCTTCGAGGAGCGCCCCTTGAAGATTTTGGAGCACCGTGAGAAGCGATTGAGGCATAAAACCATTCCTTTGGTCAAGGTGCAGTGGTCGAGGCATGGTGTTGAGGAGGCAACTTGGGAAACCAAGGATAGCAGGCGTGCTAGGTACCCCGAGTTGTTTGTTCTTAAGTTTCGGGACGAAACTTATTTTTAGAGGGGTAGAATGTAATATCCGCATTTTTCTTTTCCCGGTATTTTCATTTTTGGTGTATTTGTTGTTTTAGTGACTCATTTGTAACCGTATTGATATTTCGAGAATATTTAATATTGGACTTTTTGTCATCCGGGCTTTTTTCGGACTTGTTTTACTCAATTCCGTGTTTAATGTCATTTCCGTCGCTATTTCGTTCGATTCTCATAACCGTTGTTCGGAACTGCCGTGTCGGGGTTGCCGCAGGTCCGTCTCATGTTGCTATACATGTTGTGAGCTTTCATTTATTGTTTCGATCTTGTATCGTGTGTTTCGGATGTTTTGGGCCGTTTTGTAATTTCCCAAAGTTTTGGGGTTATTACTGACATTGTAGTTTTCCGTACCCTCGGGTAGTTGGAATCGTAATTTCTTTTAGCGCTTTGGTTCTGACTCTTGTTGTTCGTGTGTCTCATTCGGCTCGTTGTTTGGTGTCGGATGTGCGTTGTTTTCGCCCAAGATGGAATTCGCTGTTTTCCATCCCTGAGTGCTGCCTGTGCTGCTGTATGCACTCGATAGTGAACGCTACTGTTGTTGTGTAGCGCACGCTACGACCGTTTAGTAGCGCGCGCTATGGCTCGAACACAGCAGTGACGGTTGTTTCTGCTCCCTGCGCTCTGGACGAACAGCTTAGAGCACGCTACATTTGTATATTAGCGCACGCTACGGCTTCGACTTAGCGCACGTTGGGTGATCGGTTGCGTGCGCTAATCCAGCAGTCCAGTACTGGGTAGATTGTTTCTGGACTCGGCCTGGTGCCCAGGAAGCGCACGCTATGGCCCGATAGCGAGCGCTATCGAGGGGCTGTTAGCGCACACTATCCTCTGGTAGCGCATGCTAATGGGCCAGAACCGTAGGTTCTGGACTGATTTTACACGGGTAGCGCACGCTAACTCTAATCGTTAGCGCACGCTAAAACTCTCTGGCTATATAGACCAGAGAGTTGACCCAAATTGGTCACTTTTTCATTTCTTTCTCACTCTCCGGTTCTTCGGCGAATATATTGCGATCTCCGGCGATTTGAAGTCTTGCAACTCCTAGCTATCATTCTTCTTGATTTTTTGGTGTAGAGTAACAACACCAACACTTGTTCTTCATCTTTAATCCAAGCTATTCTCCTAGAACACTATTTTTGGGAAATTTGGGGGTTTTTGAGTTTTCGTCCGATTCGTTCCCTATTGTTGATTAATCCACGATGTATATGATTAATCTTAGTGGTATTCTTGTTTTCCTACGATTTCATGGTAAGTTTCGTGGTATTTGTGAAATCGATAGGGTTCGGTTGCGATCCGTCCTCGTCGTTGTTTGTACGAACTTACATGAATCGTAGGTCGGGTTTCAGTTGTGTTCCATTTTTGTTATTCTAGTCGAATTGTTTGTGATGGTTTTTGACGAATCGTCTAAGTTCGGTGTGTCCAATTTCTCGCAACTGCGATTGTTCCATTCTTTCCTTTCGCCGTGATAATCGAGGCAAGTACCCTTAATGAACTTAAATGCTTAACATGGTAGTATTGCATGAGTAACGTATGTGTGTGTGTGTGTATGCTCACTACGGGTTAGATCCGACGGGGTCTCGGTAGGGGTCCACGGAGGGGTGGATCGATGAGCTTTGCTTTTAACCACTACGGGTTAGATCCGACGGGGTCTCGGTAGGAGTCCACGGAGGGGTGGATCGATGGTTAATTGTGGTGCATTTTATAAATGTGTTTTAGGTTATGGCGCTTCCGGAAATGTGTGTTTCAAATGATGTTTTCTCAATTACATGCTTGACTATATGTGTAAGCTGTAAGTTGTTCATTTGGTTACTTGTACTAGCGTAATTGCTAACCCCTTTGGGGATCCATTTTGGGGAAATTCTTGTTATGAATTTCAGGTTATGTTCAGCCGGACGAGCGGGCGCTGGGATAGTACGAGGATGCCGACCAGGGTTGTTGACATGTGCTTTTGTATTTCCTTGTTTCCGTTGTCCTTTTCGATGTGGTTGTCCTTTTCGATGTGGTTGTTTTCTAAATTGCAAACTCATAGATAGTACTCGCGAGTACTTAGGTGTTTTACTCGGATTGTGATTTACATCATTAATTGTTATTTATGATTGTCAGTGATGATTGTTCCGCCAGTCATATCGGGCGTTCTATTCTATTTTCATTTTAGTGACGTGTGTTTCCTCGCTAACCGAGATGGTTAGACGAGTGGTATTTTTGTGTTTAGCCTGGTGGCTCCCATGTAGGGGTCCACGGTGCTGTAATATACCCTGAATATCTTGGGGTGTTACAAGTTCATTGTGCTCGTTCTCTATGATTGTGATTCCATTCTTTTTCGACACTATATGTACGGGACTCACCCATAGACTATTAGAGATTGGATATATGATTCTTGCATCAAGTAATTTTAGAATTATCCCTTTTACAGCTTCCTTCATGTTTGGATTTAAATGGCATTGATGCTCAACTGAAGGCTTGCAGTCATCTTCCATTAGAATTTTATGCGTGCATATAGAGGTCCTTATTCCTCTAATGTCCGCATAGTCCATCCAATAACTCTTTTGTGATTCCTCATTACCATCAGCAATTCCCCTTCTTCAAGTTTGGTCAGTATGTTAGATATGATCACCAGAAGTGTTGGAGATGCCCAAGTAAGCATATCTCAAATGTGTGGGTAGAGGTTTAAGATCAAGTCTTGGAGCTTCTTGTAAAGAAGGGAGGGGTTTAGTGGCGTTCATCCCCAGTTCTTCGAATTGTGAATGTTTCTGAAAGGTGGTACTGCTTCCAGATAATTAACTATTTGGGGCAAATGATATTGTTCTTCCGTGTTGGTCAAAGAATTTGCAATACATGTCTCTAGATGATCTTTTGATAGAATCTTCTCTAATGAATCGGTCTCTATGGCATCATTTGCATCAATTCTTAAACAAGAGTTGTCTGTGGAAGGATGATTCAAAGATTTGAGGATATTGAATGTGACATGTTTGTCTTGCACTCTAAGAATTGGCTTTCCTTTGTAGACGTCAATAAGAGCACGTCCGGTTGCAAGAAATGGGCGTCCCAAGGTAATAGGAATATCCCGATCTTCCTCCGTGCCAAGGATGATAAAATATGCTGGAAATATGAATTTATCAACCTTGATTAGCACATATTCTATTATCCCCCGTGGTTGTTTGATGGATCGATCGGCTAATTGCAGTGAAACTGTTGTTGATTTTGCTTCTCCCAAGTTTAGTTTTGTGAAAATTGACAGGGGCATCAAATTGATACTTGCCCCTAATCACAAAGAGATTTGTCAATATTCACTTCACCAATTGTACACTAGATTGTAAAAGTTTCCGGATCTTTTAGTTTAGGCGACAACTTCTTTTGTAGTATTGCGCTACATTCCGCTGTTAACACGACAGTCTCATGTTCTTCAAGTTTTCGTTTGTTAGAAAGAATATCCTTCATAAATTTGGCATAGTTTGGCATTTGTGCTAGAGCATCGGCAAAAGGCATGTTGATGTTTAGCTTTTTGAAAATTTCCAAAAATTTACTGAATTGCACATCAAGCTTGTGATGCTTCAATAGTTGAGGAAACGGGATTAGTGGAATATAAGATTTGACAGCAACTGAACCTTTTCAGATGAAGGTCCTGATTCAAATTCTTTTTCCTGTTCTTGATTTTTTTTTTATTTTTTGTTTTTTCAGATGGTTTTCTACATAAATTCCGAGTAACTGCACTCCACTTGTTGTTCTTATAGACTGGATATTATCCCTTGGATTTACCTCGGTATTGCTAGGTAACATGCCTTCGGGTCTTTCTAAATGAATTTTTGGCCATTTGGCCAACTTATGTCTCGAGATTTTTAACTAAAGCATCATTGTGTTGTTGATACTTCAGTTGTTGTTCGGCTAGCTTCGTGATTGCTTCTTCCAGGATGTGCTTCTTTTCTTGGTGCGTTGGATTTAATACATTGTTGTTGTTTGCATAAGAAAACTTGGAATGATTTTTCTTGTTAGCCCATAAGGATTGTATGATTGCCTTTGAGAATTCTGGGCATATGCCACTTGCTCTGGTGGTGGAAATCAGGGCTCCTGTTGCACTAATGGACACATAGTGCTGTTATGAGTTGCTTCACAAATTTCACATGAAAGAGCTAAAATCTATGGAGTTTGCACCATATTCGCAGAATGCGGAGTTGGAAGAGACATGTCTTCGACTTTCTTCGATAAAGCTTCAATTTCTTCCAACATAAATGAATAAGAATCCACTTCAAAAACACCATTTGGTTTCTTTTGGATATTTCTATCCGGCCATCTTGTATTTGTTCACTTATAACCTCGAAAAGATTATAAGCCTCTCTCATAGTTTTTTTACCAAGTGAGCCATTTGATGATGAATCGGAATTGGCTCGGCATGTAGGTAAGAGTCCAGAATTGAAGTAATTGACTTGTGCTCCCAAATTAAAGCCATGGTTAGGACATTTTCGTAGCATATCTTTGTATCTCTCCCATGCTTCGTGAAATGACTCTGAATCTTGTTGACGAAATGTAGAGATTTCGTATTTGAGTTTCGCCACTTTAATTGGTGAAAAATATTTATTGGTGAATTTCTAAACAAATTTGGGCCAATTTGTTATGCTTCATGGTGGCAAAGTATCCAGCCACTCTCTTGGTTGGTCCTTCAGAGTGTGCACAAAAAGTCTCATTTTGATCGCCTCGTCATTTACATGTGGATACTTGAAATTTCAACAAATCTCCATAATACGGTTAATATGGAGCTATGAATTCTCGTCTGTTCACCCACATAATGAGTTGTTGTTGGAGAAGATATTTATGACATCCAGGCGAATTTGAAAATTATCCACTCCAAATGGTAGATAGATCACACTTGCTTGCACGCTCAATGACGGCGGGTTCATTAAATCCCCAAAAAGCATGTTGTCTTCATCTATTTTCGGCACAATATGATGTTGTTGATGTTCAATGTTTTGAGCATTATTTTGAGCATTTGGTATTCCCCTACCAGAGGAATTCTTTTATTGTCATTTCCTTGTAGGAGGTGTGGGTTTGGTTCGTCCACCATTGATGGTGAGGAAATAATGATTGTTTTTTGTTATGTTCGCCTTCTTCTGAATGTGGCTTCAATCTCGGGATCTAGTTAAACTAAATTCCAATTATACGTCCTTCATGTAGACAAGAGAATCTACAACAAAGAAAAAGTTGTATCTATAATAATAGACAATAATGTAAGATTCTAAATAACACTAATGCACTCCCCGACAATGTAATATCCGTACTTTCTATTTTTGGTAACTTCTATTTTTGGGGTATGTTCGTTTCGGATGACACGCTTGTTACTGTTTTGAAATTCTGAACCTATTTTGTTCTTGGAGTTTTTCCGTTTGGACGAGTTTCGAGGATGTTTTTACATAATTTTATCATGAATTATATCTTGTCGCATGTACGTTCGATTCTCGTAAAACTCGTTCGATTTCGTTATTTATCCATTTCCATGAGTTTGTATGGATGATTTGCTCATGTTGTGAGTTTCGTATTGGCAATCCGACGTCGTGTCGTGACTTTTCGGATGTTTGGGCCGTTTTGTAATTTCTTAGAAGTTTAGGGAATTTTATTTTACTTGCTGTATTTCGGATTCCCCGGTAGTCGGAAGTGTATTTTCTTTCAGCACTTAGCTTCGTTATTATAGATACCTCGTGTTTACACTTCCGGTTCTGTCCCTGTCATGCGTTCCGTCGTTGTATCATCTGTGCAAGAAACGACGTTCAGCAGTGTGGGACTGCTGCATGCATAACGCACGTTATGCATGCTTCTTAGCATGCGCTAGCATAACGTATGTTATGCCCTTCTGGTAACGTACGTTAGGGCCTTCATCAGACAGTACAGGCGATTTGTTACGTACGTTAACTGGTGAGGTGTTACGTACGTAATCATCTTAACGTACGTTAACAATTTGTGTTAACGTACGTAACGCACTGTCAGGTGCTTAAAATCTAATTTGACCTCAGATGTGTTATTCGTTTCTTTTTCTTTCCTTTGCTCGCGACGGGAGTTCCTTGGGCGATTGGAGCGAATTGTACCAAACAATCCATAAAGTTCTTCCATAGATCGATTGTTGTGCTTCAAGCAAGGGTTATCATCATCATAATCATCCTCCATCCGTCCGAATCGAGGTATTCTCCCCTTAAAACCTTAACTTTTGGGAATTTCGGGATTTTGTCATGAATTTCCATTTGGAACCGACCCAGCTTCAATAAGTTGATAGAATACAATTGCATAGTCGTGATTCCTTGTTTCCAATATATTTTTACGGATTAAAATTCTAGGTTTTCACCGTTCATAGACTAGGATCTTATATGATCACGTAGTGTTCTACGAATTGTCCCATCGGGTAGAGCTAGGATGAATTCCTACGTTTTTCACAATATTGAGATTGTTTGTATACCGTTATTATGTTAGGAGCAGATTTGTGAAGATTGTTCGGACCGGAACCTATTCCTTCGTCGTTATCTTCGCTTCACTTTATTCAAGGCAAGTACATGTATTACATTTCATTGTGTGTATACGGTTTTGATGCGAATGAGGTAAGTTGTATATTTGAATGAATGTGATCGTTGCTCTTCCACCCGGGGATGTCATATGTGGCCTCTGGGGGCCGATACTAATGGGTACGGCTACGGAAGTGGACTTGGGTGCGTGTGTTTATGTTCTTCCACCCGGGGATGGTTCGACGGGACCTCTGGGGGCCGATACTAATGGGTACGGCCACGAAAGTAGTTTCTCACCCGGGGACGGTCCGATGGGGCCTCTGGGGGTCGATACTAATGGGTACGGCCGCGGGTTACCAAGCGTTGATAGTTGTGATGTGGAAACTTGATAATATGTGGTTTTGGTGTAACTGTGATATTCCGGAATATTGATTTCAACTGTTTTTCTCAAATGGATTGCTTGTGTCGAATCGTGTATGTATATGATGTAGTGTAATTGTGTACTTGCACTAGCCATTCGAATGCTAACCCCTTAAATGGGGGAAATACGTCTTATGCATTTCAGGTATTGGTCGGGCTGAGGAGCTGGCACGGGATGCGTACGCAAAGGATGGTCTGGCATGATGATGAGGCTCGAGTCTATATTGTTATGCTTTGTCATTATATCTGTTCGGGTATTGGAGTTAGACTGATAACTTTTAAACTTGGTTAAAGTCCCCTGCGTGGGCAATGAATTGGTATTTGACTTATTCTTCATGTACTTTTATTAAAATATTTTGTCCGAGGCCACGGCCCTATTTTACTGTGATGATTGTGTCCTTTGGGAATTCTTATTTGGTTTGTGTGTTATGTGTTAGCCTGGTAGACCACATGAGGATTCTACGGCGTGTAATGTCCCACTTGTGATTTGGGGCGTTACATTTATGGTATCGGAGCTTAGGTTTTGAATACCTAGGCTGTCGGTTAACTTTGGGTCTGTCAGTTGTGTCGTTAGAGTTAGTCGTTGAGCCTAATATCATCATGCTACCGTCCTTTCGTGCGACCCGTGGCTGTAAGTCTCCTCAAACTCTTATATTCTGAAATTCGTTTTCTTGCGTTGTTTGGGATTGTGAATTGTGATACCAACCTTGTAAACTGTGAACCTTTCTGATCTTGTTCGTTCTTATCTTTTCTTCAGTATGTTGAGAGGTCGTGGTAGACCAGCTAGGGGATGCGGCCGAGGCCGCGGTCGGGGTGCTATTAATGAGGAAGTTTCGCTTTCTCAGTCCTCTGCAGATTCGGCCTCTCAGTAAGTGCCGAGCACTCCACCTCGGAGCTCTGACGGGCAGCAGGATATGTCAGTCAGTCAGGATCTATCATCGGGTAATATTTCTGAAGCCGGGGCTACCGCCGTACTTCCACAGTTGGCAGCCCAGCTTGCCCAGATAGCCCAAGGGGGCGCCAGAATCCGCCCCCGACTCCGGAGGAGGAAGCTAGTAAGTGGCTTCAGACGGTGACTAAGATGCACCCTCTTCGTTTCTCTGGATCTTCTGACTCCCTCGGTTGGGAGAATTGGCTCTTTAAGTTGGGAAGGACTTTTGATGCCGTAGCGTGTCCCGATGGCAGGAGGGCACATATTGCTCAGTACCTCCTGGATAAGGAAGCTGCGGAATGGTGGGAGGCTGTAGTACCCAGAGACCGCCGAGCCACTTGGGAGGAATTCAAAGCTACTATGGAAGCAGAATATTGTCTGCAGCCAGTCAAAGAACGCAGGATTGTGGAGTTCTTCACCGCCACACCTCATGATGTACAGATTTCCCAGGCCATTATCTCCTACAATCAGCAGTTGGGATTCGTGAAGGATCAAGTGAGAACGGAGGCAGATAAAATCCGTTATTTTAATATGCACATGAAACCGCATATTAGGCAGAGTATGGCACCGCTCATGTGTTCCACCTTGAAATAAGAGTCAGATTTCGAAACTAAGAAGCAGAAAACTACCGGCAGTTTCACAACCGGTAAGAGTGGTCAGTTTTCAAGGTCTCGGTCTGTTCCTACATCAGGGAAGAAGCCGTTTATCCGGCCGGTGGATCTCAGGGAAACCATTCGGTCCAGTCTGTTGCGTCTGGCGGGAGAGTTTGTTCTAACTGCAGTCAGCATGAACACGTGATGAAGGATTGCCCATTTTCGTTAGTTACTTGCTTTACTTGCGTACAGTCCGGGCATCGGGCAGTTCATTGCGAGAGGGCCACCAGGGTCGCCAGAGCTCCGACTACCACCGCCATTCAGAAGGAACACAGCACTCCAGTTACTCATGCTCCTCAGAGTTCGGGCCGTGGTAGGGGTCGGGGTCAGGAGGATCGTCGTACAGCATCGAGTTTGGGTTCAGTTCACCCTCGAGTGTATCAGATGAGGTGCACAGAGAAGGTAGACGTTCCGGTGGCGTCAGGTACCACTCAGATCTTTTCTCATCCAGTTTCAGTGCTTTTTGATTCGGGTGCTACCCACTCCTTTATTGCTTCGGATTGTGCGAGTCGTATTGGTTTTGACTGCTTGTTCGAGTGTGAACCGTTTGTAGTGAGTACGCCTAGCGGGGATCGTATGGTTGGGGACCGGGAAGTTTGGGATTGTCCAGTGAGGATTGGGAGCCGAGATTGGCCCTCGAATCTCATTGTTATAGACCTTAAGGGCGAGGATTTGATCATCGGGGATGATTGGTTGGATCGTCACGGTGCTATCATGAACTATCGGACTCGTACCATCTCGATAGTGGCCGAGGACGACACCGAACATACTCTCGTTGGTTGTAAGCCGGGTAGATCGGGGAGTGTGATTAGCGCCTTGAAGGTGATGAAACTTCTGAACCAGGGTTGTGTCGGCTACTGGTGTTATGCTCTGCAGGCGGAAGATGGTGGAGTTGATTTGTCGTCGATTCCAGTTGTTAGTGAGTATCCCGACGTATTTCTGGATGACTTGTCGGGGTTACCACCACAGCGGGAAGTGGAGTTTCCTATTAATCTAGAGCCGAACGTGGCTCCTATTTCTCGAGCGTCGTACCGTATGGCACCATCTGAGATGTTAGAGTTGAAGAAACAGTTGGGGGAGTTATTAGAAAAAGGGTATATTCGACCGAGCGCATCGCCTTGGGGCGCGCCTGTACTTTTTGTTAAGAAGAAGGATGGGTCGCTTCGTTTATGCATCGATTATCGAGAATTAAACAAGTTAACCATCAAAAACAAGTACCCTTTGCCCAGGATCGACGATTTGTTTGATCAGCTTCAGGGAGATACAATCTTCTCGAAGAATGATTTACGGTCTGGCTACTACCAGTTGAGGATTTGAGACAGTGATATACCGAAAGCTGCTTTTCGGACGAGGTATGGCCATTACGAGTTTGTGGTGATCCCCTTCGGACTAACCAATGCCCCAGCAGTATTCATGCAGTTGATGAACAAAGTTTTTATTGAGTATTTGGACAAATTTGTAGTTGTCTTTATCGACGACATCCTTATCTATTCCCGGAGTCGAGAGGAACATGTTTTACATCTCAGGATTGTGTTGGAAACTTTAAGAACTGAGAAGTTGTACGCGAAGTTCTCTAAGTGTGAGTTTAGGCTCAAGGAAGTGATGTTCCTCGGGCACGTGATTTCAGCGGAGGGAATTCGGGTAGATCCACAGAAGATAGAGGCGATGATGGCATGGGAACTGCCCAAGAATGTGAAGGAAGTGAGAAGTTTTCTTGGACTTGCAGGCTATTATCGTAGATTCATTGAGGGATTTTCTAAGATCGCTAGACCGCTCACTCAGTTGCTCCAGAAAACTCAGAAGTTCGAGTGGACCGCAGACAAACAGGATAGTTTTGACGAGTTGAAGAGATGACTAACTACTGCACCCGTTTTACCATTGCCTTAAGGGAACGAGGAATTGGTGGTGTATAGTGATGCCTCGGGCCTCGGGCTCGGATGTGTTTTGATGCAGAGAGAGACGGTTATTGCTTATGCGTCCCGCCAGTTGAAACCTTATGAGGTAAATTATCCCACGCACGATTTGGAGTTAGCTGCGGTCGTTTTCGCCTTAAAGATCTGGAGGCATTATCTCTATGGGTCGTCGTGTAAGATTTTCACGGATCACAAGAGTTTGAAGTATATCTTCAGTCAGAAAGAATTGAATATGAGACAGCGTAGGTGGTTGGAGCTAATTAAAGATTACGACCTCGAGATACTTTATCATCCGGGTAAGGCTAACGTAGTGGCTGATGCGTTAAGCCGGAAGCCGATGACGTTACAGATGTTAGAGGTACTTACACCACAGAGCAGGATCCAGCGGGATTTGATTTGTCAGAATATTGAGGTTTGGGTTCAGAGAGTTCAGGGTTAGTTATGTGCATTGGAGATCACTTCGTCCTTGACTGATGATATCAAGGCGAAACAATATGATGATCCATTTTTGGTCTAATTAAGGGAGGATGTGAGGAAGGGGAAAGCCCCTGGGTTTGTGATTCAGGATGATTGAGTTTTGAGATTTCCCGGCAGATTATGTGTACCAAATGACATTAAATTGAGACAGAAGGTCTTGAGTGAAGCTCATACTACGCCTTACTCCATACATCCTGGTACGAGCAAGATGTACAAGGATGTGAGGAGTAACTACTGGTGGAGAAATTTGAAGACGGACGTGAGTGAGTTTGTATCGAGGTGTTTAGCCTGTCAGCAGGTTAAGATTGAGCATCAGCGACCCGCGGGCTTATTGCGACCTCTTCCTATCCCGGAGTGGAAGTAGGAGGACATTTCCATGGATTTTGTTACCAGTATGCATAGGACTCAGACTGGAATGAACATGATTTGGGTTATTGTGGATCGACTAACTAAATCAGCTCATTTTCTGAGTATTAATGATACTTGGGGGACGGAGAGACTAGCACGGGTATTCATTGCGGAGATCGTGAGGTTGCATGGGACTCCTAAGAGTATCGTTTCGGATCATGATGGCCGGTTTGTATCACATTTTTGGCAGGCTGTTCATCGAGATTTGGGGACGGAGTTGAGACTCAGTACATCTTACCACCCTCAGACGGACGGACAGTCAGAGCGGAAGATACAGATGCTCGAGGATATGTTGAGAGCCTGTGCTTTAGACTGGAAGAATGATTGGGAGTCACACCTGCCATTGATCGAGTTCACGTACAATAATAGTTAGCACACCTCGATCAAAATGGCACCATTTGAGGCATTGTATGGTAGGAGGTGCATATCGCTGTTGTGTTGGGATGATGCATCCGAGCTAATTGGTACCGAGCCTGATATGGTAGTTGAGACGAGAGAGAAAATTGCCTTGATTCGTGATAGGTTGTTAACAGCCCAGAGTCGACAGAAGTCTTATGCCGACACACGTCGCCGGCCGTTGGTGTTTGAGGTGGGGGACCATGTCTTGCTTAAGGTGTCACCGACACGGGGAGTTTACTGCTTCGGCCGGAAGGGTAAACTTAGTCCGAGATATATTGGACCGTTCGAGATTTTAGAGAGAGTTGGAGAGCTCGCATATCGGTTAGCCTTGCCGCCGTCCTTGAGTCACGTGCATAACGTATTTCATGTTTCCCAGCTTAGGAAGTACGTACCGGACCCTAGCCATATTATTGATTTTGGAGAGATCGAGTTGGGACCCGACATTACCATCGAGGAGTGGCCGACTCAGATTTTAGAGCGTCGGGTGAAGCAACTTCAGCACAAAACCATTCCCTTGGTTAAATTTCAATGGTCGAGACATGGATCCGAGGAAGCCACGTGGGATACGGAAGAGAGTGTGCAGTCGAGATACCCTGAGTTATTCGCGTTGTAAGTTTCGGGACGATACTTATTTTTAGCGGGAGAGAATGTAATATCCGTACTTTCTATTTTTGGTAACTTCTATTTTTGGGGTATGTTCGTTTCGGACGACTCGCTTGTTACTGTTTTGGAATTCTGAACCTATTTTGTTCTTGGAGTTTTTCCGTTTGGACGAGTTTCGAGGATGTTTTTACGTAATTTTATCTTGAATTATATCTTATCGCATGTACGTTCGATTCTCGTAAAACTAGTTCGATTTCGTTATTTCTCTGTTTCCATGAGTTTGTATGGATGATTTGCTCATGTTGTGAGTTTCGGATTGTCAATCCGACGTCGTGTCATGACTTTTCAGATGTTCCGGCTGTTTTGTAATTTCCCAGAAGTTTAGGGAATTTTATTTTACTTGCTGTATTTCAGATTCCCCGGTAGTCGGAAGTGTATTTTCTTTCAGCACTTATCTTCGTTGTTATAGATACCTCATGTTTACACTTCCGGTTATGTCCGTGTGTTGCGTTCCGTCGTTGTATCGTCTGTGCAGGAAACGACGTTCAGCAGTGTGGGACTGCTGCATGCATAACGCACGTTATGCATGCTTCTTAGCATGCGCTATCGGCACCTGCATAACGTACGTTATGCCCTTCTGGTAACGTACGTTAGGGCCTTCATCAGACAGTACAGGCGATTCGTTACGTACGTTAACTGGTGAGGCGTTACGTACGTAATCGTCTTAACGTACATTAACAATTTGTGTTAACGTACGTAACGCACTGTCGGGTGCTTAAAATCAAATTTGACCTCAGATGCGTTATTCGTTTCTTTTTCTTTCCTTTGCTTGCGACGGGAGTTCCTTGGGCGATTGGAGCGATTTGTACCGAAAAATCCATAAAGTTCTTCCATAGATCAATTGTTGTGCTTCAAGCAAGGGTTATCATCATCATAATCATCCTCCATCCGTCCGAATCGAGGTATTCTCCCCTTAAAACCCTAACTTTTGGGAATTTCGGGATTTTGTCATGTATTTCCCTTTGGAACCGACCCACCTTCAATAAGTTGATAGAATACAATTGCATAGTCGTGATTCCTTGTTTCCAATATAGTTTTACGGATTAAACTTCTAGGTTTTCACCGTTCATAGACTAGGATCTTATATGATCACGTAGTGTTCGACGAATGGTCCCATCGGGTAGATCTAGGATGAATTCCAACGTTTTTCACAATATTGAGATTGTTTGTATACCGTTATTATGTTAGGAGCGGATTTGTGAAGATTGTTCAGACCGGAACCTATTCCTTCGTCGTTTTCTTCGCTTCACTTTATTCAAGACAAATACATGTATTACATTTCATTGTGTGTATACGGTTTTGATGCGAATGAGGGAAGTTGTATATTTCAATGAATGTGATCGTTGCTCTTCCACCCGGGGATGGCATATGTGGCCTCTGGGGGCTGATACTAATGGGTACGGCTACGGAAGTGGACTTGGGTGCGTGTGTTGATGTTCTTCCACCTAGGGATGGTTCGACGGGACCTTTGGGGGCCGATACTAATGGGTACGGCCGCGGAAGTGGTTTCTCACCCGGGGATGGTCTGACGGGGCCTCTGGGGTCGATACTAATGGGTATGGCCGCGGGTTACCAAGCGTGGATAGTTGTGATGTGGAAACTTGATAATATGCGGTTTTGGTGTAACTGTGATATTTTGGAATATTGATTTCAACTCTTTTTCTCAAATGGATTGCTTGTGTCGAATCGTGTATGTATATGATGTAGTGTAATTGTGTACTTATACTAGCCATTCGAATGTTAACCCCTTAAATGGGGGAAATGCGTCTTATGCATTTCAGGTATTGGTCGGGCTGAGGAGCTGGCACGGGATGCGTACGCAAAGGATGGTTTGGCATGATAATGAGGCTCGAGTCTATATTGTTATGCTTTATCATTATATCTGTTTGGGTATTGGAGTTAGACTGATTACTTTTAAACTTGGTTAAAGTCCCCTGCGTGGGCAATGAATTGGTATTTGACTTATTCTTCATGTACTTTTATTAATATGTTTTGGCCGAGGCCACGGCCCTATTTTACTGTGATGATTGCGTCCTTTGGGAATTCTTATTTGGTTTGTGTGTTATGTGTTAGCCTGGTAGACCTCATGAGGATTCTACGGCGTGTAATGTCCCACTTGTGATTTGGGGCGTTACATTTATGGTATCGGAGCTTAGGTTTTGAATACCTAGGCTGTCGGTTAACTTTGGGTCTGTCAGTTGTGTCGTTAGAGTCAGTCGTTGAGCCTAATATCATCATGCTACCGTCTTTTCATGCGACCCGTGGCTGTAAGTCTCCTCGAACTCTTATATTCTGAAATTCGTTTTCTTGCGTTGTTTGGGATTGTGAATTGTGATACCAACCTTGTAAACTGTGAACCTTTCTGATCTTGTTCGTTCTTATCTTTTCTTCAGTATGTTGAGAGGTCGTGGTAGACCAGCTAGGGGATGCGGCCGAGGCCGCGGTCGGGGTGCTATTAATCAGGAAGTTTCGCTTTCTCAGTCCTCTGCAGATTCGGCCTCTCAGTCAGTGTCGAGCACTCTACCTCTGAGCTATGACGGGAAGCAGGATATGTTAGTCAGTCAGGATCTATCGTCGGGTAATAATGCCGACGCCGGGGCTACCACCGTACTTCAACAGTTGGTAGCCCAGCTTGCCCAGATAGCCCAAGGGGGCGCCAGAATCTACCCCCGACTCTGGAGGAGGAAGCTAGTAAGTGGCTTCAGACGGTGACTAAGATGCACCCTCCTCGTTTCTCTGGATCTTCTGACTCCCTCGGTTGGGAGAATTGGCTCTTTCAGTTGGGAAGGACTTTTGATGCCGTAGCGTGTCCCGATGACAGGAGGGTACATATTGCTCAGTACCTCCTGGATAAGGAAGCTGCGGAATGGTGGGAGGCTATAGCACCCAGAGACCGCCGAGCCACTTGGGAGGAATTCAAAGCTGCTATGGAAGCAGAATATTGTCCGCAGCCCATCAAAGAATGCAGGATTGTGGAGTTCTTCACCGCCACACCTCATGATGTACCGATTTCCCAGGCCATTATCTCCTACAATCAGCAGTTGGGATTCGTGAAGGATCAAGTGAGAACGGAGGCAGATAAAATCCGTTATTTTAATATGCGCATGAAACCGCATATTAGGCAGAGTATGGCACCGCTCATGTGTGCCACCTTGAAATAATACCAGGATCGCGCCCTAGCGATCGAGATGGCTATCCCGGAATCAGAGTCGGATTTTGAAACTAAGAAGCAGAAAACTACCGGCAGTTTCACAACCGGTAAGAGTGGTCAGTTTTCAAGGTCTCGGTCTGTTCTTACATCTGGGAAGAAGCCGTTTCATCCGGCCGGTGGATCTCATGGTAACCGTTCGGTCCAGTCTGTTGCGTCTAGCGGGAGAGTTTGTTTTAACTGCAGTCAACATAAACACGTGATGAAGGATTGCCCATTTCCGTTAGTTACTAGCTTTACTTGCGGACAGTCTGGGCATCGGGCAGTTCATTGCGAGAGGGCCACCAGGGTCGCCAGAGCTCCGACTACCACCGCCATTCAGAAGGAACACAGCACTCCAGTTACTCATGCTCCTCAGAGTTGGGGCTGTGGTAGGGGTCGGGGTCAGCAGGATCGCCGTACAGCATCGAGTTTGGGCTCAGTTCACCCTCGAGTGTATCAGATGAGGCGCGCAGAGGAGGTAGACGTTCCGGTGGCGTCAGGTACCACTCAGATCTTTTCTTATCCAGTTTCAGTGCTTTTTGATTCGGTGCTACCCACTCCTTTATTGCTTTGGATTGTGTGAGTCGTATTGGTTTTGACTGCTTGTTCGAGTGTGAACCGTTTGTAGTGAGTTCGCCTAGCGGGGATCGTATGGTTGGGGACGGGAAGTTTGGGATTGTCTAGTGAGGATCGGGAGCCGAGATTGGCCCTCGAATCTCATTGTTATAGACCTTAAGGGCGAGGATTTGATCCTTGGGGACGATTGGTTGGATCGTCATGGTGCTATCATGAACTATCGGACTCGTACCATCTCGATAGTGGCCGAGGACGACACCGAGCATACTCTCGTCGGTTGTAAGCCAGGTAGATCGGGGAGTGTGATTAGCGCCTTGAAGGTGATGAAACTTCTGAACCAGGGTTGTGTCGGCTACTGGTGTTATGCTCTACAGGCGGAAGATGGTGGAGTTGATTTGTCGTCGATTCCAGTTGTTACTGAGAGTCCCGACGTATTTCCGGATGACTTGCCGGGGTTACCACCACAGCGGGAAACGGAGTTTCCTATTGATCTAGAGCCGAACGCGGCTCCTATTTCTCGAGTGCCGTACCGTATGGCATCGTCTGAGATGTTAGAGTTGAAGAAACAGTTGGGGGAGTTATTAGAAAAAGGGTATATTCGACCGAGCGCATCGCCTTGGGGCGCGCCTATACTTTTTGTTAAGAAGAAGGATGGGTCGCTTCGTTTATGCATCGATTATCGAGAATTAAACAAGTTAACCATCAAAAACAAGTACCCTTTGCCCAGGATCGACGATTTGTTTGATCAGCTTCAGGGAGATACAGTCTTCTCGAAGATTGATTTACGGTCGGGCTACTACCAGTTGAGGACTCGAGACAGTGATATACCGAAAGCTGCTTTTCGGACGAGGTATGGCCATTACGAGTTTATGGTTATGCCCTTCGGACTAACCAATGCCCCAGCAGTGTTCATGCAGTTGATGAACAAAGTTTTTATTGAGTATCTGGACAAATTCGTAGTTGTCTTTATTGACGACATCCTTATCTATTCCTGGAGTCGAGAGGAACATGTTTTACATCTCCGGATTGGGTTGGACACTTTGAGAACTGAGCAGTTGTACGCGAAGTTCTCTAAGTGTGAGTTTAGGCTCAAGGAAGTGATGTTCCTCGGGCACGTGGTTTCAGCGGAGGGAGTTCGGGTAGATCCACAGAAGATAGAGGCGATGATGGCATGGGAACCGCCCAAGAATGTGAAGGAAGTGAGAAGTTTTCTTGGACTTGCAGGCTATTATCGTAGATACGTTGAGGGATTTTCTAAGATCGCTAGACCGCTCACTGAGTTGCTCCAGAAAACTCAGAAGTTCGAGTGGACCGCAGACAGACAGGATAGTTTTGATGAGTTGAAGAGATGACTGACTACTGCACCCGTTTTAGCATTGCCTTAAGGGAACGAGGATTTCGTGGTGTATAGTGATGCCTCGGGCCTCGGGCTCGGATGTATTTTGATGCAGAGAGAGAGAGGGTTATTGCTTATGCGTCCCGCCAGTTGAAACCTTATGAGGTAAATCATCCCACGCACGATTTGGAGTTAGCTGCGGTCGTTTTCGCCTTAAAGATCTGGAGGCATTATCTCTATGGGTCGTCGTGTAAGATTTTCACGTATCACAAGAGTTTGAAGTATATCTTCAGTCAGAAAGAATTGAATATGAGACAGCGTAGGTGGTTGGAGCTAATTAAAGATTACGACCTCGAGATACTTTATCATCTGGGTAAGGCTAACATAGTGGCTGATGTGTTGAGCCGGAAGCCGATGACGTTACAGATGTTAGAGGTACTTACACCACAGAGCATGATCCAGCGGGATTTGATTTGTCAGAATATTGAGGTTTGGTTTCAGAGAGTTCAGGGTTAGTTATGTGCGTTGGAGATCACTTCGTCCTTGACTGATGATATAAAGGCGAAACAGTATGATGATCCGTTTTTGGTCCAATTGAGGGAGGATGTGAGGAAGGGGAAAGCCCCTGAGTTTGTGATTCAGGATGATGGAGTTTTGAGATTTCGCGGCAGATTATGTGTACCAAATGACATTAAATTGAGACAGAAGGTCTTGAGTGAGGCTCATACTACGCCTTACTCCATACATCCTGGTACGAGCAAGATGTACAAGGATGTGAGGAGTAACTACTAGTGGAGCAATTTAAAGATGGACGTGAGTTTGTATCGAGGTGTTTAACCTGTCAGCAGGTTAAGATTGAGCATCAGCGACCCACGGGCTTATTGCGACCTCTTCCTATCCCGGAGTGGAAGTGGTAGGACATTTCCATGGATTTTATTACCAGTATGCCTAGGACTCGGACTGGAATGAACATGATTTGGGTTATTGTCAATCGACTAACCAAATCAGCTCATTTTCTGAGTATTAAGGATACTTGGGGGACGAAGAGACTAGCACGGGTATTCATTGTGGAGATCGTGAGGTTGCATGGGACTCCTAAGAGTATCGTTTCGGATCGTGATGGCCGGTTTGTATCACATTTTTAGCAGGCTGTTCATCGATCTTTGGGGACGGAGTTGAGACTCAGTACATCTTACCACCCTCAGACGGATGGACAGTCAGAGCGGACGATACAGACGCTAGAGGATATGTTGATAGCCTGTGCTTTAGACTGGAAGAATGATTGGGAGCCACACCTGCCATTGATCGAGTTCACGTACAACAATATTTGGCACGCCTCGATCAAAATGGCACCATTTGAGGCATTGTATGGGAGGAGGTGCAGATCTCCGTTGTGTTGGGATGATGCGTCCGAGCTGATTGGTACCGAGCCTGATAGGGTAGTTGAGACGAGAGAGAAAATTGCCTTGATTCGTGATAGGTTGTTAATAGCCCAGAGTCGACAGAAGTCTTATGCCGACACACGTCGCCGGCCGTTGGAGTTTGAGGTGGGGGACCATGTCTTGCTTAAGGTGTCGCCGACACGGGGATTTTACCGCTTCGGCCGGAAGGGTAAACTTAGTCCGAGATATATTGGACCGTTCGAGATTTTAGAGAGAGTTGGAGAGCTCGCATATCGGTTAGGCTTGCCGCCGTCCTTGAGTCACGTGCATAACGTATTTCATGTTTCCCACCTTAGGAAGTACGTACCGGACCCTAGCCATATTATTGATTTTGGAGAGATCGAGTTGGGACCCGACATTACCATCGAGGAGTGGCCGATTCAGATTTTAGAGCATCGGGTGAAGCAACTTCGGCACAAAACCATTCCCTTGGTTAAAGTTCAATGGTCGAGACATGGATCTGAGGAAGCCAAGTGGCATACGGAAGAGAGTATGCAGTCGAGATACCCCAAGTTATTCGCGTTGTAAGTTTCGGGACGAAACTTATTTTTAGGGGGAGAGAATGTAATATCCATACGTTCTATTTTTGGTAACTTCTATTTTTGGGGTATGTTCGTTTTGGACGACTCGCTTGTTACTGTTTTGGAATTCTGAACCTATTTTGTTCTTGGAGTTTTTCCGTTTGGACGAGTTTCGAGGATGTTTTCACGTAATTTTATCTTGAATTATATCTTGTCACATGTATGTTCGATTCTCGTAAAACTCATTCGATTTAGTTATTTCTCCATTTCCATGAGTTTGTATGGATGATTTGCTCATGTTTTGAGTTTCCGATTGTCAATCCGACGTCGTGTCGTGACTTTTCAGATGTTTGGGCCGTTTTGTAATTTCCCAGAAGTTTAGGGAATTTTATTTTACTTGCTGTATTTCGGATTCCCCGGTAGTCGGAAGTGTATTATCTTTCAGCACTTAGCTTCCTTGTTATAGATACCTCGTGTTTACACTTCCGGTTCTGTCCCTGTGTTGCGTTCTGTCGTTGTATCGTCTGTGCAGGAAACGACGTTCAGCAGTGTGGGACTGCTGCATGCATAACGCACGTTATGCATGCTTCTTAGCGTGCGCTATCGGCACCTGCATAACGTACGTTATGCACTTCTGGTAACGTACGTTAGGGCCTTCATCAGACACTACAGGCGATTCGTTACGTACGTTAACTGGTGAGGCGTTACGTACGTAATCGTCTTAACGTACGTTAACAATTTGTGTTAACGTACGTAACGCACTGTCAGGTGCTTAAAATCAAATTTGACCTCAGATGCATTATTCGTTTCTTTTTCTTTCCTTTGCTTGCGACGGGAGTTCCTTGGGCGCTTGGAGCGATTTGTACCGAACAATCCATAAAGTTCTTCTATAGATCGATTGTTGTGCTTCAAGCAAGGGTTATTATCATCATAATCATCCTCCATCCGTCCGAATCGAGGCATTCTCCCCTTAAAACCCTAACTTTTGGGAATTTCGGGATTTTGTCATGAATTTCCATTTGGAACTGACCCAGCTTCAATAAGTTGATAGAATACAATTGCATAGTCGTGATTCCTTGTTTCCAATATAGTTTTACGGATTAAACTTCTAGGTTTTCACCGTTTATAGACTAGGATCTTATATGATCACGTAGTGTTCGACGAATTGTCCCATAGGGTAGATCTAGGATGAATTCCTACGTTTTTTACAATATTGAGATTGTTTGTATACCGTTATTATGTTAGGAGCGGATTTGTGAAGATTGTTCGGACCGGAACCTATTCCTTCGTCGTTTTCTTCGCTTCACTTTATTCAAGGCAAGCATATGTATTACATTTCATTGTGTGTATACGGTTTTGATGCGAATGAGGTAAGTTGTATATTTCAATGAATGAGATCATTGCTATTCCACCGGGGGATGGCATATGTGGCCTCTGGGGGCCGATACTAATGGGTACGGCTACGGAAGTGGACTTGGGTGCGTGTGTTGATGTTCTTCCACCCAGGGATGGTTCGACGGGACCTGTGGGGGCCGATACTAATGGGTACGGCCGCGTAAGTGGTTTCTCACCCGGGGACGGTCCGACGGGGCCTCTGGGGGTCGATACTAATGGGTACGGCCGCGGGTTACCAAGCGTGGATAGTTGTGATGTGGAAACTTGATAATATGCGGTTTTGGTGTAACTGTGATATTCTGGAATATTGATTTCAACTGTTTTTCTCAAATGGATTGCTTGTGTCGAATCGTGTATGTATATGATGTAGTGTAATTGTGTACTTGCACTAGCCATTCGAATACTAACCCCTTAAATGGGGGAAATGCGTCTTATGCATTTCAGGTGTTGGTCGGGCTGAGGAGCTGGCACGGGATGCGTACGCAAAGGATGGTCTGGCATGATGATGAGGCTCGAGTCTATATTGTTATGCTTTGTCATTATATCTGTTTGGGTATTGGAGTTAGACTGATTACTTTTAAACTTGGTTAAAGTCCCCTGCGTGGGCAATGAATTGGTATTTGACTTATTCTTCATGTACTTTTATTAAAATGTTTTGGCCGAGGCCACGACCCTATTTTACTGTGATGATTGCGTCCTTTGGGAATTCTTATTTGGTTTGTGTGTTATGTGTTAGGCTGCTAGAACTCATGAGGATTCTACGGCGTGTAATGTCCCACTTGTTATTTGGGGCGTTACAGACAACGGCGCCAAAAACTTGACATGGATTTGGTGTAGCTTATCACAAGTGCATGATATCGCATCAAGAAGTAAGTGGATTTTTAGTCCGGTTATTGAATCCCATGAGGAAGTATGGTTATTGATTGATTTATACACTATTCTCCTTTCATTATAGTTATCAAGGTTGAGTGGAAACAAATTTTAAAAGCTGAGTTGAAAATTGCGAGGAATTGCAATTATAGTTCAAGGAATTATTGAAGTAAATGATTGCACAAAATAATAGAATTATAAGATATAAAAAGGAATAGTTCGGATTACAAACTCAGTTTATCATTAGTCATAGAAGAAGTACATGAGATCATAAGATGTATTACTTATTATATTGTGTAGATTCAATTTTCTTTAAAAAGACGGTTCCTCTTTTGAATCTCATTTGATCATTTGATTTAATCAACATATTTTCTTTCCAAAAAAATATGATTAGTTGAAAAAGGAAAAGAAATGACACTAACTCCCTTTAGATAAAGGAGAAAGAAGCAATAAACTCACTTCACAACACAAACTTTATCACTCTTACATAAACTCTCAAGAACACAAGTGCGTTCTTCACACAAAAAGAAAAATTCTATTTATTATACTTATAAAATGAAAGATATAATATGGGAGATGATTATGGAATGGATCAAGGGGTCTATTTATACACCCAAGGTCATCTAATGGCTCCAAAACTTCAGCATTATCACCTCTAATGGGATCAAGACAAGCCATCCAATCCATATAGGCCCAAAAGTGTGAAAGATATGATAAGATCATAATCTATCAAAAGTTACGGTCGTAACATTAGGGAGTTATGGTCGTAACATATAAATCATACGGCCGTGACATTGATATTTACAACCGTAACTAAGCCATGACTTTTGATCATTAGTTTACCTAGTGTTGTACGGCCGTAAAGATAGTTGTACGGTCGTAAGGAGTTTCAGACTTCATTTTTAGCCCAGCATTTCTTTGACTCTTGCGTTTTAGCCCCAAACCTTCTTCGGATGATAAATTTTGATATGTAAATCTGATTTTGAATCCGGAAAGATTGCCGAACTCCAGTCGTAAAGCTCTACAACATGAATACATAAAAACTCAATAAAGAGAATCTTTTACAGAAATGTTATTTCTTGAGTAAATCACTAATTCAATCTGATTAAGGCTAAATTTACATCTTTATCCCATAAAAATAAAATTATTTAAAACTAATTAATTAGAAGCAAAAATTAGTAGACTAGCTTATAATTACGGGTGAAATATATCAACACTTCTCATGGATAAGTGTATAAAACTGACACTTATCACATACTACAACAAGGATCGCCCAGCCTACAGCTGTTGTTCGGATTACTTACCTTATACGTCGAGTACATTAGCCATGTCTAGACTAATCGGAACCTTTCTTACCTGTGTGAGATGAAGAGAGTTCGGGATGTAGCTTCAATCTATGGGAGAAGAAGTTAGTTCAAAGGAGATTACGGTCAATCTGTGTGAACAGTCTAAGGCTACAGTCAACTCTATGAATCTGTGTGAACGATACAGTGATCAGTTTAGTAAATATCATATAATTGTGTATGCATTAATAAATATTTTACTCTTGTGTGGAGGACCTGTGGATGTAGATAAATTTGCCACAAATCACATTAAACTCTGTGTTATTACTTTCTATATTTACTGTCTTATTACTGCCTGTGATAATTGTATACTTCCTCTGGAAACCCTGTAAGCATCAAGCTAAAGGAGAGTATATAGTTGTTGTATTACAACAACTTGCATTAAGACTTCCGCTACACAAATTAAACTTCGAAAAAGAGTACAGCTTATTCACCCCCCTTTTAAGATGTCATTAAAGTATACCGTGACCAACAAATGGTATTGGAGCGGTTGGTTCTTCAAAAAATCAGTTGATTTTTAACCTGAACCAGATCCAAAATCACAACCTTTCAGAAATTGCATTTATTTATCTCTAGCGCTAATCCTATATACCGCCATGGAACATCAATGAGCAATAAAGTTTTTATGCTCTCTATTAATGAATTTAATGATTGGAGAATCAGGATAGAAGCCTACCTGGCCGTCATGCACGAATAAATGCTCTTCACATACAGGAAGGACCTATCATTATCATGTAGGTCAGCACATCTTCCAGGGTGGAAGTCCAACGCGATGCATAGATGCAAAAGAAGTTTAGGGATCAGTGGATAAGTGACAAGCGCAAGCGAGCAAACCTGGACAACATTGCAAAGAATACACTATTTGTCAGCCTTAACAAAGGCATATTTTCAAAGGTAACAAGTTGTAAGACACCCAAGAAGATTTGGGAAAAAGTCGAGATGATTTAAGAGGGAACTAATCTCTCAGAAGAAAACAAAATTTCAAAATTCACTCAGCAGTTTGAACCCTTTGAAATGAAATCTAATGGAACTCTTGAGGATCTTGATCTCATCTCAGATGCATTGGCATTATCGGTGAACTTGAAGCTTTGGGCAAAGTGAACTCCCAAAAGAAGAGAAATCTTAAAATCTTTGGATCACCCCATGTCCGATGGGACATTATGACCACAGCTATACATGTGTCTTGTAATCTTAATGGTATATCCATTTTGACCTATTCTCTAACCTCACAGCATTTGAGTATGACATATAAAGGAGAGAAAAGTCCGAAGAATTCCCTGCCAAGACCACAACACTTGCCACTATGTCCGACTAGAGACACAACTCTGCACCCAGCACATCCAAAATTGTGGATGATGATGATGATGATGACTTGTTGTCACAAGATGAATGGCATTGCTCATGCATAAATTCTGGAAGTTCATTTAAAAGTCCAGAAAGGCTCCCTACAGACCGAAAACCTTCAACAATGTGAGTTCCGAGTCACCATCTTCTGGAGACTTTAAGTTATGCTTTAATTGCAGAAAACCAGGACACTATGCCAGTAGATGTCCTCATCCCAAGGTACAGAAGATACCGGATGCTGAGCAATAGGAGAAGGATGAAAAACAACGTGTCTGGAGAAATAAGTTGAAGGCACTAACCGGGGAATCAAAAGCACCACCTACAGTAAACAAAACAGAGGAATGGCTATGGGCTGTCATGGACAGTGACTCCTCGGATGATGAAATTAAACATAAAGCATACATGTGCTTTATGGCAAAAGATGAAAAAGATGATGACGTTGATGATGAAGTAACTCAACCTCAGTTAACCCTGTCAATTCATGGCATACTTTTGAAATTGTCAACAAGGCCATGAGATGCTAAAACAAGAAAACCTACAACTCTCACTTTCCAACCTGGAGCTGGAGGATGAAAATGGCTTGCTAAAAATCAATTATAAAAACATATCTTTGGATTGCGAAAACAGCAAAGTCACTCACGAAAAAATCATAGAAAGTAATTGTCAACTTACAACTGAAAGAAATGTGGTAAAATCTCATAATCGAAGTAAGACAAACGATTATGCTTAACTGGAAGCCAAGATACATCTTTTCGAGAAACGAGAGGGAGAACTCGATACCATCCTCAAGTCATTTCAGAAATCACCCAGGAGATTGGAATCCTGAACATTGGACAGTATGTCCATGATAAACATGGCTCAAGATACTGCTCATTCTCCAATAGTAGCAAAACCAGTACGATATTTGTCAAATGGTGGAACCTGTCCCAAGCCCCAAGACCAAGGAGATTCCAAAGGCTATACTGTAGACAAAGGTAAAACTACAGATGTACCTTCTCAACAATCAAAGGTTGCCAATCCACCACTAAGCTCATATCGCAAGCGGTTGACATCACAACCTCATAAATCTGTTATACCCAACGTATAACATCAACAGCATGCTCCTGAAACATATGAACAGCGTCGCCAACAGAGAAGAAGAAAGGTTTTACCCCAGTACCATCAACAACCTGCACCTTAATACTATCAACAGTACGCTGCTCCTCAATATTGGGTATAGGAACCCAGGCATCTTTCAGCAAACTGTCGCACATTACCAGCAGCTCTGGGAATCCAACTTGAAACCCAGAAGGAAATTCAGTAGGAAAAGAAACATGATTCCCCCCGACAACAACCTTACGGGAACCAAAATTCTCAATTTACATGCTTAATAATAATGCTTATAGTGAATACGTGCTTGACCTACGTAAATATCGCAAGAAAGGATGTAACAAAACCTATAGCAAACTTGTTGCTGTAAAGCAAATTTGGGTACCTAAAGGCACTAATAACCAAGGACCCAAAGATCAAAGGGGACCTAAATCTACTTAATTTTTAATACATGATATCAGGGAGGAAGGCATCTAGTAGTTTTACAATAGTTGCTCTCGGCACATGACAGAAGATAACAATAAGCTGACAAATTATGTAGAAGATCGAGGTCCAGAGGTGCAATTTAGTGAGAAATCAAAAGGGAAAACAAGAGGTAAAAGAACACTGCTCCTAGGAAAATTTAAAGTCACCGACGTAGCCTATGTATAAGGACTACAGTCTGTGTTGTAAAAATCGGTAAACTTGGATGAGTACTCGGGCAAGTACTCGGAAATCGGTCCTCAACCCAGCCGATTTGAGGCTACTCAGGTCAGAAACCGGTTTTGACGAAACTCGGGTCAAACTCGGTCAAATTCGGACTAATCGGGAGATTACTCGGATTTTGTTGTTTTTTGTTAAAAATTACTTATATTTTTTATTTAACCGAATTAAGTGGTCTATTTTTTTATACAGTTATATATCAATATGACTAAATATCATTTTCCATTAATAAAAAACTACAATAAAATGATATATCCTACTAAGATTTTCGAATAACCTTATAATTGGATACATACTCACATATAGAGATAATTTCTAATTTTAAATATGCTCAAAATCATTTAGTATTTTCATTTGTTATTACTTTAAATCATTAGGTTTTATCTATTCATAAATAAAACTGAATTAAACAGATAATGCTTTAATAAATAAATTTAAGTTATTATTTTTATTATATATAAGAAATAAAAATATTCTTTCATCCCGATTAGTTCTCCGAGTACTCATTTTGAGTACTCTCCGATTACTCGAGTACTCACTTTTTAAAAACTAAACCGAGTAGGACCAAATATTGATTTTTACAACCTTGACTACAGTACAACTTTCTAAGTGTTAGCCAGTTATGTGACAAACAACTCTCCATCAAATTCTATGAAGGACACTATAGGGTGAAGGACAAAAAGACCAAGCAAAGAGTCCTCACGGGAAGCCGGTTAGATAACATTTACATTCTTGATTGGAAACCTAATAGTGCTTTAATTCCTTATTTTGTTGCCTAAGGCATTGCAAATCAAAGCTGGCTATGGCACAAAAGGATGTTCCATATCAACTTCAACACCATCAACAAATTGGACCAATAGAGAATGGTAAAAGGCTTGCGAGATATATCATTCCATAAGAATAGTGTTTGGGAACCCTTCAGAAAGGCAAGCAAGTCAAGACCACTCTGAAGAGTGAATCATATCTCTCAACACACAGGGTCCTGGATTTACTTCATATGGACTTAATGGCCCTGTAGACCTTGTCATCCTGGGATGTAAGAAATATTATCTTGTTATCGTTTATGATTTCTCCAGGTACGCGTGGACCATATTCTTGAGAAAGAAGAAGGAAAAAACCACTAAGCTATCTGAATGCCTGAAAAAGCTACAGAATGAGAAAGGGCGGAGTATTATGTCTATTCGGTCCGAAATAGGCACATAATTCACAAATCGCTTCATAGAGCAATAATGTGTGGATAGTGGCATAGAGTATGAATGTTCAGCAGCCCAGACTCCTCAAAAAAATGGTGTGTCCAAGCGACAGAACAGGATACTGAACGAGGTAACTAGAACAATGATTGCTGCAAGCAAATCGCCACAGTATTTATGGGGAGAAGCAACAAATACAGCGTGTTATACACAAACCATTGCATCATTAACAAGAACCAAAACAAAACCGCATATGAGGTATGCAACAATAAAACTCTTATGGTTGCATATTTTTTAACATTTTTTATGCAGGTGTTACATTCTTAACAATGGAAAGGATCAGCTCAAGGCCGTTGATGAGAAATTCGATGAGGTATATTTGTTAGATACTCCTCTGTCAGCAAGGCTTTCAGGATTTTCAACAACAAGAAACTGACTATAGAGGAGTCAGTTCACGTGGTCTTTGATAAACCCCCTTGCGATCCTATATGAGTAGATAACCTAATCAAAGCTATATAGACTTTAACTCTAGAGTAAATCCCACAGCCTTAGGAAGACCTAATCATCTCTAGAAACAAACCCCACAGTTGTAAGGATAGATGTCATAGTTGAAGCTGATGCTAAACCTACAGTCCAACAGGACACAACAAGGGATGCAGAATTAGAACCCCACAAGATATAGTTAAGAGATATCCAAGATGAGTTAGTAATCCATGATACTTATTAGGGTGTTTCCACTAGAAAAAGAGTACAGAGTACACAAGGAACTGTAGTTTGTGCGCAAGAGGAAATAGAATCTGGACTTGGATCATCCCAATTACATGTATGGAAGTCTGAAGTTGAACTCCAGAGGCTTCCCATGTACATAGTAGCTATATTCTTAGCTCAATCAAAACCTATATCGACCAGTGAAGCTCTCAACAATTCTCACTGGATTACATCTATGGAAGAAGAGCTAATTAGTTTCTAAAGGAACAATATTTGGTACTTACTTCCCAGACCAACCCATCAAGCTGTTATTAGAACAAAATGGGTGTTTCAAAACAAGAAGGACGAGAATGGTCTTGTTATAAGAAACAAGTCCAGAGTGGTTGGCCAAGGCCACAAAGAGGAAGAAAGCATAGACTACGATGAAACTTTTGCCCCTGTAGCTATACTAGAAGCCATTAGGATATTTCTAGAGTTTGATACTTACAAGAACTTCATCGTGTATCAAATGGACATTAAGAGATCATTCCTGAATGGTGATTAAGCTAAACAAGTGTATGTTGAACAACCTCTAGGGTTTACCAACACGGGGGACGATGATCCAGTCTGCAGGCTAAGGAACATGTTGTATGGACTTAAGCAAGCATCTAGGGCCTGATATGAAACCCTGTTGCTTTATCTTATCTCTCCCATTTGAGTTATATTAGCCCCAGTCCATCAACAATAGATTTGAGAAAAAATTTATCGACAAGACACTCTTCAAAATCCAGGAACGTGATGACCTTCTCATGGTACAAATTTATGTGGATGATATTATTTTTGGTTCAACCAACCTTGATCTGTGTAAGAAGTTCTCTTATCTCATGCGAAGTAAATTTGAAATGAGTATGATGGGAGAACTTAGTTACTCCCTCCGTCCCACAAGAGTGTGCTCAATTTTCTATTTTCGTCCGTCCCACAAAAGTGTACCCATTTCATTTTTAGAAAATATGAGAAATGCAAGAAAGCTCGAATAGAAGCTAAAAAGGCAGTGCAAAATGCCCGATCAAAGGTCAATCAAGAATTATATTCAATATTAGATTCAAAAGAAGAAAAAAGGATATCTGTAAACTTGCTTGAATGAGAGAGAAGAAGATGCGAGATATTGAAAAAGTTAAATGTGTGAAAGATTATGACCAAAGAGTTTTGGTTCAAGATAAAGAGATAAAAGAGAGATGGAGGTCATAATTTGATACCCTATTCGATGGCCATTAAGAACAAGATATTGGGAATTTATCCGGCAGTTGATGGAACATTATCGAGATAAAAAGAAAGATCTACATATGGTTTATTGATTTAGAGAAGGCATATGATAAAGTACCAAGGGAAGTAATTTTGTGGGTCTTAGCAAAGAAGGGTGTATCGCGGAAATATATTGACATTACAAAGGACATGTATGAGGGAGCTAGTACAGGTGTACGTACTAATGTTGGGAGGACAGAATAATTCCGTATTACGATTGGGGTGCATCAAGGATCCTTTATTAGTCCTTTTCTCTTTGCCATAGTCATGGATGAATTGACAAGAGAAATTTAGAATGATGTTCCGTGGTGTATGATGTTCGCAGATGATATTGTGTTGATTGATGAAATGAAGGTTGGAGTGCAACAGAAATTGGAACTTTGTAGGGATACTTTGGAAGATCAAAGCTTTAGGCTGAGCAGAAGTAAGACTGAATATATGGAGTGTAGGTTTAGCAAAAACAGTGATAGAGAGGCGGGGATGATCACATTTGATGGGAAAGTTGTTCATGGATCCACTTTCTTTCGGTATCTTGGATATATTATTCAAAAGGATGGGGAGCTAGATGGCTATGTGGCTCACAGGATAAAGGCAGGGTGGTTGAAGTGGAAGAGTACCACAGGGGTCTTATGTGATCCTGACAAGCCTCATAGACTAAAGGGTAAATTTTACCGCATGGCAATTAGGCCTGCACTGTTATATGGCACCGAGTGTTGGGCTGTAATACAGTGTCACGTTCAAAAGATAAATTTGATGGAGATGCGTATGCTACGATGTGTTGTGTCAAGATTTAACACCTTCCGACCGGCGATCGCCTTCGAGGCCGAGCGACCGACTTACTGCCGAGCGACCGAGATCAGTTCTGCCGATCAACAACCTGGCGACCGAGCCTTAGCCCAGCGGACAAGCTACATCGACCGACCGGAGGCCCCAGGACCAGTCCCGATGCTGAGCGATCGACCTCAAGACGATCGCCTATCAGTACTCGGCGATCGACCCTGGAGACCTACGAACGGACGATCTCCTCTCGGCATCTTGCCGACCTGCCCTTGGTGACCGACCATTGGCGACCTCCATCCACTGGCCGATGACGGCCTCGGATGATCAGCCAGGGACGACCGCTCATGTCGATCACCACCGATGGACATCCAGTCGGCAAAGGCCGAGCACCAGGACTGGCACCATGTGCAAAGGCCGGGACAAGATCCGCGAATCCCGGGCCATTGACCACAATCTGACAGATTCCCTCCACCAGCCGACAGGCCGCCGAAAGCTTGTCAGTAGGGCCACATGTTGGCCGACTCGGACACGTGATGGCTTCTTATTGACCGCCTAAGTGCCAGGCCTCTTCCTTGGACTTTAGCCCGGCAAGATATCTTCCTTGGACTTTAGCTTCGATGTTCTGAGATCGCCCCATTAAAGTATTGGCCGGCAGGCGATCGGCATAATATTAAAATGGCCGGCAGGCGATCGGCCACTACAGGACAGGACCCAGCTGCCCCTATATAAACAAGGCACCCTGCACTTGGACACTTCTTCAGCTTCCTTGAGTTTCTCTCGAGCATGCAGACATTACATACGCAATACAGAAGCAAATACTTGCACTTGGCAAATCTCCAACTCTTGGCAACAGCTTTCTTTCGGTCTTACTTCTCCCGGCCTTTTCTCCTCGAGCAGATTATCGGCGGGACGAAGAACACCAAGCTTCGCTCAAGAGCCGGATTAACAGAGTCTTTGTACACTCATTGTATTTAGATTTCTCTCATTAATACTTGTATCCACGAATATTTGTATTAATAACATCTCGCGAGAGCATTCAAGCCCGGGCCTAACAAACCCGGCAAATCTTGTATTATTTATCTTCTCTCGGAAGTGCTCCCGCAATTGTTGTTTGTTGTCCGTCTTCCAGCAGTATTAATCTTCGGATAAATATTTTGGGCAACAACAATTGGCGCTAGAAGGAGGGCATCCAACCCTCGATTTTATATACCTACCGTCCCGAAGAACACTCACTGTTCTCGGGGCAGATACTTGAAGTGACACTCACTGCACTTCAAAGAAATCCTTCAGAAATCATGTCTTCCGCATCCGCGTCGAAGAAAGCCGCTGGCCAGCCGGCCAGACCCCCAGTTCCGTCCCAGTCCGAGCCGCAGCCGATGGTGGAAGGTAGCCGCCGCGGCCGGAGGCGCTCGACCACGTCCCGGGAAGGCGGCCCGAGCCTCTCGCTCGATCGGTTCCGAACCAAGGAACAGATCGAAGGGGCCCTGGCCGTCCTTCAGGAGCGACAGAGTGCACTCGACGCGCCTCGGCTACTGCCCCGGTCTCTCGCCGGAAGATCAAGCGGAAGCTTAAGGCACTACCGGCCGAGCAAGCGCCAGGAGGCTCTCGCCCGCAACAAGAGGCGCTCGCGGCCTGTGGCACGTCTGTCTTCGATCGCACGGCGGCGACGACTGGCGGCCGCGATCCGGCCCGGCTACGAGACGCAGCGGAGTTGGTGTCCGTCACCAGGAGCTCGGCCTACCCGGCTCCCACAAGACGATCCAGCCGCCTGGCTCCCGCTCGCCAGATTCCCGAGATCGGCAGCAGTGGGGTCCGGAGGTCGGTACACGATCGCCTCGGCCCCCGCTCCCAAAGCCGATCCGCAAGCAGCCGAGCCGCGGCGATCGCCGCAATGCAACGTCAGATCGACGACATGAAGGCGCTCCTGCAATCCGGGCAAAGCGGCGCCGTGAGGACGATCGCCCCGCCGAGCGAGCCGCTCGCGATCGACATCGAGCTCGCCCCGGTGCAGCACACGATCGCCCCTCCTCAGACACCCGTGTACCAGGGGCGATCGGACCCCCAAGCACACCTGCACAAGTTCAACATCTACATGACCGGGTGTGGGGCATCGGACGCGACCAGGTGCCGAATGTTCCCTCTGACGCTAGACGACCTCGCCCACCGGTGGTACACTTCATTGCCACCTCGGTCCATTGGCTCCTTTAACGAGCTGGCGCACGTCTTCACGGAACACTTCGCCACCAGGGTCGCCCGGCCAGAAGGTCGCCATCGCATGATGCAAATCAGGCATGGAGAACAGGAGTCCGACTCGGACTACATCGACCGGGTGGACGTGATCATCCTCAACGGCGAGCCCGTAAGCGATGAGACCGCCCTCTACGCTGTCCTAGGAGGTTTTCAGGGTTTCTCGCCTATGTTCAGGCATCTCACGAAGACCCTGCCGACGACCTACGCAGCCTTCCGGGCTAGAGCCGCAGATTTCCTGTCCAGGCAAAGGCTTCTTCTCAGCCTAGGAGTAGATCGGTCGGCGCCCGTACGACGACCTCCAGTCTCCCAGCCCGATCGCTACTACCCAGCAGAGCCGGAGGACTCGCTCACCGCCTACAGTCCAACATTCTAAATAAGGGACTGGCTCCCGCCGATCGCCGATATCCGACCTACGAATAAAGCGATCGGCTGCCGAGCGGCGATCGCCAGTCATCCGGCCAGATCGCAACATCATCAGCAACCCGGTGGACACGATCGCCATCTACAGTCCAGCATATAACATGACGGACTAAGGCATAAGATCGCCTCCACCGCGCATCATAAAGCCATGGCCCTGGCAGTCGATGGAACCGGCTGCTTCGGTCATGCAAGGTCCCTTTCGGCCGAGATCGCCCGCCTTCGTTTAAATACGAGGCCGGCGTAGTCGGAGGGCCCTCCAACATTAATCAGTGGACTCATTCCACAACCCCGTCTCAACGTACACCGTCGAGGTCGGCCATCTCCATGGCTGGCCGAGGTGGAAGCAGAGCTAACAAGCCGCGGGCGTGGAGTTGATTCATCCGACGCCGCTCGCGCAAGGACTCCTCTAGACCGAGACCGCACGCCTTTCGTTTAAAAACAAGGCGAGGCGCAGCCTAACAGAGGACCCTCATAATAAAGTGAGTCACGAGGCACTCATTGTCTACGTGCACCAAGACACGGTCATGGAGTCGGTCCATCGATTTCCGCGACTGTGCACGATTCCTCAAGCAAGCGAAACCACCAAGTTTCCATGGGGGATCGGCCAATGTTGTTTTTTGCAGGTACAAGACCGAAAGATAGCTAAGCCAATCGACCATGATAGCCCAAATCCGAATCCTAAGCCAGCTCAGGTCGCCCGTCCTCATCCATACACGATCACCAGCAAGAGCCACCTCACCCCATGTCTTCAACATAGGAGCAAGCTGGGGGGCAATTGTTGTGTCAAGATTTAACACCTTCCGACCGGCGATCGCCTTCGAGGCCGAGCGACCGACTTACTGCCGAGCGACCGAGACTGGCCCGCGATCAACAACTCGGCGACCGAGCCTTAGCCTGCCGGGACAAGCTACATCGACCGACCGAGGCCCTGTGACTGGGCCCCGATGCCGAGCGATCGACCTCAAGACGATCGCCTATCGATTTCGGCGATCGACTGGCGACCTACGAACGGACGATCTCCTCTCGGCATCTTGCCGACTCGCCTTGGTGACCGACCATTGGCGACCTCCATCCACCGGGCCGATGACGGCCTCGGATGATCGCCGTGGACGACCGCTCATGTCGATCACCACCGATGGATATCCAGGCAGAGGCCGAGCACCAGGATCGGCACCATGTGCAAAGGCCGGACAAGATCCGCGAATCCCGGCCATTGACCACAATCCGACAGATTCCTCCACCACCGACAGCCGCCGAAAGCTTGTCGCAGGGCCACATGTTGACCGACTCGACACGTGATGGCTTCTTATCGACCGCCTGCCGTGCGCCTCTTCCTCGACTTTAGCCCGACAGCCAGTATCTTCCTTGGACTTTAGCCTGACAGCCCAGGGGATCGCCCCATTAAAGTATTGGCCGGCAGGCGATCGGCATAATATTAAAATGGCCGGCAGGCGATCGGCCACTACAGGACAGGACCCGGCTGCCCCTATATAAACAAGGCACCCTGCACTTGGACACTTCTTCAGCTTCCTTGAGTTTCTCTCGAGCATTCAGACATTACATACGCAATACAGAAGCAAATACTTGCACTTGGCAAATCTCCAACTCTTGGCAACAGCTTCCTTTCGGTCTTACTTCTCCCGGCCTTTTCTCCTCGAGCAGATTATCGGCGGGACGAAGAACACCAAGCTTCGCTCAAGAGACGGATTAACAGAGTCTTTGTACACTCATTGTATTTAGATTTCTCTCATTAATACTTGTATCCACGAATATTTGTATTAATAACATCTCGCGAGAGCATTCAAGCCCGGGCCTAACAAACCCGGCAAATCTTGTATTATTTATCTTCTCTCGGAAGTGCTCCCGCAATTGTTGTTTGTTGTCCGTCTTCCAGCAGTATTAATCTTCGGATAAATATTTTGGGCAACAACACGATGGATGTGTGGTCATACAAAAAAGGATCGGCTCAGAAATGAGGTGATTAGAGAGAAGGTAAGAGTTGCATCTATAAAAGACAAGATGATGGAGAATCGATTATTATGGTTTGGTCATGTGAGAAGAAGACCTGTTTATGCCCCAGTGAGGAGGCTAGAAAGTTGGGGAACAAGTAATATTGTAAAAGGTAGAGAAAGACCCAAGAAAACTTGGATAAAGTTGATTGAAAATGATATGCGGGTTCTTGGAATTGGATAAAGTATGGCGATGGAGGCAAATTTGGCGGGAAAGAATACGGATGGTGGATGGAATATGATTCTTTTTATTCCTATTTTCTTTCATTTCATGTTACCTTTTAATTTATTTTTCAGGATTTTTCATTTTTTTTTGGTTAACATTCATTCTCCTTTTTTTCTCTTCCCTCTTTTTTTTTCCTTTTATGTTATTTATGTAACGATCATTGACGGTTTCGAAGTTTGATTCATGTTAGCCGACCCCAAATCATTTTGGGACTAAGTCTTAGATGTTGTTGTTGTATCACTTACACTTTTGCTCCACCTTATTTACAAAAATACCAAGGATTGCATGTTAGGTTTTTATTGAACTAATAAGATTTATGATCTCCTCATATATCGAAATAGTGCAGCATAAGTATAAATATAATATGTAAAACCCTCTGAGGATCCAAGTATATTAACAAAGTACGAAGGATAAGATTGTTGCCTCTTGTAGCGTGTTTTAGATCGAGCCTTCTAAAGACATTGCAAGAAGCAAACGTCCTCTACGGTATCCACACAATGAACAAGTCCCGAGCATCTAACGGATTGCTAGCTCCGAATCAATAAAGAGTTCACTTAAATCAATTTGAATGTAGGTATGTTCTTGATTATGGTAAGAACAAGAACACCAAGAATTTTATTCAACTGTTCTTGTACTTTGATCTAAAATAACAACTATAATTCTTATTCAATATGTTATTAAAGGTCAAACTCACAAGATAAGATGAAGATAAGATGAGTATTCAAAATACTTTTCTTGATCAAAGAATTAATCTTCAATGATATGAAGATATATTCTTGATCCTTTTGGTTATTCAACTCTTAAATAGTATCTTCAAGACTTTTTGAGAGAGAAATATCAAAATCAGATTTTTTATTCTCTCTACACAAATTATGTCTTCTCTTGTGTTTTGTCAAGTGTGAGGGCTATCACAAGACATAATTATATAACCCTCTACATGGCTAATGGTTCACCAACCCCTTTAACAACCATAATCAACCGGAACAAAATAACTGCTCTGCTTCTTTAAGTATGTGACCCTATAGGTTATAATTAATATGGCAATGAGTATAAAAACAATTTTACAACTCATAAATCATAAGAGGTCTACCTAGACATTATGACTACCCGCATTAAAGGAACTAATCAATGGCACGAACGAAATTCCGTTATTGTATAATATTTAATCCTCTCGTCGCATGATATCCTAATTCAATAATATAATCAATATTATATAATAATAAATGTCTCCACATTATTAAACAGTAGACTTAGAGCATAATACTAACAATCTCCCACTTGATCTTAGTCATATACAGACATAAACTGAAGACCCATATCTTTTATATGACCATCATTGTTCGCTTGATAAAGCGGCTTGGTTAAAGGATCCGCTATGTTATTTTCCGTGTGAACTTTTCATATCCTAACATCGCCACGAGTGACAATCTCTCGAATGAAGTGGAACTTTCTAAGTACGTTTTTTGGATGCTTGTTGTGATCTTAGTTATTTAGCTTATGCAATAGCTCCATTGTTATCACAGTGCAAATTTACTGGATCAACAATGCTAGGAACCACATCCAGCTCACCAATGAACTTCCTCATCCAAACAGCTTCTTTAGCTGCTTCCGAAGCGGCTATGTACTCAGCTTCCATTATAGAATTAGTTGTGGTTGGTTGTTTGGAACTCTTCCAGCTAACAACACCACCATTCAAGCAAAAGATATATCCAGACTGCGATTTTGAATCATCTTGGTATGTCTCAAAACTGGCATCGACATAACCATTAAGGACCAACACTATCTTGACCACCGTATATCAAGAACACATCTTTAGTCTTTCTCAAGTACTTAAGTATGCTTTTGACTACGGTCTAGTGAGCCTCACCAGGGTCAGACTGGTATCTGCTGGTTGCACTCAATGCAAATGATACATCTGGTCTAGTACATATCATGGCATACATGATAGATCCTATAGCCGAAGCATAAGGTATCAAGCTCATTCTATCTTTCTCTTCCTTCGAACAAGGACTTTGAGTTTTATTGAGTTTTATGCCATGTGACATAGGTAAGAACCCTTTCTTACTATTAAGCATACTGAACCGTTTCAGTACCTTGTTAACATATATACTTTGACTTAAGGCAAGAAGCCTTTTAGATCTATCTCTATAAATCCTTATACCCAGTATATAGGCAGCTTCCCCTAAGTCCTTTATTGTAAAACATTTACTTAGCCAAAGCTTAACACTTTCAAAGTAGGGATGTCATTTCCAATGAGTAGGATATCATCCACATAGAGTACTAGAAAAATAATTGCGCTCCCACTAATATTCTTATATACACAAGGTTCGTCTTGATTTCCAATGAAACCAAACTCTTTGATTTTTTCATCAAAACAAAGATTCCAACTCCGGGATGCCTGTTTCAAACCATAAATGGCTTTTAGAAGCTAACATACTTTATTAGGATTATTAGGATCGACAAAACCTTTGGGCTGTATCATATACACATCCTTATCTAACTTCCCATTAAGAATAGCAGTTTTGATATCCATTTGCCATATCTCATAGTCATAATATGGTGCTATGGAAAATATAATTCTAATTGATTTAATCGTTACGACTGGTGAAAAGATTTCATCATAGTCAATACTATGAGTCTGTCTGTATCATTTTGCCACGAGTCATGATTTGTATGTTTGTACAATGTTATCCATGTCCTTTTTATTTGTAAAGATCTATTTGCAACCAAATGCTTTGGAACCTTCAGGAAGATCAATCAAAGTCCATACTTGATTATTATACATAGATTGCATTTCGGATTTCATCCATTCAAGCCAACTTTCGCATTCAATGCTAGTAGTTGATTCATTGTAGGTTGTGGGCTCATCTAGATCCATGAGTTCCACATTGTTGTCATCTGTGATGAGAAATCCATATCTCTCAGGTTCACGATGATTACATATAGACCTACGTAGAGCTGGTGTAGAAGAAGTGGTCTCAACATCTCTATGTGAGTTTGAATCAGTTTTATCTAAAAGTTTAGTATCTATTTGTGGCTCTCTCATCTCATGAAGAGTTATTTTACTCCCACTATTTTTCTTGGAAATAAATTCCTTCTCAAGGAATACTCCAGATCGAGCAACAAACACATTGTTCTCTAATGAGATGTAAAAGTAATATCCTTTAGTTTCCTTAGGATATCCCACAAAAAGATATTTATCTGATTTGGGTGATCATTTATCAGTGATAAGCCGCTTCACATAAGCTTCACAACCCCAAATCTTAAGGAAAAACAAAACAAGTTGTTTCCTTGTCCATATCTCATATGGTGTGCTTTGAACCGATTTAGATGGTACTAGATTTAAAATGAACGCAGTAGTCTCCAAGGCGTAACCCCAAAAAGAAATTGGAAGATCAGCTTGACACATCATCGATCTAACCATGTCTAACAAGGTTTGATTTCTCCATTCCGATGCATCATTCTATTGAGGTGTTCCAGGTGGAGAAGTTGCGAAACAATTCCACAATCATTGAGCTGGTTGTCAAATTCATGGCTCAAATATTCACCACCATGATCTGATCGTAGTGCTTTAATAGTTTGCCTAACTGATTTTGCACTTCATTTTGAAATTTCTTGAATTTCGTAAACAACTCAGACTTATGACTCATTAAGTAGATATATCCGAATCTGCTTAAGTCATCCGTGAACGTTATGAAGTATTGGAAACCTCCTCTAGCATTTGTATTCATTGGTCCACATACATCAATATGTATTAAGCCTAATAAATCTGCAGCTCTCTCAGTATGGTCCGTGAATGGAGATTTGGTCATTTTGCCTAATAAGCGAGATTCGCACGTATCATATGATTATAAATCAAATGTCTCCAAGATTCTATCTTTATGGAGTTTGGTTATATGTTTCTTGTTTATATGGCCCAAACGACAATACCAGAAATATGTTTGGTTTAAATCATTTGATTTAAGTCTTTTGACATTTATATTACAGACAGATTTGGAACTTCCAAAATTTATGGGATATAATCTCCCACTCATCAAGGCATCTCCATAAAAAAAATACATTTATTAAAAATGGACATTACACTTTTCTTAATAGTAAAGTCATAACCTTCCAAATCAAGGCAAGAAATTGATATAATGTTTCTACCCATAGCAAGAACGCAATAACAATTATTAAGTTCCAATACAAGTCCACTAGGTAGATTTATATCATAAGTTCCTACGGCAATAGCAGCAACTCTTGCTTTATTTCCAACACGTAGGTCCATTTCACCTTTTGCCAGTTGTCTACTCCTTCGCAGCCCCTGGGCATTCACACAAAAGTGAGCTTCACCACCGGTATCTAATACCCATGATGAAGAAGTAGATAAATTGAATTAATACCTGGAGTAGCAGTCTCACTGCTCTTCCGTTTCCTCATTTCTTCCAGGTAGACCTTGCAATTCCTTTTCCAATGACCAGTTTCATTGTAGTGGTAGCAAGTCCCTTCTCTGGGTTGTTTCGATGACTTCTTGAAAGGTTTAGGTTTGGGCTTAGGCAACATTTGCATTTTATCCTTATCTTTATCTTTCGGGGCCATCTTAATCCCTTTTTTTTATTCAATTTCTTTTGAACCATTAAAAAATTAGGAAGAAATTTCTTACTATTTGTATCAGTTTTTTTTAGCAGCCCATGCAACTCAGTAATAGTTTTCTCCATGTTGTGCATGTTGAAATTTACTACAAACTGATTGTACTCTAAAGGCAGTGATGGTAAGACCATATCTGTAGCAAGTTCCTGACGGATAGGAGCTCCTAGCCTTTCAGGATGCTCAATGTAGCCCTTCATCTTAAGTACATGAGCACTCACAAAAGTACCTGAATACATTTACAAGATGATGGGCTTGCTCTTGGAACATTTCCTTAAGGTGACCCATCATTTCCTAACCTTCCGTGTCCTCGAACTGTATCTGCAGCTCCGAGTTCAAGGTTGCTAGCATAAGGTATGTTACATCCAAAGAATTATTCATATGCTTACTATAAGCATCTTTTGGAGCTTTGGTGGCTGTTGATTCTGGTTTATCAGGAATTGGGTTTTCCAGAATGTACTGCTTATTTTCAGCTTTGAGAACAATTCTCAAGTTCCTTGACCAATCAAGGTAATTAGTGCCAGAAAGTTTTTCTTTGTCAAGAACTGACCGCAATGAGTTTGTATTGATTGACGCCATTGATTCTACCATATTAATATTTAAAGTTATTCGTGATATATATTTATTTTAAAATCTAACGATCAAGTAAATGCATGCACAGCTATGGCATGTCCCTCGCAAATAAAAGAAGTTTAGTTTTTATCAATAGAGATGACATCTTATGTCAACATGTTAGTCTCAAATATTATATATCACATAGACATATATGAATTATAATCTAACGGTCAAATAACCACAGACACAGCTTTGGCATGTCCCCTGTAATTAAAAAATGCTTTAGATTATCATTTGGGATGACATCTTATGTCTTTTTAATCGTATTAATACCAAATAAGTCATAGGTCCAAAACCATTTTGTATAATCTATATAAGTCTTAACCATTTAAAACATATGTATAAGCTTGTTTATTCATCTCGCCTCCTTAAGATAAAATCCATACACCCTGCTTTGGCAGACCCATATTAGTAATGATCGAAAGTTTGATGTGTTTTTTGAAAATGGTTGGCTCTTAAGACTTATGTTTCATATGAATTGATTTTAATAAATCTATTTATCAAAAATTGATTATCTCAAAATTATTACCATGTATCTCATACATGTAAAAGATTTAATGAGTTTCATTTATTTAGAAATAACGATTATTAAGCAAATAAAATAAATATGATGCTAAAATATGATGCATCTCATACAATCATATGCAATGTAAATATGATGCATCTCATACATTTACATGAACAATTTGGTGTGGCGTGGTATAGCCATATAACCTATTATGATATTTGTAAATATCAATAGGTCTATCGGTGTAATCTTCGATAACGCCTTTCTTCTTGAATTCTTTGTAAGTTGCTCGTCTCATTCGTCTTCCTTTTATATCTAGAACTATTCTAAACTATATCTTTACATTTGTAATAGAAATCTCGGGTTACATTCGAGGGGAGTAAGATGAGAAGAGAAATTACAACAAGATAATATGAAGGCACGACATACAAGTCGTATTATGAATATTACAACCATAATTGAATCATCAATCGAATTGATCTAGTACAGCTATACCACCCATGATGCATTAACCATTCAAGCATTCATTGTAATACCCCCAAACCACTCGGGAATATTACAGCGCCGCAGACCCTCTCTGCGAGGATCTACCAGGCTAAATACAAAACAATGCATCACTTCACATGCCGACATGGCTACATAAAGGACCATTAGACCGATTTGGTCTTTTATCACAACACACAACATTACATACATGATTCTTTCCCAAAACTCAAACCCGCGCAGGGGCTGGAATACAATAACGCTCCCGTAAATCAGGGTAACAATACATCAGAGAAATAACCAGCAAGACTATCCAACATACTCTACGATTGGTCTTTCTGTGATTAGTATCGTCGTCTTCCATCACCCTTCGTACTGATCATGTGGTTCGCTCCCCAGCAACCTGCAAGTACCTGGACGCAATACAGACATCCACCACCCGAATACTCGGGGGTTATCAAAACTCCACTGTTTTGCTAGTGCAAGTATAAAACAGAAGTACAAGCCATACACAACGTGCTTTAAGAATATAAAAATCTTGAATATATTTCCCGAGATAATTCACTTAATCAAAACAGTTTGATTCATAAAAGGTAGGAATAGAACCATGTATCTCATACAAAATAATTTACGATCTCGGGAGTTTGAAAACATTTGGAATTAAGAAATTCTCAAGTCTTTCGAAAACACTTGGGGACACGGCCCAAAATCATCTTTCCAAAATACGATTCCAATAATAAAACACGGATTCACAACCCAATTCACAACACACGGGGTCTAAGACCCAAATCATAAGCCACAAGGTCCACGACCCATATCACATAACACATGTTCCTAAGGATTATTCGCGTCCTGTGCTAACAAGCCACGAACCTCAGATGCTCCCGTAGAACATACCCGAGTGAATAACCCAATAGGAAACCATACCAAATCACATGTCCTCGTGACAACAGTCACGGAACCATTCCAAACCACAACCATAAGTTATCCCGGCATCGCGCTAACAAGCCACGAACCTCGGAGTCCCCGCAAGACATACCCGATGATAACCCCCACAAGTTATCCCAGCATCGGGCTAGCAAGCCCCGAACCTCGGAGTCCCCGCAAGACATACCCGGATTGGATAACCCTACGGTTACGCCCGACCCATACTAGCAAGTATAGATCCCGTAGATTCAACAATCCTACCCGGAGGCACATCACTTTCAACAATCACATAACAATGAGCAGAACATCAAGCCAAGCAACACTTAAACATCACAACCTCCTTTCAAAGGAGTAACAACTAATATCACACACAATACGTTCTTACCGAACAAGTACACATAACATTACGTAATCCCCGGCAAAGGATTACGGTCTATTTAACTCACTCAAAGTGATCCTAGCATCCTTTCAACATACAAAACCAACACACATATTCCGAGAACACATATATTCACGAAGTACACGAATTATTCTTGAAAGACAACATTTATCGAGAACATACTAATCCCTTTTTACGTTCATTAAACATTGGGTTTCGCATAAAAATCATTCTCAATAATTACGCCTACGAAACATGAAATGTATGGACAAGATACTTGCTTCGATATCACGAGCGATGAAACGACGAATGGGCACGATCGGGTAGCCTTTGAACTTCCAAAAATGACCAAGACTTCGACAGCCCACGAATACTACGAAAATAGTACCACCATGAATCAACAATACTTCGAAAAATATAGGAATCATCCTAATTTCTACCCATTGGAGCATTTCGCCGGACATCTCAAAGGCTCATACTAAAATAATCGATGAACATAAGGATTTACGAAGTTCATACCATAAAGTCTCAATATTAACAAAGGATCGCGAGCATACAACGAAGATCTTACAAAAATCTAGTCTAGATCGGTTCAAATCGGCCGAAACCTCACAAACCCCCAAAATTCAAGAACTAGGGTTCTAAGAAGAGATTACCTTGATTTAGATCAAGAAGATGATTAGATGTTGTTAATCATCTACAAATCCGTTCCAAAATGAAGCTTGATGAAGAAGATCGCTCAAAATCGCCTCTGGAGCTCACTCCCGTCGGAAGGGATGAAGAAAGAAAGGAAATGACGACTTAATGCTGCTGTCCAGTATTTATACTGGACAGTTATTAGCGCGCGCTAAACACCCTGCATTAGCGTGCGCTAACGGGGTCAACCCTCCAGAGAATCCGCCTATAACACAGTTAGCGCGCACTAGCCAAAAGCCATAGCGTGCGCTAACGGGTCACGAAACCAGTCCAGTAGCACCTGGATAGATCTGTACCTACCAAGTAGCGTGCGCTAGGAATAACGATTAGCGTGCGCTAAGCAGTCGATAGCGTGCGCTAGCTATTGACCTTAGCGTGCACTAACAAAGCCCCAGTCCCAGTCCAGTAGCTCCTGGACTGCCCCTGGAGTGCCAGTTAGCGTGCGCTACATATTCGGTGGCATGCGCTAACCACAACACCGTCGCGTGCGCTATGCCACAAGCATTAGCGTGCGCTGCACCACAAAAACCCAAAAACTCACATAGTGATCCGAAACGCCTCCAAACACATGTCCCAACAAGACACACCCAAACATGGCACAAAATTCCAACGATGAGGACAATAACAATCCGATAAAACCCCGAAAACTCAACGAATCCGGAATAAAAATCTCGGGTATTACATTCTACCCCCTTAGAAGAAGTTTCGTCCCCGAAACTTAAAACATAGGACGATCAACGCAAAACAATTCCAGATGACATAAGCTATCCGTTGCCGACAGCCTGTAACGAATCACATGCAGCACGTGGCTGCTACCATGCATGTCGCTATGTCAAAAAAAATAACAGAACGCAACGAACAAAATTAATATGGTTGACCAGCCCGAACAGTACGTCAATCAAAATGAAATATAATCGCTGAACAAATACGAAATTCTACACAGAAGGATTGGAAGATTGAAAACGAAGTTAATCGCCCGAGCTCAAGGAAATTACGAAGAAATCTAAACGTTCAAAAATTACGATACAAGACCAACAAGACTGGACAACAAGCGATCGAACCACAACGATCGAGACACATCGGTCGAACGATCATATTCGAATCACGACGAACAATAATACTCGAACAACAACCCCAAATGTAATACCCGGTTGTAATACAGTTATTATCATTCAGTATTTATCATTCAGTAATTGTCATTCAGTAATTTCACTCATTAATGATCATTTGTCACTCATATTCAATCATGCTATTCATCATTCAGAGTAATTATATCGTGTATCAATCGTCATTCATCACTAATCTAATTGGAGTGTCGTGCCGTGTTTATCATCATCGTCATTTTCATTGTGGACTGTGCGTGAGGAGTAGCGCACGCTACTACTCAGCATTAGCGCACGCTAAGGTTACCCTGGCTGCAGTCCAGAAGGTACTCGACTGCAGGTGAGTTATAAGTAGCGCACGCTACGAATGGTAAGTAGCGCGCGCTAGTGGGTTGCATTAGCGCACGCTAATAATTGCTGTAGCGCGCGCTAAGGACGGATCAGGTTGAGTCCAGTGGCTACTGGACTGCACTGGATTAATTCATAGCGCACGCTATGAGTAATATTTAGCGTATGCAAACGGTGTAGTAGCGCACGCTAAAAATTGGTTGTAGCGCACGCTACCGAGGTCAGATCAGAGGACAGACGGTTTCTGGATTCCAGTACTGGGCATCTAATTATTCGTTAGCGCACGCTAACCATGGGTATTAACGCACGCTACAAAAGGTACGTAGCGCGCGCTACCGTTTTCGGACAGTGGGTACTGGACTACCTAAAATTACCCTTTAGCGCACGCTACGAACAAGGGCTAGCGCACGCTAACCTGGAGTGACTATATATTGGACAGTTAGCCTTAGTTTCGTCATTTCTCATTTCTCTTCGTTTTTGGAGCGACTTCGGGCGATTTCGGGAGACTTGGAGTGTTCTCCTCGAGCTGCTATCACCTATCATCATATTCAAGGCTTTGAGTTGGATTATCATCACTTCATCATCTCCTTAACATCAAATCAAAGGTATTAATCTCTTGGATCTAGAATTTCGGATTTTTGGGTTTTTCCTTCCGATTTCTTCGTGTAAGCTTAGATTATCATTGGAATATGTTAGATATGGATTATCTACCTTGGATAGATATATTCCTATGGATTTAACGGCTATTTTCGGAATTATTTCAAGAACCCTTGGCGTTGACTTCGGTTAATTGGGGATTTTCCGATTGATGTGGTTTTAATCTTGAATTGTGGATTCCTATTGGATTATTGATATCATTGAAGTGTTTTGTTAGTTCTAAATACTCATTTTGGTGTTGGTTTCGATTAATTCGGGATTGGATATTTCCGAAGTTGTGTGGTTGGTTACGTATTCGTTTGAATGCCCCTATGAGTTTGATTATCGTTGTATCGACTTTTGGGTTGGTCGTGTTTTATTGCTTGACACGTGTATTGATCGGTTGTTGGTAATCATTGTTATTCAAGGTTGTTCGAGCGACCGGTATATCGATTAGGACGTTGTTCGTGGAAGGACTTTGTCATCGGTATTGTGTAAGTTAACTCTTACTCGGCTAAAAGGATACTCATTCCTTTTGTTGTTGATTGCTCATAATCATAACTCATTCATCATGGTATTAATCATATTGAGACTTGTAATTGTCGAATAATCATTTCATTCATGAGGAACGACGGTTCCAAATCATTTCATTGGGTTATCAATCAAGTCACTATTATTTTCATCTCGGTGAGTCATCTTGGCCTTGTCGAATTATTATTCATTGTGGTTATTCATTGGCCTCGCCGGACATATCAAAGGCTCATACTAACATAATCGACGAACATAAGGATTTACGAAGTTCATACCATAAAGTCTCAATATTAACAAGGATCTCGAGCATACAACGAAGATCTTACAAAAAATCTGGTCTAGATCGGTTCAAATCGGCCGAAACCTCACAAACCCCCAAAATTCAAGAACTAGGGTTCTAAGAAGAGATTACCTTGATTTAGATCAAGAAGATGATTAGATGTTGTTAAGCATCTACAAATCCGTTCCAAAATGAAGCTTGATGAAGAAGATCGCTCAAAGTTGCCTCTGGAGCTCACTCCCGTCGGAAGGGATGAAGAAAGAAAGGAAATGACGACTTAATGCTGCTGTCCAGTATTTATACTAGACAGTTATTAGCGCGCGCTAAACACCCTGCATTAGCGTGCGCTAACGGGGTCAATACCCCAGAGAATCCGCCTATAACACAGTTAGCGCGCGCTAGCCAAAATCCGTAGCGTGCGCTAACGGGTCACGAAACCAGTCCAGTAGCACTTGGGCAGCTCTGTACCTACCAAGTAGCGTGCGCTAGGAATAACGATTAGCGTGCGCTAAGCAGTCGATAGCGTGCGCTAGCTATCGACCTTAGCGTGCGCTAACAAAGCCTACCCCACCCAAAGAGCTCGGATCGCCTCGGATCGCCAGTTAACGTGCGCTACACATTCGGTAGCGTGCGCTAACCACAACGCCGTAGCGTGCCCTATGCCACAAGCATTAGCGTGCGCTACACCACAAAAACCCAAAAACTCACATAGTGATCCGAAACGCCTCCAAACACATGTCCCAACAAGACACACCCAAACATGGCACAAAATTCCAACGATGAGGACAATAACAATCCGATAAAACCTCGAAAACTCAACGAATCCGGAACAAAAATCTCGGGCATTACATTCATAAGCACATATAATATATAAAATGTACTAAATATCGATTATCGATAAGTTATATATAATATATAAAATATGCTAAATATCGACAATCGATAAGTTATAAAGTTCCGAGCGCCAAAACTTCGAACCGGGTAAAACATGAAATAAATTTCCCGGAATAAACGAAGAAAACGAGGCCGAAATGGGTGTGGAAGTGGCCTGGACCGCAATCCGAGCAGCCTGGACCGCGGTCCCTAGTGGTAGATCGCGATCCCCTCCTCCAGACCGCTTGGCAGGGGCCTGCTTCCAGCCTCAGGTATTTTTTTTTTCTTTGAGTATACATCTAATGTATACTACATGTATACATCTTGTGTATATAATAACTAATACCTATTGAGCAATATAATTATATTAATCAAATAGATCAAATCTATATTTATACAACCTCGGAATAAAAATATAATTATGATCATATGAAAATTTTAAAGAAGAATAATCTTTACATAAAAAAATTTATGTTCTTATGCACCTCTTAAAATTTATAATCCTAACATAAAATTATACGTAGATCAAACATATAAATCAAAATATATATAACCACATACATATTAAGATAGGCATCATATATATATATATATATATATATATATATATAGAGAGAGAGAGAGAGAGAGAGATCGAAACACAAATCTATTAAAATTATATATATCACCATATATATAAATATACATATATAAAATTTATATATCATATATATAAACATCATACATCACATATATGAACATCATATATCAACATATATGAAAATCGAAACAATGAAAATATACTAGTCATTCTAATAACACTGTTGGGTTTTTATTGAAATAATAAGATTTATGATCTCATCATATATCGATATAGTACAGCGGAAGTATAAATATAATATGTAAAACCCTCCGAGGATCCAAGCATATTAACAAAGTATGAAGAACATGATTGTTACCTCTTGTAGCGTGTTTTCGATCGAGCGTTATAGAGACATTGCAAGAAGCGAACGTCCACAAAACGAACAAGTCTCGAGCGTCTAACGTATTGGTAGCTCCGATTTAATAAATATTTCACTTAAATCAATTTGAATATAGGTATGTTCTTGATTATGGTAAGAACAAGAACACCAAAAATTTTATTCAAATGTTCTTGAACTTTGATCTAAAATAACAACTATGAATCTTATTTAATATGTTAAAGATCAAATTCACAATATAATATGAAGATAAGATGAGTATTTAAAATATTCTTGATCAAAGAATCAATCTTTAAAGATATGAAGATATATTCTTGATCTTTTGATTATTCGACTCTTAAATATTATCTTCAAGACTTTTTGAGAGAAATATCAAAATCGGATTTTTGATTCTCTATACACAAATTATGTGTTCTCTTGTGTTTTGTCAAGTGTGACTGCTATCACAAGACACTATTATATAGCCCTCTACATGGCTAAGGGTTCACCAACCCCTTTTGCCAACTATAATAAATCGGAATAAATAGCTGCTCTGCTCGTTTAAGTGTGTGACCCTGTAGGTTCTAATTAATACGGCAATGAGTATAAATACAATTTTTCGACTCATAAATCATAAGAGGCCTCTAGCTAGACATTATGACTACCCGCATTAAAAGAATTAATTCGACGGCACGAACAAAATCAAGGGCCCGTTGATATCTTCTCCGTTTTATAGTAGGGACAAGTCCCCTCTGGACAAACTAATTCCCTCTGCATAAATCGTACTGTATCCAATCACAAACTGTATGGTCCCTTATTACAGAAGACGTTGGTATTGTGTTAAAATACGATACCCATTATATAGAAAACTGTAGTGTCTTTAGGTAATAAGGACTTAAATAATATATAACAATTAAAGGAATTATAATGACTTAATCCATATATAATTCTCTTTGTTAGGTCATATCCAATACGATGTCTCTACATGTATCTATGACGTGATATAACATCTCATGTTCATGACCAGTAAAACATAGCCATCGTATCATTATCATACTAGTAATCATATTACTAGGGATATCTAGAATAAATATTCTTTCATGCTTTAACGAGCTTTACTATCAAGTCACATACTTGATGATCGTAAGCAGAATATTAATTCAATAATATAATCAATATTATATAATAATAAATATCTCCACATTATTATTAAACAGTATACTTAGAGCATAATACTAACATTGCAAACACCCTTTATCATTTAATTAATCATCAATAATAATTAACATACTCATACAATAAAAAGTGAGACCCTTTCTCCACTCAAATCCACCACTACCTAACTTTTATTAAAACCCGTGCCCATAAAAAGTAAGCACACTCTTATGGGGCGGAGGGAGTATTTCTTAGGGTTGCAGGTCAAACAATCGTCTACAAGTATATTCATCGACCAGGAGAAATACCATAAGGAGCCGCGCAACAAATTTAGGAAGAACACATCAAAGCCATCATCGACCACCATGAGCACTTCCACATAGATAAATACTGACAAAGCTGGAAAGTCATGGTCCAATCACTCTACAGGAGTCTAATAGGCTCACTCTTGTACCTAACAACCAGTAGACCCGATATTCAACTTGTTGTAGGAGTGTGTGCTCGATATGAGGTTGCATCTAAGGAGTCACACTTCACCACAGTCGAACGAATCCCTATGTACGTCAAGAGAACAAGCAATGCAAGAATGTGGTAACATAAGAAGTGAGGATTCAATTTGTTAGGCTACAGTGATTTATATCAGAGGCTGTAAGTTGGATATGAAGAGTACAAATGGAACTTGTCACTTACGTGGACCCAGACTTGTGTCATGGTTCAGTAAGACGTAATTGTCCAAATCAGTTTATACATCCGAGTCAGAATATTATGCTGCTGGAAGCTGATGTATGCAGATCCTATGAATGCAGCAACAGCTATAGGACTACGACATTGAGGCGAAAGAAACTCCCATTATGTGCGACAGCACAAGTGCAATTGAAATTATGCACAATCCTATTTTACACTCGAGAACCAAGCACATTAATATGAAACATTATTTCATTCGAAATCATGTGGAAAACAAAGATGTCCGGATCACAAAGGTGCATACACATATTCAGATTATCGATATTCGTTGGGCTACATATGTTGCCAAGTTAATTACAGCTTATAATCGTGAGGTAATTTTTGTAATATCCGGGGGTAATTTTTTTTTTCGTGTTACTGTTGAGTTGTACGTATTCATTTAGAATTGTACAAGTGTTGTTGATTTGGATCGATACAATGTATATTGTATTGGAATATTTCGGGATCGAAATATTTTTACTGGTCGTCGGTTTGGTTTCGTCGTTTGGTTGTTGCTTGGTGAGTTTGGAATTTTGGCTAAGTTTATAGCCACAGCGTACGCTACCTATGTAGCATTACGTACGCTAATTTGTTGCGATTACGTAGGTTACGCCCTGAGGTTTACGTATGTAATGCGTGGTCAGTGGTAGGAACCTTCCTCGTAGTCAACTTTCGGCTGGTAGGGCTAGGGTATCTTTGGGGGATCATTTTTATATATATATATATATATATATATATATATATGTTATCATTTCACATGTTCCTTCTCTCTCCCTCTCACGTTGTCATCTTCTCTCTCTCTCTCGTCCATTCTCTCCATCTCTCCCGTTCTCTCTCACTTGTTCTTTCTCTCCTTCTCGGCATTTCCGACAAGGTGGAACTAAAGGATGGGCAACCGACTTCTTCATAGTTTCCGGCGACGGACTGGATTTCGTGTTCCGGCGAGCTAAATGGTTGACAACCGGAGTTACCACGAAAGTCAACGGGATGGACTGACGTCTCCGGCGATGACCGAAGCTCGACGGCGGCATGGTGGCTCGTGACTGGAGCAGCGACAGTCTGGTCGGAATTTTCGGATGGGACCGCGTTGCATATCTGGTCGAGCTTTTCGGGCCTTTTTCTGGCAAGACGGAGCTCAGGCGCTGGGTGCTCTTCATGGTCTCCGACCATGGATTCGGCTCCATAGATTCCAGCGACCGGAGATGGCTTCTGACCTGAACGGACGGCGGAACGGAGGCGCGGCAAGATTTCCGGCGAAGAGTTACAGGCGGAGATGGAGTTGGGTGAAAACCGGCATAGACGGAAATGGGTTGGAGTTGGACGAGGTCCGGCGGGTCAGATTTCCGGCGACCGAGTTCCAGTGTTGCGACAGGGGAGTTGTTTTTCTGACCGGATTCCGGCGAGGGTTGCCCGACCGAACGGTGTTGGTAAGTCTGTGTGTGTTTGCGCAGGTGTGTATATATATATATATATATATATATATATATTGTGTTCTGGGTGTTGTCTATATATATATATATATATATATTTTGTGTGTCATGTGGGTATATATATATATATCTATATATATATTGTGTACAGTGGGTTGCATATATATATATATATATATATATATATTGTGTATTGTGTGTGTGTGTTTCGATCAGTGTGTGTGTGTCTTGTATATATACACAAATATGTGCATGTGTGTACATAAATAGATATGTGTGTGTGATGTATGTATATTATATATATGTGTGTGTATACGGGTAAATACGAGTATAGTATGTGTTCGTGTTGGAATCGGAGTTATCTATTATGTTGTTTTCGGTCGATATCGTGTTATCGAATGAATTGTATTTCATTCAAGGTTGTTCGAGTGCTTGTGATTGTCAGAGGACGCCGTTGATCGATTCGTGGTAGGACGTTGATCGTGGGAGGAGTTTCTCGCCTTCGGTTTGAGGCAAGTTTTATACTTGTACTAGTCAATGAGATTAATGTTATCATGTATGTGTATGAATGTGTGTATCATTTCGAAACTTGGTCTCTTTATGATTTTGTTGATATCAGGAGATTGTTTGATACGATACCCTTCGGCAAATTATGCCTAATATGATTGTTGTTTGTAAATGGCCGGTTTAAGGCATTGCGATACTTGTTGGTAATATTGTTGTCGATAGCCGGTTCGCGGTATCGACATATCGATTGTTATTGTTGATTGATGTTCTATTGAGATATTGTTGTCGATATCCGGTTTGCGGTATCGACGTATCGATTGTTATTGTTGATTGATGTTCCATCAAGATATTGTTGTGAATCGTCGTTATTGATATCAGTGTTTTTCTATTGATGTCGTATTGGCCGATTGAAGGCATTGACGTATTCGATTATCATCTTCGTTATCGGTAACCGATTAAAGGTGCCGAGACATCCATTGCATAATTGTTATCGGTTAACCGTTCTAAAGGTAATCGATCTATTGAATTGGGACTGTCGAAAACATTCCCATCCGTTGTATCGTTGTTATCGATTGGCCGTTCTACGGTAATCGAAGTATTGAATTGGGACTGTCGAGGATAGTTCCCATCCGTTGAATTATTATTGTCGTGTTGGCCGACTCAAGGCAGCACACTATTATTCTTGTGAACTCAGTAATTTTGTGATCGTTGAGGGTTGAGGATTCCCGGATTGTTGTGTTGTGATTGTTGCTCGTGTTAATCGGTCCTTAGGGATTTTGATCCAAGGATGGTTGTTTTGAATATTGTTGGTCGTGTTGATCTGTCATTATTCGTGTGTCACCGTTCACTTTGGTGAGTCGTATGATCCGTATTGGATGTGTTATCCTTTGAATTTCATTGTCATGTTGCATCGTGATATATCTGGAATCATATCTGCATGCCGATTGGTTATGTGTAGGACTTTTATCCAGACACACGATGGTCATGCGTAGATGTTTCCGCATTGGACCGTGCACACGAGACGTAGTTCGTGAGGCTAATTAGGTACACTGTCCCATGTATATTCTGGATTCCATATACGGGGTGGACATGTGCACGGACACATTTCCGGATTGGGCGTACTGTGATGTCCCTCTTGAGCCTTATTGTTTTGGTCGTTCATAGTCCATGTTGTATTGGATATGTCCGACGATTTGTGACTGGTTGTGCATACGCCGAGGGGTATGTTCGACAGTCGGGTTTGTTTCTTTGAGATCTGTATTGTGATGATTTACAGCTTCGGGCTGTTCGGCTTTCAGGCCATTATGATATACATCTTAGGCTGAGGGATTTTAGGCCATTGTGATGTATCTGTATTTCCGTTGGAGCCTTCGGGCATTGTGATTCGTATTTTTTTCAGCGTTGGTCTGGTTTACCTTCGGTTAATGTATTGTTGTGTTCTATATTGATGATTCGCCGTTGGGCACTTATGTTCTAAGATATTGAGCAGGTATTGATCGTATGTCGTGGGCATAGTGTTTCACGAATGCTCGGTTTTTACCTTGGTTTGTGAGCATCTCGTATTGCCATTGTTGTACCGTTTATTCTGCTTTTGGATGCATATCATGTTTTGCATGCATTTGATATTCATTATCTGGATGACTGACCCCGTGGGGGCGGAACATGTTTTCATATTTTAGGTGTTTGCGAGGAGAGAATTGAGACACAGGGGCATGACGATGGCGACGAGGCATTTGAGGGATACTAGTCCGAGATGTTTTGGTGTTCATGTTGGTCAGATAGCTTGGAATACTCCAGTTTTGTTCAGTCATTGTCGTTTTGTATTATCCGAGCAAGGCTCGTGGATTTTGTTGTATTTTATTTTGGCCATGTAGGCCCATCCTTGTCGTTGAAATTCCATATCGGAATAGTATGTCGGACATCATAGTAGGGTCTGTGATTTCCTATTTTGGTCAGTTTGTTGTATTTTAGTCGTGTTCGCCTGGTGGATCACCTGATGTGGGGTCCACGACACTGTAATAACCCAATGGGATTTGGGGGTGTTACAATTTTAATATGAGTCATTTATATACAAAATTCTTCTGAATATCTATGGAACATTAGTTAGTATAGTATGTTAATTGATTCTTTACACTTGTACAGGTGGGAAAAACTTGAAGTTGTTGAGCATGTAGGTGGGACAGGTTGATGTTGCTGATGGTTGAAGTTGTGTTTTGCATTGTATTCTTAAAATCCTTTATTTTTGTGTTGATGGAGATTGTTGAGCTGGAGGAAATTGATTTTTGTGAGGTCTGGCGGCACACTCGAGTTGCTGCGAAATTTGGTTGAAGTTTTTTGTTAGTAGTTAAGTTGAATGCTTGATTAGTATACTTGATTGAGGTGTTCTGTTGGTATAATTCAGAATTTCCCAGACTTGTTTAGTATTTTGATGGTATTCTGATGGCTCTCAATGCTTGGTTTTGTATTCTGCTGATTTTTTAAGTGAATTGCATTTGGGATGTTTTATAAGTGAATAGTCTATTTGAAAATTTTAATTTATGGTATTTTTTCATGTAATTAAACAAAAAATCTAGTTAAGATAAAAATAGAATTGAGATTTTTTTTCACAAATCTGAACATATACTGACACTAAAATAGTGTCAGTAATTATTTTTACTGATACTTTATAATAGTGTCAGTAATGCAAAAGCAGAACATACTGACACTAATGTTTAGTGTCAGTAAAAATAATTACCGACACTATTTTAGTGTCAGTATTTACTGACACTTGTATTACTGACACTAAAAATCAGTGTCAGTATTTTCTGGCTTTAGTATTAGTGACACTATTATAAAGTGTCAGTAAAACTAATTACTGACACTATTTTAGTGTCAGTAAAGGGGATATTTGTACTAGTGTTATAAACTTACACTCTTGACATGGTAGTATTTCATGAGTAACGTGTGTGTGTATGCTCAGTACGTGTTAGATCCGACGGGGTCTCGGTAGGGGTCCACAGAGGCGTGGATCCGCGAGCTTGCTTTTAACCACTACGGGTTAGATTCGACAGGGTCTCGATATGGGTCCACAAAGGCGTGGGTCCGCAGTTAATTGTAGGGCATTTTACAAATGTGTTTTGGATTATGGCGTTTCCGAAAATATGTGTTTCAACTGATGTTTTCTGAATTGCATGCTCTGACTATATGTGTAAGGTGTAAGTTGTTCATTTGGTTACTTGTACTAGCATAATTGCTAACCCCTTTGGGGGACCCCTTTTGTGGAAATTCGTTTTATGAATTTCAGGTTTTGTTCATCCGAACGAGCGGGCATTGGGACAGTATGAGGATGCTAGCTAGGGTTGTTGACATGTGTAAGCGAGTTCTTTATTTTCCGTTGTCCATTTCAATATGGTTGTTTCTCAACTTGTGAACTAATAGACGTGCTCGAGTACTTAGGGGCTTTTGATTTTGCGAAGTGTATTGAATCGTCCGTTATGTAATCGTTGGATTATTGTGTCGCTTTATTGACCGGTCTAACCGGGTGGATTATTATTGTTTTCCGTCTTTGTGATGTGGTGTTATTGCGTCGACTCCGCGAGTCAATGAGTGAAGTTGATTACCTAGCCTGGTGGGTCCCATGTAGGGGTCCACGACACTGTTACATTCCCAGGAATTCTTGGGGGTGTTAGAGAAAATGGTATCGGAGCATTGGGTTTATGGATACCTAGGCTTGTCGGTTAATTTGGTCTAGTTCTGTTTTGTTTTGCACATTGCCACCCCGCTGCCATCATCTCGGTACTTCCGGTTCTCGTATGTTTTCCTTACTCGATTCCTTGTTTCCTTGTATCGTACTTTCGATTCTTGAACTGTGAATGTTTTCCTCTCGTACTTACCATCGTATTGCAATTGCTAACCCTTATCTTCAGTGTGGATGCTGGGAGAGGCCGAGGTAGAGGTCGCGGCCGTGATCGTGGATGCAGTCGGGGTCGTGGGGCAGCCAGTGAGGCAGCCACATCACACAATTCAGGGGCTGGTAGTACTGATGGTCATCAAAGCCATAGTGCTACTCAGTAGGGCGCATCCGGTGGTGGCGCCAATCTTGGTGTTGCAGCTGTGATGCAATAAATGGTGAACCAAATAGCTGCGATAGCTCAGGTGGTTCAGAACCCGACTCCGGCCCATGCTACTCGGGGCGGAGAAGACCGTTTGCTTCAGGATGTCATCAAGATGCATCCTCCCCAGTTCTCGGGAGCTTCAGACCCGATTGGTTGGGAGGGTTGGATCAAGGAGATATCCAAGGCCTTTGTTGCCACCAACTGTACCGAGGATCGCAAGGTCCCTATTGCCCAGTACTTTCTCACTGGGGATGCTACTGACTGGTGGGAGGCTATTGAGCCTAAGGACCATGCTGCTTCATGGGTCGAGTTCAAGGACCTGATGGAGACCGAGTTTTGGCCTTGGTCAGTTAAGCAGGCACGAATCCATGCTTTCTATGATGCCCAACCTCGGGATATTCCTGTTTCCCAGGCTATTGCAGACTACAACTGGGAGTTGGGCTTCGTGAAGACCCAAGTTAGAGAGGAGAGCGACAAGATTTTTCATTTTTCCATACGGATGAAACTGAAGATTTTTGACTATGTCTGGGCTCGCCTGCACCACCTTGAAGGATACGATATGTCTTTGACGGCCAGTGAGCCGACTTGTGAGAGAAAGAAGCAGAAGTCCGCTGGAAATTTCTCGGGCCACAAGGGTGGAGGTCAGCAGAAATCTCAGTTTGCTAACTTTTCCACTGGTGGTAGTCCAGCTCGTTCTACTGGGGGTTTCCGCGGGGCTGCGAGTACTCCTTCTCGTGGTGTGAAGTGTTTTAACTATGGCCAACCGGGCCACACCGGTCGAGCTTGTCCTAGTCCTTTGCTAACGTGTAATTGGTGTGGCCAGTCGGGCCACAAGGCTACTTTCTGTGCTGATAGAGAGAAAATTCTTGGTGCCCAGGCTTTCTTCCCAGCGCCTAGGAAACCAAGTGTGAGTCAAGGGTCGTTTGCTTCTCAGTCACCGTCGAGTGCCAGTCGAGGGAGAGGTCAGGGTCAGCCCGCTAGAGGGGGATCTTCCAGTGTCGGCTCCGCTCATCCGCGAGTTTACGATATGAGGAGGGCCGATGATCCAGCAGCCACCGTGGCCACAGGTACAGTTCATATCCAGTCTCATCCTGTCAGTGTGCTTTTTGATTCGGGTGCTACGCATTCATTCATCTCTCTGGAGTGTGTGTGCCGTTTGAGTCTTGATTCTTTGACGCCTTGTGAGCCTTTCATCGTTAAGATTCCTAGCGGTGATAGGATCGTTGGTGATCAGGAGGTCCGAGACTGTTCTGTGTTTATTTGTGAGGGCTTGGCTCTCTAATCTTATTGTTGTGAGTATTGAGGGTGAGGATTTGATTCTTGGGGATGATTGGCTCGAGCGGCATGGTGCAATCATGAACTACCGCACGAGGATCATCACCATGCTAGCCGAGGATGGTACCGAGCACTCTTTCGCGGGGCGAAAGAGAAACCAAAAGTTCGTGATTAATGCCTTGAAGGCGACGAGGCTCCTGTGGAAGGGGAGTATTGGTTATTGGTGCTATGCCTTGAAGGCGGGGGATGGTGGGGTCGAGTTTTCATCGATTTCAGTTGTTAGTGACTTTCCTGATGTCTTCCCTGATGAGTTACCGGGGTTGCCACCAGATCGTGAGGTTGAGTTCGCTATCGAGTTAGAGCCGGGTGCGGCTCCGATTTCGACAGCGCCGTACCGCATGGCACCTTCAGAGATGGCCGAGTTGAAGAAGCAGTTGAGTGAGCTTCTTGAGTTAGGGTATATTCGACCGAGCGCTTCGCCTTGGGGCACACTTGTTCTGTTTGTGCGGAAGGAGGATTAGTCACTGCGTTTATATATCGACTACCACGAGCTAAACAAAGTGACCATCAAGAACAAGTACCCCTTGCTGAGGATTGATGACTTGTTCGATCAGTTGCAGGGAGCTGCGGTATTCTCGAATATTGACTTGAGGTTGGGGTACTATCAACTTTGGGTGACGGAGTTCGATGTCCCAAAAACAGCTTTTCGGACGAGATACGGACATTATGAGTTCGTGGTCATGCCCTTCGGGTTGACTAATGCGCCAGCGGTGTTCATGCAGTTGATGAACAAGGTCTTTATCGAGTATTTGGATAAGTGTGTCCTCGTCTTCATTGAAGATATCCTTATTTATTCGAGGAATGAGCAGGAGCATGCGCATCACCTGCATGTAGTGTTAGACATTTTGTAAACCAAGCGACTCTATGCGAAGTTCTCGAAATGCGAGTTCTGGCTGAAGGAAGTGATGTTCCTGGGTCACGTGATTTCAGCCGAGTGGGTCCGTGTGGATCTACATAAGATTGAGGAAGTGCTGGACTGGGCACCGCCTAGGAATGTGAAGGAGGTCCGTAGTTTCTTGGGTTTGGCTGGCTACTATCGTAGGTTCGTCGAGGGGTTATCGAAAATGGCTCGACCACTGACACAGTTGCTCCAGAAATCCGAGAAGTTCGTCTGGAATGATGAGAGACAGGCGAGCTTTTAGGAGCTGAAGAGGCGTTTGACTTCATCCCCAATCTTAGCGTTGTCGTATGGAAATGAGGGTTTTGCTGTTTATAGTGATGCTTTGGGTCAGGGTCTTGGGTGCGTATTGATGCAGCACGGCAAGACCATTGCATATGCGTCGAGACAGTTGAGGTCGTACGAGCTCAACTACCCTACTCAGAATTTGGAGTTAACGGCAGTTGTCTTTGCGCTCAAGATTTGGCTTCACTATCTTTTCGGCTCTGCATGTCAAATTTTTACCGATCATAAAAGTCTGAAGTACATATTCACTCAGTGGGAGCTGAATATGAGGCAGATGATGTGGTTGGAGTTGATTAAGGATTATGACCTGGAGATCCTTTATCATCCGGGCAAGGCGAATGTCGTGGCGGATGCCTTGAGTTGGAAACCGGTTGCGTTGCGGATGCTCAAGATGCTTATGTATCGATCTAAGCTTCAGCGGGATTTGATTGAGTTGAGTGTTGAGATTTTGTTGCCGGGAGCTGTCGGGCAACTTTGCACTTTGGAGATTTCGTCGTCGTTGATCGATGAAATTAAGCAGAAGCAGATGGAGGATCCGATGATTACTCAAATCCGAGAGAATGTTCTTAAGGGAATGTCTCCTAGATTTGTGATTCACGAGGATGGCGTGTTGATATTCCAGGGTCAGCTTTGTGTACCGAACGACTTGGAATTGAGGCCGAATATTTTGCGAGAGGCCCATGCTACGCCTTACTCAGTTCATCCTGGTTCGAGTAAGATTTGCAAGGACCTGAGGAGGAACTTTTGGTGGAATGACATGAAGGAGGAGGTCGCACTGTTTGTAGCGAGATGTTTGACTTGTTAATAGGTCAAAATCGAGCATCAACAGCCATCTGGGTTTTTGCAGTCGCTTCCCGTTGTGGAATGGAAATGGGAGGATATTTCGATGCACTTCGTCATGAGCTTGCCGAGGTCGAAGTCTGGTATGAATATGGTTTGCGTGATTGTGAATTGTTTGACCAAGTCGGCACAATTTCTGGGCGTCAAAGATACTTGGGGTCCGGAGAGGTTGGCTCGTGTGTTTATTGCGCAGATTGTGAGGCTTCACGGAACTCTGAAGTCTATTGTTTCGGATCGTGATGGCCGTTTCGTATCGCATTTTTGGCAGGCAGTACATAAGGCATTGGGTACTCGGTTGCGTCGGAGTACTTCTTTTCATCCTCAGTCAGATGGGCAGTCGAAACGCACTATCCAGACATTTGAGGATATGTTGCGTGATTGTGCTCTCGATTGGAGCATTGATTGGGAGGAGAATTTGCCATTGATCGAACTCACGTACAACAATAGTTGGCATGCATCGATTCGAATGGCACTGTATGAGGCGCTTTATGGGCGGTGATGTCGTTCGCCGATTCGCTGGAACGAGGCATCCGATTTGGTTGGGACCGAACCGGATATCGCTATGGAGACGAGGCGGAAGGTGGAATTGATTCGGGAGAGGATGTTGACTGCTCAGAGTCGGCACAAGTCATACATTGATGTCCGTCGTCGACCTTTTGAATTCGAGGTGGGGGACCACGTTTCGCTAAAGGTGTCGTCGACGAGGGAGGTTTTCCGCTTCGGGAAGAAGGGAAAGTTGAGTCCGAGATTTATTGGGCCCTTTGAGATTCTTAAGAGAGTCGGTGAGTTGGCATACCGTTTGGCGTTGCCTCCAGCCTTAAGTCATGTTCATAGCATTTTCCATGTTTCCCAGTTGAGGAAATATGTTCCGGATCCTAGTCACGTCATCGACTATGGTGAGATTGATATCGCCGAGGATATTACCTTCTACGAACGCCCCTTGAAGATTTTGGAGCATCGTGAGAAGCGACTGAGGCATAAGACCATTCCTTTGGTCAAGGTGCAGTGGTCGAGGCATGGTTTCGAGGAGGCAACTTGGGAAACCGAGGACAGCATGCGTGCTAGGTACCCCGAGTTGTTTGTTTCTTAAGTTTCGGGACGAAACTTATTTTTAGATGGGTAGAATGTAATATCCGTATATTTTTTTGTCTTTTCCCTGTATTTTCATTTTGGTGTATTTTTCGTTTTTAGCGACTCTCTTGTAACTGTATTAATATTTCGAGAATATTTAATACTGGACTTTTTGTCATCCGAACTTGTTTCAGACTTGTTTTACTCAATTCCGTGTTTAATGTCATTTGCGTCGCTATTTCATTCGATTCTCGTAACCGTTGTTCGGAACCGCCGTTTCGGGGTTACCGCAGGTCCGTCTCATGTTTTTATGCATGTTGTGAGCTTTCGTTTGTTGTTTCGATCATGTATTGCGTGTTTCGGATGTTTTTGGCCGTTTTGTAATTTCCCAAAGTTTTGGGGTGATTACTAACGTTGTAGTTTTCCCATAACCTCGGGTAGTCGGAATCGTATCTTATTTTAGCGTTTTGGTTCTGACTCAATCTTGTTGATCATGTGTCTCATTCGGTTCGTTGTTTGGTGTCAGATGCGCGTTGTTCTCATCCGAGATGGAATTCGCTGTTTTCCATCCCTGAATGCTGTCTGTGCTGCTGTCTGCACTCGATAGCGCACGCTACTGTTGTTGTGCAGCACACACTATCGTTGTTTCGTAGTGCACGCTACGTTCGTTTGGTAGCGCGCGCTAACGGCGTGAGTACAGCAGACGCAGTGAGTTGTTTCTGTTCTCTGCTCTCTGGACGAGCAACTTAGCGCGCGCTAAGAATGTATTCTAGCGCACGCTATGGGCTAGTCTTAGCGCACACTGGGTGTCCGGTACGGCGCGCTAAACTGGCAGTCCAAAACTGGGCAGAATGTTTCTGGACTCGTCGTGGTGTTCAGGTAGCGCACGCTATGACCCGATAGCGCACGCTATCGAGGGGCAGTTAGCGCACGCTATTTCCTGGTAGCGCACGCTAACAGGCCAGAACTGTAGGTTCTGGACTACTTTAGACTAGGTAGCGCGCGCTAACATTTAGCCGTTAGCGCACGCTAACGACTCACTGGTTATATATACCAGAGAGGTGACCCAGATTCTCACTTTTCTCATTTCTTCTCCTCCCCCGCGACTTAGCGATTCCTCAGGCGATTTCTGGGTGATTTATTCCTCCGACCACTTCATATCATTTGCCTTGATCTCTTGGTGTAGATTAACAACATCTACTTGTGTTCTTCATCCTAAATCCACGGTAATTTCCTAGAACCCTATTTTTGGGAAATTTGGGGGGTTTTGGGTTTTTGTCCGATTCGTTCCGTATTGTTGATTAATCCATGATAGGTATGATTAATCTTAGTAGTATTCATGTATTTCCTACGAAATTATGGTGATTTTCATTGTGTTCTTGAAATCGATAGGATTTGGGGTTGTTGTCCGCCCTTGTCGATTTTGTCGTATAAAATTACATGAATCATAGGGGTTTCCAGGTGTTTTCCATTACCGTTGTGTTGGGATAACAAAAACCCTGTATCGATGCTGTTGAGATAAACAATCCCTATATCGATAGTATTGTCAGAATGTTTTGACAATATGCCAAATCCTGCATACCGCCAATAGCTGTATCGAAAAGCTGATCAAATATCAACCTGTATCGAAGACCTCTCGTAGTCCCACCATATAGTAAATCTATCATACAGCAAAGAGTCCCACAAAGCTAAGTATGAAAGCTGTCTCGAAACATCAATACAACGATCCTTCCATACAGCCCTCAAACAGGACAAGAAGGAATCTTCAGTATTCGCTAGAAGTCAAGTCCCGTTTGATAAAGAAGTATTTAAATACTAAAGGATAAAGTATTTAAATACTGTAAGTCATCAAAAGATCTTCAAATCCCGCAATATCCGGATCTCAGTCAACTATCAAGTTGTCATAGAATCTTGCTCAACGGATATATTTCAAACGAATATATTTCAGAGGCTATATATATCTCCAGAGTTTGAAGATCATCTACTGATACAGATACATATACAGAATACACACGACTTACAAACGAACAAGTGCTTACACGAATATTCAGAGCAAAACATATCTCCCAAAGCTTTCTGCTATTCTGATAGAAGAGATATACAGTGCTCAAATCGTGAGCAACACGTCATCAGCTATAAGCTCAGAAAGTCAAGCTGTTGTTCAAATATTGTTCTAACCCTTGAACAAACCCAACAGCCCTGTGTGGACTGAGAAACCTTGCTATTCTCGAAATGTGTGTTACGGACTTGCATTGAAGAAGACGAAGCTTCAGAACTGTGTGTGAAGAAGCCAGTCACGTGTCAGCTCAAACCAATCTGTGTGAATAGTTGAAAGCTAAGATCTTTATATCAATCTGTGTGAACGATATATTGATTAGGTTTGGTTATAATTACGTAGTTGTGTACGCAGTAATTATAATAAACTTTTTACTCCTGTGTGGAGGACCAGTGGACGCAGAGGGGTTTACCTCGAACCACTTTAAATATTGTGTTATTTACCTTCTGCCTTTATTGTTATATTAATTGTGATTATTTAAGTATACACTGCACACCGAGTTGTCAGATCCTCAAGAATCTCATCGTATTAAAGACTTCCGCTACGCACTCAGATTTAAAAACCGTACAGCTTCTTGTTTAAAACACTTTCCAAGATGTATCCTGTATACTTAGTAGCCAACAAGTGGTATTAGAGCGGTTGATTCTAAAAAGAATCAGTCGTATTTTTAACTGAATCAGATCCAAAATCACTTATTTTTTAAAACAGTCTTTTTCATTCCTATATTCTCATATGGATACATCAATGATCAAAAAAGTTTCTATGTTCTCTATTAATGAGTTTGATGATTGGAGAATCAGGATGGAAGCTCATCTTGCAGCAATGCACTAACAGATGATTTTTGTTATACAGGATGGCCCCATCAAGATAATGAAGGTAAATCCGGCCCCTAGGATTGAAGGCCAATCTCATGCTGAGATGCTTGAAAGAGAGCGCGAACAATGGACTTATGACAAAAGAAAGCGCGCCAACCTCGACAATGTTGCGAAGAATGTGCTGTTTGTCACCCTTGACAAAGGCACATTCTCTAAGGTAAAGAGCTGTAAATCAGCCAAGGATATCTGGGATAAACTCAAGTGAATTTGTGAGGGAACTGAGCTCTCAAAAGAAAATAAGATTTCAAAATTAACTCAGCAATTTGAATCTTTTGAAATGAAACCAACTGAAACACTTGAGGAACTTGACCTCAGATTCACTAGAATTGTTGGTGAACTTGAAGCTTTGGGCAAAATTTATACTCAAAGGGAGAAAAACCTAAAGATTTTCAGATCTCTCCCTGCCTGATGGGACATTAAGACCATAGCTATGCGTGTGTCGTCTAATCTTAGTGAAATATCTACTTTTGATCTCTTTTATGACCTCAAAGCATTTGAGTACGATATAGATAGGAGAGAGAAAGCTGAAGAATCTCCCGCTAGGACTACAGTCTTAGCCGCTATATCCAACCGTCGACACAGCATACCCAGCCCATCAAAGCCCAATTACAAGAATGCTGACAGCAACGACGACATCCTGTCGCGAGATGAAATGGCGCTCCTCATGCACAAGTTCAAAAAGTTCATCAAGCAGTCTGGAAAGACTCCCTACATGCCCAAGCCTGTTCACAAAGTAAGTACTGAAACCTCCTCTGGCGACTCTAACCCATGCTATAATTGCAGGAAACCATGACATTATGCAAAAAAATGTCCTCATCCCAAAGTACAAAGGTTGCCGGAAGCCGAGCAACAAGAGAGGGATGAACGAAGACGTTCTTGGAAAAACAAGCTCAAGGCACTGATAGGAGAATCAGAAGCCTCCCCACACCATCCAAATCCGAAGAATGTCTTCAGGTAGTCACTGAAAGTGACTTATCTGACGATGAATTCGAAGATAAGGCATATATGTTCTTTATGGCAAAGGACATTCCAGAAGAAGATAGCGATGATGAGGTAGGCTCAACCTCATTTATTCCAGTAAATGCATCGCATACTTTCGAAAACATGATAAATGAATTTAAGAATATTCAAAAACCCACGAGACTTTGAAAAATGAAAACATTTAGCTTCAACTTTCCAACATAGAGTTGAAAGAAGAAAACGACTTGCTGAAGATAAACTATGAAAATATGTCAATTGATTGTAAAAACAGCAAGGTCGAGCATGAAAAACTCATGGAGAGCAATCATCAACTTGCTCATGAACTAAGTGAGACTAAGTCTCAAAATGAAGCAAGACAAATGATTTTGTTCTACTTCAAGCAAAATTTAATACTCTCGAAAAGCAAGAAGGCGAACTTGAGACCATTCTGAAATCTTTCGAGAAATCATCTAAAAGAACGGAAAAAATTCTAAGCACTGGGCAACATGCTCATGATAAAAGTGGCTTAGGATACTGCTCATTTTCCAATAAAGGGAAAACTAGTACTGTGTTCGTCAGGAGTGTGGAACACATTCCTGTATCGGAAGAAACTCCTAGTCCTGTGAAGGAACCTGCTGCTCCGATAAAAGCAAAGGCTACCATTCTGCCCCCGCAATCCTATTCGAGATAGCGGAAGCATAAGTCATTCCAACCTGTAAGGCGCACGCAACAGCATGCTCCCCGAGCATATCAACAGCCAATACTGCTCGTAAAGAAGGTCAGATCCAACTACCAAAGGCCCGCACGGCAGTACTTTCAGTATAACACGCCTAGGTATTGGATACAGGAGCCTCATTATCCATCAAGAAAGCAGGTGTCCGCATAGCATCGACAACAGCTTTGGGAATCTAACTGGAAACCCAGAAGGCAAGCTGTAAGGCAAAAGAAAATGGCTCCACCTCCGAGACGGCATAAGTACTGGATTAATAATAATAACCCTTACTTTTACATGCATAATGATTATCATGGATACAGTAACTACGTACATGACCCACGTAGATACCGCAAAACTGTACCAAATGTAACCTACAGTAAGCCAATTGCTGTCAGGAAAATTTGGGTACAAAAAGGCACTAACATTCACGGACCCAACAATCAAAGGGGACCTAAATCTACCTAATTTGATTGCTACAGGACATTTTGGAGAAGGACATATGGTACTTCGACGGCGGATGCTCCCGGCACATGACAGGAGATAGAAGCAAGCTATCAGATTTCGTAGAAGGTCGCGGTCCAAAAGTGCGCTTCGGTGATAAATCTAAAGGAAGAACAAGAGGAAAAAGAAACCTTCTTGTCGGAAATTCAAAGTCACCGATGTAGCTCATGTTGAAGGCTTACAATATAATCTACTTAGTATAAGCCAGTTCTGTGACAAACAGTTCTCGCTGAAATTCTATATAGATCACTGTAGAGTCAAGAACATCCTGACCAAAGAAGTTGTGCTCACATGAAGCAGATCAGGTAATATGTATATTGCTGACTGGATGCCTACGAGCTCCACAATTCCTTGTTTAGTTGCCAAAGACACTGCAGATCTAAGCTGGCTATGGCACAAGAGGATGTCACACGTCAACTTCAAGACGATCAACAAGCTCTCAAGACAGGGACTGGTTAGAGGATTGCCGAATGTATCATTCCAAAAAGACAGTGTCTGTGGACCATGTCAAAAAGGCAAGCAAATCAAGTCCACCCTGAAGAGCAAATCCTACCTTTCCACCCACAGAGTGTTGGAAATGCTACACATGGATCTCTATGGTCATGTAGACCCAGTAAGTTTGGGAGGTAAGAAATATTGCCTCGTTTTTGTTGATGATTATTACAGGTATGCTTGGACAATTTTCCTAAGCAAGAATAAGGAAACAACATCAAAGCTGCCCGAGCTCCTGAGAAAGCTTCAAAATGAAAAAGGATCGAGTATCGTGTCCATTCGTTCCGACAGAGGTACAAAATTTACTAATTGCTCTATAGAGCAATACTGTTCGGAAAATGGGATACAGCACGAATACTCAGCTGCCCGTACACCTCAATAAAATGGTGTTGTCGAGCGAAAGAACAGGATGATGAAGGAAACCACAAGGACAATGATTGCCGCAAGCAAGTTGCCACAGCGTTTCTGGGCGAAGCAACCAATACAGCATGCTACACTCAAAACCGCTGTATCATCAACAAGCACCACAACAAAACAGCATACAAGGTATGGAACAACAAAACTCAGTTAGTTTCGTATTTTAACATTTTTGGATGCAGGTGCTATGTGTTGAACAATGGGAAGGATCAACTTAGAACCTTCGATGAGAAGCCGGATGAAGGAATATTTGTAGGATATTCCTCTGTCAGCAAAGCTTACAGGATCTTTAATAAAAGGAAGCCGACGATCGAGGAATCAGTTCATGTAGTGTTTGACGAACCTCACCATGACCCTACAGGAGTAGAAGCTGTTACTCAGAACAACCAACAACTTTCCATTTTAGATCCACCAACTCCCATAGAACCTGTCGTTGGCCTAGAAATCAACCCCGCAGCTGTAAGAATCGATGTAGATGAAGCCAATGCTGTACAAGTTGAAGCCAAAACTATAGAAACTCAAGATACAGTACGGGACCCTGAATTAGAACCCGACTGAAGATGGTTGAGAGATCACCCGCAAGAGCTGATCATTGGAAACATTAATGCTGTGTTAATACCCGTAGGAGAATATTTAGTACACAAGGAAATGTACTGTGTGCACATGAAGAACCAGATACTAAGATATCACCATTTCCTGAATGGAAATCTCAATCCGAGCTTAGAAGACTCAATATGTGCACTATTGTTGTATTCTTAGCCCAGTCCGAACCTGTTTCTACCATAGAAGCTCTCAATAATTCTCATTGGATAACATCTATGGAAGAAGAGCTTAACGGTTTCGAAAGAAACAATATATGGTATCTTGTACCCAGACCTATGCATCAATCAGTAATTGGAACCAAATGGGTATTTAGAAACAAGAATGATCGAAATGGACTCATAATAAGGAATAAATCAAGGCTAGTCGCCCAAGGCTATAAACAGGAAGAAGGCATAGACTACGATGAGACGTTTGCCCCTGTAGCCAGACTAGAAGCTATTAGGATATTTTTAGCCTTTGCCGCCCATAAGGGCTTCATTATATACCAAATGGATGTCAAAAGTGCATTCCTAAATGGAGACCTTGCCGAAGAAGTTTATGTTGAACAACCACCAGGGTTTGCCAACACAGACGGCGTAGACCTAGTATACAGGCTAAGGAAAGCACTGTATGGACTTAAGCAAGCCCCTAGAGCATGGTATGAGACCCTGTCCCAGTATCTAACCGATAATGGATTTGAGAAAGGTGTTGTGGACAAGACCTTGTTCAAAATACAGGAAGGCGATGAGCTTCTAATGGTTCAAATTTATGTAGATGACATTACATTTGGTTCAACTAACCTTGCTTTATGTCAAAGGTTCTCTCATCTCATGCAAAGTAAATTTGAAATGAGTATGATGGGAGAACTTAGTCATTTCCTAGGTTTGCAGGTAAAGCAGTTGCCTACAGGGATATTCATCAACCAGGAAAAATACAGCAAGGAGCTTCTCAATAAATTTGGAATGAATACTTCCAAATCATCATCAACCCCCATGAGCGCTTCCGTGCAAATTAGTGCTGATGAAGCTGGAAATCCGGTTGACCAATCACTCTAAAAGAAGCTTATTGGCTCTCTCCTGTGCCTAACGGCTAGCAGACCCGATATCCAGTTTGTTGTAGGAGTGTGTGCGAGATATCAAGTAGCACCCAAAGAATCACACTTCAATACAGCTAAATGAATCCTGAAGTATATTAAAGGAACAGTCGATGTAGGACTATGGTATCCTAAAGAAGGCGGATTCGATTTAGTTGGCTACAACGACTCGAATATCGGAGGCTGCAAGCTAGATAAGAAGAGTACAAGTGGAACTTGTCACTTTCTTGGACCTATACTTGTGTCTTGGTTCAGTAAGAAGCAATTGGCAAACTCACTTTCAACGGCTGAATCAGAGTACTATGCTGCTGGTAGTTGCTGTATGCAGATCTTTTGGATGCAGGAACAGTTGTCAGATTATGGAATTGAAGCCAAGGAAACGCCCATCATGTGCGATAGCACAAGTGCAATTGCAATAACGCACAACCCTGTATTGCACTCGCGCACTAAGCATATCAACATGAAGAATCATTTCATCAGGAATCATGTCGAGAACAAGGATGTTCGGCTGGAAAAAGTTCATACAAATATCCAGTTGGCCGACATATTCACCAAGCCTCTCGACACAGCAAGATTCAACATGCTTCGACAAGAATTGGGATTGCTACAGCCTGACTCCCTGTAAGTATTTACTGTTTTTACTCAACAATTGAGGGGAAATGCTGTAAGACTCAAGAATACAGTATCCACCATTAATTATCTGTACACTCAGAGCCTTCAATACAGCACTGTAGGGAACAAAGCGATATGAATCATCCTACAGCTGACGTGTGCAATAATTAAGGGGGAATACAGTATGACCCATGAATATAACATTAATCCAAAAGTTGCTGTACGGAATTGAAACCTGTATGTACCTTTTAAGGGGGAATGCTGTATCATCGCGGATAGAGCACATACTATAGGAATTCAATTCATTATATATTATAATATTTCTTTTTTAAGAACAATTTTTGTCCACGTGCCCTGTTTTCATGTCAAACGTCTTATACATTAAATGCCTTACACGACATCTGGACAATCGAATCTTAAAATCCGCGATGTTTCAAATTGTTTAATATTTAATACCGCCGTTTTAGGCATTAAGGGTAATATGAAATGTCAGAAGTGGGACCCGCTCCTATTTTAAAATTCAATGGATAAGTGTACCAGTTACACTCAGTCCATCATAACCGTTCATTTTAAACACCGGTTCCCATCCCTTAAATCTGACCATTCGTTCTCTGAAAACCATTCTTCGCCGCCTACTATAAAAGGACTGTAAATGCCATTTGAGACTCTTTACGCCTTCTGCATATTTTAAGAGCACTCAAGCATTCAACCTACAAGATTTTTCTATGTTAACTGCATTTTTCATGAATCTTTTTCACCATTCTTTGAGAAATCATCAATGGCGTCTACCCAGACATCTTCCACCTCTCTCAAGAAGTCACTCAATTTCATCGACGGACGGATCTTCTCCAGATCTGTTGTGCTGCACGCTGAAGGTGATGACGTTGATGCCATGGAGGTCGTCACTACAAGAATCCGTCAGCAAGGCCTCTACCGCCTTGGGAGCCACACCGCCGAAAAATATGACGCTCATCTGGTTGAGGAATTCTACCTCAATGCTGTAGTTCGTTTTATGTCACTAGCTCAGGGAGGTCATGTCGCTGACATCACAGCCGTTATCCGCGGAGTGGAGATCCGCGTTGACCAAGAGCTTCTCCAAAACATCTTCAGGCTACCTGCTAATGGCCTGACTATGGAAGAACTTGAGACCTTTGGGTCACAAGAACTGTTGACTCAGTACTATGGCTTATTCACCGGTTCATCAACGGTGGAAGTGGTTCATACCACTTGCCATAAGAAGAAATTTTGGTTACCTTTCGTTTACTTACATGATTTTTGCTGCCGTATTATTGAGAATCGAACAGGTGCTTTTGAGATGTGCACCAATCTCAGGTTTAGGATGATGGTCGCAATAATGACCTGCGAGAAGGTCAATTGGTGTCCAATCATCCTTAACCGTTTGCAGGAAGAGGTGTCTAAACCTGCTTCGCAGAAGAAATCTTTTGGTTTGTTTTTGAACCATATTTTGACGAAGTGCGGACTTCCGCAAACCGTAGAGGCAAAGAGGATTAGTTCACGGATATTCTTAGGAGGCATCAGGCCTACTGCCTTCAACCAGAGCATCCTGATTGCCAACAGACCTTTTATCCAAAATTTGTCGCTGTCTGCAGATCCGAGGGATGTTTCTTCTAAGTCCCAAAGTGTTGAATCATCGAAGAAAAGAAAAAGATCTCACAGCAAAACTCCAGTTGCTGTTGAGAAGCCAAAAAGGAAGCTAAGGAGGCTTACAAAGGTTAAAGCTACAGAACCCTCTGAGGATGATCCTCCCGTGGCGCAACCCACTCACCAACTCCCCCAGGGCCCAACCCCTGTAGAAGAGATGCCCGCTACTGTCGATACAGTAGATCCCAAGCCCTTGGCGGCTACGACGGATGCTAGGACATCTGCCAACTCAAAAGACTCTGGTGAGTCGGCTACCTTTACAGAGCCAAAAGATACCTCTCTTATACGGGATTCCACACCCGTTCAAGATCCATCTTCCTTCAAGGTAACATCCACTGTAAGGAGTTCCTCTCCGATACACGATTCCAGACCTGTAGAGGAACCCATGCCTACAGCGAACCCAGGCGCTGTACGAAGTCCCTCCCCGAACACAATTATTTCCAAGACCCTGCTTTCCATGCAAATCGAATAGTCTTATGAGTGGTTTCTCCAATGGAAGAGCTATAGACTTGTTCCGTACGAAACTCTGTACAACTGGAGCGAGTGGAGTAACAAAGAAAAATTTGTTTTGGAAGTGACGGACACTCAAGAAATTGCTGTCCTGATCCAATGGGACAACTTATTCATTAAGGAGCTTATTGAGAGCCATCTGTTTGAAAAGGCCGAAGCTCAAAGGAAAGGGAAAGCTTCGTCCATGGAATCTCCCGATAGTCCAAAGTTCGATCCTGATTCCGACGACGATGACGATGCACTCCAGGCTGGTATGGGGATGAGTCGTGAGGAAGCCCAAGAAAAGAGAGATGAAGGGACATCTACCCATCAGTATCCCCACTCACTACATCAAGACACTATTCCCGACAATGAGGATTCAGTCCCTCATGTCGCGGAGGAACAACATGTTTCGCAACAGGCACCCGAGCATGTAGTCGCCCCCGCCATCCAGCAAGAGGAATCAGTCCCTCTGCCGGAACAGGCGGATTCTGAGAGACAGTAGGATGAATTGGTCCCTCCTGTATCCATGTCTACAGAAACCACTTCGACATAGGAGGATGCATCACCCCCTGTCGCCGAACCAGAAACAGTTACTCCCGCCTTGGAATCTGACGATGGTGCTATACCTGAGGATGTCCAACTAACTTCATGCCCAAATGTGAACTTGAGAAGGTTAAATGGAGTCGAGGACTTTTCCCAGCCAGACTCTCCCAGCACTGCAGCAAGAAAAGAGCGATTACGTGCTCTTGGCCTCTAACCTGTCTTTATTCAGGATGCAGTCAATGCTCTACACTCTATAGAAAAAGCTCTTGATTGGCTTCACACATATGCCGTTGAAGATATGACCGGACTGAATCATGAAAGTCTCCCAAGTGGTAGAAGCCTTCATTGTCCTGCCACATGTCTTCAAGCAGGCTCTGAGCCAACTGCAAGATAAACAAGAGCAGATCCTGCGAGAAGAGCAATCAAAATTACGAGTGTCTGAGGCCAAGATAGCATCTGCTCTTATCGAATCTGGTTCCCAACTGCGAGCCCATGACAAAAACATTAAAGATATGTCGCAGGTGCTCTCCTCCCTTGTTGAGAGAATGACTAATATTGAGACGAAACAGGATGCCACTTTGCAAATCCTGGAACGTCTTGATGAAAAGGTGTCATACCTTGATGACGCCAAAAAGGAGGAAGAAGCAAGGGAAGCCGCTAGGAGAACGAGCTTGGAGCAAGAGAAAGAATTGTTAGCTCCGTTTGAAGACTCCATCACTGCAGACATAGCCCGTATATCAATGCCGAACGTTAGGATACAGGGAGAATGACCAGAATGCCAGGATCCTAAGTATCCTTGGAAAAGCCTAGTCCGAAAGCCGCAATCTATGAACCTCCCGGCAGACCGACAGCCTACCGCTGCAGAGATCAAGAACTGGAGGAGAAATGAACTGTTAATATACTTTGTTGTACTTATCAGGGATTCCCCATTATTCAATAGATGCAAAACGGTACAGGAAGCCGCAGAGAAATTCAAGATGAAGCTGGAAGATGGAACGCTTCCGCTACAGCTGCAGATGAAATCAAAGCACAAGAATGGTGACTTGGTTACCCACCCATAGGATTGGATTCTTGTGTTCGATAAATCATATGAAGGTCGAGCCATTTATTAGAATCGAGACAGGGAAGCCCATCAATACGGGTGGAAAAACACCAAGAATGACCCAAAAAGACCATGGATGCATTCAGACTACAGGAGTTAAATTTCCTTGTATTATAATTTCGTAATCTTATTTTCAGAACAGCAAAATTTTGTACTCTTCATTTCTATATCAATAAAATTTTTGCCTGTCTTGAAAGATTACAACTCGTAATCTACAATGTTCTTATATGTTTAAAGTCACTTTATTTATTCTTACTGTATTCATATTATGAAATTTATCTCATACACAAACTATAAGAACTTGTCTGCGAATAGTTCATAGTTTAAGTTGTATGCATCTATAAAACAATGTAAGATTGTGCCTGCGCGCCAATCATAAGTTTTCAATTGTAACTTTCTTTTGATAAAAGCTGAACTTGCCTGCGAGCAGTTCTTAGTGTTAAGCCAAATGCCTAAGGCCAGATCATTCGAAAGAAGACCAAGAAGTCTGCCCTACTTCAAACCGCTAAGTGTCAAAGTTTTGGCATCATCAAGGATGTTCGGATAACATCATAAGGTTTTAAAAGAAAGACTCGAAAGGACTTGGCAAATTATCAAAAGGGGGAAATTGTTGGGATAACAAAAACCCTGTATCGATGCTATTGAGATAAACAATCCCTGTATCGATAGTATTGTCAGAATGTTCTGACAATATGCCAAATCCTGCATACCGCCAATAGCTGTATCGAAAAGCTGACCAAATATCAACCTGTATCGAAGACCTCTCGTAGTCCCACCATATAGTAAATCTATCATACAACAAAGAGTCCCGCAAAGCTAAGTAAGGAAGCTGTCTCGAAACATCAATACAGTGATCCTTCCATACAGCCCTCAAACAGGACAAGAAGGAATCTTCAGTATTCGCTAGAAGTCAAGTCCCGTTTGATAAAGAAGTATTTAAATACTAAAGGATAAAGTATTTAAATACTGTAAGTCATCAGAAGATCTTCAAATCCCGTAATATCCGGATCTCAGTCAACTATCAAGTTGTCACAGTATCTTGCTCGACGAATATATTTCAAACGGATATATTTCAGAGGCTATATATATCTCCAGAGTTTGAAGATCATCTACTGATACAGATACATATACAGAATACACTCGACTTACAAACGAACAAGTGCTTACACGAATATTCAGAGCAAAACATATCTCCCAAAGCTTTCTGCTATTCTGATAGAAGAGATATACAGTGCTCAAACCTTGAACAACACATCATCAGCTATAAGCTCATAAAGTCAAGCTGTTGTTCAAATATTGTTCTAACCCTTGAACAAACCCATCAGCCCTGTGTGGACTGAGAAACCTTGCTATTCCCGAACTGTGTGTGACGGACTTGCATTGAAGAAGACGAAGCTTCAGAACTGTGTGTGAAGAAGCCAGTCACGTGTTAGCTCAAACCAATCTGTGTGACCGGTTGAAAGCTAAGATCTTTATATCAATCTGTGTGAATGATATCTTAATTAGGTTTGGTTATAATTACGTAGTTGTGTACGCAGTAATTATAATAAACTTTTTACTCTTGTGTGGAGGACCAGTGGACGTAGAGGGCTTTACCTCGAACCACTTTAAATATTGTGTTATTTACCTTCTGCCTTTATTGTTTTATTAATTGTGATTATTTAAGTATACACTACACACCGAGTTGCTGTATCCTCAGCAACTCACCGTACTAAAGACTTCCGCTACGCACTCGAATTTAAAAATCGTACACCTTGTTCTTTAAAACACTTTCCAAGCTGTATCCTGTATACTTATTGGCAAACACGTTGTTTTGTCGAGTTGTTGTAATCGTGTTTGATGAGTCGTCTAGGTTTGGTGTTCGGTTTCTCGCAACCGCGGTCGTAATATTTTCCGTTTCTCGTCATTCTTTAATCGAGGCAAGTACTCGTATGAACTTACACTCTTTACATGGTAGTATTGCATGAGTAACCTGTGTGTGTGTATGCTCACTATGGGTTAGATGTGACGGGGTCTCGGTAGGGGTCCACAGAGGCATAGATCCATGAGCTTGCTTTTAACTACTAAGGGTTAGATCCTATGGGGTCTCGGTAGGGGTCCACAGAGGCGTGGGTCCACGGTTTATTGTGGTGCATTTTACAAATGTGTTTTGGATTATGGCATTTCCGGAAATGTGTGTTTCAACTGATGTTTTCTGAATTGCATGCTCTGACTATATGTGGAAGGTGTAAGTTGTTCATTTGGTTACTTGTACTAGCATAATTGCTAACCCCTTTGGGGGACCCCTTTTGGGGAAATTCATTTTATGAATTTCAGGTTTTGTTCAGTCGGACGAGCGGGCATTTTGATAGTATGAGGATGCGGTCCAGGGTTGTTGACATATGCAAGCGAGTTCTTTGTTTTCCGTTGTCCATTTCAATATGGTTGTTTTCTCAACTTGTGAACTAATAGACGTACTCGAGTACTTAGGGGCTTTTGATTTTACGAAGTGTATTGAATCGTCCGTTATGTAATCATTGGATTATTGTGTCGCTTTATTGACCGGCCTAATTGGGTGGATTATTATTGTTTTGCGTCTTTGTGATGTGGTGTTATTGCATCGACTCCGCGAGTCGATGTGTGAAGTTGATTACATAGCCTGGTGGGTCCCATGTAGGGGTCCACGAGTTGTTACATTCCCGGGATTTCTTGGGGGTGTTACACTTTAAGTCCACATGCACTGTCTGAATTTAAAACTATTTAACTTTCACACATCGAAACAAGATCTGGAATTTAAAGCCCTGAAACCCGAAATTTTAAAATTCAAACCGCCTGAATGTGCGATAGTGGAGGTCGTAATATGTCAGAGGTGAGACTGAGCATTAGATTCAAAACTTGATGGATAAGATGAACTAGTTACATCCGGATTCATCCTGTAGGTTTATTTAGAAATGGTTCCCATCCCCTAAATCTGACCATTCACTGTAACCTAGCCTCTCAGAATCGAATACGTTCCAGGATATTTTTGCCAAATATTATGTGGAATAAGGAGAAGGCTAAACTCAAGGGAAAACAACCATGACATGAAGCCACTCGTAGATCAAGTCACTATTTCGATCCTGACTCTGATGGTGATGATGAGGCCATGCAGACAGGGATGTGGATGAGCCATGAAGAGGCTCGTGAGAAGTCATTCATAGGCATCCAGGCTACTCACAACCACCTCAAGGCAATCATATAAAAAGCCTAAGTCCCCCATTCAACAGGAAGAAGTTCTTCCAGATGCTATCTTACAGTAGGAATCGGTCCCTCCTATAATCGAAGATACTGCCACATTTATCCATCAACAGAAGGAATCAGTCCTTCCTGTCACCGATGATGTTGCCACATCAGCCCCACAATAACCGGAGGAAATAGCCCCTCCGAACCAAGAAGAAGTGGCCAAAGCCATCCAATAGGAGGAATCAGTCCCTCTACGGAGCAGGCGAGTATGCCCTCGAATGCCACTCAGGGGATGTTAGAGTGAGGGCATTGTATTTGTTATTATGTAATTCATTATCTGAAGGCAATTGTATGTTTCTTTATTTACTGGTAGTCACTGGCATTCCTGACTCGTAAATATATATATATATATAGAAACTAGTCCGTGTATTTGAGTGCAAAACATTCTACTCCTTACTGGATAAGGGGATCGGCACTGGAAAGGTTTATGGCTCAAATACTTAATCATTCGCAAGTTGATGAAACTTGATTGGGCGTTAAGTTTATGTGAAGACTTGTATGACGTGTTCTTTGACTTGGAGAGTGTCTGTCGAACACTAATGGTTAGTGGGAGCACATGGTTAGTCGAACCGACTCACCCTCGATTCGTCACACGATTTTCACTCCTGGACAGTCAATGACAGAAGGTTGTGATAGGTATTCGTGAACCTTCGAATTGAGGATTTAGTAGGGATGTGCTTGTGACGTTAAGATTTTCATTAGAGTAGTTTGACCCAGAAAACCGGATGGTGGGGGTCAACCTCTACGTGCGTCTTGACGGGCAAGTAGCAAGTTCTACTATGTACCAAGATAGAATTCTTTCTCCGGTTAGTGAACGGGTTATATGTCCTATGCGGTTATTGGCAGATTAGGTCATAAGTCTTTGGCCAAAGCATTGGATCTAGTTGTATTGGATACACGGGAGCTCGATGATCTCAATTTGAATTAACTTATGCATAGTGTCAAGTACAAATAGGGTTTGACTGACCGTGACCCTATAACTTGATCGGGACATTTGAAAGAATGGTTTATACGTATACTGGTATTCACGACAGAAAGGTTTTGGAATGATCCCCATCATTCGTTCTCAGTTGGGGTACAGTGTAGGCCACCAGGCTGGCTAGGTGGTGCTACTACTCTTTGGTTCCTCCAATTGCTAACTAAGACGGACCTACCGAGTCGCGCAACAGGATTGACGACGGAATGAATCGATCTTATTCTCTTTTTATAAATATTAGATATTGGAAATCTAATTTATTGGAAATTGGAGGTCTAATTAATTTTAGGACATTGGATGTCTAAATTAATTTATTGGATAAATTAATTTACGGCCTAATGAATTAAATATAATACTGGGTGATTAATTCTTGGAGAAATTAATTTTGTTACTTTGGATTTGATATGATTACTTAATTAGATTAACTAATTGATATAAATACGTAGGAACGGAATGGAGTTTATCTGTTTGGACTCACGAGAGTCCGAAACGAACCAAACTCATCCATTTTCTTCTAGATGGCCGCCCACCTTCCTACCACCTTCTTTGGTCTTGGTCTTCATCCTGATGGGTGGAAGACTAATGACCACTAAGGGTACAAAATCTCATTTGATCTTATAGTTGGTGATTTTGTCTAAAGTAAGGGAAAAGGAGGGAGAAGAATAAAAGAGAAGACTTCACTTCTGTCCCACAACACAAGAACTCAAGGTTCACTTGGCAAAGGAGAGAGAGAGGAAAATAGTTTTCCAAGTCTTCATCTTCATCCTTCACCTTCACATTCTTCTTAGAGAAAAATATAATGATATAATTGAGAGATATAGATTAAACACTTAGAGTGTTGTAATCTTAATTAGCAAGCTCCTATCACTTTATTCTAGCCGTGTCCTTAGAGGACAATGAAGTGGAAGTCGTTCCGATCGGTTTTCTGGCGCGTGGCAAGTAGAGACGCGGTGTTTTCGGCGTTGGATCATCCAAGAGCTTGTTGCGGATTGGATTCGCAAGGAACATTATCTTCTCACCATTTAATCAACGGACTAAGTGGGTATGATTTCGAATCTTACTTTGTTTCATTTTATATTCATGTATACGTAGCTTGATAGATCCTCTTAAGGGATTCAGATCGAATTAGATTCGTATATTGCTTCCGGTGTGCCTTCATTTTAGGCACTGAATCCCAACAGTGGTATCAGAGCGAAGGTCTTGTGATCGTATATACGATATTTTGCATTTGGAATGCTTGATTGATTGCTCTTATGATTTGGAATCATAATCGTATTAATCGTTGATTTTCAATTGTTCATCTAAAAAATAATTTTTATGTTACAATATAAATCTATTTTTCTTTTGAAAAACTGATTTAAATATGTAATATAAAGAATATAAAAATATTATTTTTGGATTCAGGGCGAAAAACGAGCCGAAAACGTAAACGGACGGGGCAGCTTGGAGCTGGCCGGGCGCTGCCTTGCAGTCCCAGGCAGCGGATCGCGATCTGGCCTTGCGGTTCGCCCCTGCTAGTCAGCCTGCCGGCCTCTGCCAGGCAGTGGATTGCGATCCTAGCTGGCCTTGCTCGGCAGCCTGCTGGGCAGTGCCCCGGGCTTGGCCTGACCGTGTTTTTCGACTCCATTTTTTATATTTCGTTCGGTAATTAAATTCCCACAAATTAAATTGGATTTAATTGGACTAAGATATAACTATGGTAATTTTATTCTTGGGGGAATTAATTTAATGAAATATTTTCTCGTCCGGAACAAGTTAAAATTAACGATTATTTGAATTAATTGGATTAATTTTTGGATGGATTAATTTATATTGATTGGATCAATATTTATATTAATTATGAATGCCATTATTTTAATGTGATTGTTGCATTAATTTTGAATGAGGATGTAGTTCATGGACCTAGTTTTGAATCGTTCGGTTTTATTCAATTGGGTTGTAAAGGCCGTTTTGAGCCTATTTATTTTACTAGAAATATTTGTATCTAGGATGCAATTTTTCAATTGTAAAATTTATATGTAATGACGAAGTCCAGAGGAAGATTCATTCGAGAAGACGGAGATTCAAGACCGAAGACTTGTAATTAAATTACGACGTTTTTGTTCTAGGAACGGTCCATGAACTACATGTTGGTAGCAACTAGGTTGTGAATCTTTATTCATATGGTATGAATGCTACAAATGCGCTTAAATGAATTAATGTGCAAAGTGTAACATTAATCGCGAAAATTCTCCCATGACAAATTATTAAGTTTAAAAGGTTTCAAGGTTTTCTTTCCCTCCATCGAGCTTTCAGAAAATTGAAATCCAAACCAGATGTGATATGCTTCCGAGTTATCGGGGTAGTCATTCGGGGAGGGTCGATAAATTACCGAGAGCACATTGGATGCCTTCGGTTGGATCAAATTTTATCCCTAGAAACCTGTTCGGTTGCCGGATAAGATTCAATTGTGAAACTGATTTGCATCGATAGTATAAACTTAACTTGTTCACGAACCATAGAAACCGTATAGAGGCACTGGGATACATCTTGGAGGTGGACATTCTGGCGCCTCCGGTGCGAACTAAAGACAATCAGGAAGAAATTGAAAACCATGAAAAGTGGGTTAAGGATGACATAAAAGTCTGTGCCTATATGATGGCTTCTATGTCTAATGAGCTTCAGAGAGCTCATGATAAAATGACTTATGCTAGGTAGATTTTATCTCGCTTAATCGAGCTTTATGGTGAGCACATTCGAACTGCTAGATATGAGATATCCAAGCAACTGTTCGGTGGTAGGATGAAGGAAGGTGAGAAGGTTGGGGACCACGTCCTCTAAATGATCTCTATGATCGAGAGGTTAGAGGCTCTTGATTTTAAAATGGATACTTCTGTTCAGACCGACCTTATCCTATAGTCTCTTCCTGATTCCTTCTCACAATTTGTTATGAATTTCAACTGCAATGAGATTTCTTGCAATTTAGCTGGGTTGATGAACAAACTGGTAACCGCTCTGTCTCAGATGAAGACTCAGCGGATGAAAGAGTTTGCCCTTGTGATTTCTTCTGGACCTTGGAGGTCCAAGAACAAGTATAAAAAGACCAAGAAGCAGACGAGACCAAAAATCAAGGACCTTAAAGGTAAGGGCAAGGACCCAATGGTTCCAAAGAGCAATAATAAGAAGAATGCATGTCTCAAATGCAGTGATCTGGGCCACTGGGCTAGAGACTGTCCGATTCTTCATGGCACACTTCAGGTACAGAACTTTTGATTTTGGAAACAAATTGTTCTGCTACTGTATTTTCTGTTTCTTGGATAATAGATTCAGGTGTTAGTTCTCACATTTGTAGCGTGAATCAGGAACTGGAACCAAGTAGAAAGGTTGGAGTTGGGGAAGTGATGATTCCTGTCGGAAGCGGGCATAGTGTCGAAGCAACTAACATAGGATCACTTCTTTTGGATTTGAAATCCGGCTTTGTTTTAACATAGATGATGTACTTGTTTTGCCCAAGGGACATAAAAGCATTTTATCCATTCCGGTCATGGATCGAAAAAGCTTTTCATTTTTCATTCGTGATGGTTCCTGCAAAATTTATTTTAGAAATAAACTAGTAGGCACTGCTACATTGTTAAATGGACTGTATCATCTAAACCTTAGTAACAAAGTCGTTGTGAATACTATGACTAGGAAGCGTGGTAGGGATGAAGCTAATAAAGTTTTGAAATGACATCTTAGACTTGGTCATGTTGATCAGACTAAGGTTTACAAAATGGAACAATATGGACTTATGGGTCCATTGGGATCGGATCCTTTCCAACTTATGAATCTTACCTTAAAGGCAAAATGACTAAGTCCCACTTCACAGGGACTTTTGAAAGAGCCGCTGATAAACTTGGATTAGTACCGACATATGTGGTGCTTTGGAAGCAGCATGTAACAGATATCAGTATTTCATTACGTTTAAAGATGATCATACTAGGTATGGTAATGTATACTTAATGAAACATGAATCTGAGGCCTTTGAGAAATTTCAGGAATTTAAGGCCCTAGTCGAAAAATAAACTGGTAATCGTATCAAAGCACTTCGGTTGGATCGAGGTGACGAGTATATGAGTACAGAGTTTGATGAGTTCCTAAAGGAGCATGGAATAGTATCACAACTTACACCACTCCTCAGTTAAATGGTGTGTTAGAAAGAAGGAACCGAACCTTGTTGAACATGGTCCATTCTATGCTTAGCTATACTGACTTACCAATTTAACTGCGGGGGTATGCACTCCTGACTTCTGATTATATCTTGAACAGATGTCCTTCAAAATCCGTTCCTAAAACTCCACATGAGATGTGGGAGGGAAGAAAGCTAAGTCTTAATCACATTAGGATTTGGGGATGTCCTGCCTATGTCAAGAAGACTAAGGTGGAGAAGTTGAAAGCTAGGTCCATAAAGGGACGTTTCATTGGATTCCCATATGGGACGATGGGTTATCTATTCTACATGCCCGAAGATCAAAAGATCATTGTTGCTTTGCAAACACACTTCCTGGAAGATGAGTTCATTCAGGAGGCGGAGCAGGTAGAAATATTTCTTTGGAAGAATACAATGAAACTCCTCAGGAGACACCTGTGCAAGAAATTGGAACTGAACCTTCTGAAACACAAGTATAACCACCTCGTAGGTCTAGTAGGGTGTCTCATTTACCTGAGAGGTATGGCCATGTGCCCCTGGAGGAGCTGGGTCTCCATGAGGTTCCAGGCGATAGCCAAGTGACCGACCCCGCGACCTATGACCATGCGATGGTGGATGTAGACTCCGCGAAATGGCGTGAAGCTGTGGAAGCTGAGATAGACTCGATGCATGTCAATCAGCCCCAAGGGCATAGTGCCTATTGGGAATAAGTGGATCTACAAGAGAAAGACTACTGGGGATGGCAAGGTTGACACCTATAAGGCCAGGATTGTGGCAAAGGATTATACCCAGGGGATCGATTACCACGATACATTCTCGCACGTAGCTATGATCAAGTCTCTTCGAATGATGCTTGCTATAGCTGCCAACCACGATTATGAGATATGGCAGATGGACGTGAAGACGACTTTCCTTAATGGATTCCTCGAGAAGGAGATCTCTATGGAGCAGCCTAAAGGCTTTGTGTCCGAGGTCGATATTCAGAAAGTGTGCAAGCTTCAGCATTGTATTTATGGACAGAAGCAGGCTTCGAGTAGTTGGAACTTTCATTTTGATAAGGCAGTCAAAGAGTTTGACTTCGTGCAAAATGAAGAGGAACCTTGTGTATACAAGAGGGTTAGTGGGAGCAAGATCGCATTCTTAGTACTATATATAGGTGACATTCTACTAATAGGAAATGATGTAGGAATGCCCAGTTCTGTGAAAGCATGGCTTTCGAGTAGGTTCTCCATGAAAGACTTGGGAGAAGCTACCTATATTCTTGGAATTCGGCTCTTCCGGGATAGAGCAAGGAGAATGATAGGTCTTTCCCAAGCCCTCTATATAGATAAAATCTTAAAGCGATTAATGAGTAAAACTCTCCTCGAAGATGTGTCCTCAAGGTGAAGAACAACGAAAGGAAATGAGTAATATATCATATGCTTCAGTAGCCTTATGTATGCAATGTTGTGTACGAGACCTAACATTGTGCACGCTGTGAGCGTGGTAAGTAGGTTTCAAGCAAACCCAGAAAGGGAACATTGGACTGCTATACAGAACGTTCTCAAGTACTTAAGAAGGACTAGAGATATGGTTCTTATGTATGGCGGTGGAGAACTGAATGTGATGGGCTACACTGATTCAGACTTCTAAGTACAGAAAGACGATTCGATGTCTACTTCTACATACATATTTACTTTTAATGGAGGAGCAGTATCTTGGATTAGTGCCAAGCAAAGCGCGACTACTGATTCCACCAGCCAGGCTGAGTATCAAGCAGCCTCGGAGGCTTCCAAGGAAGGGTTTTGGATATAGAAGTTTCTGGGAGAACTTCAAGTGATATCGTGTGCTGAGATGCCTGTTCCGCTTTTCTGCGACAACAACGGAGCTATAGAGCAGGCCAAGGATCCGAGGTTTCACAACAGTACCAAACACATTGAGAGGAAGTATCATCTCGTGAGAGAATTTGTTCGCAAGGGATAGAGTGTGCTGTATAGAGTAGACTCAGCCGACAATGTCGCTGATCCACTGACCAAGCCACTTTATCTGATTAGCTTGGAGCGTCATTTGGAGAACATGGGTATTAGATACCATAGTGTGTGGCATTGAGTGCAAGTGGGAGATTGTTAGGAGTATGCCCTCGAATGCCACTCAGGGGATGTTAGAGTGAGGGCATTGTACTTCTTATTATATAATTCATTATCTGAAGGCAATTGTATGTTTCTTTATTTACTGGTAGTCACTGGCATTCCTGACTCGTAAATATATATAGAGAAACTAGTCCGTGTATTTGAGAGCAAAACATTCTACTCCTTATTGGATAAGAGGATCGGCACTGGAAAGGTTTATGGCTCAAATACTTAATCGTTCGCAAGTTGATGAAACTTGACTGGGTGTTATGTTTATGTGAAGAATTGTATGACGTGTTCTTTTACTTGGAGAGTGCCTGTCGAACACTAATGGTTAGTGGGAGCACACGTTATAGGTATGCTAATGAGATTACTATACTCGAACCAACTCACCCTCGATTCTTCGAATGGATTTCACTCCGGGACAGTCAATGACGGAAGGTTGTGATTGGTATTCGTGAACCTTCGACTTGAGGATTTAGTAGGGATGTGCTTGTGACGTTAAGATTTTCATTAGAGTAGTTCAGCCCAGAAAACCGGAAGGTGGGGGTCAACCTCGACGTGCGTCTTGACGGGCAAGTAGCAGGTTCTACTAAATTCCAAGATAGGGTTCTTTCTCCTGTTAGTGAACGGGTTATATGTCCTATGCGGTTATTGGTAGATGAGATCATGAGTCTTTGGCCAAAGCATTGGAGCTAGTTGTATTGGATACACGAGAGCTCGATGATCTCAATTTGCATTAACTCATGTATAGCGTCAAGTACAAATAGGGTTTGACTGACCGTGACCCTATAACGTGATCGAGACATTTGAAAGAAGGGTTTATACGTATACTGGTATTCACGACAGAAAGGTTTTGGAATGATCCACATCATTCGATCTTAGTTAGGGTACAGTGTAGGCCACCAGGATGGCTAGGTGATGCTACTACTCTTTGGTTCCTCTCATTGCTAACTGAGACGGACCTATCGAGTCGCGCAATAGGATTGATGACGGAATGAATCGAGCTTATTCTCTCTTTATAAATATTAGATATTATATATCTAATTTATTGGACATTGGATGTCTAATTAATTTTGGGACATTGGATGTCTAAATTAATTTATTGGATAAATTAATTTACGGCCTAATGAATTAAATATAATACTGGGTGATTAATTTAATTCATGAATATAATTATTTCTTGGAAAAATTAATTATGTTACTTTGTATTTGATATGATTAATAAATTATATTAATTAATTGATATAAATACATAGGAACAGAATGGAGTTTATCTATTTGGACTCGCGAGAGTCCGAAACGAACCAAACTCATCTGTATCCTTCTAGATGGCCGCCCACCTTCCGACCAACTTCTTTGGTCTTGGTCTTCACCTTGATGGGTGGAAGACTAATGACCACTAAGGGAACAAAATCTCATTTGATCTTGTAGTTGGTGATTTTGTCTAAAGTAAGGGGAGAATGAGGGAGAAGAATAAAAGAGAAGACTTCACTTCTCTCCCACAACACAAGAACTCACGGTTCATTTGGCAAAAGAGAGAGAGGAAAATAGTTTTCCAAGTCTTCATATTCATCATCATCTTCATATTCTTCTTAGAGAAAAATATAAAGATATAATTGAGAGATATAGATTAAACACTTAGAGTGTTGTAATATTAATTAGCAAGCTCCTATCACTTTGTTCTAGCCATGTCCTTAGAGGACAACGAAGTGGAAGTCGTTCTGATTATTTCTCCGGCGTGTGGCAAGTAGAGATGCGGTGTTTTCGCGTTGGATCATCCAAGAGCTTGTTGTGGATTGGATTCGCAATGGACATTATCTTCTCACCATTTAATCAACAGATTACGAGGGTATGATTTCGAATCTTACTTTGTTTCATTTTATATTCGTGTATACGTAGCTTGATCGATCCTCTTAAGGGATTCATATTGAATTAGATTTGTATATTGCTTCCACTGCGCCTTCGTTTTAGGCACCGAATCCCAACAGTTGCCACATCAGCCCCACAATAGTCGGAGGAAATAGCCCCTCCGAACCAAGAATAAGTGGCCCACGCCATCCAACAGGAGGAATCGGTCTATCTACGGAGCAGGTGACAACTGAGAGCTAGCAGGAGAATTCGATCGCTACTGTTCAACAGGCTAAAAAATTCGAAATGAGGTAGAAGGAATCAATCCATTCTGTCCCCCGAATAGAAGGCCCGACTGAGCCACAAAGCTCATTCCCCTTAAGAGGTAATCCCTCCGATCCCTATAGGTTCTGTCTTTTTACCCGATGCGGATTCCTTCCCAGTGACGACCTATAGAAGCCAAGACATAATATGGTCATCATACAGGAAGGAGAACCTCATCCACTCCAATAGCCCATCCCTATTCTCCACGGACCGAAGCTAAGATTACTCATCTACAAGCCATCGGTCGTCAAACCATCTTTATACAGGATGTTGTCATGGCCTTATATTATTTCGGGAAAGAAATTGACTGGGTGCGAGGAACAGGCTTAGATGAGTTCATCGGAATGAGAAGGGTCATGCAGGATGTCGAAGATGCCTTCAGACTTCTGTAAGTGCCATATACAAAGACCTTCATCAGCTCCAACAACACCAGGCAATGATTCTAAAGCAAGAGCATAAAAAACTAAGAGTTGCTGAAGCTAAAATTGTAGCCGCCCTCGAGTACACTGGGGAAAAGCTTAGCATACATTATCCAAATATCAATGATCTGACTACAGCAGTCGCAAGTCTTGTCACCGCGATAAAGTATATACAGGACAAGCAGACGGAGTCAATGTATATTATCTGGGAAATCCACGACAAATTTACTAAGCTTGATAATTCAAATAATAGGAAAGAGGGTCGGGAAGCTGCAAAGAAGTGTCAGGTGGAGAGGGAACGAGACATGGAAGCAATACTTGATGATAATATTGTTGCAGCCATCAGGAAACTAGCCGGATCAGGGCCAGGTCAAGGAGCTAGGGTTTAGCGGGTGGTTGGTTCTCCTCTCGAGTTTTATGACCCTAAGTTCCAGCAGAAAGATACAACTCCAAAGCCGGCTGAGATTCTATTGCCTACAGGCGATAACCAAAGAACTCAAGGCTTGGAAAAATAATGAACTGACATGGTATTTCTTCTTACTCATTATGGAGTCTACAATCTTGAATAACTGCAAGACGCTAGATGCTGCAATGAAAGAGTTCTCGAGGCTTCTCGCATAAGGAAAGCTTCCTACTCCAATCAAGTTGAAATAAAGGTACATGGAGGGTGATCGACCTATTCACCAAAAGACTGGATTCCTGCTTATGATATTACTCCGAAAGGAATAAATATCTATTGGGATCGATGAAAAGAATCTTTAGTTAACTTGTGGAAAGGATCGAGTATGATCCTGTCATAAGATCATCTGGACAGCAGCAGTAACGTAGACAAAACCTTTTTGCTGTATTTTTCTTATTTTGATCTACGGATGTAATTTCAATTCCTAAAATGCACTATAATCAATTTTATGTTTTCAATAAACTATTTGATTTATCTTAAAAGAATACAGCTCGTGATGTTCATTTACTATGTTATCGCGAAATATTGAAATTATTTTCGCGTAAAAAATTTACTAAGTCTAAAGGTGTAAGAACTTGTCCGCGAATAGTTCATAGATTAAGTTGTATCAAATTAGACTAATTGTTGTAAGATTGTTCCTACGAGGCAATCATAACTTAAGTTATAATACACTTAGTCTTATAGAGTTCAAAATTAGAACATGCCTGTGAGTTGTTCAAATTTTAGTCCAAGTTTCGAAGATCAGATCATCCGACAAAAGACTTGAAGGTGGCTTATGTTTTTTAAAGGAGTTTTGGCATTATCAAAAAGTAAGAAATATTGGGATAAAAATACCTCAAGTGTTTTGATAAGTGCATCATATAGTGTGTCCCTATAGCGATCTTCATACAACACCCAAAATGATGACTTACTACAGTTAATGAAGATTGCAACTTACAGCAAAGAGGATTGTTGGCTACAGCAAAGTAGCTGTAGGCATTTTATTTGAAAAAGTAAAATAAATCTAGTAAGTTTATACTTGGACATTTAAACCATTGTAAAATAAGTCATTTTTTATTCATAAGGCATTAATGGTTTCAAATGTGCATTTAATGCTGATAGGACAACATTTAATGCGGCCGAAAACACTATAGACTGAGAGCATTTAATGAAGGCCAAAAGGAATGTCTGAAGAATTAAATGTTGGTCACTTTCATTCAAAGCCAATTTGATATGTCCATATCTCAACAACCAGACAACAATTATATTTATAAAGGATCTCTTTTCAAGATTATAAATAGCCCAATCTAGAGGATATTGCTCACTCATTAATTGATCAAGCATCTGAAGTACTTACTATCTTAACGAGCAATCTATATCTTCAAGCATACACTATTGATCTTATCTGACAAAATAGTCAGTCCTCAATTGAGGACAACACACTACAGCAAGGATCGTCAAGCCTATAGTTGTTGTTCAGATACTTGGAATACCAATCTTATATGTTGAGTGCATTAGCCCTGTACGGACTAATGGAAACTCTCTGAATTATGTGGGATGAAGAGAGTTCGCGATGAAGCATCAATCGCTGTGAGAAGAAGTCAGTTCAAAGGAGCTTACACCCAATCTATGTAAACAGACTAAAACTACAGTCACTATATCAATCTGTGTGAACGGTATAGTGGGCAATTTAGTTAAATCATATAATTGTGTAGGCCTTGATTTTAATAAATATTTTACTCCTATGTGGATGACCTGTGGACATAAAGGAACTTACCGAGAACCACATTAAACTTTGTGTTATTACTTCTTGTATTTACTCTCTTATTAGTGGTTGTGGTAAATGTATACTTACTCTGTGAACCCTGTACGTACCTGAATGCAATACAGACATCCACCTCCCGATTACTCGGGGGTTAGCAAAATTCCACTATTTTGCTAGTGCAACTATAAAGTGCAAATACGATCCATACACAACATATTCCAAGAATATGATAATCTGGACTAAACAATGGTAAATAACTGAAGGTTACATGTAATCGATGGTGAATAAATGTAATCGTACTTCAAGATCAATATTCCGAAAATAACTAAATCTCATAGCACTTCATTCAAATACATACGTGATTAACCATGGAACTGCACCAAAGGCAACGGATCCCTCAGAGGCCCCGTCGGATCCTCCCAGAGTGGTTAACCCATAATATTCACGGAACTGCACCAAAGGCAACGGAACCCTCAGAGGACTCGTCAGTTCATCCCAGAGTGAATATATATAATCAATCGAATTCAAGACTATTATTTCGGAGTAACTAAGTCTAACTGTACGTCACATTTCATTTATATCCGTGATTAACCATGGAACCGCACCAGAGGCAATGGAACGCTCTGCGGCCCCGTCGGACCCTCCCATAGTGGTTAACCCAAAATATATTTGTGGAACTGCACCAAAGGCAACGGAACCCTCAAAGGACTCGTCCGCCCCTCCCAGAGTGAATATATGGATATGATCACAACCACGAGGAAATATAATCCCCAACAACACCAAATATTACCACCTCCTCACAAGGGAGTCGACAAGCAATACAACACAACATATGTGCACTCATCAAACGAAAACACATTCGAGTATACAACCATTAACAAGGGAAAAGAGGTTTTGTAATCACGTAGCACGAAGGCAATATATTCCAATTCGCAACCACAATACACATATCCGTAGAACTCGTTTATTTGCAAAGCACTCAGGCGTTTTGATAGAAAACCGTTAATGGGATTGTATCAATCCTCTTGAAAGTTCATTATGAGTACTCCAACTAAACACACATAGTCGATTATCAATTATTACATCTACAAAACATGAAATGTATGGGCAAAATACTTGCCTCGGAATTGGCACGCAAATACTCCGATGAACACGGCTCGGTCGAAGTGCCTCGAAAGCTACAACTTCTATAAGAACAACGAAAATACAATCACAATGAGGAGCAAGACTAATAGTAATGGAAATCACCTCAAACCAACGAAGGAAAACTCATATGAACATTTAATCGAACATTAAATGATCACGGTTCCTCAAGAACAAAAAAGTCATCAATCGGGTTGAACGAATCAAAGATATGGATGTACAATCCATATAACATGATCAATAACATCATTTAACATTAATCAACTCATCAAAACAGGATTGAAAACGAAATCAAGAACAAAACCCCCCAAAATCCCCAAAACTAGGGTTCTAAGAATGTTACCTTGATTAGAATGGTAAAAGATGATTAGATGTTGATAACCTCGAACTAGGAACTCAAAAATGTTGATGTATGGTGATATCTGGCCGGAATCTACCCTTGCATACCTCCTGGATCGCCCAAATCGCCAGAGAAAGGAAATGAGAGTGAAAAAATGGCGCGAGTTGACCATGCTGTTCTATTTATACTGACACAGGCTTAGCGTGCACTATGGGAAGGGTTAGCGTGCGCTACCCGGGTGAAAATGCAGTCCAGAAGCCTCTGTCCGGTCCCGTTAGTGCAGGCTAATCAACGCATTAGCGGGTGCTAATTATACTCTATAATCTAACAGTGTAGTCTTTGCTATTTCAACCATAACTCCTTCGTCTGGACTACGATTGACTCACCGTTTGAACCAATGGAAAGCTAACTTGATGCTCTAATAACATACTGAAAAGATTCAGAACTTTTGGAGTACGAGTATTACATTCTACCCCACTAAAAAGAAGTTTCATCCCGAAACTTAAAATGAAGGGTGCAGCCAAACAAAATGAAACAAACACTGCTCAGCTCCGAAAAGCCAAGAAAAATCTGTAAACACAAAATTCCTCGAAATACGATGAACTGACTAAGTAAGCACTTGATACACGAGTCGAGGCGATAAACATATACATGGACGTAACAAGGTAAATAGGAAGCATATGTGTCCGAAATTAAATGCCCAAAAGTTTAGGAAAATTGCAAAATGGCCCGAACGTCTTAAAAAAGCGTCTTGCGTCCAAACTTAACGTGCAAGTCCATAAAACGATTGAACATGTTAAAATGAGCTTGTGGAAACAACCAACCATTACGGACCAGGTCAACGGAGTTTGATATTCACACGACAACATTGTAGCATCTCCGGATTACTCAGGAACGACTATCACATTTACCCCAAAATAGGAGGATAGAAAGAAATATAGCTTCTGCTACGCAACTCCGATGAACATTCATTCATGATACAAGGAAATGGCTCAACTGAGCAGAACATTGATTATTCAGTCTGTACACCGATCTCGATCCTGAATAACGACTCTCATAAACTCCATTTACTACTATTTGGCTCTCGAGGAGTGGAAATAGGAATTCGCTCTCCAGACACCTTAGCAGCAACTTCGCGATATATTAACACCCCACGTATCCGCACAAGGCATAATATAAAACTCTGAAGTGGTACTCCCAACTTCAGAAAGCTTACGATCGAAAGTTATCATATGATGTTGCTTAATTACAAAAATCAGCTATCGTTTTTGAATGATCCAAAATAGTGTTGGTAACCCTGATATAAAAATCCGTAGAGCATGCATATCATACACGAGTCTGAGCGCTCTCGCTTCACACGAAAACGACTCTATATGGGTCACGAAACCATTAAAACTCGAAGAGCATTAACTTCAATAACCACATTCTCATCTCCGAACAAGGACGGGAATATTATGCACATAAACAATATGACTGGGCATTCATACCATCACACGAATTATGAAATCGGCATTATCTCCAGAAGTAATAATATTGATACTGCGTACACTCCATGTAAACAAAACTTTTGAAAAAGAAGGAAAATCATATTTCACCTAAAACTCATCAACACTGTCCTTTTTCTAGAGGAGAAAATTTTATATTCGCATCTCGGCTTTGAAAGTCAAATTTGAAAAAATTAAAATTTTCGAAGACGTCATATACAATTGGAAATGTTACTTGGAATTCAAGTATAAAAACTGGGGTCTTTCCTCTTCTACCAAAATATTTGATTGGAAGTTTATTTTTCATTGAATTACGTGGCTATTTGTCCACATGATGTCAAATCATAGGTTTTCAAAATATTTAAAAAAAAACTCCAACATCACAAAGACAAAAAAAAATCTCACGGTCATATCCTTACCCACCCGTGGTCATTCACCTCGAGATCTCCTTATCATCTTTCATATCTCATATTCTCCAATAACTGAATGATACCGAGCACCGTAGATAACTTGTATCCTTGTCCTAGTATGTTCGGTTCCCAATTATACAAATAACGAATGTAAATCATATACATTATGATTTAACTCTGAGGCCGGAAAACATCAAACAAACCATACGACACAACGGAACAAGGCATTACAAAAACAATATACTAAAATGCCAAACCAGCACAACGCATCCACATAAGGTGAGAAATGGTATCACGATACAAATATTCACTCCGGGTAATTACACGAATACAAAAATTACAAATGTAACAATTGAAACTTACGATCATAACTCACGGATCATATGATCGTATCAACAAAGAATTAGCGACCACTATATATACCAACCACTCATTGTTAACATTCCTTTTAAAAAAAACTCCACGAGGTATCCGTTTAAATAATATCATTTGAAAATCTTGAATCTGTATGACTGTTCGAACTACAATTTTGAAAGTAATCTTGGTACCTCGGGCTATTTTAAAAAAACTGTAAATAAAAGATCTTAACAGTCTCATTTTGAAATCATTTGCAAAACAATATCCCGGAATATCAAATTCCTCGGAAACAACATCTTTACCATTAATCAACACATAAGGTAATCACGTGTTACCACGTAGCACCGCCAAAAATAACAATACACAAAGTAGCTCGCGGCCATGCCCTTGGCATCGAACCCCAGAGTTCTGTGGAACCGTTCCCCGGTGGACAAACCATTCATACGTGTACTAAATATTTCCACCGATAAACAATCATATCAGGACAACATCATACAACTACGAGGCATATTCAAACAATGCAACACCATACTTGGGTACATACCCAAAATTCTTCAACAAAAATGATAATATGACAAATATATCACAATGGCTTGACATCACCCGCCTCGATTCTAGCCTGTCACTTTAAGCAAAAATACTCCTCCCTCACATACTGCACTTAACATGCGCTAGGCACAAAATTAACGTGCGTTAATGAGTTGAGATAATCGAACATGTTGCCCAGGTTCGTTAGCGTGTGCTAATGACTAAATTAGCGTGCACTAACTGACTCATCTTATAAAACATTTCAAGTTTGAATTTATAGTTTAAATCGAGTTAGGTTTTTCATCTTTCAATATTTATGTTTCAGAGTAAAAATCACATTTTATTTTGAATATAGAAATTTTATGGTGCGAAAGATTTTTAAAATCGTGTACTCGAATTTTTTGAAAATAAATCCAATACATTTAAATCATTTCCGGAAAATCCTCTCAAACGCGACAAAAGATCAACGATGGTAATCTTTTACAAAATGTCCAAAAATACTTCAAAACACACATTTTTCAAATACCGTCATAGGGTTTTATTAGAGGATACAAATCCGGCTCGCCAACTTCAAACAATTTTCAAAATCCACACGAAACCTCCGCTTAACCGCACCGTCGAAACATTTTCGAAAATTGGTTTTCCACAAACTTACTCAAGTCTATGAAATTTTTAGAGAACCGTTTTCCAATAGACACACAGCAGACACAATTACCAATGTGAACACGTTTGTATCATATACCAACAATTAGCCAAAATAGTCAATTCTCAAATACATGCCTATACGACATTCAAGATCACCAATTCATATACGCAAGTCACTACCAAATTCAAACACGCGTCAACACCATCTATATGGGTTTTTCAACAAACTCTACCATCGATACATATCCTGAAACACATCAATGTTCAAGGTTTCATATCACTCTACACCACTTGGTGTCCAATCCATCAATATCCATTTCATTACACCAGTAATATGCCACAAGTATCAAATACGACCTCTATCTCCATGACACGCATGTAAACAGTCATAAAACAAAGATAATACACAGAAAAGAGGAGACTTACATCCAAAGGTATCGAAGATGATGGCTGCACCACGATACTAATCACAACCGACAAAGCAGACGACGCGTCGCGACACAATTCAGTCAGAACAAGTCCGACAAGACAAGACTCAACAATACTCGACTTGACCCAACAGCCTTGGTATCCACAACCTAATCTCTGATACCATATTTTGTAACACCCCCAAACCACTCGGGAATATTACAGCGCCGCAGACCCTCTGATGTAACACCCCAAACTAGGCGGATATTACAGTGCCGTGGACCCCCGACTGGGACTCACCAGGCGAATGAAAAAGGATGAATTACACAGGGTAAATGTAGTACCGAACCACATTACAACATCAATTACTCCGATTAGGAGTTTCATACAACACACCCAGGATAAAATAGAATACATGTGTATCTTATGTGACGATAAAATACACAACACTGAATGAAACGAGTATTCAAACGGAAAGTCTGCATCGGAATAAATAAAGGAAACATAAATGACTGAATAAGACTGGGGCCCCCTACTAGTATCACTGGGACTCCTCGCCGTCACCGTGCTCTCCCCGTGCCTTAGCCTTACCATGACTGAAACAAGATCCCCAACGGGGTCGATTACACGAACAACAATCCTCAAGGGTTGAAAATACACAATCATGATATATCCGAAATTATGAATTATCCAGCCGAAACATACGCAATCAAACATGCTATATGAATCGACTATCAAGACGGCTCAAAGGAATGGCGCCACACTACGTCCGGATGGAAATGTGTCCGTGCACAAGCCACCAACGAGTATCGATCGAATACACGTGTGGTCTTGTACCTAATCGATCTCACGAAGCCATCAACTCGTGTGCACGGTCAATGTGAGGCCACCAACCAACACACGACTATAATGTGCCCGACATGAAAATCCTACACATACCAACCGGCACGCCAGTATGACCCGGAATGCCACAATATGACAAAAGTGACAACGAAAATGAATAATGACTCACCAAGATTAAATGATGGTGAAATGAATGATAGCTCAATGAAATGATTGGAACCGTCGTTCCTTATGACTGAGGTGATTAATTGACAATGACAAGTTTTGATACGATTAAGACAATGATGAATGAGTTACGATTATGAATGAACAACAACAAAAGGAATGAATATCCTTTTAACCGAGTAAGAATTAACTTACTCAATACCGGTGAAAATTATCCTTCCACGAACAACGTCCTAAATGAAGTGTCGGTCGCACGAACAACCTTAATTCAATACAATTACCAACAATCCGATCAATACACGAATTAAACACGAATATAACGAATTCCAAACGTCGATACGACTAAACCAAGTCTATAAAGACATTAAATCAAACACGTTGTGTCCAAACTCCGATTGTTTACAATCAAACCTCAATATACCAATATCAAAATCCCCAAGAAGTGTTTCAAACCAACAAAACATCTCCAATACGATCAATAATCCGTTATGAATATCCAAAAATGTGATTATAACAACAATTAGTCGAAAATCCCCAATTCCAACTCGATTTTCAACGTGTTCTTGAATAATTCCTCAATAATCCAATGAATCCTTATACAAAATCATAATCATATACATATCCCTTCATATAACATGATTATAACGTCCAAAACATCATATCTCAACACAAAATCGAAGTCCAAAGTGTTGAAGAATTTACCTCTTGAAGATCCAACCAATTCGATCCGATGAAAACGTGTAAAAACGACTATCCAAGCTTCCCAAATGATTGAAGGTGATGAAAATACACCCTCAAATGATAATTGATGAAGAAATCTCTCCCTCAAGTTATTCTCTCTCGGTTGCAGGTGAAGAAGATGGAAAAAAATGGAAGAAATGAGCTCAAAATGCTCAAAAAATGAATTTATAGGGGTTGACTCGGCAGCCAGACTCGACCGTGCCCGCCCGACACGGTCGCGGCGCGCATCCGGCCGGCAGGGACTCGACCGTGTCCCGCTTGACACGGTCGCGGCGCGAAGGGGCCTACCGACAATGACCGTCCGCGGCGCTCGGCATTGACTCGACCGTGTCCCGGCACACGGTCGGGCCTGGCGACAGTTACGCCTATCCGGAAGGGTGCGACTCGGCCGTGCCAGACGACACGGTCGGGTCTGAGGCGTACACTTCGGCATTATCCGGACGAGTACGGCACGGGCCGTGTCGGACGACACGACCGAGTCCGGTCGGCCGTGATCGGCCAAAATCTGAAAAATGAGCGGGTGAGCTAAAACGACCATAACTCTCTCGTCCGGACTCCGATTGACTCACCGTTTAAACCATTGGAAAGCTAACTCGATGCTCTATAATATTGCAAAGATTTAGAATTTTTGGGGTTACCAAAAATTAATGGTGATCTAACAAAGTCGAACTCGTATGAGGAAAGTTAAAACAATGAACAATAATGATACACAACTCGAAGTTTTTCCGAATGGTGAACACGGTGAAATAACATGATTGATGAATGATTATAATTGAGTGAAAATACACTGAGTGACAATTACAGACTGATAATTACTGAATGAAAATGAATGAATTACAACCGGGTATTACATCTGAGTGAGAATATACCAGGCTAAATACCAAAATAAGACATCAAAACAAATGCCAACATGTCTGAATACGAATCAGTAGACCGATTTGGCCTTTCATCAATATCATACAACTACGACTTCATATACATCTCTATCCCGACTCGTACCCATGCAAGGGTCAAAATACAACGACACTCCCATACGATGGGAAAACACTACAGCGGAAAAGAATAATACAATTCGACCAACAAATCCCAATACTGGCCCTCATGTGATTAGTTTCATTTGCCTTACATCATCCTCCGTACCGATCCTGTGTCATGCTCCTCATGAACCTGCACGTACCTGAATGCAATACAGACATCTACCCCCCGATTAATCGGGGGTTAGCAAAATTCCACTATTTTGCTAATGCAAGTATAAAGTGCAAATACGAGCCATACACAACATATTCCAAGAGTATAATAATCTAGACTAAACAATGGTAAATAACTGAGGGTTACATGTAATCGATGGTGAATTAATGTAATCGTACAATTCAAGATCTGTATTCCGAAAATAACTAAATCTCATAGCACTTCATTTCAATACATACGTGATTAACCATGAAACCGCACCAAAGGCAACGGAACCCTCAGAGGCCCCGTCGTACCCTCCTAGAGTGATTAACCCAAAATATTCGCGGAACCGCACCAAAGGCAACAGAACCCTCAGAGGACTCGTCAGTCCGTCCCAGAGTGAATATATATAATCAATCGAATTCAAGACTAGTATTCTGGAGTAACTAAGTCTCATTGTACGTCACATTTCCTTTATATGCGTGATTAACCATGGAAACGCACCAGAGGCAACGGAACCCTCTGAGGCCCCGTCGGACCCTCCCAGAGTGGTTAACCCAAAATATATTCGTGGAACTGCACCACAGGCAACGAAACCCTTAGAGGACTCGTCAGTCCCTCTCAGAGTGAATATATGGAAATGATCACAACCACGAGGAGATATAATCCCCAACAACACCAAATAGTACCACCTTCTCACAAGGGAGTCGACAAGCAATACAACACAACATATGCACACTCATCAAACGAATACACATTCGAGTATACAACCGTTAACAAGGGAAAAGGGCTTTTATAATCACGTAGCACGAAGGCAATATATTCCTATTCGCAACCACAATACCCATATTCGTAGAACTCATTTATTTGCAAAGAACTCGGGCGTTTTTGTAACACCCCAAACTAGGCGGATATTACAGTGCCGTAGATCCCCAACTGGGACCCACCAGGCAAATGAAAATGAATGAATTACACAAGAATAATGTAGTACCGAACTACATTACAGCAATAATTACTCCGACGAGGAGTTTAGTTACAACACACCAGGACAATACCGAATACTAGTGTATTTTATATGAAGATAAAATACACAACACTGAATGAAACGGAGTATTCAAATGAAAGTCTCAAATGGAAAATAAAGGACAATAACAAGAATAATCGAAAGATCGGGGCCCCCTACTAGTATCACTAGGACTCCTCGACATCAACATGCTATTCCCGTGCATTTGCCTTGCCATGACTGAAAAACAAAATCCCGGCCGGGGTCGATTAAACAGAACAACAATCCTCAAGGGTTGAAAAATAAACAATCATGATTTAACTGAAGTTAAGAAATATTCTTAGTTATGAATTACTCTGAAGATGGGTATAATAGTACGCCCGTAGTGTTCTGAGCAAGTGAACAAGACGAATGACCGGACACACCCGTCCTTGTACCTAATTAGTCTCACGGAGGTAACTGCTACCGTGTGCACACCCAATGTATCACTCCCAATACATGGCCATAACGTGCCCGACTAAAAATTCAACACATCCGCACCCGGCCACGCAATATGAACCCAGAAGGTCATATGAACGAGAATGACCGTAATGAATATCAATGAATAAATAATAATCTGACAAAGTCAAGAATGACTCACCGAGATGAGAGTAATAATGAAATGAATGATAGCTCAACGAAAAGATTGGAACCGTCGTTCCTTATGACTGAAGTGATTAATTGACAATAACAAGTTTTAATATGATTAATACAATGATGAATGAGTTATGATTATGAATGATCAACAACAAAAGGTATGAATATCCTTTTAACCGAGTAAGAATTAACTTACTAAATACCGATGAAGAAAGTCCTTCCACGAACAAATGTCCTAAATGAAGTGTTGGTCGCACGAACAACCTTAATTCAATACAATTACCGACAATCCGATCAATATACGAATCAAACACGAATATAACGAACTCAAAACGTCGATACGATAAAACTAAGTCCATTGAGGCATTAAAACAAACACGTTGCGTCCAAACTCCGATTGTTTACAATCAAACTTCAATATACCAATATCAAATCCCCCAAGAAGTGTTTCAAACCAACAAAACATCTCCAATACGATCAATAATCCGCTATGAATATCCAAAAATGTGATTATAACAATAATTAGTCGAAAATCCCCAATTCCAACTCGATATTCAAGGTGTTCTTGAATAATCCCTCAATAATCCAATGAATCCTTATACAAACTGATAATCATATACATATCCCTTCATATAGCATGATTATAACGTCCAAAACATCATATCTCAACACAAAATCGAAGTCCAAAGTGTTGAAAGAATTACCTCTTGAAGATACAAGTACTTTAATCCGAAGAACACGCGTTAGATTGATTATCCGGGCTTCACGATCGAAAGGAGATGAAGAAAATCAAACACCCAAATGATTTGTGAAGGAAAAACCCTCCCTCAAGCCTTCTCTCTCGGTTTAAGGTGAAGAAAAGGAAGAAAAATGGGCTGAAATGCTGAAAAAATGAATTTATAGGGGTTGACTACCTGCCGGACACGGCCCGTGCCGATCGGCACGGTCGTGTCGTCGCATACCGGCCGATACCGCCGACAGGACTCGACCGTGTCCCGCTTGACACGGTCGCGCGCGAGGGCCTTCCGAGCTGACCCGTCCGACAGCGACTCGGCATGACTCGACCGTGCCAGACGACACGGTCGGGCGTGCTAGGCAGACGATTCTGGCTTATCCGGAAGGGTTCGACTCGGTCGTGCCAGACGACACGGTCGGGTCCTGAGGCAGACACCTCGGCATTTTCCGGACGAGTACGGCACGGGCCGTGTCAGACGACACGGCCGAGTTCGTTCGGCAGTGATCGGCCAACACTGAAAAAATGAGCGGTTGAGCTAAAACGACCATAACTCTCTCGTCCGGACTCCGATTGACTCATCGACTTATTTCTCAACTGTTTGATTCGCCGCTCCAACACTCGTACAAGACGCTCCTCGTACGAATGATCATCCGTGATCTCGATTTCGTCGAATTGAAGTATGTGGCTCGGGTTGGCAACATACTTCCGCAACTGAGAGACCTGAAACACATTATGAATTCGGCTCAACGCCGGAGGTAACGCCAATCGATAAGCTAACTCGCCTACTCAATCCAAAATTTCAAACGGTCCAATGAATCTCGGACTCAACTTCCCCCGTTTTCCGAAACGGAAAATACCTCGACTCGGGGATACCTTGACCAAAACATGGTCACCCGTCTCGAACTCTAGTGGTCGACGACGATTATCTGCATATGATTTCTGTCGACTCTGAGCTGTCAACATACGACTCTTGATCAAAGCTACCTTCTCCCGGGCGGCTATAAGCATATCGGGCTCGGTGCCGATTGATTCTGACAAGTCATCCCAACACAGAGGAGATCGACAACGACGACCGTACCAGGCCTCGTAAGGTGCTATCTTCATGGAAGCATGCCAACTATTATTATACGTGAACTCGATCAATGGTAGTTGGGCTTCCCAATCGTCCTTCCAATCGAGGACGCATGCCCTCAACACGTCCTCTAATGTCTGAATAGTTCTCTCTGATTGTCCGTCGGACTGAGGATGAAAGGCAGTACTGAGATTGAGCTGAGTTCCCATAGCACGATGAACTGATTCCCAAAAATGTGACACAAACCGTCCGTCACGATCGGAAATGATACTTTTAGGAGTACCGTGAAGTCTCACTATCTCTTTGATGAACAACAGGGCCAGTCTCTTGGGACTCCACATATCCTTGATCTCAAGAAAATGAGCTGATTTAGTTAAGCGGTCCACAATCACCCAGATCGTATTCATGCCACGACAACTCGTCGGAAATTCGTGATGAAATCCATAGAAATGTCTTCCCACTTCCACTCCGGAATAGGGAGAGGTTTCAGCATACCCGCCGGTCGCTGATGTTCAATCTTAACTTGTTGACAGGTTAAGCATCTCGAAACAATTTCTGCGACTTCTCGCTTTATATTACTCCACCAGTAATTTTGTTTCAAGTCCTTGTACATCTTGCTGGACCCCGGATGAACAGAATAAGGGGTAGCATGAGCTTCTCTCAAAATCGAGTTTTTCAACTCGTCATTCGCCGGTACGCACAACCGGTTCTTAAATCTCAAAAGTCCATCCTCGTGGATCACGAATCCAGGGGTTTTCCCCGAGCCACATCCTCACGAATGCGCAACAATGCCGGGTCGAACCCCGATTCTCCCCGATTGCATCCTCAAGAGATGGTGAAATCTCTAACATACAAAGTCGTCCCCGACTCCGAAGCTGGACCTCGATCTCGGGTCTAAGGAATTCCCGTTGGAGCTCCTTCGAATTGTTAAACGAGCAAGCATCTGCTCCCGAATGCACTTACGACTCAAGGCGTCGGCGACAACATTCGCCTTCCCGGGGTAAAGGATCTCGATATCATAATCTTTGATTAATTCCAACCACCGTCTCTGTCGCATATTTAACTCCTTCGAGTAAATATATACTTTAAACTCTTATGATCGGTGAATATCCGATGGTATCGCCATAAAGATAATGACGCCAAATCTTCAAAGCGAACACCACGGCTGCTAGCTCCAGATCGTGGGTTGGATAATTGACCAACTATTTCGAGGAAACATCGGATTTACTTAATATCTTTCGGAGGTTGCCAATCTCGGATAGTCTCCATCTTCTGAGGGTCGACACGAACTCTGTCAGATGAAATTACATGCCCGAGAAATTCACTTCGGACCTCCAGAACTCACATTTGGAAAACTTTCCATAGAGTTGCTCTCGTCTCAACACGTCGAGAACCTGATGAAGATGAACCTCGTGTTCCTCTCGATCACGAGACTAAATCAAAATGTCATCGATGGAGACAACAACAAACTGATCCAAAAAGTCGATGAAAACCCGATTCATTAACTCCATGAATACTGCAGGTGTAATAGTTAGTCCGAACGGCATAACTACGAACTCATAAAGACCATAGCGTGTACGAAACGCTGTCCTCGCGATATCCGATTCTCGAATTCGCAACTGGTGATATCCAGATCTTAAGTCGATCTTGGAAAATACTGAAGCTCCCTGAAGTTGATCTAAAAGATCATCAATACGAGGTAAAGGATACTACTCTTGATCATCACCCTGTTCAACTCCTGGTAATTAATACACACACGAGACGAGCCATCCTTCTCCTTGACAGATCACACTAGTGCTCCTCACGGGGACGCAATCGGTCGGAGATGACCTTTCTCGAACTATTCCTCAAGTTGAATCTTCAACTCCTGCATTCAGTCGGGCCATCCGATACGGTGCCTTCGATAAAGGGGACGACTGCCCAACTCACTCCCCGAATTCCCTTACTCTATGTGAAGGCAACCAGATAACTCGTCTGGAAATACATCGTCAATCGATGACAATGATACCACGAATGATTGAACATTTCGATCGCCCTAGAATGGTCAATCGATAAAAAGAGATACCAATAATGATTGAACAACTCAATTGCCTTAGAAAGGCCAATCGATGAAGATGATACAATGAATGTTTGAATAACTCGATTGCCCTAGAAAGGCCAATCGATGAAAATGATACAATGAATGATTGAATAACTTGATTGCCTTAGAAAGGCCAATCGATGGAAATGATACAAGGAATGATTGAATCACTCGATTGCCTTAGAAAGGCCAATCGATGAAAATGATATAATGAATGATTGAATAGTTTGATTGCGGAATTTCTGTGCTTCCGCCATAATAGAAATTCTACTGGAACAACGGGGATTACTTCCCTGAAGCACACATTCGACAACCAACGATGGAAAGATAGCGACCGAACGCTAACAAACACTGAGGATAGTATCAAGACGGTTAAGTCAACTAATACCGAAAATTAAGTCGTCCTAAGATAAATTCACTACGATTAGATCCATCAATCAATCGCGGTCGTTAAGCTTAATTCGGTATGATTCCGAAAATTCTTCCATCGTTAGGTAGACCGATGGTATGAGGTCCACAAGCAGTAGGACTATCCCGAAATAAGTCTATTCAAGCATGATTCGAAAATGAATGAATGCGGTACCAAAGATCAAAAGGTACACACAAGTTGAAATAAAATTACGAGTATACCGAAATCATTCGGACCACCGGATCGTCGATCCTTCTCATCATATGAATCGGGACTTGCCGTCCCCGAACCGACGCTCCCGTCTCGATAAATACGAGTTCCAACTCTATTTGCTTCCATTGTCTTAAACGATGACAAAGCCTGATCAAACGCTGGTTGCTTCGGGCTCGAGATGACACCGAGCCGACTTAGAGTCCTTTCGAAAAACGGGCCCTATGCCCAGAATTCCACGCTTATGGCACGTGACAGCTTCGCTTTGACATTTGGTATCAAATGACTCGTTTCTTCATGCTGAAACAGTGACGGCCGACCGCTCGGGACTGAGATCCCGCACAACTATGCACCGTAGGAGGTCGCTCAGAAACGATAGGACTCACACGAGGCTTCTTGGAGGTTGACCAACCGCCTTCGGACCGATTACGCTTCGTTGATTTCTTGCTGACAAATGAAGGTTGTTGTTCAGCACTTTCCTTAGCAGCTGGCTCATACGGGAGAGTTCTCTCGATTAATCCGGTCAGAGTGGCGCAATGATGATTGAGCAACTGCACATGGGTCATCATGGCCTGTATAAAAGTAAGTGGATCAGCCCGAACATCTTCTGATCGAGCCGAGTCCTGGGCACGATTTCCTGGCAGCGAGTGATTATTTCTCGGGTTTTAGTCCGCACCGCGGCCTCTCCCCGTGCATCCCCTGACAGCTCTCCCCATACTGAAGTAGGAAAGTCGCATAATGATTATATTCCCCGCATGATTATCACGTTATGATTATGTCATGAGATGATGAAAATGAGTATACATGTTCTAACTTAGTGATTGTATGAATGATTTACTGAAGTGACATGATTACCTGATGAAATTCTTGAAATTATTATCTTGAATAACTTAACAGGATTGATAATATGATCATCCAGATTGACAACTGAGTAATGAAATGAATTGAGTAATTAATGAGTTAACATGATCGTCCTGATCATTAACTGAGTAATGAAATGAATTACGTAATTAATGAGTTAATATGATCGTCCTGATCATTAACTGAGTATTGAAATGAATTAAGTGATTAATGAGTTAATATGATCGTCCTGATCATAATGAATGATGATGTTTGAGGATTGTTAAATGATAAATGATGAATGAATGACTATTGCCAGAAATTATACCATGGCGTTAGAAATCTTACAGTTCTTCCGGTCTGATTGGCTCGGCATTAGCACAGATCACACGTGACGCAAAAGTCCAATGATACTAGTCTGATGACGATGATTTCAAATGAGACATGGCTCGGAAGGTAGTATTCAAAACCACGCTCCGATACCAACTATGTAACACCCCAAACTAGGCGGATATTACAGTGCCGTAGATCCCCAACTGGGACCCACCAGGCAAATGAAAATGAATGAATTACACAAGAATAATGTAGTACCGAACTACATTACAGCAATAATTACTCCGACGAGGAGTTTAGTTACAACACACCAGGACAATACCGAATACTAGTGTATTTTATATGAAGATAAAATACACAACACTGAATGAAACGGAGTATTCAAATGAAAGTCTGCAGCGGAAAATAAAGGACAATAACAAGAATAATCGAAAGATCGGGGCCCCTACTAGTATCACTAGGACTCTCGACATCAACATGCTATTCCCTGCATTTGCCTTGCCATGACTGAAAAACAAAATCCCAAATGGGTCAGCAGTAACAACAATCCTCAAGGGTTGAAAAATACACAATCATGATTTAATCAAGTTATGAAATATCCTTAGTTATGAATTACGCAAGAGGGGTATCATAGTACGCCCGTAGTGTTCTGCAAGTGTACAAGACGAATGACCGACACACCCGTCCTTGTACCTAATTAGTCTCACGAGGTAACTGCTACCGTGTGCACACCCAAAGTGTATCACTCCCAATACATGGCCATAACGTGCCCGACTAAAAATTCCACACATCCGCACCCGCCACGCAATATGAACCCGAAGGTCATATGAACGAGAATGACCGTAATGAATATCAATGAATAAATAATAATCGACAAAGTCAAGAATGACTCACCGAGATGAGAGTAATAATGAAATGAATGATAGCTCAACGAAAAGATTGGAACCGCTGCCTTATGATCAAGTGATTAATTGACAATAACAAGTTTTAATATGATTAATACAATGATGAATGAGTTATGATTATGAATGATCAACAACAAAAGGTATGAATATCCTTTTAACCGAGTAAGAATTAACTTACTAAATACCGATGAAGAAAGTCCTTCCACGAACAAATGTCCTAAATGAAGTGTCGGCCGCACGAACAACCTTAATTCAATACAATTACCGACAATCCGATCAATATACGAATCAAACAAGAATATAAAGAACTCAAAACGACGATACGATAAAACTAAGTCCATAGAGGAAATAAAACAAACACGTTGCGTCCAAACTCCGATTGTTTACAATCAAACTTCAAAATACCAATATCAAATCCCCAAAGAAGTTTTTCAAACCAACAAAACATCTCCAATACGATCAATAATCCGCTATGAATATCCAAAAATGTGATTATAACAACAATTAGTCGAAAATCCCCAATTCCAACTCGATATTCAAGGTGTTCTTGAATAATCCCTCAATAATCCAATGAATCCTTATACAAACTCATAATCATATACATATCCCTTCATATAGCATGATTATAACGTCCAAAACATCATATCTCAACACAAAATCAAGTCCAAAGTGTTGAAAGAATTACCTCTTGAAGATTGAAGTAATTTAATCCGAAGAACACGCGTTAGATTGATTATCCTAAGCTTCACGATCGAAAGGAGATGAAGAAAATCAAACACCCAAATGATTTGTGAAGGAAAAACCCTCCCTCAAGCCTTCTCTCTCGGTTTAAGGTGAAGAAAAGGAAGAAAAATGGGCTGAAATGCTGAAAAATGAATTTATAGGGGTTGACTACCTGCCGGACATGGCCCGTGCCGATCGGCACGGTCGTGTCGCATACCGGGCCGATACCTGGCCGACAGGGACTCGACCGTGTCCTCGCTTGACACGGTCACGGCGCGGAGGGCCTTCCGACAGTGACCCGTCCGACTGACTTCGGCATGACTCGGCCGCGCTGCACGACACGGCCGGGCGTCGGGCGACGATTCTCGCTTATCCGGAAGGGTTCGACTCGGTCGTGCACGACACGGTCGGGTCCCGAGGCAAACACCTCGGCATTTTCCGACGAGTACGGCACGGGCCGTGTCGGACGACACGGCCGAAGTTCGCTCGGCGATGATCGCCAACACTGAAAAAATGAGCGGTTGAGCTAAAACGACCATAACTCTCTCGTCCGGACTCCGATTGACTCACCGTTTGAACCATTGGAAATCTAACTCGATGCTCTATAATATTGCAAAGATTTAGAATTTTTGGAGTTACCAAAAATTAAAGGTGATCTAACAAAGTCGAACTCATATGAGGAAAGTTGAAACAATGAACAATAACGATACACAACTCGAAGTTTCTACGAACGGTGAACACGGGTGAATGAACATGATTGATGAATGATTATAAATGAGTGAAAATCCACTGTGTGACAATCACCGAATGAAATTACTGAATGATAATGACTGAATTAGAACCGGGTATTACAGTTTTGAAAGAAAACCGTTAATGGGATTGCATCAATCCTATTGAAAGTTCATTATGAGTACTCCAAGTAAACACGTATAGTCGATTATCAATTATTACATCTACGAAAAATGAAATGTATGGGCAAGATACTTGCCTCAAAATTAGCACGCAAATACTCCGACGAACACAGCTCGGTCGAAGTGCCTCGGGGAACCTGCAACTTCTTTAAGAACAACGAAAACATGATTACAACGAGGAGCAAGACTAATAGCAATGGAAATCACCTTAAACCAGCGAAGGAAAACTCATATGAACATTTAATCGAACAATAAATGTTCACGGTTCCTCAAGAACATAAAAGTCATCAATCAGGTTGAACGAATCGAAGATATGGATATAAAATACATATAACGTGATCAATAACATCATTTAACATTAATCGACTTATCAAAACTGGATTGAAAATGAAATCAAGAACAAAACACCTAAAAATCACCAAAGTAGGGTTCTAAGAATTTTACCTTGATTAGAGTGGTAAAAGATGATTATATATTGATAACCTTGAACTAGGAACTCAAAAATATTTATGTGTGGTGATATCTAGTCGTAACCTACCCTTGCATACGTCCTGGATCGCCCAAATCGCCAGAGAAAGGAAATGAGAGTGAAAAATGGCGAGAGTTGACCCTGCTGTCCTATTTATACTGACACAGGCTCAGCGTGCGCTATGGGAAGGGTTAGCGTGTGCTACCCAGGTAAAAATGCAGTCCCGTAGCCTTTGTCCGGTCCCGTTAGCGCGCTCTAATCAATGCATTAGCATGCGCTAATTATACTCTATAAGCTGACAGTGTAGTCTTTGCTATTTCAACCATAACTCCTTCGTTCTGACTCCAATTGATTCATAGTTTAGACCACCGGAAAGATAACTTGATGATATAACATACTGCAAAGATTCAGAACTTTTGGAGTTTCCAAGAATTGATGGTGATTTTAGAAAGTCGAACTAATACATCGATTAATCCGAAACAATATCAAAACTTACTCCAATGACGAAATGTGCTGAACAAAACATGTCCATAATGTGTCAGTGAACATAAGTAAATCACTAGAATCAAAAAATATAGAAATGGAAGGTACGAGTTTTACATAGTGCACATAGCTAGTCTCCTAAGTTTGGCTTGAGATTTCCATACAGGAAATGGAGATTTAACAGAATCGGTCTCTTCTTGCGCACATAGTACAGTTCCTTGTGCACTATGTATTCTTCCGGGTAGATACACCAGCATCGTTATCACCTATAATTAATTCCTGGGGATGATATCTTAGCCATTTCCTATCAGGTTCTAACTCATCTTCCCATGCTATATCTTGTGGTACTATACTTTTGGCTCTAGCTTGTACCGCATCATCTTCAACTACTTCAGATCTTACAGTGGCGGGATTGATTCTTATGTCCACGATAGGCTCTATTGGAGTTTGAGTATCATTAATGGATAGAGTTTGAATAGTCTGAGTTAAGCCTTCTACTCCTGTAGGATCAAAATGGGGTTCATCAAATACTACGTGGACAGATCCATCTATTGTTAGCATCCTTTTGTTAAAGATCTTGAAAGCTTTGCTGACAGAGGAATATCCTACAAATATCCCTTCATCCGACTTTTTGTTGAAGGTTTTGAGTTGATCTTTCCCATTATTCAATACATAACACCTGCATCCAAATATGTGAAAGTATGCAACCATTGGAGTTTTATTGTTCCATACCTTATACGTTGTTTTGTTGTGATGCTTGTTGATGATACAGCGGTTTTGTGTGTAGCATGCTGTATTTGTTGCTTCTCCCCAGAATCGCTATGGCAACTTGCTTGCAGCAATCATGGTTCTTGTTGCTTCTTTGAGCGTCCTGTTCTTTCACTCTGCAACACCATTTTGTTGAGGAGTCCGGGCTGCTGAGTATTCGTTCTGTATTCCATTATCCGAACAGTATTGCTCTATAAAGCAATTTGTGAATTCAGTGCCTCTGTCGGAACAAATAGACACGATACTTAACCCATTATCGTTCTGTAGCTTTCTCAGACACTCTGGCAACTTAGTTGTGGTTTCTTTCTTCTTGCTAAGAAATATTGTCCAAGCATACCTGGAAAAATCATCAACAATAACCAGACAATATTTCTTACCTCCCAAGCATACAGGTATGACTTGATTTTCAAGATGGTTTTGACTTGTTTTCCTTTCTAACAGGGTCCACAGATGTTGTCTTTATGAAATGACAAATTGGGCAAACCTCTGACCATACCCTGTCTAGCGAGTTTGTTGATCATCTTGAAGTTCATATGAGACATCCTCTTGTGCCATAGCCAACTTTGATATGTAATGCGTTTGGCAACAAAATATGGAACAGTGGAGCTTGTAGGCTTCCAATCAGCAATATACATATTATCTGATCTGCTTTCTGTGAGGACGATTTCCTTGGTCATGATGTCCTTCACCCTACGGTGATCTATATAGAATTTAGCTCAGAACTGTTTGTCACATAACTGGCTAATACTTAGTAGATTGTACTGTATGCCCTCAACATTGGCTACGTTAGTGACTTTGGACTTTCCTACAAGCAGGGTTCCATTCCCTCTTGTTCTTCCTTTGGACTTGTCACCGAAGTGCACCTTTGGACCACGACCTTATACATAATTTGACAGCTTGTTGATATCTCCTATCATGTGCCGAGAACATCCGCTGTCAAAGTACCATATGTCATTTTCTTTTATATCCTGTAAGAAGAGAGATTAAGTAGATATAGGTCCCCTTTAATTGTTGGGTCCATGTATGTTAGTGCCTTTTGGTACCCATATTTGCCTGACAACAATTTATTTGATGTAGGTTGCTTTTGGTATAGTCTTGCGTGGTTTATGTGGGGCAGGCACGTAGTCGCTGTAACCTTGATAATTATGCATGTAAAATCTAGGGTTTTGGTTCCAGTACGATTTCCATCTAGGAGGGTAAACCATTCTCTTCGGCTTTACAGCTTGCCTTCTGGCTCTCCAATTGGATTCCCATAGCTGTTGGTTGTACTGCGCGGCGACCTGCTTTCTAGATGGATAACGGGGCTCTTAGGCACACTGTACTATTGATAGTACTTCGGTGCATGCCTTTGATGTTTAGATATAGCCTTCTTTCTGAATAGGTGCTGGCGCTGTTGATATGCTCGGGGAGCATGCTATTGAGCATGCCTTATAGGTCTGGGAGGCTGAGGTTTCTTTTGTCTGTGATATGAACTTGGGAGCAGAATCACAGCCTTCACTGTACTAGGAGGGCTCGCTGTAACCTGCACATGACTTGGGATCCCTTCAGGTACATGAATGAGTTCCACTCCCCTGACAAACATTATACTAGACTTTCCCTTGTGGGAGAACGAGTCATATCCTAATTCACGTTTATCATGGGCATTCTACTCAGTGCTTAGGATCTCTTCCATCCATCTAGAAGATTTCTCAAATGATTTCAGGATGGTCTCTAATTCTCTTTCTCGTTTTTTGAGAGTTTTTACTTTGGCTTCGAGTAAAGCAAAATCATTTGTCTTGCTTTCGTTATGAGACTTTGCCTCATTTAGATCTTTGCCAAGTTGATGATTGCTTTCCATGAGTTTTTCAAGTTACTTTGCTGTTTTCGCAATCAAGAGATATGTTTTCATAGTTGTTTTTCAGCAAGTTATTTTCATCTTTCAGCTCCAAGTTTAAAATTTCAAGTTGTATGTTTTCTCGTTTGAGTTTCTCATGGGCCTTTTGAATGGTATTGAACTTATTCATCATATTTTCAAATGTATAGGATGCATTTACATGAATAGTTGAATTTGAACTTACTTCATCATCGTTGTCGTCATCATCCTATATTTCTTTAGCCATAAAGCACATATATGCTTTATTTTCGATCTCATCGTCGGAGGAGTCACTGTCTGTGATTGATTGTAGGCACTCCTCGGTCTCGGTCGATATGGGCGAGGCTTTTGATTCTTCAATCAGGGCCTTGATCTTGTTTTTCCAGACACGTCTTCTTTCATCCTTTTCCTATTTCTCAGCTTCTGGCAACTTTTGCCCTTTCGGATGCAGATGCTTATTTGCATAGTGCCCTGGTTTCCTACAGTTATAGCATAGGTTAGAATCGCCAGATGAATGAGATTCAGAATTTACCTTGTGAAAAGGCTTGAGCCTGTAGGGAGTCTTTCCAGACTGTTTGATGAACTTTTTGAACTTGTGCATGAGCAGGGCCATCTCATCTTGCGACAGGATGTCGTTGTCGCTGTCTGCAGCTTTGTGTGTTGATTTGGATGTGCTGGGTGTAGACTTGTGTCTCCTGTCAGATATAGCAGCTAGTGCTTTAGTCTTGGTAAGTGACTCTTTGGCCTTTTCTCTTTTGTCAATATCATACTCAAAAGCTTTGAGGTCAGAGAAGAGGTCAAAAGTACAGATATCATTGAGATTACATGACACATGCATAGTTGTAGTCTTAATGTCCCATCGGGAAGGGAGTGACCTAAAGATTTTTAAATTTTTCTCCATTTGGGTATATACTTTACCCAATGCTTCAAGTTCACCGACAATGCCAGTGAATCTGAGGTCAAGCTCCTAAAGCATTTCGGAAGATTTCATTTTAAAGGATTTGAATTGCTGAGTAAGTTTAGAAATTTTGTTTTCTTTCAAGAGCTCAGTACCCTCACAAATAAGCTTGAATTTCTCTCCGATTTGCTTGGGTGTCTGACAACTCATTACCTTGGAGAATGTGCCTTTGTTGAAGGTGACAAATAGCACATTCTTAGCGATTTTGTCCAAGTTCGCTCGCTTGCGCTCATCAACCATCCACTTATCTCGCTCTATCTCGAGCATCTCGGTATAAGGTTGCCCTTCCATCCTTGGGGCTATGTTGACCTTCAAAATTTTGATAGGTCCTTCCTAGATGACATAAATCATTTCCTCGTAGATGGACGCAAGATGGGCTTCCATCCTGATTCTCCAGTCATCGAACTCATTAATAGAAAAATAGGGACCTTGTTTATCATAAATGAGTACAACTTATACATAGAATGATGAAAGTATAAAACTAAGTTTTCAAAAACTAGTGATTTTGGGATGTGATTCAGTTAAAAATCGATTGATTCTTTTTAGAATCAACCTCTCCGATACCACTTGATGGCCACTAAGTATACAGTAAACAGCTTGTAAAGGAAGAATACAGTAAGTTATATGATTTTCGAAGTTAACAGCGCATCGGGAGTCTAATAGTAATTTGTTGTAAATACAGCAACTAGGTATTCTCCTATTTGCTTGATGCTTATAGGGTTTTCACAATATATACTATAAATCATAGTTATAAACGTAAACTATAAGGACAGGAAGTAAATAGCATAGATTTAAGTGGTTCGAGGTAAACTCCTCTATGTCTACTGGTCCTGTACACAGGAGTAAATAGTTTATTAAAATCACTACATACACAAATATGTGACTTTGACGAAACCTGTCTTTGTATCATTCACACAGATTGATACATGGACTGTAGCTTTGGTCGTTCACACAGATTGGCTTCAAGCTCTTTCGACTCGCTTCTTCTCACACAGATTGAAGCTTCATCTTCAATGCTTTCTTCCCACATAGGTCGGAATATGCAAAGATCCTTAGTCCACACAGGGCTAATGATTATCTCAACGGTAAAGGTAGAACGATTCCAAACAGCAACTATATCTTGTATGAAATTTCGTTGTATGCTGTGCTGTTTGCGTTGAGGACTTAGTATGTTTCTTCACTTGAATACTTATTTATGCACTCAAAATATACCGCTCTTTGAATAGCTAGATTGTCAGAGTAATCTGTCAGATGTATGCGTGATTCTTGAGTCCGTAAGTGAGCAATGTCCTCTTGCTTGGGCTATTTATAACCTTGGAAATAGATCCGTTATAAATGTAGCCGTTGGCTAGTTGCTGAGATTTTGACGTCTCTGATTGGCGGCTGTGGAGTGTTTGAATTAAAGCTGGTCGCATTTAATTCTTCAGACCTTCTTTTTGACCTTGCATTAAATGCTCTTCAGAGCATTCAAACTTGTCTCTTTCTGGTCGCATTAAATGATGTCCTATCAGAAATAAATGCTGCTTATAACCGTGAATACTTTATGAATAAATAATATTTATGTCACAACGGTTTAAAGCTTTTTATATTCAGTCCTCTTGGATGTGTTTTACTTTTCCTAAGTAAAACACCTACGGCATGACTGTTGTATCCAACATATTATAACAACTCCTGTATAATGTAAGCAATGTAGGATGGACTCTGTCGAAGATCTTCTTGCTGTATGTATGGGTTGTACGGAGATTCCTAACAACTTTCATACTTAGCAATATTCTGGCTTCTTAAGATTTCCTTGTTGTTTGGCAATTATCAAAACAGGAATATTTATCCTAACAGAATCAGCTCCACTAGCTCTGTCATCCTTGCACGCATCGCATCTAGAAACTCTCTCCTGAAGATTCTCTGCGGCCAGAATTCACTCCAATATATCTATCCGAGAGCTCATCTGAGATCAAATATGTTTGAGGCTCCTGATGGTGGCCTCTCGTCTCTCGGTGTATGCATCGTGCTGGTGCAGTGCCAGCTCCAGACTCCTGGACTCCTCTCGTCGGGACTCGAGTGCCTGGAATGCCTCCTGTCTCTGCCCTTGGTATGAGCTCGCCTCATGTCTGGCTCTATCCATCTCTCCCATCAGGGTCTGAACCCGTTGTTCGAGCGTCTCAATCCGATCCTGGTCCCTTAGTTTCGCTCTATACTGATCTGCCCATCTCTCTCGCTAGTAAGCAGACTGCTCTTCTAAGAGCTTGACCTTTTCTATTAGACACATGATCTCAACGATCATCTCCATTTCGAAGTTTATACCTACCGAAACCAAGGTCTAAGTCAGTAACCGACAACATTCTGATAGTAAGTAGCATCTCAGAGAGACAACTAAAATAGACAGACATATATTGGCAATTATTAAGGAGATAAGTCTTAATAATTCAATGCGAATTCTTGGAGTTTTTGCAAGGTTTAGATTTCACCCCATTCGGATGGGTTGAATATTTTGAATAAGCCCTTGCAATATTAGCTTATGCCTTTCGAACGAATAACGTTGCTAAGTTGACTATGATGTACGTAGCAATAGGAACTTTAATAAGCTAAAATTAGCCATTACTATTCCAAACGAATTGTATAACAACTCAATTCATTTAGACAATACTGATTGGTGACGTTCATTCTGGATGAATAGCGAATGGATTGAAATATGTCCTAATGGACGACATAAATTAGGCCTTAAGTTAGGTTCTAGAGATTCCTATCTGTAAAGGTCTTGTTGTCCAATAATATTTACTTCGTACTAGGTGGGGATTCCAACTAAGTCCGAATAGTCTTATCTTGGAAAAGCTCGATGTAAGTGTCCTTGTTACAAAGCGAGATCCGATACCACTCATGTCATGCCCCCACACTGGGGTTGGACGAGATTGCGACAGTTATTTCAATAATGTTTGTGATAATAAATTCTAGTAAAGCATGCATGTACCAGATCTTAGCCCGGTGAATTAAGACTAGTTATTCGATAGAAAAGAAGTATTCATATGTACAACGGAATTATTACATCAAAGTACAAAAGAAATAAGAGTACAGTTTGACACATGAATAAAAGAAACGATAATACAACTCCACAGTTTCTATGTCTTGTCGGCAATACTCGAGGTCATCCTTCACTTCCCGTCAGAATCTGCCTCTTCTTCCTCTTGGTGTTCTTCATCTATTAGGGTTTTAGAAAAATCAAAGTGGGGTGATAATAATTGATTCTCAATGAGTTGAGTTTGAGTATTATATGAATTTATATGTATATATTTTTTTGAAAAATAATATATTTTCTCCTATATTTGAAAATAATATTGTTAATAAGTGGTGCAAGTTTTCAATGTAATACAAAGAATGGTAACATGAATGTACAGCCAATCTCCATAGATTGCTGTTGAGTATGATGATGTGCGACGTCGAGTGCCCAGTGAATATTTAGCTTCGAGAGGCCGTCTATATGACTAAGTCACTTAGCCTTCTTATAACGTCTTAGACCGTTATTAGTGTTTGGCCTTTGACTATCGCCACGACCTTTGGTTTAATGACCGTAGCCTTGGGCGTTTGTCGGATCGTTACTATAACATTGGCCTTTGAGCTTATCGCTCTCGCGCTTGGTGACGTGCCATCTTATCTCTGATCTGAGCTCGATATGTCCTTACCTTGGGTCTATGCCCGGATCATATCATAATCGCGACTATACCCGAATTATATGATCCAGTCACTTTAGGAACACTTCTTCCTTCGGCTTTAAGGGAATAGGATACGACGGTAGCTTTATCTAAAAACGCAGCCATGCTGCTCGATTCATGACTTAGACTAATCGCCCCTCAATGCGGTTAGATAGAAAAGAGACTCTAGAGGTACTCGTACGGACTCTAGCGGTCGCTTCCGCCCGAAGGTCGTAATACTTAGCTCCGCACAGTACTTACTCCCGATTCTATTTAACAACAGTTAATGTCGTGATTAACGACGATCATGCATATGATGAGATGTCAATAATTTTATTTGATAATAACTGGACTTGAGTAATCTAGAGGATTTAATTCAGCTGGTTGGTGACCAGATGGTCTTTTATGAGATTTTAAATATGTTTTATAATGATTCATAAACTTGATAGTTTGGTATGAAATATTTATACATCCGAAAATTATGTACTTTTTTATGAAAAGTCCGTCATGATGTAAGGATTGATGGTCATAAATTGCATGAAAGTTTTACCGGTCAGAATTTATAATTCTGCCCTTCCTTCCTTTAAATATCATTGTTAATTTTATTATAATTATATGAAGTTGGATGATTCGGTACGAATATATTATATGTCCAAAAATTAGAAACTTTATTGTGAAAAGCCCATTATGGTATAGGAATTAAAGGTCAGAAGTTGTATGAAAGTTGTACCTTTCAGAAATTACACTTCTGCCCTCCCGAGTTTTAAGTATTATTTACTACTTTTACAAAATGTCGTTAAGACGGGACGGACTGGTTAGATGTCTGAAAATTACTAACTTTATTACGAAAAGTCCATTATGATGTGAATAATTTAAATCGTAAATTGCATGGAGATTTTTCCTTCCAAAAATTATAATTCTGCCCTTCCGAAATTTAAGTACTATTATTATTTTTATTTAGTTTTTGTCTTATAAGTTGATTAGTTCGTTCGGATTCATTTTATCTCCGAAAATGATGAATCCAGTTGCATTTTGATTCTTAAGACTCTTATTTTCAGATTCTATTCAGCTTTAATTTTTTGCTCTTTTAGAAATTACAATTTCACCCCTTTTATTTTGTTTAATTGGTATTTTAGTATTCAGGTCGTATCTTTTTCGTTTCCTGTCGGATTGACCTCAAATTTTTGGGGTAAGATCTTTATGTTATTAGGCGTCCAGAGAGTTCAACCTATCTAGAAATTTTATTTTCAACTTAGTAAGTTTCTGTAAATTACAGTTTTGACTACGCATTCTTGAAATTTATATTTTTTTCCCGACTTTCCATTTTGATGAGTTCGGACTTGGGTGAAATTTTACAATGACTTTATTTATGACATCATAATATAATATTTTTAAGTTAAAAATCCAGAATTAAGAGTTTTAACAATTATCCATTAATTATTCTCTTTTGACCTATTAATTCAAGTTTAATTCGATTAGTGAGATTTCCTGGCAATAATCCAATCTTCTACCCTAGCCCAGTATTATACTCGTATAATTTTGAGAATTTTAATTCCCAAAGGTCAAAATTGACATTTTCAACCAAAGTTTCATATATGACATAATTTATTCACATAATCAAAGTATATCAAATAAAGATTCAATAATTACTAAGATCATTACATGCATGATAGCAAGATGTCATTTTCAGTCAAGCAATGATAATTGAAGTTATGATAATTTGCATGCACCATAATGTAAGTCTAACACCCCCAGAATACAACCAGGACTATTACACACCGTAAACCCTTCTTACAAGGATCTACCAGGCTAAACATAATGAAACGACCAATTGTTCGACCAGCTGGGGTCGAACAGGATAACAACTCGGACCGCTAGGGTCACACAACTAAATCAACTGAAATAATTTCATAGAACTCATACCCACATAGGGGTTCAAAATAAAAAACAATACAACACATCGGAAGACTGAGAAGTGATACAACGACACAACAACAACAACTGAATTCCATATCTCTTGATTAGTATCGCAGCCCATCATATTTTGTGCGGATCCTGTGACTGCTCCCACGCACCTGCATGTACCTGGACACAATACAGATATCCATCCCCCGATTACTCGGGGGTTAACAAAACTCCACTATTTTACTAGTGCAAGTATCAAATCATATAAAATGTAGCAAGCAATTATCAATCACAAGTCAGAGAACCACAACCCAACCAATCGCAACACAACTCAATCAATTACATCTCAACCAATCACATATTCCCTAGAAGTTTTAATAATATAGAAACCAACACAAGTGGAATCTTTGTAAAAGAAATCGTCATCTCGGGAGTTTTTAAAAAACATAAATCATTAGGATCTCATGTCCTAGGTTCGTTAAAAATAATTAGGAACTCATGTCCTCAGTTTGTCAAAATCCGCTTTTCAAAGTTTTAGGGTCTTAGCCCAAATCTTACATTATACAACTCGGAAAACATTTTCACAAATCGCTTGGGACTCGGCCCAACATTGCTTTCTATAAAACCTTTCCTTTCAAAACTTTGATTCTCAAAACATAATCGTGAAACTGTGATCCACCGTCACGTGTCTACGTAGGTTCAACAATCCGCACGGACTACATCAAACACATTAACCAAACATCAACAATATTGATACCGTGATCCACCGTCAAGTGTCTCCGTAGGTTCAACAACCGACACGAACTAAACTAATATATAATCAAACAACAACAATCTTGACACCGTGATCCACTGTCATGTATCTCCGTAGGTTCAACAACCCGCACGGACTAAACCAACATATAATCAATAACTGTCCCGACTCCGTGATCCTCCGCCACGAGTCACCGTAGGTCCCGTCGAACCCACACGGCTGGACGTACTGGGCCCTAAACCCATGATCCCCACCATGTGTTATCGTGGGCCTCGTCAGACCCACACGATTGGACCTCAGCACCTCATTAAGTTCTGATCCCATGATCCTCTGCCACGAATCCTTATAGATTCCGTCGAACCCACACGAGTGAACTTAACGGTCACACGCAACTATCACAATCACATTCCATAAACAATGAACTCTTTCAATCAATAATTCACGTGCCACGCACATATAACACAATCTCACTAATTCAGCCATCATAACACAATCCATTGCACAAACATATGTACAACCAAACCAACGCGATTATCATAATCTTGTACACGTAACACGCCACACAACACATAAACCAAAATAACACATTCATCATCAAGCCTTCATAATGCGTAACACAACCAACTCACACAAATCATGTTTATGAAGGCAAAACAATCATCAAATCACACACACGATTTCTAATCACAAGACACAAGTTGTATAAGCAAGATACTTGTCTCAATAACCGATACCGATCACTCCGACGAACACGGCTCGATCAGAAGCTCCGATTACCTACATCATCCGGAAAAAACAACGAAAATGCAATCACAACGAGGATCAAGACCAATAATAACGGAGATCACCTCAAACTATCGAAGAAAAACTCATTGGAACATTTAATCAAATATTAAATGTTCAATATTTTTCAAGAACACTCAAATCTCCAATCGAGTTAAACCAACTCGAAATATGGATATGCAATCCATAGAGCATGATTAATAACATCATATAACACTAACCGATTCATCAAAATCGGACTAGAATTGAAATCAAGAACACCCCCCCCCATCCACAAAGGGCAACTTTTTGGAAATCAAGAATATACCTTGATCCGACGAAGAACAAGGATTAGATGTTGTTAATCCACACCAAAACCTTGATGATTATGAACTCTCGACAAAATTTCGCCTTGGAATCGCCCAAATCGCTCAAAGGAAGAGGAAGAATGAAAAATGGGTTAAAAACTCATTCTTCACGTTTTATGCTGCTGCCAGACCAACCTGGCCGTGTTGGATTTTAATGCAGTCGAGTTACATGGGCAGAACAGGCATGCGTCTATGAATGGATTATATAGCTTTCACTAATATGACCATAACTTTCTCATCCGAACTCGGATTGACTCACCGTTTGAACCATTGGAAAGCTAACTTGATTCTCTACATTCTGAAGAGCTTTAGAATTTTTGGAGTTTCCAAGAATTGATGGTGATTTTACAAAGTCGAACCTAAATATGGAAAAGTTGAAATATTATGCCGATTAACCCTAAGCAATATCAAACCTCGCTCGAATGACAAAAAGTGCTGAACAAAACTTGTCCAAAATGTGTCAATGAACACAAGTGAGTTTCTAGAATCGAAAAACATATAAATGAAAAATACGGGTATTACATTCTACCCTATTAAAAATAAATTTCATCCCGAAACTTAAAACAAAATCTTCACAGTGCTACAAAAAAAAACACAAACGTTCAAACATCAAGTGACCCTGTGATTTCCTGTCATGTGTGTCCGTAGGTTCAATAACCCACATGGAAATATTCAAACCAAACATCAAGTATCAATATCAAATCTCTGCACGAGATACAATCCGCAAAACAAAACAACAAAATTACAATCACTGGGCAACGTAACTTCACTATCACAGAGCAATGGTTCGGGGATTGAAATGAGACAGAGTAGGAACCGACCACAACAATTCCTGTCATTCCTGGAGAAAGTTCATCTTCTCCCCAACCCCTAATGATGGGAAGGTTGTCTCATCGAAGTGACAATCTGCAAATCGAGTGGTAAATAAACTGTCTGTCGAAGGTTCTAAGTAGTGGATAATCGTTGGGTATTCGTATCCAATATAAATACCTAAACGTCACTGCAGACCCATTTTATAGCGTTGTGGGGAGCAATTGGCACAGAAGCTGCACAACTAAATATTCGCAAATGTGAAATGTCATGCTCATATGCAGTTACCAATAGGCTTGCAGAAATTGGTTGGTTTGCAGTGGGTCAAAAATGAATAAGTAAAGCTGCATGCAAGACTGCATATCCCCAGGCAGAAATAGGTAGTTGGTTCGCATAACCAATGCCCGGGCCACCATCTGAATTCGTTTGATGGTTGCCTCTGCAAGGCCGTTTTGCGTACGCACGTGGGGGACAATGTAACACCCCCAGAATACGTCCAGAAATGTTACACGTCGTAGGCCCTGTAAAACCCGTAATTTCGATTTCCGGTAAATTTTTTTTCAGCGGAAGTCCGTTTTGATGACTCGCTCATGACCGTTTCATTATTCTGAGAATGATTAATTCTACACTTTTTGAAATCCGAGTTCGTTTCGGTGTCGTTTTGTTGAGTTCCGTGCTTTTTAGCGACTTTTCCACACTTGAGTTCGATTCTTGCGAATCTCGGTCGAAACTGTTGTTTCGAGTTTCCCGTAAGTTCGTTTAACTTTGTTATACGTGTTGTGAACTTCGATTTGGTTATTCGATCACGTTTCGTGATTTTCGGGCATTTTGGGCCATTTTGTAATTTACCCAAAGTTATGGGTATCCGTATCTGTATTTGTTGTCTCGACCCTTTTCTTGGTCGCGTATGATTAATTATTGCATTATGTTTTCATGTCGGGTCGTTGATGTTGTCCGCGAGCTTTTCGTTGTGTTCGTTCCGTACGTTTTCGGAAATCAAGTCATCGGGCCATGTCTACCGAGCACCGGCCGGACGGTGGCGGGTCTGGCCGGACGGTTGCGGGCACTGGCCGGGCTGACGCGGCAGGAACCGGCGTAGCGTACGCTACGGCGGGTCGGCTGCGCGCGCGAACCGGCAGTGTAGCGCCGTTGCCGAGCGCCCCGGCAGACGCCATCGTGCTGGGCAGTGGGGTTCTGAGGTTCTGGACTCAGTTAGGATCGGCAGGTAGCGCACGCTACTATCGGTCGTAGCGCACGCTAACCGGCAGGGGTAGCGCACGATGTCGGCCGACTAGCATACGTTACCTGGGCGAGCTTTTTAGTCCATAGGTTACTGGACAGGTCGGCTAGCGCGCGCAGGCTTCCGGCCGTAGCGCACGCTAGCGGGAGTCGGGCGGACAGGTCACGGTCGGCAGGATTGGTCGGTGGTGCCGGGTCGTGCGGGCCCTGGCCGAGGGTACTGGGCCGATACTGGCCGATAGCGCACGCTAGTCCGGGAAGGCTAGCGCACGCTAGTTCCGGCCCAGTATAAATGTGACAGCGCAGTCACATTTTCATTCATTTTTCACTTCCTTCCTTTTCTATCCGCGGCTGGCGATTCGGAGGTGGCGAAGCCATGTTGTTTAACAACAAATCCATGAAGTTCTTGAGGTTATATCATTGATCAATCATCCTCTAACATCCTTCGATCCACCGAATCAAGGTGAGATTTCCTAGAACCCTATTTTGAGAAATTTTGGGGTTTTTGCATTTTTGTCCGATTCGTTCCGTATTGTTGATTAATTCATGTTGGGTATGATTAATCTTGGTAGTATTCTTGTGTTTAACATCATTTAATCCATTGTTCTTCGTCGAATCGAATTATATTTCTTGATTTCATTCGAATCGACTTTTTGGGGGATTTGTTCTCGATCTCGTTTTCCATCCGTTTTTGATGAATCGATTGTGATTAAATGATGTTGTTAAACATATTATATGGATTGTATATCCATATTTCGACTTGGAATTCCGTTTTCGTGTTTTGTCGGGACGAATCGTGTTCTTGGCCGTTTTGGGGGAAACACCTGAACTTTCGTCATTCGTTCTTTGAATTCAACGGCTTTAAGTCGTGCTATGGAATTCATTTTCATTGTTGTTATTGTCCTTCGTAGTTTATTATCGCGAGTTGGCATTCGGTGGAGTCGGTTGGTTCGTAGTCGGTTCGTGCCAACCTACTTCGGTCGATTCTCCGTGTTGTTCTTATTCGTGGCAAGTACCTTGTCCATACTATTCTTGTTTAGTGGATATGATGATTGGTGATCGTCTTGGTGTGTTTGGTTGTTTGTTTGAAATGAGTTTTCAAAAGATTTGGTTAGCCTTGTTAAACGCCCTCTTTCAAAATCGCGTGTGTTTTGTGATCGGTGTGTTTCGTGAACGAGTATGTGACTCCTGTGGATATGTTTGGTGTTGATGATGCACTTGGTGTTGCGTGTGGATGTATATTGTTTCATTTCGGTACATTGTGGCTTAACGTGGTGTTTTGCTAAGTGTTTGATGCCTCTGATTGAATTGTTTGGACATCCTTGGTGTGATATGTTATTTGCGCATGATTGCTTCGCTCACCTTGGGGGGTCCGACGGGATCACGGAGGGAATTCCAATGGCTTCGACCTGGATTCACGAGTGGTGAATGTATTTTACTCACCTCGGGGGGTCCGACGGGATCACAGAGGGAATTCCAATGGCTTCGACCTGGATTCACGAGTAAAGACTTCACGAGTTGCTGTGTGTGTTGTGTGAATGTATTTTGCTCACCTCGGGAGGGTTCGACGGGACCATGGAGGGAATTCCAATGGCTTCGACCTGGATTCACGAGTAAAAACTTCACGAGTTGGTATTGAATTTATATCCGTCGAGGACGCGTGATGTGGGTTTTAACCCTGTGTATTGTTGTCGGTTTTCTATTTGCGAAAACAAAACCTTTGGGCTGTGACCCTAGTTGATTTTTGGCAAGTTAAGGATTCGATAATCCTAAATTGTTTTCTATTAAAACTCTCGATGGCATTTTAAACTGTTTTATAAATTGTTTTCCCTTGATTTGTGACCTTTCGGTTTTAGAATGTTTTACCAAACTCTTGCCTCGGGAAGTGCATTTCGTTACATTTGGATCTTTGAGGATTCCTCGTTATTATTGTTCTTAGAACTTGTATTGTATGGCTCGTATTTTTTGCACTTGTACTTGCACTAGCAAAACAGTGGAGTTTTGCTAACCCCCGAGTATTCGGGGGGTGGATGTCTGTTTTTGCATTCAGGTTTGGGAGCATAACACAGGGTCGGCACGAAGGATGATGAAAGATGAACGATACTAATCACACGAGGATCTGTTTATGTCGTATTGGTCTAGTTGTATTTTATTTTCCGCTGCAGTATCTTTCCCCATTGTACGGGAGTTTATTGTATTTTGACCCCTGCGTGGGTATGTGTTTGGAATTGAGTTGTATGTTATTATTGAAAGACCAAATCGGTCTACTGAGTCATTTTAGCTTTAAAGGCGATGTTTAGATGTTTGATTTTAGTTATCAGCCTGGTAGATCCTCGAAGAGAGGGTCTACGGCGTGTAATATCCCTGAGCGGATTGGGGGTGTTACATAAATGGTATCGGAGCTTAGGTTATGGAAACGTAGGCTGTCGAGTCAGTGGTGTCTGTTGAGTTTTGTCTTGTCGGATTTTGTCTGACTAAGTCGTGTCGCGACGCGTCGTCTGAGTTTGTTGGTCGTGATTAGTATCGTGGGGCGATCATCATCTTCGTGCGACCTGTGGATGTAAGTCTCCCTTCTTTGTGTTTGTGCCTCGTCTGATACGAGTTACTTGTATGATTATACGTTAAATGAAGGAATCCTTCTGTGGATTTTGATTTCGTGATATGTGGTTATTTGCCTCTCATATTTCGTTCATATGAGGAGTAGTGTTGCTGGATTGTGCATGTTGGACTGTGTTTCTTTTATCCGCTGCGTGAATTCTTTTGTAATGGCTTTCGGTATTTTACCGAATGAATTTTATTTCGAAAACCGATTCCCTTAACCGAGTTTTTGGCATTATGGCCTTGGTCATTTTGGCGAAATTCTTATGACGGTATTTAGTATTTTGTATATGACTTTTGTGAGTTTTTGAAATATTACCGTCATCGGCCTTTTTGGCGTTTTTGTAAATGGTTTTTAGCCTGGTGGGTTCTGGCACGGGACCCACGGCGCTATAATGTTCCGTGTAATTACCTGAAATTTTTGGGCATTCTAGCCCAAGGAATTATCCTTGAAAAACTTGAGTATCTTAGAAAATAAATTTCGAGACGTACTTTCAAAATGAATTATTTTCTCGTGGAACATCCAAGGTGCCACAATATGTTTCAAAATTCTTCTACCTCGAGGACCAAAATGTTTTGAGATATTTTCAATGTTTTATAAACACTTTTACTTAGACCCGAGGGTCGAATATTCTGAAAGTTTTTGACTATCAGAAAGTGTCCTCATTTTTAACAAATGCGAAATGGTTTTCCAAAGTCTCGACAATGATGTTTGTTCAACTTTTTGTAAAGTGATACTCAAGATCAACTCGTATTTCCAAACTGTTTTCAAAAGGTGGTTTTCATTTTTAAAACCCATCATTTCCTGCTTGTGGTCGGAGAAGGTGTGTATGATGTTGGTATTGTCGTTAGGGTGTTAGCCCTCCGAATTATGATTGAATTAGTGGTGCGAACGTTGAGTCGTTCGCCACGCATATGTTTTGTTAGCCCTTTTGGGAGGTGTGATGATGATCTTTAATGTTGTCATTTCATGGTGGCTTGCGTGTTATCGCACCTGTGCGAGCTGTTAGAGCTTGGGTTTATGTGATTGTGTACATCTGCGATTGTTTCACGATGTTTGTAATTATGTGCTGGTTATCGTTGGGTCGTTGAGGTCGCCGAACGATACCGTCGTTGCTGTAGTGTTTGTGTGTGTATTACTTTACAATAGTAATCGTTGTATATGATATGTGTTGTGATTTTATGTTGTGCTAAGTTGGCATCTCTGCTATGTTGTCTTGCGACGTTATTCCCCATTGTATCTAGCATTTGTATATTCGGTATGCCGAGCCGAGGTGTTTCAACCATGGTGTGCCGGGGGCACGCACGTACAAATTGTCCTTCTCGTCAGTAACGCATTTCAAGTGCGGACCCGAGAGGCACAGGATCCAGTTTTGCGAGTTGGGTCCCGAGTCTTTCGAGACACGAACTTCAGTACAGATATCGGCTCTGAGGAGCCCATGAGAGATGTTTCTGTCGGCTGCGTTTTATGTTGTTACCTTGCTTCAGTTGTTGTGAGTTGCGGGGACGGCCTTTCTTTTATAAGAGGTCGAATGTAATACCCATATTGTTTTTGACTTCTGCATTTTCTCTTTCTCAATTCTATCGACTCGCTCGTGTTCGTTGATACTTTCTGAACTTGTTCTGTATTTCGGTTTCATCGTTCAGACGAGTTGTGATCTTGTTTTGAGTTGATCTGGTTATCACTGTGACTTTTCCGAGTTCGGTTCGATTCTTGTGAACCTTGGAGTTGTTGTTTGAATTTTATTATTCTTCGTGATTCGAACATGATTGTTCGCTTTTTGTTGTCTCGACCGTTGTGTTTCGATCGTTTGATTGTTCGGTTTTTGTTGATCTCGTCTCGTGATTGTTGAGCATTCAGACTCCTTCGGAAAATTAGTCTCGTTTCGACCTTCCAACCCTTGGGTGGTGGAATTCCGTAATTGTTCAGCGTTTGGTTCGCGTTTTGATTGATGAACCGTTGGGTTGGTCAATCGTATTGATTTTCGTTCGTTGTGTTTTGTGATTGTTTGGATAATCGACTCGATTGTATTGTCTGTTTGATGACGCTTGTCACTTGTTGATTTTGTTATGCCTCTATCGGTGGCGTTGTGTTAGTCGCCGTGGAGCGTATTTTCATGCCGTATTTCTCTTTGTGTTTCTTGCAGCGTTTCGCCGTCGGGCGCGAGTTTTCGGTTTTTGTGTATCTCGTCGAGTTTTCCTGGCAGGGGATATTGCTTCTCCCTACTTATTTTAAGTTTCGGGACGAAACTTCTTTTAAGGAGGGTAGAATGTAAAACCCGTAATTTCGATTTCCGATAATTTCTTTATTTTTTTTCGGCAGAAGTCCGTTTTGATGACTCGCACATGACCGTTTCATTATTCTGAGAATGATTAATTCTACACTTTTTGACATCGGAGTTCGTTTCGGTGTCGTTTTGTTGAGTTCCGTGCTTTTTAGCGACTTTTCCGCACTTGAGTTCGATTCTTGCAATCTCAATAAATCATTGCTTCGAGTTTCCCGTAAGTTCGTTTAACTTTGTTATACGTGTTGTGAACTTCGGTTTGGTTATTCGATCACGTATCGTGATTTTCGGGCGTTTTGGGCTATTTTGTAATTTACCCAAAGTTATGGGTATCCGTATCTGTATTTGTTGTCTCGACCCTTTTCTCGGTCGCGTATGATTAATTATTGCATTATGTTTTCATGTCGGGTCGTTGATGTTGTCCGCGAGCTTTTCGTTGTGTTCGTTCCGTACGTTTTCGGAAATCGAGTCGTCGCCATGTCTACCGAAAGTACCGCCGGACGGTGGCGGGTCGTGGGCCGGACGGCTATGGCACCGGACGGCCGACGCGGCAGAACCGCGAGCGACGCCATCGGTGCGGGCAGTTGGGTTCTGAGGTTCTGGACTCGGTTAGGATCGGCAGGTAGCGCACGCTACTATCGGTCGTAGCGCACGCTAACCGGCAGGGGTAGCGCATGCGGTCGGCCGACTAGCGTACGTTACCTGGGCAAGCTTTTTAGTCCAGAGGTTACTGGACAGGTCGGCTAGCGCGCGCAGGCTTCCGGCCGTAGCGCAAGCTAGCAGGAGTCGGGCGGACAGGTCACGGTCGGCAGGATTGGTCGGTGGTGCCGGGTCGTGCGGGCCCTGGCCGAGGGTACTAGGCCGATACTGGCCGATAGCGCACGCTAGTCCGGGAAGGCTAGCGCACGCTAGTTCCGGACCAGTATAAATGTGACAGAGCAGTCACATTTTCATTCATTTTTCACTTCTTTCCTTTTCTATCCGCGGCTGGCGATTCGGAGGTGGCGAAGCCATGTTGTTTAAAAACAAATCCATGAAGTTCTTAGGTTATATCATTGATCAATCATCCTATAACATCCTTCGATCCAGCGAATCAAGGTGAGATTTCCTAGAACCCTATTTTGAGAAATTTTGGGGTTTTTGCGTTTTTGTCCGATTCGTTCCGTATTGTTGATTAATTCATGTTGGGTATGATTAATCTTGGTAGTATTCTTGTGTTTAACATCATTTAATCCATTGTTCTTCGTCGAATCGAATTATATTTCTTGATTTCATTCGAATCGACTTTTTGGGGGATTTGTTCTCGATCTCGTTTTCCATCCGTTTTTGATGAATCGATTGTGATTAAATGATGTTGGTAAACATATTCTATGGATTGTATATCTATATTTCGACTTGGAATTCCGTTTTCGTGTTTTGTCGGGACGCATCGTGTTCTTGGCCGTTTTGGGGGAAACACTTGAACTTTAGTCATTCGTTCTTTGAATTCAACGGCTTTAAGTCGTGCTATGGAATTCATTTTCATTGTTGTTATTGTCCTTCGTAGTTTATTATCGCGAGTTGGCGTTCGGTGGAGTCGGCGGGTTCGTAGTCGGTTCGTGCCAACCTACTTCGGTCGATTCTCCGCGTTGTACTTATTCGAGGCAAGTACCTTGTCCATACTATTCTTGTTTTGTGGATATGATGATTGGTGATAGTCTTGGTGTGTTTGGTTGTTTATTTGAAATGAGTTTTCAAAAGATTTGGTTAGCCTTGTTAAAGGCCCTCTTTCAAAACCGCGTGTGTTTTGTGATCGGTGTGTTTCGTGAACGAGTATGTGACTCCTGTGGATATGTTTGGTGTTGATGATGCACTTGGTGTTGCGTGTGGATGTATATTGTTTCATTTCGGTGCATTGTGGCTTAACGTGGTGTTTTGCTAAGTGTTTGATGCCTCTGGTTGAATTGTTTGGACATCCTTGGTGTGATATGTTATTTGCGCATGATTGCTTCGCTCACCTCGGGGGGTCCGACGGGATCACGGAGGGAATTCCAATGGCTTCGACCTGGATTCACGAGTGGTGAATGTATTTTACTAACCTCGGGGGGTCCGACGGGATCACGGAGGGAATTCCAATGGCTTCGACCTGGATTCACGAGTAAAGACTTCACGAGTTGATGTGTGTGTTGTGTGAATGTATTTTGCTCACCTCGGGAGGGTTCGACGGGGCCACGGAGGGAATTCCAATGGCTTCGACCTGGATTCACGAGTAAAAACTTCACGAGTTGGTATTGATTTTATGTCCGTCGAGGACGCGTGATGTGGGTTTTAACCCTGTGTATTGTTGTCGGTTTTCTATTTGCGAAAACAAAACCTTTCGGCTGTGACCCTAGTTGATTTTTGGCAAGTTAAGGATTCGATAATCCTAAATTATTTTCTATTAAAACTCTCGATGGCATTTTAAACTGTTTTATAAATTGTTTTCCCTTGATTTGTGACCTTTCGGTTTTAGAATGTTTTACCAAACTCTTGCCTCGGGAAGTGCTTTTCGTTACGTTTGGATCTTTGAGGATTCCTGGTTATTATTGTTCTTGGAACTTGTACTGTATGGCTCGTATTTTTTGCACTTGTACTTGCACTAGCAAAACAGTGGAGTTTTGCTAACCCCCGAGTATTCGGGGGGTGGATGTCTGTTTTTGCATTCAGGTTTGGGAGCATAACACAGGGTCGGCACGAAGGATGATGAAAGATGAACGATACTATTCACACGAGGATCCGTTGATGTCGTATTGGTCTAGTTGTATTTTCTTTTCCGCTGCAGTATCTTTTTCCCGTTGTACGGGAGTTTATTGTATTTTGACCCCTGCGTGGGTATGTGTTTGGAATTGAGTTGTATGTTATTATTGAAAGACCAAATCGGTCTACTGAGTCATTTTAGCTTTAAAGGCGATGTTTAGATGTTTGATTTTAGTTATCAGCCTGGTAGATCCTCGAGCAGAAGGTCTACGGCGTGTAATATCCCTGAGCGGATTGGGGGTATTACAGGCCCTTCTCACAAGGATCTACCAGGCTAAACTCCACTAGACTACATAATGATTGACCGATCGGGGTCAATCTAAATACAATGCAGACCGACAAGGTCATTAAACAATTCAGAAACTAATGAATTTTACATCTCAATGACAAAAATAAACTTTCACACAAAAAGGGATGACAACTCCATTTAATAAATGAAAACCTACACCCGTGCAAGGGTGAATACTAAACCAAATGGAAAATACCGACCCAGATGGAATAAAAGAAAAAGACTCTGACTCTTGTGTGATTAGAATCGTCGTCTTCTATCTCCTTCCAAGCCAATCCCGTGACTGCTCCCGGTCTTCCAAAACCCGAGCGCATAACAGGCACCCATCCCCCGAAAACTCGGGGGTTAGCAAACTGGAATTTTGCTAGTGCAAGTACATAATATACAAGATATACGAACAATAACAACACAAAACTCGACCGTCGTGAAGCCTTAACATAAACCATACATTCCCATAGTCAACACAGAGTAGCACTCGCATACACAAGGTGAAAGATAATCACATAGTCATATTCTCTTTACGGAACATAACACCAATGAAACTTTAAACGAGCCCAAAGAGTCAGAAAAATCCCTTTTGTAAAAGGAAAAGTATTTTGATAAGATAGTTTGCAAACATTATTATTGACTCGGGCCGTCTTAGGGTTTTGAAAATCGAATGGGAACACTTTTGGAAAATAATTTCAAAAGCTCTCAGGTCCTTGACCCAACATATGGAAAACAATTACACGAAAGCCATGTCACGTTATTCGGGGTCCTCGACCCAATTTATAGATCACTGTCACAAACGAGATCATTACAACATCTCACAGGGTTCTCAACCAAATCCAAATAACATCATCACGAGATCAATCATCTCAACATTTCACAGGGTCCTCGACCCAATACACAAAATGGCACCACAATACAATCAAAGGCACAATCTCTCATTCGACATATCCTGCTCAAGACCCCCGATTAATTAACCCTCGGAGATTTCGTCAAACCTCCTTGGTTAATTAACCCTAATACCAATGCTTTAAAAACAAGTTGAAACAAACTTTCAAAAAAACACGAATCACGGTCTATAACAAGACAAACATTTAAAAGTGAGTTGAAAGAATTTGAGATACGAACATCGTTCGGTAATGGGGTCTTAGCTATCACTCAAATACCCATAACCAATAAGTATGCCAGGCGCGTCCCTTGCGCACCTGTGCACCGGCGTTCACTTCACTATGTTGGCCGCTCCTTGAACATGTCACCGCGCCGGCGATCACTCCCGCAAGAGCCGCCCCTTGTGTGGGCATTAGGTAACACCGGCATTAACCACCAATATGGAGCCGCACATTACAGCATACACCAGGCCGGAGTGCACGCTCCGCCCTCAGAGATTTCCGGATACGACGTTTCTCACAAGTATCCACATTGTTTCGAACGTCAAGCACACAGACAAACGTTACAACAATTATCAACTCAGTACATCAAGTCACACAATTTATCTGCCAATCCATAACCACACAAATAAACAAAACCACGCACGTTATCCATCAAAACTCAATCACAATAAGCCTTCAGGCATAACCAACCAACACCGCACATATATCCCTATATTGCGACTCAACCGAATATATATATATATAATCTTACTATATTATATGAATAAGTATAGTTCACCCATCAATCCAAGTCGAGTACGTCAACTAGTGTTAGTATTCATCACTCGTCATTCACCGACATAGGCATATATATCAATATACGTATATACAAACATATATTTAACATATAAATATATATAAATATATATATATATACACACACACACACACATATATATATATACACATATTTACATCCGTATAAATTCATACACTTCGACAACAATGATTTCATGCGGTTACAATTTGTATATCAAGGTACTTGCCTTGGTAATTTCCGCGGATACTCTGAAAATACGGTCAATTGGCAAAATCCAGAACTCCAATGAAAACAACGATCGAAAGGGCTCAACACCAGATTTTTGTAGGAAAATCGTCCCTAATATCCTATCATCGAATAAATAATCAATCACACGAGGAAAAACATCACAAAACGACCAAATTTCTCTCTGCGGCATTTCCCCGGACACCTTGAAGGCGTCAAACGAAAGTTCATATAAACGACGAATCGGAAATGTTAAAACTGTGGAAAGATGATGAAAATGATAGAATACAACTTAATCTACAATTATCCATCAGTAATTTAAGTTCATATGGCTCGAACGGACGAAATTTACCAAGATCCCTAAATTTCCCAAAGTTTGGATTTTAGGAAAAACTAACCTTGATTCGGTCGATTGAAGGATGTTATGGAATGATCTATCAATGATATGAACTCAGGATCTTCGTGGATTTGTTGTTCAACAACATGCCTCCTTGCTCTCAAAAGCTCCAGCCTCGGACATGAAGGAAGAGAAGTGAAAATTGGGTGAAAACAGGGCTGCTCGGACATATATATACTGGTAACTGACTAGTGTGCGCTAGGTTGTCCGGGTAGCGTGTGCTATCGGCCGGCCCAGTCTGAATCTTCGCCGGGTCCGATAGCGTGCGCAAGACATCGGCATCGGCGTCGGCGCAATCGCCCGCAGACTCATCGACTAATCTGCCAGAGTAGCGTGTGCCGGCGGCCGTGGCGTGTAGCGTGTGCTAGCGCGCGAGCAGTTAGCCCGCCGTAGCGTGCGCTACTCTGCCGTCCGCGAAGTCCAGACACTACTGCCTAGACTGCTCGACCGATTAGCGTGTGTTACCTCCCGGCAGTGGCGTGCGCTACTCCTGCGGGTTAGCGCGCGCAGCTGTCCGGCCGTAGCGTACGCTAGGCCGGTCCCTACCGCAACTGTCCGGTAGCGCCCAGCCTCCAGGACGGTTCCTGCCGCACCTGTCCAGTAGTGCCCAGCATCCATGCCGGTTCCTGCCGCACCTGTCCGGCAGCGCCCAGCCGCCATGACCCGAGGACTCGATTCTCCAAAATCGCAAGGAAACGAACATGATGAAATGCTCGGTAGGAGTCTCGATCACGAATTCAAATTTATAATATGCATCAAAGGAAATATTGCGGAAGAAAATTCGTAACGAATTATAATAATATTATAAGTCACAAAAACTGAGATATACGAAAATGGGAAAAAATAGGATTCTCACACGGTTAGGCGTTCGACGACGTCTCGACCACTTTAACGCACCAATTATGATCCAAAACGATAACGAGCAAATTACGAAGCATAAAATTTCCCAAGCACGGAACGAACACGACGAAAAGCTCGTGGTCAACATCCACGATCCGAAATGAAAATGATGATATTCAACAATTCACCACATATGGCCCTAAATACAAAATCGATCGTCGAGAGGGAGAAATAAATAAATGTTGACGCCCGACAGTTGAGAAATTTCCGGTCTACAAAGAAAAATTCAAATTAAACCGGAAATGAAAAATCTCGGGTATTACATCCTACCCCCCATAAAATAAGTTTCGTCCCGAAACTTAAAGTAAGGAGAGGTGGAACAATCAAGGAAAAGTAATTACGTGCTCAGCCCCAAAACATCACGAGCAAAGCGCGAATGCAAGGTTCCAGAAGTACGATGAACTGACCTAGCAAGTACAAGGCAGTTTAAAATGGTCGAAAGGTTCATAGATGAATTACCAACAACGAAAGTCATCCCATATCGAAAATACTAAGAAGAGTACGGGTAATGTAATATCCGCAAATTTGATTTCCGGTAATTTTCTTTTTTTGGCGAGAGTTCGTTTTGACGACTCGCTTGGGACCGTTTCATCATTCTGAGAATGATTAATTCCGCACTTTTCGACATCCGAGTTCGTTTCGGTGTCGTTTTGTTGAGTTCCGTGCTTTTTAGCGACTTTTCCGCACTTGAGTTCGATTCTTACGAATCTCATTCGAAACTGCTGTTTCGAGTTTCCCGTAAGTCCGTTTAACTTTGTTAGACGTGTTATGAACTTCGGTTTGGTTATTCGATCACGTATCGTGATTTCCGGGCATTTTGGGCCATTTTGTAATTTACCCAAAGTTATGGGTATCCGTATCTGTATTTGTTGTCTCGGCCCTTTTCTTGGTCGCATATGATTAATTATTGCATTATGTTTTCATTTCGGGTCGTTGATGTTGTCCGCAAGCTTTTCGTCGTATTCGTTCTGTATGTTTTCGGAAATCGAGTTGTCGGGTCTTGGCGGCTGAAAGTGGCCGGACAAAGCGTAATCGCCGGAAGTATCGGGCAATCGCCGAAAGGTGCACGGCAGAACCGGCGTAGCGTACGCCACGGCCGGAAGGCTGCGCGCTAGCTCGGCAGTGTAGCGCACGCTGCCGACCGCCCACAGACGCTATCGGCCCAGGCAGAGGGTTACGAGGTTACGACTCGGGGAGGATCGGCAGGTAGCGCACGCTACTGTCGGTCGTGGCGCGCGCTAATCGGCATGTGTAGCGCACGCTGCCGGCCGACTAGCGTACGTTACCTGGGCAAGCTGTTTAGTCCAGAGGTTACTGGACAGGTCGGCTAGCGCGCGCTAGCGTCAGGCACAGCGCACGCTATTGGGGTCGGGCGGACAGGTCGCGGTCGGCAGGTTTGGTCGGTAGTGCCGGGTCGTGTGGGCCCTAACCGAGGGTGCTGGGCCGATACTAGCCGATAGCGCATGCTAGTCCGGGAAGGCTAGCGCACGCTAGTTCCGGCCCAGTATAAATATGACAGAGTAGTCATATTTTCACCCGTTTTTCATTTCCATCTTTTCCTCTCCGCGGCTGGAGGCTTGGCGATCCAGGAGACATGTTGTCAAGCAACTAATCCACGAAGATTGGGAGCTCATATCATCGATTAATCCCTCCATAACCTCCTTGGATCCAGCGAATCAAGGTGAGATTTCCTAGAACCCTATTTTGGGAAATTTTGGGTCTTTTGCATTTTTGTCCGATTCGTTCCGTGTTGTTGATTAATCCACGATGGGTCATCTTAGTATTATTCATGTGTTGAACATCATTTAATCCATTTTTTTTCGTCGAATCAAGGTATATTTCTTGATTTCCTTCGAATCGACTTTTTGGGAGATTTGTTCTTGATTTCGTTTCCCACACGTTTTTGATGGATCGATTGTTGTTAAATGATATTGTTAAACATATCCTATGGATTGTATATCCATATTTTGGGTTGGAATTTCGTTTTCGTGTTTTGACGGGACGAATCGTGTTCTTGGCCGTTTTGGGGGAAACCCTTGAACTTTCGTCGTTTGTTCCTTGAATTCAGCGGCTTTGGGTCGTACTTTGGAATTAATTTTTATTGTTATTGTTGTCGTTCGTAGTTTATTGTTGCGGGCTGTCGTTCGGGGGAGTCGGCGGGTTCGTAGCCGGTTCGTGCCAACCTACTTCAGTCGATTCTCCGCGTCGTGGTTTCGAGGCAAGTATTTTACTATACGAATTGTGTCTTGTGAATAGGGACATCGTGTTATGGTTGTAATGCATTGGTTTACTTTCGTGAAAATGCTTCGTATGAATTGATTTATTATGAACGATTGATGGTAGCGATAATATTCCCACTTAGCTCGTGTAATTGTGTTGGCCGTGTTAATCATCTAAGTATGTGCCGAGCGTGTTGATCATTGTTGAGTAGTCGTGATGATTGTGATGTTTGTGTCGTGTTGATTCACTTACTTGATTATATATTTCGGTGTAATGTGGAATGGCTTGACATTTCGGTGATTATGAGTTATGTTGTGTCTATGTGTGTGTGTGTGTTCCAGGTAGGGTCTGACGAGGCCTCTGGAGTTCGGTACATGATGTGTACGAACAAGGTATGTGATCCAGGTAGGGTCTGACGAGGCCTCTGGAGTTCGGTACATGATGTGTACGAACGATGTTTGTGGCCGGGTAGGGTCCGACGAGGCCTCCGGAGTTCGGTACATGATGTGTACGAACAGTATGTGTGGACCGGGTACGGTCCGTCGAGGCCTCCGGAGTTGGGTACATGATGTGCACGAACAACGATCGTATAGCAGTGATTGTTTGGATAACATTTTAAATATGGGTCTCAGACTCATAATGATATCTTATCCAGTGTGTTTTGAAACGAGAATCGGGCTAAGGCCCTAATGTTTACGAAAAGGCTTTGTAAATTGGGACTCGAGGTCCAAAAGAATTTCTGCTTTAAAAATCCCCGAGATGAAGTGTTCCTTTTCAAATATCTCTTGCTTGAGTTCGAAATTCTAAAACTTCTCAGGAATATTTTGATGATTGATTTCCATATTAAATTCGTAGTTGCTATTTACTTGTTGCTTTTCGTATCGTATTATACTTGCATTAGTAAAACAGTGGAGTTTTACTAACCCCCGAGTAATCGGGGGGTAGATGTCTACTTTGCGTCCAGGTACATGCAGGTTCAGGGGAGCAGTCACAGGATTAGCACAAGAGGATGACGAGCTGCGATACTAATCAAGAGTCGAGAGTTGGTAGAGTTTGGTTGTATTGTTATAGTTGATTTCAGTCTTCCGCTGTATTGTGTTCCGACCCCTGTGTGGGTAATGTTGTTTTATTCAGTTCTGTTGATGGAGTTGTCTGACCTCATCGGTTTGTGTATTCATGTGTAAGTGACCTAACGGTCTGTATTATTATATTGTTTGACCCTGGCCGGGCAAGCACTTGGTCGTTTTGTAAGGTATAGCCTGGTAGATCCTCGTAAAAAGGGGTCTATGGTGTGTAATATTCACATATGGTTTTGGGGGTGTTACATTTATGGTATCGGAGCTTCGGTTGCGGAAACCTAGGCTGTCGGGTCGAGTCGAGTCGTGATTTGTCGAGTAATGTGTTGTCTTGTCGTTTGAATCGTCAGGTGACAAGTTGAGTTGTGCGTAGTCACAACGTGTCAGATATGTTGTCGGATGAGATTAGTATCGTGGGCGACCGTCATCTCCGTGCGGCCTGTGGACGTAAGTCTCCTCTTTTTTTCGAGGTACCTATATGTCGTGATTTTATCTAAGTGAGTTAATTGCGGTGCGTAATTGTATTCGCACGGTGTTGTGAATATAGTTGTATTTAATACGTGTGACACATAGTATATGTATAAAAACTGGGCCTATTGTTGTTTTACCTTTGAACCACTGTGGGGGGTGGTATGGTGCGAAAATTGAGAACCTTGATGGGTTTCGAATAAGGTATCGACGATTGAGTTCGTGAGAAACTCCGAGGAATGGTTTTGTTATATGTTTAAACTTGATACTGTGAGATGTATTCGATTGGATCGGCGATCCTATTTGCCGTTTAGACATGTGATCTTTTTTTTGTTTGATTATTTTTAGATTTTTATGTTTATGCCGCTGCAGGTAGGTTTTAGAATGTTCTCCCTGGAGGACTTTACGAGTTTGAACATTTTTGTAGGAATCGTTTACTATTGTTTAAAATATTCTGATGGTGCGGTTAAAACCACGGTTTATATGAATTTTAAAATCGGTTAAATTCTTGACAAATTGGTCGTGTATTTTCAAATGACACCATCAGATGGTATCTGGAATATATGTTTTGAAGTACTTCGGACATTGTATTTTTGGTTATGAACGGAAGGAATTTAGAAAAAAATTTTATTTTGCAAAACGAATTTCTTTCGGTTTTTTCGAAATTTTAAACTTCATATGTTCACGTGATTATTGGTGTGGTAACATGTTGTTACCCTGTATATCACTAGTAATGGTAATGATATATATATAAGATCACTTTGATGATATTGTCTATCGAGTAGGTTGGTATTTCAAAGTTTTTTTTGGCAAATAGCTTCAATCAAAATAGTTTTGATAGTGAGATACATGGTTTTGATTAAACGACCGAGGTATTAAAAGTGTTTTCAAAAATTTCATTTCACCATTGTCGTTGAAATTCCTTATCGGAATATTGTGTCGGATATTATGGTAGGGACTATGATTTTCCCTTGTTGTTTAATTTAATGTATTTTAGTCATGTTCGCCTGGTGGATCTCCTGGCGTGGGGTCCACGGCACTGTAATAACCCAATAGGATTTGGGGGTGTTACAATGGTGATAACCTAAACAACGAGAACGAAGTGCTAGAATAGCAACCTTCCCGAAAATATTCTCTTGGTCCCGCATCTAATCTCCATGACTGCCTGTACCGTGGTCACGACGGCGCCCTTTGCCCCTCGATGTAATAAGCGGATACTCTCTCAATACAATGGTACAATATCGCAAAATAATATACCAAATTGCCAACTCGACTTGACATATAACATAAGACAACTAATAGCAACTCGATAAGAAGATCCACGAGGTATCCTTTTAAATGATGTCATTTGGAAATCCTTGGATTTGCATGGTTATTCAAAATAAAACTTTGAAAGTATTTTTGGTACCTCGGGTTTTTTGTTGTCAAAACTATTAAACAACGGACTCTAACTGTCTCATTTGAAATTATTGGCAAAACAATATTTCCTTACAACCGGCACTATCAAAATCACTATGCCACTACACACCATCATTTGGAGTGATTTAAGATCACGTACAATAACTGGTTCAGTTCAGAAAACTTTTCTAAATCCAAGTTTAAAGTTAAATCGAGCAAGATTCTTTATCTTTCACAATATATTTTTGAAAATCAAAATTGTATTGGTTCTTGAAAAATAAAAATAATTTTTTTTTTGTGTGTGTGAAAGATTTCTGAAAATCATGTACTCAAATCTTTTGAAAATACAACAGTACGTCAAAAATCATTTTTGGAAATCCTCTCAACACTACACAATAATCAACGGCGGTAATATTTTACAAAATGCTCAAAGGTACTTTAAAACGACTCTTTCAATACCGTCGTGGTTCCTTTAGAAAATTCAAGACCGGCTCGCCAATTTTAAACGATTTTCAAAGTCCACCCGAAGCCGCCGATTGAGAGAACCGTCAAAACTTTATGAATTTTAATTTTCCACAACTTGCTCAAGTTTATAAAATTTTCAGAGAAGCCGACCTTTTTATTTCATGACTGTCGGTTCAGAGGTATGTAGTGATGTTGGCATTATTATTTGATCAATAATGCTCAAAATTGTGACTAAGTTGGTGGTGTGAACGTTGTGCCGTCCTCAATGCACTTGTTGTGAGAGTCCTCATTACTGAGAGGTAGGTTTCAGTTTTAGATGTTAATTATCTTTTGACGGTCGCTTGTGTGATACTGTAATTACGCGGATAGATGATGTTGAAGTGTGATTGGATTTGGTGGTAATGGATCGTATTTTGATAAAGTGGTAAATTATGTCTGTTGTGTGTGTGTTCCACGAACTTTTCCTCGTGTTCGTTCTGTGCTTGTGGTATTTTATGCTTCGTAATTTGCTCGTTATCGTTTTGAATCATTACCGGTGCGTTAAGGTGGTCGAGATGTCATCGATCATCTCACCGGACTGTCGGAGTTGGCCACGTCCGAGTCATGGCCGTGCATTTTGGGGCAAAACACACCTGGCCGAGTTACGGCCGTAATGGGCCGGCAGCTACGGCCGTAATGGTCAGTCGGTTGGAGTGTTCTTCAGTTGTCAGTCATTGTCATTTTGTATTACCCGAGTAGATGCTCGTGGATGTTGTACGAACAATGACCGTGTAGCAGTGATTGTTTGGGTAACATTTTAAATATGGGTCTCGGACTCATAATGATATATCATCTAGTGTGTTTTGAAACGAGAATCGGGCTAAGGCCCTAATGTTTATGAAAAGGTTTTGTAAATTGGGACTCGAGGTCCAAAAGAATTTCTGCTTTAAAAATCCCCGAGATGATGTGTTCCTTTTCAAATATCTCTTGCTTGAGTTCGAAATTCTAAAACTTCTCGGGAACATTTTGATAATTGATTTCCGTATTAAATTCGTAGTTGCTAATTACTTGTTGCATTTCGTATCGTTTTATACTTGCACTAGTAAAACAGTGGAGTTTTACTAACCCCGAGTAATCGGGGGGTGGATGTCTGTTCTGCGTCCAGGTACATGCAGGTTCAGGGGAGCAGTCACAGGATTGGCACAAGGGGATGACGAGCTGCAATACTAATCAAGAGTCGAGAGTTGGTAGAGTTTGGTTGTATTGTTAGAGTTGATTCAGTCTTCCGCTGTATTGTGTTTCGACCCCTGTGTGGGTAATGTTGTTAGTCGATTCTGTTGATAGAGTTGTGTGACCTCATCGGCCTGTGTGTTTATGTGTAAGTGACCTTAGCAGTGCATTATTATATTGTTTGACCACGGCCGGGCAAGCATTTGGTTGTTTATGGATGTTTAGCTGGTAGATCCTTGTGAAAAGGGTCTACGGCGTGTAATATTCCCATCTTGTTTTGGGGGTGTTACATTTATGGTATCGGAGCTTAGGTTGCGAAACCTAGTTTGGCCGGGTCGATCAGTCGTGATTTGTTGAGTAATGTGTTGTCTTGTCGTTCGAGTCGTCATGTGACAAGTTGAGTTGTGCGTAGTCACAACGTGTCGGTTATGTTGTCGGACGAGATTAGTATCGTGGGCGACCGTCACCTCCGTGCGACCTGTGGATGTAAGTCTCCTCCTTTATGCGTAATACCTGTGTATCTCGATTTTATCTTAGTGAGTTAATTACGGTGCATAATTTTATTTACACAGTATTGTGTAATATAGTTGTGTTTAATACTCGTGGCACATAGTATGTGTATAGAACTGGACACGTTATTGTTTTATCTTTGAATCACCGGGTGGAGTGGTATGTTGTGAAAGTTGTAAACCTTGACGGGTTTCGAAAAGGTACCGACGGTAGAGTTTGTGAGAAACTCCGATGAATGATTTTGCTATGTGTTTAAATTTGATACCACAAGATGCATTTGATTGAATTGGCGACTCTGGTTGCCATTTGAGTATGTGGTTTTAAATTCGACTGTTTTTGGAATGTTGTAATTTTTTTCCGCTATGGGTAAGTTTGAGAATGTTTTCGGAAGGACTTTACAGTTTGAGAATTTTTGTAAAAATCGATTTTTGGAAAATATTTTGGTGGTGCGGTCAAACCACGGTTTATATGGATTTTTAAAATTTGTTAAATTTTGACAAATGGGCCATGTATTTTCAAATGACACAATCAGACGGTATTTGAAAAATGTGTTTTGAAGTACTTCGGACATTGTAAAATATTACCGTCGTTTTTGTTATGAACTAAAAGATTTTGGAAAATTTTTATTTTGCAGAACGATTTTTGGTTTTCGGAATTTTGAACTTTATATGTCCACGTATTGGGGCTAAGTGGTTGTGATAAGTTTGTGGTGTTGTTGTGCTCGCCGGAGAATGTTTTAGTGTTCTCTAAATGTTGAGATACATGGTTTTCAAAAGTGTTTTCAAAAATACATGGTTTACATGATTGGACGATCGAGGTATTAAAAGTGTTTTCAAAAATTTCATTTCACCAAATTTTTCAAACTTGAGAATTTTAAAATTTTAAAATTTTATCATTTGAATAATACCCCGGAAACATTTTAATTTTTGTTGTTAGTGTTTGATCCCTGCGATACGTATGTGGTTTTGACCGTGTTTGATTTGGTAAAATCCAAACATCTTTGTTGATGTGACTGTGTGGATTACTTTTGAATGAAGTTCTAAAATTACAGTGTTAGTTCGTGCACTTGTGTGATGACTTGGAGTTGATGTTTAACATGCTGCTATTTATTGTCTTATCTTGACGTTGTGATGTTTGTTTAGATGTGTTATTCTTATTGGTCGTCCGTCCAGTATGCCGAGAGGCCGTGGCCGAGGACGTGGTCGTAGTCGTGGTCGTGATCAGCAGCAATCATCCAGAGGTAATGTTGATATTGGCGCCGCCACCATCCTTCGTCAGGTGACTGACTAGTTGGCGCATATGAATCAGACCGTACACCGAGACGGGATTCCGGATGAAGATAACGGAGCTAGTAAGTGGTTACGAGATGTGATGAGAATGCACCCGCCCCGTTTTGTAGGTTCTTCGGACTCGTTAGGCTGGGAGAATTGGCTCTTCCAGTTGGACAGAACATTTGATGCTGTAGCTTGCCCCGATGAGAGAAGAGTGCCTATTGCTCAATACCTACTCGACAGGGAAGCTGCGGACTGGTGGGAGGCCGTAGCGCCTAGTAATCGTACCGCTACTTGGACTGAATTCAAAACTGCCATGGAGGCCGAGTATTGTCCGCTGCCTGTTAAAGAGCGTAGGATTGTCGAGTTTTTCTCGGCTACGCCCCGAGACGTGTCGATATCCCAGGCGATAGTCGATTATAATCGATAGTTGTGTTATGTTCGGGATCAGGTGAAAAGTGAGGCAGATAAGGTTCGTTATTTTGATATGCGTATGAAACCTCAGATTCGGCAGTGTATGGCTCCTTTTATGTGTACAACCTTGAAGGAATATCAGGATCGAGCCTTGGCGTTTGAGATGGCTATAATGTCTACCGAGTCCGTATCGGTAGCGAAAAAAGCAGAAGATTTCCGATGACGCATCGGGAAGTAAGGGAATTGGGATTCCCACACCTCAACCCTCGTATCAGCCGAGTATGGGACCTTTTCGGTCAGTTAGAGAACCCAAAAGACCCAAGTAGGTGTCTTTGAGTTCTGGTAATACTCCTAGGTGTTTCAACTGTAACGTTCTAGGCCATGAACGCGCGCATTGTAAGAAACCGCCAGTGACTTGTTATAATTGTGGACACGAGGGGCATCGAGTTCAGTACTGCGAGATTGTTGCCGAGATGATAAGGGACCGGAATTCCATTCCTACTTCCGGAGGGCCCAGTGATGTCTAGTTATGGTGTTTTTGGTACTCGCTGCACGGATTGTTTCGCGTGTAGAGATGTATTTTTTGACGCTTTTACATTTGGAACTTGTTGAATGATATTTTGTTTTGTGTAAGTTCCCGTTTAGTTGTTAGACCTACGGAGGCGTGTTAGTGGACCGCGGGGTTATGATCATGGTATTTTATTATGTGTCGTTATATTTTGTTTCGTATCGCTGTGATAACCTTAGTTTGTGTTTCGGGACGAAACTTATTTTTTGTATGATATAATGTAATATACGGTATTCTCATTTTCTGTTATCTTGAATTGTTTGTGTTTTGACGTCGGACATTTTCTTGTTGATGAGTATCGGAGTGATTTCTATCGTGATATTCTATTTGTTTCTTTCGCATAGTCGTTTTAGTCGGGTGCGGCTTGTTGTCGCGTGCGTTTCTTTGATTAAATGTGTGCATGTGATGTGACGTTAATTGCTCGTTATTATTTTGAATCATAGTCGGTGGCGTTGTGTTGGTCGTCGTGGAGCGTGTTTTCACGCCGTATGTCTTTTGGCGTTTCTTGCAGCGTTTCGCCGTTGGGCGCGAGTTTTCGGTTTTTGTGTATCTCGTCGAGTTTTCCTGGTGGGGATATTGCTTCTCCCTACTTGTTTTAATTTTCGGGACGAAACTTCTTTTAAGGAGGGTAGAATGTAATACCCGTAATTTCGATTTCCGGTAATTTCTTTTTTTCGGCAAAAGTCCGTTTTGACGACTCGCTCATGACCATTTCATCATTCCGAGAATGATTAATTCTGCACTTTTTGTCATCCGAGTTCGTTTTGGTGTCGTTTTGTTGAGTTCCGTGCTTTTTGGCGACTTTTCCGCACTTGAGTTCGATTCTTGCGAATCTCGTTGGAAACTGCTGTTTCGAGTTTCCCGTAAGTCCGTTTAACTTTGTTAGACGTGTTGTGAACTTCGGTTTGGTTATTCGATCACGTATCGTGATTTTCGGACGTTTTGGGCCATTTTCGTAATTTCCCAAAGTTTGGGGTAATTACTTTCCGTTGTCGAATTTCGAGCCTTCGGGTGGTCGGAATCGTGTGTTCTCTTAGCGCTTGGGTTCGTCTTTGTGAGTACTTCGTAACCATATTTTCGATTCATATTCAGGTTCGGGTTTCGGGGTCGTTCGGACCGTCGGAGTGGCCACGACCGAGACGGCCGCAGTCTTGCTTTGGCGAGTTACGGCCGTAAGGTGCGATTCTGGCCGTAAGTGATCGGCAGGCATGGCCTGACGAATTCGTTCTGGCCGTAAGGGTCGAGAGTTCTGGCCGTATGTGTGCTGTGCAACTTCGGACGAATGCGATTCTGGCCGTAAGGACCTGCCGGGTACGGCCGTAAGTGCCGAGTTACGGCCGTAAGGCCGGCCGGTTACGGCCGTAAGTGATCGGCCATGGTCGGCTATTTAAGGGCCTGGACGTGGATCTCTCGGCCATTTTCCATTTTTTTCTTCGTTTTCGTGACCCTTCGACGGAATTTGAGGGTTTTTGATCGGGAACATCATAGAACATCATTTTTTGGAAGGCTTGTGTTGATTATATCATCATCTAATCCGTGTTCTTCGTCCAAATCGAGGTATTTTGGCTTGAACCCTTGTTTTTGAAGATTTTAGGGATTTTCCTTTTGATTTCGATTCCAATCCGTTTTTGATCAATTAATTGTTGTATAAACGTTGCTTTGGACGTGTTCTACGGATTGTATATCCGTATTTCGAGTTCGTTGGAACCCAATCGGGATTTTTGGTTTTCTAAGGAACCTTGAACATTTAGTATCCGATTAAATGTCTCAAAGGGTCCCTTTCGATTCTTGATCGTGTTTTCCTTTGTTTTCAATTATTATTCTCGTAGTAACCGTGTTTATGTTGGATTTCACGGAGGATTGTAGGTGTTCGGGATTTTCCGGGGTGTGCCGTATTCGTAGGAATATTCGGGTGCCGACTATCGAGGCAAGTATTTTATTATACGAATTGTGTCTTGTGAATAGGGACGTTGTGTCATGGTTATGATGAATTGATTTATCTTAGCGAATATGCTTCGTATGAATTGATTATTATGAACGATTGACGGTAACGATAATACCTTCACTTAATTAACATCGTGGAATTGTGTTGGATGTGCAAATCATCTAAGTTTGTGCCGGGCGTGGTTGGTCATTGTCGAGTTGTTGTGATGATCATGATATTTGTGTTGTTTTGGTTTACATACTTGATTGTACATTTCGGTGTAATGTGGAATGGCTTGGCATTTGATGATTATGAGTTGTGTCGTGTCGATGTGTGTGTGTGTTCCGGTGGTCAGCGAGGCCTCTGGAGTTCGGTACATGATGTGTACGAACAAGGTGTGTGATCCAGGTAGGGTCTGACGAGACCTCTGGAGTTCGGTACATGATGTGTACGAACAATATTTGTGATCCAGGTAGGGTCTGACGAGACCTCTGGAGTTCGGTACATGATGTGTACGAACAATGTTTGTGGCCGGGTAAGGTCCGTTGAGGCCTCCGGAGTTCGGTACATGATGTGTACGAACAGCGTGTGTGGTCCGGGTAAGGTCCGTCGAGGCCTCCGGAGTTCGGTACATGATGTGTACGAACAATGACCGTGTAGAAGTGATTGTTTGGGTAACATTTTAAATATGGGTCTCGGACTCATAATGATATATCATCTCGTGTGTTTTGAAACGAGAATCGGGCTAAGGCCCTAATGTTTATGAAAAGGTTTTGTAAATTGGGACTCGAGGTCCAAAAGAATTTCTGCTTTAAAAATCCCCGAGATGATGTGTTCCTTTTCAAATATCTCTTGCTTGAGTTCGAAATTCTAAAACTTTTCGGGAACATTTTGATAATTGATTTCCGTATTAAATTCGTAGTTGCTAATTACTTGTTGCATTTCGTATCGTTTTATACTTGCACTAGTAAAACAGTGGAGTTTTACTAACCCTCGAGTAATCGGGGGTGGATGTCTGTTCTGCGTCCAGGTACATGCAGGTTCAGGGGAGCAGTCACAGGATTGGCACAAGGGGATGACGAGCTGCGATACTAATCAAGAGTCGAGAGTTGGTAGAGTTTGGTTGTATTGTTAGAGTTGATTCTGTCTTCCGCTGTATTGTGTTTCGACCCCTGTGTGGGTAATGTTGTTAGTCAGTTCTGTTGATAGAGTTGTGTGACCTCATCGGTCTGTGTGTTTATGTGTAAGTGACCTTAACGGTCTGCATTATTATATTGTTTGACCCTGGTCGGGCAAGCATTTGGTTGTTTATGGATGTTTAGCCTGGTAGATCCTTGTGGAAAGGGTCTACGGCGTTTAATATTCCCATACGGTTTTGGGGGTGTTACAGGTATGACGGCAACATAGTGATGTTAAGCTCATACGACTGACTCTTACGACTCTACAAACAAACCCAGCATAATCGATTGACTAGGTATCCATAACCTAAGCTCTGATACCATAAATTTAACATCCAAATATAAGCTAGGGATATTACACACCATACAACCCTTCATGACGGTCCACCAGGCCAACACCAAACATACACATGAACATAACAATAATTTGAAATACGATTTAATAGACTATTAGCTCGTGGCCCCGAACAAAATGTAATAATTCATCCAATTTTTTAAGAGTCACTTTTTAAAGTAACGCGATTTTTTTCTCTGATACCATCTTCTGTAACACCCCCAAACTTAATCGAGATATTACAGTACCGTGAACCTCATGTGGGACCCACAAGACTATTTTGGCGGTTTAAAGATATCGAAAATAATTAAAAAAACGAGCGTTTCCACGAGATGAAATAATATTAAAGCTATTACAACAAATTCATTGACTCGGTTTTATTTATTACAACACAAAGAACGCAACTTATTACTCAAGGTGATTATAAAAATTATCCAACATTCATGTGAAGTCCCAACTCCTCAACAAGCATGACCGAAACTCTTGAGAAAGCCTGGTACATAAGAATTCATTTTGTCTGGCACAACGAATCATGCCAATCGAACATGAGGTCGGCGATGATAATAAATCATATAATCAATTAAGCGAGAAAATCCCACAACATAAAATCTTATTCAAATTCGCAAACATATTTGCATCAAATAAATTATTACAATCACAGCATTGAGATCAAAAATATCCCGAAGGGTTACACCTGTTGTGGTCTCAACCATCACTCCTCTTTTGAAAATTACAACTTTCCCGAATTTATGCTCGTACAATAGTAAACTTCGAATTTTTGCTCGACAACCGTATTTCTGCCCGATGATTGCGACATGGCTGGGGCCCTCATCCATTCCCGCATCCACGTTCTCAATTACTATGAAACATGATCAAATTCAACTCTTAGATTTATTGAAACCAATTATCATAGTCCAAGCAAGTAGCGAAGTTGCCTTAAGTCTATTGGAGAAATTATAATGGCGTATCCACGAACACGACGGTCGCAATATCACAAATCACAACTTAGTAAAATTAGGATAATTCGATTAATCTTCATTCGATAACATTATCGAACTATCATCACCATCCATCAATAAAAAATAATTAAAGGAAACCCTTTTCCTTTCTCTATTAACTTAAAGGTTACCGAGTCGGAATGCTTCAATTATTTGGGATATGATAAGTCACTTGATCATAAATTCACCGGAAATCTAATCCAATCAACAGGATAATTCCTAATGACTGTTTAATTCCTATTTTGGCATAGTTGATCGATAGAGGGTTATTGTCAATATTGCGTACATAATTCAACATTAACCTTGAATTCCTATCATCCATTCAACATGTCAGTCCTATATCATCTATAAAACTTATCCGAACATTAATATTGGAATAAATAAACTCATAATCTATTTTAACAAGAATCATAATGACACCTAATCATTGATGCCATTTCTGTAATACCCATAATTTTCTTTCCATATTTTTCGATTTTAGAGACTCGTTTGTGTTTATTGACACATTTTAGGCATATTTTATTCAGAACTTTTCATCATTCGAGCGAGTTTTGATATTACTTCGGATTAATCGGCATATTATTGCGACTTTTTCACGTTTATATTCGATTTTATAAAATCACCATCAATTCTTGAAAATTCAAAAAATTCTGAAACTTAAAAGTATGATAGAGCATCAAGTTATCTTTCCAACGATTCAAACGGCCAGTCAATCCGAGTTCGTATGAAAAAAATTATGTTTATATTTGTAGAAGCTATCCACACAAAATTTAGTTCTGCCCATGGAACTCGACCCTGTCAAATCTGACACGGCCCGTGTCGTCTTGAAGCAGTATAAAACATGGGAAACAGGTTTATTAACCCACTTCTACATTCTTCCTCCTCATTGGGCGATTTGGGCGAGTTGGTTCGAAGGTGGAGGTGGATCAAGGTCAGATATCATCACCCATCCATATTTTTGAGTTCCTAACAAGGATTAACAACATCTAATCCATCGTTCTTCGCCGGATCGAAGGTATTTTCCTTGATTTCCAAAAGTTGACCTTTTTGATGATTTTGTTCTTGATTCCGAATCCAATTCAATTTTGACGAATAGATTGTTGTTAAACATTGTTATTGATCATGTTCTATGGATTGTATATCCATGTTTCGAGTTTGTTTAACTGGATTGACGATTGGAGTATTCTTGGAAATTATTAAACATTTAATGTTTGATTAAATATTCGAATGAGTTTTCCTTCCATAGTTTGATGTGATTCCCGTTGTTATTGGTCTTGATCCTAGCTGTGATCGTGTATTCGTTGTGTCTGCGGAAGTTGTAGGTATTCGGAGTTTTCCAGTCGAGCCGTGTTCGTCGGAGGATTCAGTATCGGTTATTGAGGCAAGTATCGTGCCTATACATTATGTGTTTGTGGATATAATAGTTGGTAACCGATGATAAGTGCTAAATGAATATTTTAATGAACTTTCAAAAGACTCGGCATATTCTCGATAAAGGTTTTCTTCAAAAAATTTCCGTGTGTTTGAGAACGAATGTGTCGCTCTGAGAATGTGTATTAGTGCCGTATATTGGAACGTCTAACTTTCGTGTAGTGTCGTTTTGTGGGGTTGTGGCATTTGTAAATTTATAGATCAAACCTTTCGTTAAGGTGTGTGTAGACATGTGTGTTTATTGATGATCATGTGGCGTTGTGTGATAAAGATTGTAACTCCTTTTTGGGGAGGTTGTGTCATTCGGCGTGGTTGGAAAGGTATTCTTTCTTGTTGCTATGTGATTGGTACTAGTTGCATAGCTGGATTCTAGTGTTGATGGTGTTGTTTCTTAGTCATGAGTATGTGTCGGGTAATTTGGCCATTCTAGCAAGGTACCTTGACTATATATATTGTGATTGACTTGCGATGTTTATGGTTTTGCAAGCTGTGAATTGTGAAAATGCGATTGTTTGTGTGTTGTGAGTGTTCTCGAGGTACTCTCACTTGGCGATTGCTCGACGGGGTACACAGGGACTTGGCCAGGTGGTCTTGCGCGAGGGTTACCTTCGAGGTGGGGTATTCTCACCTGGGGATTGCTCGAAGGGGCACACAGGGACTTGACCGGGTGGTCTTGTCACGAGAATTACCACAGAGCTTTTGCTGATGATTAATTGTGATATGTCTGGAGTATCACAATGCTTTATTCTCGGGGTCGAGACACATTATATATAATGTCTTGGTGTTTGGTTAGAATGACATTAGAATGAAGTTTTGTGTGTAATTTGTCCTTGGTTGTGAGATTTTGAAGTCCGATATGATGCATATAAATTATCCATTGTTGTGAGATTTTGAATATAGTTTTCATAATGTTTTCCGAAACAAAACTCCCAAGATCTTGGATTATTTTTCAAGATGACCACTTGTTTCATTTCTACTTTTACGGTTTGAACTAACCCAAATGAAAAATCTCGTGAAGTCTTTCATTGGGTTTGAGTTGTGGATTAGTCAAGTTATTGTATTCTCGGAATGTGTTGTGTATGGCTCGTATTTACACTTTATACTTGCACTAGTAAAATAGTGGAATTTTGCTAACCCCCGAGTAATCGGGAGTGGATGTCTGTATTGCGTCCAGGTACATACAGGTCCTTGGGGAGCTAAATGCAGGATCTTTACGAAGGATGATGGAGGGCTAATGATACTAATCACATGAAGACCAGTTTTGGGTGTACTAAGTTTGAGTTCATTGTTTGGTCTTTTTTGCTGTCGTATTTTTCTATTTGTGAGTGTATTTGACCCTTGCGTGGGTGTGAGTCCTGTCAGAGTTATGTATATTGGAGTTGTATGTTATTGTTGAAAGACCAAGTTTGTCAAATGATTCGTAATTTAACCATGTCGGCAAGATATATGATGTCTTGTTCTGTGTTTAGCTTGGTAGATTCTCACGGAGAGGGTTTGCAGCATGTAATATTCCCGGATAATTTCTGGGGGTGTTATAATTTCAACATGCATTTACTAATAATAAATTTGTCCGGATCATAATGATATTATGAATTCAAACAATATTCCTATGTAAGAATTTGAATGTTCATAACAATGACAAAATCAACGTGTTCTTCCAATGTTTAACATGGCGGGGCTCAATTATCATACTTATTCATCCATATTCATTTATGTATAGTTCATGTAACCTCAAGAAATCGAACCATACCTTCTTCCAATTCATATATATTAAATACTTCAACAAGAATTCATCAAGAACTTGAAGAATGGACCGAGTTAAATCGAACTTATCTCGAAGATGGATTCAAATGGCGAAATACACAACTAAAGCTTCAAGAGTCCTTCCAAGACTTGAACAATCCAGGAGTACTTCAAGTCCTAATGTTAAGGAGGCTTGTAAGTGGTTGGAACGCACTAATATAACAATGGGGGAGCGAAATTCAAAATGAAGAGGGAAGTCATACTTATAATTTTCTCTTTTTATTAACGTATGCTACATGTCCTTTATATCATATGCTAGGAACTTTGCGTACGTTAAATTCATCCAGTAGCATACACAAGGTCCAATCCAGAGGCTACTGTCTCGCCCATTACTTATGCTACTTTGTGGTACTAACATACACTATTAGGAGTTGACTAATTTGTTTGTATCATCGCTGAATGTTGATCCATGAGGATTGAAATATTTGATGGGTCCTCAACTTAACGTACATAACATGTTTGCATATGCTATTTGAGTTATGTAGCATACGTTAAAATTCTCAGACTACGTATGCTACACTAGATTAACTAACCTTTCGGAGCATACCCAATTGCGGGGCCCCACATGTCGAATTTTGGTTCCCCTTTGTCTGCTACTTAACTAAAACCAAACCAAACCAAACATACCCAGTAAATCCCGCTCAGAGCAGGGTCTGGGGAGGGTAAGATGTATGCAGACCATGCCCCTACCTATTACGGTAGGGAGGCTGTTTCCGTGAAGACCCTCAGCTAAGTGCACAACAACATATTGAGTGAAAAATACAAAGGGAAGCATATGATACGGAAAAACTCATTACTATACCTGAGCCCATGGCTTAATCCACATGGGACTTACCTAAGAGGAATTTGGCTACTTCACTCCCGATGAATGCTGCTCAAACAGAAGAGAGGTTGACTCCGCGCACAGCTCCCTGTCGAAAATACACCACATGCAAAAGGCAATAGGATAAAATATACAATAAATAAAAAAATGCAATGCTCTAGGTCAAAGATGACCGAGATAACCCAACCCTGAGGCTCTCAACTACAGCACCACTCCCAACTAAAGAATCCACAACTCTGATCTGGCGCCTCCAAGCGCACCTATCAACAGTCATAGTCTCGGAAAGGTTTAAGGCCTTCAAATCTAATCTCAGCTGCTCCTCCCACGTCCTACTCGGTCTGCCTCTCCTCCTCTCCCCGACAACTACTAAACTCTCGACCCTCCTCACCGGAGCCGATGCCTACCTCCTGCGGACGTGGCCAAACCATCTCAATCTCCCTTCCCTAACTTTCGCTGAAATGGGCGCCACTTCTAGCGCGTTCCTGAACACCCCGTTCGAGATTCTATCTAACATTGTGCGACCACACGACCAACGTAACATTCTCATTTTAGCCGCTTCCAACTTGCTCTCAAGCGACTTCTTCATCGCCCAACATTCAGAGCCATACAACATTGCAGGTCGAATTGCCGCTCTATAGAATTTACCCTTCAACTTTAGAGGGACTTTCTTATCGCACCGGACCCCTGTCGCTGCTCTCCACCTTAGCCACCCCGTCTTGATGCGATGAGTGACATCATCTTCACACTCACCTTCCTTCTGAATGATCGAACCCAAATACTTGAACTTATGCGTACGGGGAACGATCTGATCCGCAATCATTACCTCTACATCTTCCTCGTTGGCCTCACCACTAAAGTTACACCAGAGATACTCTGTCTTAGACCGGCTCACACGCAAGCCCTAGGATTCTAACTTAGACCTCCATTGCTCCAACTTCGAGTTCACCTCCCTCCTCGACTCCGCTACTAACACAATATCGTCAGCAAAAAGCATGCACCACGGGACGCCATTTTGTATCCCCCGCGAAATGACGTCAAGGATCAGAACGAAAAGAAGAGGGCTTAGTGCCGACCCCTGGTGTAGCCCTATCTCAACCGGAAAATACTGGGTGTCACCAGCTGGGGTCCTAACGCACATCCTAGCTTGGGAATACATATCTTGGATCGCCCTAACGAACGGCAACGACACCCTCCTCTCTACTAGGCTCCTCCAAATAACATCGCGCGGAATGATATCATAAGATTTCTCTAGATCTATGAACACCATATGGAGGTCCTTACGCCGCTCTCTAAACTTCTCCATAAGGCGTCTGAAGAGATGAATGGCCTCAGTCGTCGACCTCCCCGGCATGAAGCCAAATTGGTTCTCTGAGATCTCAACTTCTCTTCTAACCCTGCATTCCACCACTCTTTCCCAAAGTTTCATAGTATGACTGAGGAGTTTAATACCCCTATAGTTACTACAACTCTGAGCATCGCCTTTGTTCTTGAAAAACGGCACGACAATACTATGCCTTCACTCCGTCGGCATCTTAGAACCTCTGAGGAAGATGTTGAACAGCTCTGCTAGCCACTGAACTCCGACTTCCCCCAGACAAAGCCAAACTTCAATAGGGATCTGATCCGGGCCTACCGCCTTAGCTCTACCCATTTTCATTAGAGCACCCTTTACTTCCTCCTTGCTGATGCTTTCACAGGAACTAAACGAACGGGTAGAAGATAGACTAACTCCTTGCACCACCGAGTCACTACCCCTAGCCTCATTGAAAAGTTCAAAAAAAAACTTATTCCACCTCTCCTTAATAGCCATATCGTTCACTAATACTTGGCCCAAATCATCCTTAATAAACTTAACGGGACCCAGGTCGCGCCGCCCTCTTTCCCTAGCTTTCGCTAGTTTAAAAATAGCATTCGCTCCTTCTTTGGTGTCTAGGCGCTTGTACATCTCCTTTTAAGCCTCCCCTTTAGCCTTAGACACTGCCTTCTTAGCCTCTCTTTTCGCCACCTTGTACGCTACAATCTTCAAAATTCTCTCCTCCCCAGCAAACATCCTGTTGGTAGTGTGCGCTAGCTCTTAGAATAGTGGCTGTTAACATCTAATATCATGGCTAAAGTTTTCAACGTTAGTTACCAAGTAAAGTAAAGTTGATAATCATCATTGTCATATCTGTGCATTTCCTTACGCATTTGTTCAGTATTTTGAGAGTTTATATGCTGTCCATTTGTACTACTTGAACACTCTATTATATATTTATATTCGGATATTGATATGAGCTGATGTCTTATCAAATACCGAGTTATCATCGTTGAGATTGGACCCTTGTTGAGGGATGCCAATGTTAATTAATTTTTTGCTAAGTGTTGTTAAACACTTATCATGGAGGTTAACATACGTTACATGTCAACAATTAAAGTACATAACATATTAAAGGTTAGTATGTTTGTAGCATACATCCAGTGGTGTTGTGGTTATGGAATTTCGCCATCTAGGTGGTCCACGGTGGCTCATGCCCGCATGTAGAAAACAAGTTGATGTATGTTCCGTATGTAATGATGCAAGGTTAGTGTACGTAACATGGAGCCCTTAACATATGCTAGGCTTTTATTTATTTACGTGCGAGGGCCTGACAGAATGTTGCTGAAGCCTCAAAGTATATAATGTATGCTATTCTGAAAGTTAGCATACGCTGAAGTCCTTTATGTATGTTACTTGTTGTGGTTACGTACGTAATCATTGTACAACTATAAATAAGAGGGTCTCTTGTTTCATTTCTCCCCCATCTACCCCTATGAACTTCCCGTCGTCCCTTAGACCTTGTAAACTTATTTTTAAGCCTCTGTGATGCAAGGAATCACTTGGGGAAGCTTGTTGATCCTTGTTCAAGTGTATTGGAGTTATATCTACCCATATATCATTCGTCTATGTAGACTTAAGGTTATTTTGACTCAGTTCTTCATTTTGTCCTTTCAGTTTGGATGTTGTTGGACTTGTATGTTCAATCTTGATAATATATGAGTAGGTTTCTTGAAGCATGTATCATATGTGTTAGGAATATCGAATTTGTAGACTCTATGAAGCAAATCGATGTATTTTCGAACATGAACATACCTAAGTCCACCATGTGTAAGTATATGAGGTTCTTACTTATGTGTAAGATGCAGTTTTCATCTTAGGATGTTAGTATTATGTCAAACGTGAACATGCCTGAGTCCACCTTAGATGATAAACAAAGTTGTTAATGATTCGGGTGGTAGAAAAAGTGTGTTTTTATTAAATAATGTATTGCCGGACTCCTTATGACCGTGTTCTCGTTCAGAATCATGCATGTGATGATTTAGGTTTATTGTGTTTATTTTGATATACTTGATGATTTGAGCAAACCTTTTAGTTATGGAAGTTATTATTAAATATTATAAATTTGACGCTTGGGATAAAAAATCCTCTAATTGTAATTGTAATACTAGACTATGGTAGGAGGACAATTAGTCACTAGAAGATTCCACAATTCTTTTATCCTTTCAGTTTGGATCTTGTTGGACTTGTATATTCAATCTTGATAATGTAATACCCCGATTTCTAGTATGTAATATCTAGATTTTCAGTATAAATTTTTCGCGTTATTTTATCTGAGACGTACTGGATAGCTTGGTGTCTATATAGTATGGATAAAATAGATTGAGAACTGAGACAGCTGTGTTGTGTCAAGAATTAACACACTCCGACCGGCGATCGCCTCGGAGATCGGGCGACCGAGTCACTGCCGAGCAGCCAAGGCAAAACTGCCGACCAGCGACCAGGCGGCCGAGCCTTAACCCAGCGGACAAGCTAAATCGGCCAACCGAAGGTCCCAGGACAAGTCCCGGTGCCGAGCGATCGACCTCAGATACGATCGTCACTCGGTACTCGGCGACCGACTCCTGGCGATCGACAAGCGGGCGATCCTCTCTCGGCTTCTGCCGACCGACCCTTGGTGACCGACCGAATGCCGACCCTCGGCAACTGGCCGATGGCGACCTCTGATGACCAGCTAGAGACGACCGCCTCATGTCGATCAGCACCGATGGCCATCCAGTCGGCAAAGGCCGAGCCTCAAGACTGGCACCACGTGCAAGAGCCGAGACAAGATCCGCGAATCTCGGATCATTGACCACAGCCTGACAGAATCTCTCCACCAGCCGACAAGCCGCCGAAAGTTGTCAGTAGGACCACATGTGACATTGACTGCGGCGCGTCGGCTCCTCATCGACCGCCCGGTGGCGCCAAAGACCTACCTTGGACTTTAGGCCGACAGCACATGTGAATCGGGGACAGTCGCCCCATTATAATATTGGCCGGTAGACGATCGCCCCATTATTATAATGGCCGGAAGGCGATCGCCCGCCAAAGGACAAGACTGGGCTGCCACTATAAATACACGGCTCCCTACACTTCTCCAAACGACGGAACTTTTATCACACAAAACACTCTCTGGCATTCTCGCACTTCAACTTCCTTGGGATTTCATACATTACAGAAGCAAAACTCCCAGCACTTGGCTATCTCCAACTCTTGGCAACAGCTATCATTCGGTCCTTCTTCTCCCGGCCTCTCTCATCCAGCAGACTATCGGCAGGGACGAAGAACACCGAGCTTCGCTCAAGAGCCGGATTAACAGAGTCTTTTTACACTCATTATATTTAGATTTCTCTCATTAATACTTGTATCCACGAATATTTGTATTAATAACATCTCGCGAGAGCATTCAAGCCCGGGCCTAACAAACCCGGCAAATCTTGTTTTATTTATCTTCTCTCGGAAGTGCTCCCGCAATTGTTGTTTGTTATCCGTCTTCCAGCAGTATTAATCTTCGGATAAATATTTTGGGCAACAACAATTGGTGCTGGAAGAAGGGGATCCAACCCTCAAATTTTTACACCTACCGTCCCGAAGAACACTCACTGTTCTCGGGGCAGATACTTGAAGTGACACTCACTGCACTTCAAAGGAATCTTTCAGAAATCATGTCTTCCGCCTCCGCGTCGAAGAAAGCCGGCCCGGCCCGGCCGGCGGACCCTGTTCCGTCCCAGTCCGAGCCGCAGCCGATGGTGGAAGGCAGCCGTCGCGGTCCGAGACGCTCGATCCCATCCCTGGGCGGCGGCCCGAGCCTCTCGCTCGATCAGCTCCGAACCAAGGAACAGATCGACGAGGTCATGGCCGTCCTGCAGGAGCGACGGAGTGCTCTTGACGCGCCTCCTGCTATCACCCCCTCGGCCTCCCGCCGGAAGTCAAAGCGGAAGCTCAAGGCGTTACTGGCCGAGCGATTGCCAGGAGGCTCTCGTCCGCAAAAAGAGGCGCTCGGCAGCCGGGGCACCTCTGTCTTCGATCGCCTGGGCAGTGACCCGACCTAGCGACCGGGGCAGTCCGGCCCCAGCTATGAGATGATGGAACTTGATTCCGTCACCAGGAGCTCGGCCTACCCGGCTCCCAGAAGGCAGCCTGGCCGTCTGGCTCCCGCTCGCCAAATTGCCGAGGTCGGCAGCGGCGGAGTCCGGAGATCGGTACACGATCGCCTCGGCTCCCGCTCCCAAAGCCGATCCGCAAGCAACCGAGCCACGGCGATTGCCGCATTGCAACGTCAGCTCGACGACGTGAAAGCGCTCCCGGAATCCAGGGCAGGCGCCATGAAGACGATCGCCGAGCCAAGCGAGCCGCTCGCGATCGACATCGAGCTCGCCCCCGTGCAGCACAGGATCGCTCCCCCGCAAACACCCGTGTACGAGGGGCGATCGGACCCCCAGGTGCACCTGAGGAAGTTCAACATCTACATGACCGGGTGTGGGGCATCTGACGCGACCAGGTGCCGAATGTTCCCTATGATGCTGGACGACCTCGCCCACCGGTGGTACACCTCATTGCCACCTCGGTCCATTGGCTCCTTTAACGAGCTGGCGCACGTCTTCACGGAGTACTTCGCCACAAGAGTCGTCCGGCCTGAAGATCGCCTTCGCATGATGCAAATCAAGTAGGGAGAAGAAGAGTCCGACTCGGACTACATCAACCGGGTAGACGGGATCATCCTCAACGGCGAGCCCGTAAGCGATGAAACCGCCCTTTACGCGGTCCTAGGAGGATTTCAGGGTTTTTCGCCTATGTTCAGGCATCTCACGAAGAACCAACCTACAACCTATGCAGCCTTCCGGGCTAGAGCCGCAGATTTTCTGGCCAGGCAAAGGTTCCTTCTTAGCCTGTGAGCAGCGCGATCGGCGCCCGGACGACGATCTCCCGCCCGATCGCCAATATCGACCTACGAATAAAGCGATCGGCAGCCGAGCGACGATCGCCAGTCTTCCGACCCGATCACCGATCATCATGCTACATCATCAGCAACCCGGAGGACACGATCGCCATCTACAGTCCAGCATTTAACATGAGGGACTAAGGCTCGCGATCGCCTCCACCGCACATCATAAAGCCATGGTCCTGGTAGTCGATGGGCCCATTTGCCGGCCATGCAAGGTCCCTTTCGGCCGAGATTGCCCGCCCTTCGTTTAAATACGAGGCCGGCGTAGTCTGAGGGCTCTCCAAAATTAATCAGTGGGCACGTGCCACTACCCCCGTCTCAGCGTACACCGTCGAGGTTCGTCATCTCTATGGCGGGCCGAGGTGGAAGCAGAGCTAAACAAGCCGCGGGCGTGGAGTTGATTCATCCGACGCTGCCCCGCGCAAGGACTCCTGTAGACCGAGACCGCACGCCCTTCGTTTAAATACGAGGCGAGGCGCAGCCTAACATAGGACCCTCATAATAAAGTGAGTCACGAGACACTCAATGTCTTCGCGCACCAAGACACGGTCATGGAGTCGGTCCATCGATCACCGCGACTGTGCACGATTCCTCAAACAAGAGAAACCACCAAGTTTCCGAGGGGGATCGGCCAATGTTGTTTTTTGCAGGTAAAGACCGAAAGATAGCTAGCCAATCGACCATGATAGCCCAAGTCCGAATCCTAAGTCAGCTCAGCAAGATCGCCCGTCCTCATCCTTACACGATCGCCAGCAAGAACCACCTCGCCCCATGTCTTCAACATAGGAGCAAGCTGGGGGGCAATTGTTGTGTCAAGAATTAACACTCTCCGACCGGCGATCGCCTCGGAGATCGGGCGACAAGTCGCTGCGGCGAAAGCAGCGATCGCTGACGGCGGACCAGGCGGCCGAGCCTTAACCCAAATGGACAAGCTAAATCGGCCAACCAGAAGGTCAGGACAAGTCGGTGCGGCGATCGACCTCGGATACGATCGTCACTCGGTACTCGGCGGCAAACTCTGGCGACCGACAAGCGGGCGATCCTCTCTCGGCTTCGCGACCAGGCCCTTGGTGACCGACCGAATGCCGACCCTCGGAATCGGCCGATGGCGACCTCGATGACCCGACTAGAGACGACCGCCTCATGTCGATCAGCACCGATGGCCATCCAGTCGGCAAAGGCCGAGCCTCAAGACTGGCACCACGTGCAAGAGCCGAGACAAGATCCGCGAATCTCGAATCATTGACCACAGCCTGGCAGAATCTCTCCACCAGCCGACAAGCCGCCGAAAGTTGTCAGTAGGGCCGCATGTGACAGTGATTCCGCCGAAAGTTGTCAGTAGGACCACATGTGACATTGACTGACGGGCGCGTCGGCTCCTCATTGACCGCCAGTGGCGCCAGCACCTACCTTGGACTTTAGGCCGACAGCACATGTGAATCGGGGACAGTCGCCCCATTATAATATTGGTCGGCAGACGATCGCCCCATTATTATAATGGCCGGAAGGCGATCGCCCGCCAAAGGACAAGACTGGGCTGCCACTATAAATACACGGCTCCCTACACTTGTCCAAACGACGGAACTTTTATCACACAAAACACTCTCTGGCATTCTCGCACTTCAACTTCCTTGGGATTTCATACATTACAGAAGCAAAACTCCCAGCACTTGGCTATCTCCAACTCTTGGCAACAGCTATCATTTGGTCCTTCTTCTCCCGGCCTCTCTCATCCAGCAGACTATCGGCAGGGACGAAGAACACCGAGCTTCGCTCAAGAGCCGGATTAACAGAGTCTTTTTACACTCATTGTATTTAGATTTCTCTCATTAATACTTGTATCCACGAATATTTGTATTAATAACATCTCGCGAGAGCATTCAAGCCCGGGCCTAACAAACCCGGCAAATCTTGTTTTATTTATCTTCTCTCGGAAGTGCTCCCGCAATTGTTGTTTGTTGTCCGTCTTCCAGCAGTATTAATCTTCGGATAAATATTTTGGGCAACAACAAGCTGTATTGGTATAATTGTCGTATTCGGTCGATAATTACATGTGAGGGTATCGTGTATCAGGTTATCGTACTTTTGATATTGGGTATATCATATGAGAATGTTATCGAATTGAGTATATGTATTCAGTATGCCGTATGTTCATATTCTGTATGTCGATACGGTGGACGAGAATAGCTGAAAATGGCCAAGTACAGCCACATTAGCGCACACTACGATGTATGCTTAGCGCAAGCTACAATGTATACTTAGCGCACGCTAAGTGGTTTTAATTACGTATGCTAAGGAGGACCCCTAACGTACGTAAGGCATTCTGGATAAGGTTCGGAAGGTGTCCGGCAGGTAGGCCCAGGCTAATTATTATCGGCATTTAGCACACGCGAGTTCATATGGTTAGTGTACGCTAATATCAGATCGGTCAAAAGGGAATCTTGGCTTTGTCAGGTTACTTTCGGCGTGTGGACCCCGGGCATCTTCAAGGAAGGTGCAGAATGTCGGGTCAACGAGGAATAGCGCACGCTATTGTTGGAGAATAGCGCAAGCTACTGAGCATTTCACTGTAGTAAGTCAACACCTATTTGCGTACGCTATTGCATGTGCATTACGTACGTAAGATGATGTGCGAAGCAAGGCAGTAGCCTCTGGACTGCCTGATAGCACACGCTATCAAGGAAGGATAGCGCACGCTAGGGATGTAGAGCACGCTAGGGATGTAGCGCACGCTAAATACAATTTTTAGCGCACGCTAGTAATGTGCAGTATATAAAGGGACAGCCGGGTGTTAAGATGCATTTTCGTCCATTCTTTCCCTTATTTCAGATAGAGAGAGTTCTTAGAGAGAAGTTTGAGGTTCCAAACACTTGAGTTGATCGTCCTTAACAACATTGGAGTTTGGAAATGATTGGAAACGGATTCAACCTTGGGATTCAATCAATTCCTTCAAAGAGGTAATTACTCTTCACTTTGGGATTTCGTTTTGAATCGTATATGATGTTCTTGAGTTGATAATCGTCATGTATATGATTACGACGTACTCGCAAAGACGAATCTAAGAGTTAAGAGAACACACGATTCTGACCACCCGAAGGCTCAAAATTCGACAACGGAAAGTAATTACCCCAAACTTTGGGAAATTACGAAAATGGCCCAAAACGTCCGAAATACACGATACACGATCGAAACACCAAGACAAAGCTCGCAACATGAATAATAAAATTAAATGAACTTACGAGAATCTCGAAACAACAGTTTCGGACGAGATTCGCAAGAATCGAACTCAAGTGCGGAAAAGCCGCTTAAGAACACGGATCTCAACAAAACGATACCGAAACGAACTCGGATGACAAAAAGAGCAGAATTAATCATTCTCAGAATGACGATACGGTCATGAGCGAGTTGTCTAAACGGACTTCCACCAAAAAAGAAAATTATCGGAAAATCGAAATTGCGGATATTACATTGGAGCTGATCATGTTGATGAGATTCTTGGTCGCTGTTGATTCTTTGTTGGTCTTGCTTGGAGTTTATCATGTTGGTGATATCTTAGTTGACGTATTGGTTGATCTGGTTATTGATCGTATGAGCGTTTGGGTTGTGCATCGATGTTTCGGATTTGTTATCATTATTTTGTGGTAGTTGATCTACAGATGTATTTTGCATGTTTGGTTCTTATCAGGATTGGTATTTGATTGTGCGATCTGACGGATTGGATTTGGCACAGATAGATTATTTCCCGCTTATGAGTTATGATGATGTTTTTGAGGATTTTGAGTATTGTTTTGGTTCAGTCCAGATGAGTGTTGTTGAGTTCATTTCATCATTTGAGAATGCGAAATGTGGATTATGGTACGGATTGAATTGGTATGGATTGCTTTGGATTGGTAAGGTTATGACGGTAAGATTACGTTGTAGTATTCTTACAGTATTATTACATTGGTATGTAATTATTTATGTGATGTGATCGATATGATTATTGAGTATTGTGGCTGACCCCGTCGTGGGCTTTATTTTTAGGTACTCGGATCGAGCTAGTAGCGGTCGTGAAGAGATGAGCTTCCCGAGTGATACTGGTCTTGGCATTATTTTGAGGATCGAGTATTCTTTTCTGGTTGTTTTATTTCCACTGCAAATGTATATTTTGAACTGTGTTTTATCCGCTGCGTGTGTATATTTCAAAATGTCTTTGCGGTATTTTTACCAAATCGTGTGTACATTTTTAAATGGATTTTTGGGTACTTCGTAAACTTGGAATATTTCGTAAAACCGATTCCCTAAACTGAGTTTTGGCATTTTGGCCTTAAACGTTTTAACGATATTTTCATGACGGTATTTGATACTTTTGAAATGACTTTTGTGGGTATTTGAAAACATTACTGTCATCGTCCTTTTTGGCTTTTTTGAACATTTTTGAAAATGGATTTTAGCCTTGTGGGTTCCGGCGCGGGGCCCACGACGCTGTAATATCCCGGATGGTTTTGGGGGTGTTACAGAAGATGGTATCGGAGCCTAGGTTTTGTGAAACCCGGGCATGTGTGTTACGTGGCTCTACCAGTACGGTAGTAGCGTGATTTTTTCTTTTTAAAATGATTTTCCTAACTTTTGTGTCAAACCGATTTTTGGAGATTCCAAAATCTTTGAGATATTCTCAAAATTGCTATTTGCGATATTGGTGTGTGTTGGTATTGTGTTGAGACTTCGTATGTGAGTCATGTGCTAGTATCACGGGAGATCATCGGCTTCACGCACCTGTAAGTATGTCATTTTGGTTATTCGCTTGTGGCGACGATTGATTGTTTTGTGATGAGTTGGAAATTTTGGTTAATCTGTTGGGTGTGGTAGGTTGCAAGTTTCGAGGACGAAACTTATTTTAAGGGGAATAGAGTGTAATACCCCGATTCGTAGTATGTAATATCCGGATATTCAGTATAAATTTTTTGCGTTATTTTATCTGAGACGTACTGGATAGCTTGGTGTCTATACAGTATGGATAAAATAGATTGAGAACTGAGACAGCTGTGTTGGTATAATTGTCGTATTCGGTCAATAATTACATTTGAGGATATCGTGTATCAGGTTATCGTACTTTTGATATTGGGTATATCATATGAGAATGTTATCGAATTGAGTATATGTATTCAGTATGCCGTATGTTCATATTCTGTATGTCGATACGTTGGACAAGAATAGCTGAAAATGGCTACGTACAGCCACGTTAGCGCACGCTATGATGTATGATTAGCGCAAGCTACGGTGTATACTTAGCGCACGATAAGTGGTTTGAATTATGTACGCTAAGGAGGACCCCTAACGTACGTAAGGCATTCTGGATAAGGTTCGGAAGGTGGCCGGCAGGTAGGCCCAGGCTAATTATTATTGGCATTTAGCGCACGCTAGTGCATATGGTTAGCGTACGCTAATATCAGATCGGTCAAAAGGGAATCTTGGCTTTGTCAGGTTAATTTCGGCGTGTGGACCCCGGGCATCTTCGAGGAAGGTGCAGAATGTCGGGTCAACGAGGAATAGCGCACGCTATTGTTGGAGAATAGCGCACGCTACTGAGCATTTCACTGTAGTAAGTCAACGCCTATTTGCGTACACTATTGCATGTGCATTACGTACGTAAGATGATGTGCGAAGCAAGACAGTAGCCTCTGGACTACCCGATAGCGCACGCTATCAAGGAAGGATAGCGCACGCTAGGGATGTAGCGCACGCTAAATACAAGTTTTAGCGCACGCTAGTAATGTGCAGTATATAAAGGGACATCCAGGTGTTAAGATGTATTTTCGGCCATTCTTTCCCTTATTTCAGATAGAGAGAGTTCTTAGAGAGAAGTTTGAGGTTCCAAACACTTGAGTTGATCGTCCTTAACAACATTGGAGTTTGGAAACGATTGGAAACGGATTCAACCTTGGGATTTAATCCATTCCTTCAAAGAGGTAATTACTCTTCACTTTGGGATTTCTTTGAATCGTATATGATGTTCTTGAGTTGATAATCGTCATGTATATGAGTTGATGAGTATATGATTATGAGATGGATTAATGAGTTATGTTGATGATATTGTTGATATGCGGATATTGATATGATTCGTGTGGTTTGGAATGGTGTTGTTCTTCTTCAAGAGATATGCTGGTTAATATCTCTCTTCATTTCGGGTTTTGATGTTATCGTTATAATTTACTTCGTGTTATGATGATCATGCAAGTGATTATGATTCTTGGTTTATATGATATGATTAAGAAGATTATATGTTGAAACGTTAGTAGAAATGAGATTTGGACACTTGTTTGGAAAGTAATGCGTATAAGGTTCAACTTTGGAAAATCTCCACCGATTCTTGAAAACTCCAAAAATTCTGAAACATAACAGCATGATAGAGCATCGAGCTATCTTTCTAATGGTTCAAACGGTGCGTTAATCGGAGTCCGGTTGAGTGAGTTATGCTCAAAATGGCAAAAACTATACTGTCTGTATTTTGAGAACAGGTAGCGCACGCTATTTATGAAGTTAGCATACGCTAACATGCCTGGACGTATAAAAACGTACAGCAGTCGGGAATTTCATTCTCCTACAAGATCCCCTTTCGTCCCAAATCACCCAAACTCGGTTTTTAACCCCTAAACCTCAGATTTTGAGTTGGTTTATCAAGTGATAACGTCTAGGAAAGCTTGGAACAAGGATTATAACATCATTCTTGATTCTTTCGCCGGATTGAAGGTAATTGGCTTGAACTCTAATATTTTGGGATGTTTGATATTCTTAATATATTTGGGTTGTTTAGTTCATATCGATGGCTAGAATCATATAATGTTGAAGGAGATATATGTTTGTGATTGTGTTCTTCGTGTTCTTGATGTGGTTGGTGTTTATTGATTGATGATTCGAATATACCTTTAAATTCTGCCTTTAAGGTGTTTGATTGAAGTTTTGAAAGAGAAATTGATTGGGATATTTTAGTTAAGTTTGTATGCTCGCCTTATCGAATCGATATATGGACTTTGCGGAATCATGGGAATAAATTCGTAATTGTTTGAGTTAGATTGTTCGGACTTGTGTTTAATCAAGATATTTTGGAATCGTTAGGGTTGTGGATTGGTTATACCAGTTGTTGATTATTATCGAATGTGTGTTATCAATTATTGCAATAGGTGGTGATAATTGATCGTTGATTACGACCATTGTGTTGCAGTTGAGGTTGAAGAGTTCGTAGATTGCTTTTGGTCGGGGCTGAGGAGCTCGTAGACGAAGGCAATGGTTTTGGTAACGGCTTCATGGTATCGGTATCGAGGCAAGTTATACTTGTTCAGTTTATAATATTTAATGAATGGTTTCTCTTTCATTTCATTTATAATTCATATAGCAATGATATTATAAACGTAAATTGTCGGGATGATGGTTTGTTCGTGGAAAGGGTATTATAATCGGTTTGAGGTAATTTAAGTATTGTTCAGTTATGAGGATAATTATTATGTTGAATTGTGGTATATGTCGTAAGTTGAAGTTTCGTATAGTGAGATTCGTATTAGTTGTTCGTTGAGGGATGTTGATTCCAGGGCTATCGTTGGGTATTAATGGTTGTGTTGATCGACCGTTGAGGGATGTTGATCCCAGGCCTGTTGTGTTGAGGTTGTTGATCGTGTTGATTGTTCTTTGGGAATTGTGATCCCATGACTGTTGTTATGAATATTGTCGGTCGAGTCAATCTTTCATTATTCGTGTGTTATTGTTCACTTCGGTGAGTCTTTTGATCCTTATTGGATATGTGATTCTTTGAGTTTCGTTGTCATGTTGCATTGTGACATATCTGGAGTCATATCTGCGTGCCGATCGGATATGTGTAGGATTTTCAAGGCGGGCACATATAGACGTGTGATAGGGTCATGTCCTCACATTAGGCTGTGCACACGAGAAGATTACTTCGTGAGACTGATTAGGTACAAGACCACACGTGTATTTGATCGATACACGGGGTGGCTTGTGCACGGACACATTTCCAGATCGGGCGTATTGTTAAGTACATCTTCGAGCCATATTGTTTGGTCGTTCATTCTCCATGTATGGTTGGGTAAGTTCGATAGTTTGCGACTGGTTGTTCATATGCCCTAGGGGTATGTTCGACAGTCGAGGTTATTTCTTTGCGATCCATTATATTTGGTCGTGTTGGAGTTTACCATGTTGATGGTATTCTCAGTCGTTGTTGATCTTTTATTGGTCGTGTTGGAGTTTACCATGTTGATGGTATTCTTGGTCATCGTTGATCCTTGTTGGTCATGTTGGAGCTGATCATGTTGATGAGATTCTTGGTCGCTGTTGATTCTTTGTTGGTCTTGCTTGGAATTTGTCATGTTGGTGATAACTTAGTTGACGTATTGGTTGATCTGGTTATTGATCGTATGAGCATTTGGGCTGTGCATCGATGTTTCGGATTTGTTATCATTATTTTGTGGTAGTTGATCTACAGATGTATTGTGTATGTTTGGTTCTTATCAGGATTGGTATTTGATTGTGCGATCCGATGGATAGGATTTGGCACAGATAGATTATTTCCCACTTATGAGTTATGATGATGTTTTTGAGGATTTTGAGTATTGTTTTTGTTCAGTCCAGATGAGTGTTGTTGAGTTCATTTCGTCATTTAAGAATACGAAATGTGGAGTATGGTACGGATTGAATTGGTATGGATTGCTTTGGATTGGTAAGGTTATGACGGTAAGATTACGTTGGTAGTATTCTTACAGTATTATTACATTGGTATGTAATTATTTATGTGATGTGATCGATATCATTATTGAGTATTGTGGCTGACCCCGTCGTGGGCTTTATTTTTAGGTACTCGGAGATCGAGCTTGTAGCGGTCGTGAAGAGATGAGCTTCCCGGGTGATACTGGTCGTGGCATTATTTTGAGAATCGAGTATTCTTTTCTGGTTGTTTTATTTCCGCTGTAAATGTATATTTTGAACTGTGTTTTATCCGCTGCATGTGTATATTTCAAAATGTCTTTCCGGTATTTTTACCAAATCGTGTGTACATTTCAAAATGGCTTTTTGGGTACTTCGTAAACTTGGATTATTTCGTAAAACCGATTCCCTAAACTGAGTTTTGGCAGTTTGGCCTTAAACGTTTTAACGATATTTTCATGACGGTATTTGATACTTTTTAAATGACTTTTGTGGGTATTTGAAAACATTACCGTCATCGGCCTTTTTGGCGTTTTTGAACATTTTTGAAAATGGATTTTAGCCTGGTGGGTTCCAGCGCGGGCCCCACGGCGCTGTAATATCCCGGATGGTTTTGGGGGTTGTTGTGTCAAGATTTAACACCTTCCGACCGGCGATCGACTAGGAGAACGGGCGACCGAGTCACTGCCGAGCGACCAAGGCAAGTCTGCCGACCAGCAACCTGGCGACCAAGCCTTAACCCAGCGGACATGCTAGACTGGCCAACCGAAGGTCCCAGAACAAGTCCCGGTGCCGAGCGATCGACCTCAGATACGATCGTCTCTCGGTACTCGGCGACCGACTCCTGGCGACCGACATCTGGCGACCCTCTATCGGCATTTGCCGATCGACCCTTGGTGACCGACCATTGGCGACCTCGGATGATCAGCCAGGGACGACCGCTCATGTCGATCACCACCGATGGACATCCAGTCGGCAAAGGCCGAGCCTCAAGACTGGCACCATGTGCAAAGGCCGGGACAAGATCCGCGAATCCCGGACCATTGACCACAATCTGGCAGATTGTCTCCACCAGCCGACAGGCCGCCGAAAGCTTGTCAGTAGGGCCACATGTTGACTGACTCCGGACACGTGATGGCTCCTTATTGGACCGCCCAGCTGTGGCAGCCTCTTCCTTGGACTTTAGCCCGACAGCCAGCATCTTATTTGGACTTTAGCCCGACAGCCCAGGAGATCGGCACATTATTATATTGGCCGTGCGGTCGGCGGAATTATTTTAATGGCCGCGGCGATCGGCCCACTGAGACAGGACCATTGCCCTATATAAACAAGGCTCCCAGCACTTGTCCAGGGACGGAAACTCTTCTAGATCGAACCTTTACCACAAAAAAGGCTTCAGCTTCCTTCAGCAATATTGCGATTCAAGCACAATATACAGAAGCAAACATTAAGCACTTGGCTAACCTCCAACTCTTGGCAACAGCTTTCTTTCGGTCTTACTTCTCCCGGCCTTTTCTCCTCGAGCAGATTATCGGCGGGACGAAGAACACCAAGCTTCGCTCAAGAGCCGGATTAACAGAGTCTTTTTACACTCATTGTATTTAGATTTCTCACATTAATACTTGTATCCACGAATATTCGTATTAATAACATCTCGCGAGAGCATTCAAGCCCGGGCCTAACAAACCCGGCAAATCTTGTATTATTTATCTTCTCTCGGAAGTGCTCCCGCAATTGTTGTTTGTTGCCCGTCTTCCAGCAGTATTAATCTTCGGATAAATATTTTGGGCAACAACAGTTCGATCACCACCGATGGACATCCAGTCAGCAAAGGCCGAGCCTCAAGACTGGCACCATGTGCAAAGGCCGGGACAAGATCCGCGAATCCCGGACCATTGACCACAATCTGGCAGATTCTCTCCACCAGCCGACAGGCCGCCGAAAGCTTGTCAGTAGGGCCACATGTTGACTGACTCCGGACACGTGATGGCTCCTTATTGGACCGCCCAGCTGTGGCAGCTTCTTCCTTGGACTTTAGCCCAACAGCCAGCATCTTATTTGGACTTTAGCCCGACAGCCCAGGAGATCGGCACATTATTATATTGGCCGGCAGGCGGTCGGCAGATTATTTTAATGGCCGGCAGGCGATCGGCCACTACAGGACAGGACCCGGCTGCCCCTATATAAACAAGGCTCCCAGCACTTGTCCAGGGACGGAAACTCTTCTGGATCGAACCTTTACCACAAAAAAGGCTTCAGCTTCCTTCAGCAATATTGCGATTCAAGCACAATATACAGAAGCAAACATTAAGCACTTGGCTAACCTCCAACTCTTGGCAACAGCTTTCTTTCGGTCTTACTTCTCCCGGCCTTTTCTCCTCGAGCAGATTATCGGCGGGACGAAGAACACCAAGCTTCGCTCAAGAGCCGGATTAACAGAGTCTTTTTACACTCATTGTATTTAGATTTCTCACATTAATACTTGTATCCACGAATATTCGTATTAATAACATCTCGCGAGAGCATTCAAGCCCGGGCCTAACAAACCCGGCAAATCTTGTATTATTTATCTTCTCTCGGAAGTGCTCCCGCAATTGTTGTTTGTTGTCCGTCTTCCAGCAGTATTAATCTTCGGATAAATATTTTGGGCAACAACGGTTGGCGCTAGAGGAAGGGGATCCACCCTCGATTTTTACACCTACCGTCCCGAAGAACACTCACTTGTTCTCGGGCGGATATTTAGTGACACTCACCGCACTTCAAAAGAAATCCTTCGAAATCATGTCTTAGCCTCCGCGTCGAAGAAAGCCGCCGATCGGCCGGCCAAACCCCTGTTCCGTCCCGGTCGAGCCACGGCCGATGGGGAAGGTAGCCGCCCGGTCGAGACGCTCGATCCGTCCACGGGCGGCCCAAGCCTCTCGCTCGATCGGTTCCGAACCAAGGAACAGATCGAAGGGGCCCTGGCCGTCCTACAGGAGCGACGGAGTGCTCTCGACGCGCCTCCAGCTACCGCCCCCCCCGGTCTCTCGCCGAAAGATCAAGCGAAAGCTCAATGCACTACTGGCCGAGCAATCGCCAGGAGGCTCCCGTCCGCAGGAAGAGGCGCTCGCCAGCCGGGGCACCTCTGTCTTCGATCGCAGGGCGATCCGACAGCACGGGCGGTCCGGCCCGGCTACGAGACGACGGAGTTTGAGTCCGTCACCAGGAGCTCGGCCTACCCGACTCCCAGAAGGCAGCCTAGCCGTCTGGCTCCCCCTCGCCGAATTGCCGAGGCCGGCGGCAGCGGAGCCCGGAGATCGGTACACGATCGCCTCGGCTCCTGCTCCCAAAGCCGATCCGCAAGCAGCCGAGCCGCGGCGATTGCCGCGATGCAACGTCAACTCAACGACATGAAGGCGCTCCTGCAATCCGAAGCAGGCGCCACCAAGACGATCGCCGCGCCGAGCGAGCCACTCGCGATCGACATCGAGCTCGCCCCGGTGCAGCACAGGATCGCTCCTCCTCAGACACCCGTGTACCAGGGGCGATCGGACCCCCAAGCACACCTGCACAAGTTCAACATCTACATGACCGGGTGTGGGGCATCGGACGCGACCCGTTGCCGAATGTTCCCTCTGACACTAGACGACCTCGCCCACCGGTGGTACACCTCATTGCCACCTCGGTCCATAGGCTCCTTTAACGAGCTGGCGCACGTCTTCACGGAATACTTCGCCACCAGGGCCGCTCGGCCAGAAGGTCCCCATCGCATGTGGCGGATCAGGCAAGGAGAACAGGAGTCCGACTCGGACTACATCGACCGGGTTGACATGATCATCCTCAACGGCGAGCCCGTAAGCGATGAGACCGCCCTCTACGCGGTCCTAGGAGGTTTTCAGGGCTTATCGCCTATGTTCAGGCATCTCACGAAGACCCTACCGACGACCTACGCAGCCTTCCGGGCCAGAGACGCAGATTTCCTGTCCAGGCAAAGGCTTCTTCTTGGCCTAGGAGTAGAACGATCGGCACCCGCGCGGCGACCTCCAGTCTCCCAGCCCGATCGCTACTACCCAGCAGAGCCGGAGGACTCGATCCCCGCCTACAGTCCATTCTAACATGAGTGACTAGCCGCCGCCCGATCGCCAATTTCGACCTACGAATAAAGCGATCGTCCGCCGAGCGACGATCGCGATCTTCGGCGGTCGCAACATCGCCGGCAACGGTGGACACGATCGCCAACTACGATCCGGCATATAACATGACGGACTAAGGCATAAGATCGCCTCCACCGCACATCATAAAGCCATGGCCACCGGCAATCGATGGAACCGGGCCGCCGGCCATGCAAGGTCCCTTTCGCCGAGATCGCCCGCCCTTCGTTTAAATACGAGGCCGGCGTAGTCGGAGGGCTCTCCAACATTAATCGGTGGACTCATTCCACAACCCCGTCTCAACGTACACCGTCGAGGTCGGCCATCTCCATGGTGGCCGAGGTGGAAGCGAGCTAACAAGCCGCGGGCGTGGAGTTGATTCATCCGACGCCGCCCGCGCAAGGACTCCTCTAGACCGAGACCGCACGCCTTTCGTTTAAATACAAGGCGGCGCGGCTAACAGAGGACCCTCATAATAAAGTGAGTCACGAGGCACTCATTGTCTACGTGCACCAAGACACGGTCATGGGGTCGGTCCATCGATCTCCGCGACTGTGCACGATTCCTCAAACAGGCGAAACCACCAAGTTTCCATGGGGGATCGGCCAATGTTGTTTTTGCAGGTACAAGACCGAAAGATAGCTAAGCCAATCGACCATGATAGCCCAAGTCCGAGTCCTAAGTCAGCTTAGATCACCCGTCCTCATCCATACACGATCACCAGCAAGAACCACCTCGCCCCATGTCTTCAACATAGGAGCAAGCTGGGGGGCAATTGTTGTGTCAAGATTTAACACCTTCCGACCGGCGATCGACTAGGAGAACGGGCGACCGAGTCACTGCCGAGCGACCAAGGCAAGTCTGCCGACCAGCAACCTGGCGACCAAGCCTTAACCCAGCGGACATGCTAGACTGGCCAACCGAAGGTCCCAGGACAAGTCCCGGTGCCGAGCGATCGACCTCAGATACGATCGTCTCTCGGTACTCGGCGACCGACTCCTGGCGACCGACATCTGGCGACCCTCTATCGGCATTTGTCGATCGACCCTTGGTGACCGACCATTGGCGACCTCGGATGATCAGCCAGGGACGACCGCTCATGTCGATCACCACCGATGGACATCCAGTCGGCAAAGGCCGAGCCTCAAGACTGGCACCATGTGCAAAGGCCGGGACAAGATCCGCGAATCCCGAACCATTGACCACAATCTGGCAGATTCTCTCCACCAGCCGACAGGCCGCCGAAAGCTTGTCAGTAGGGCCACATGTTGACTGACTCCGGACACGTGATGGCTCCTTATTGGACCGCCCAGCTGTGGCAGCCTCTTCCTTGGACTTTAGCCCGACTTGACATCTTATTTGGACTTTAGCTTGGCGGCCCAGAGATCGGCACATTATTATATTGGCCGCGGTCGGCGAATTATTTTAATGGCCGGCAGCGATCGGCCACTACAGACAGACCCGGCCCTATATAAACAAGGCTCCAAGACTTGTCCAGGGGCGAAACTCTTACGATCGAACCTTTACCACAAAAAGGCTTGACTTCCTTGACAATATTGCGATTCAAGCACAATATACAGAAGCAAACATTAAGCACTTGGCTAACCTCCAACTCTTGGCAACAGCTTTCTTTCGGTCTTACTTCTCCCGGCCTTTTCTCCTCGAGCAGATTATCGGCGGGACGAAGAACACCAAGCTTCGCTCAAGAGCCGGATTAACAGAGTCTTTTTACACTCATTGTATTTAGATTTCTCACATTAATACTTGTATCCACGAATATTCGTATTAATAACATCTCGCGAGAGCATTCAAGCCCGGGCCTAACAAACCCGGCAAATCTTGTATTATTTATCTTCTCTCGGAAGTGCTCCCGCAATTGTTGTTTGTTGTCCGTCTTCCAGCAGTATTAATCTTCGGATAAATATTTTGGGCAACAACAGGGGTGTTACAGAAGATGGTATCGGAGCTTAGGTTTTGTGAAACCCGGGCATGTGTGTTACGTGGCTCTACCAGTACAGTAGTAGCGTGATTTTTTCTTTTTAAAATGATTTTCCTAACTTTTGTGTCAAACCGATTTTTGGAGGTTCCAAAATCTTTGAGATATTCTCAAAATTGCTATTTGAGATATTGGTGTGTGTTGGTATTGTGTTGAGACTTCGTATGTGAGTCATGTGCTAGTATCACGGGAGATCATCGGCTTCACGCACCTGTAAGTATGTCATTTTGGTTATTCGCTTGTGGCGACGATTGATTGTTTTGTGATGAGTTGGAAATTTTGGCTGATCTGTTGGGTGTGGCAGGTTGCAAGTTTCGAGGACGAAACTTATTTTAAGGGGAGTAGAGTGTAATACCCCGATTCCTAGTATGTAATATCCGGATATTCAGTATAAATTTTTTGCATTATTTTATCTGAGACGTACTGGATAGCGTGGTGTCTATACAGTATGGATAAAATAGATTGAGAACTGAGACAACTGTGTTGGTATAATTGTCGTATTCGGTCGATAATTACATTTGAGGATATCGTGTATCAGGTTATCGTACTTTTGATATTGGGTATATCATATGAGAATGTTATCGAATTGAGTATATGTATTCAGTATGCCGTATGTTCATATTCTGTATGTCGACACGTTGGACGAGAATAGCTGAAAATGGCTAAGTACAGCCACGTTAGCGCACGCTACGATGTATGATTAGCGCAAGCTACGATGTATACTTAGCGCACGCTAAGTGGTTTGAATTACGTACGCTACGGAGGACCCCTAATGTACGTAAGGCATTCTGGATAAGGTTCGGAAGGTGTCCGGCAGGTAGGCCCAGACTAATTATTATCGGCATTTCGCGCACGCTAGTGCATATGGTTAGCGTACGCTAATATCAGATCAGTCAAAAGGGAATCTTGGCTTTGTCAAGTTAATTTCGGCGTGTGGACCCCAGGCATCTTCGAGGAAGGTGCAGAATGTCGGGTCAACGAGGAATAGCGCACGCTATTGTTGAAGAATAGCGCACGCTACTGATCATTTCACTGTAGTAAGTCAACGCCTATTTGCGTACGCTATTGCATGTGCATTACGTACGTAATATGATGTGCGAAGCAAGACAGTAGCCTCTGGACTGCCCGATAGCGCACGCTATCAAGGAAGGATAGCGCACGCTAGGGATGTAGCGCACGCTAAATACAAGTTTTAGCGCACGCTAGTAATGTGCAGTATATAAAGGGACAGTCGGGTGTTAAGATGCATTTTCGGCCATTCTTTCCCTTATTTCAGATATAGAGAGTTCTTAGAGAGAAGTTTGAGGTTCCAAACACTTGAGTTGATCGTCCTTAACAACATTGGAGTTTGGAAACGATTGGAAACGGATTCAACCTTGGGATTCAATCCATTCCTTCAAAGAGGTAATTACTCTACACTTTGGGATTTCGTTTTGAATCGTATATGATGTTCTTGAGTTGATAATCGTCATGTATATGAGCTGATGAGTACATGATTATGAGATGGATTAATGAGTTATGTTGATGATATTGTTGATATGCGGATATTGATATGATTCGTGTGGTTTGGAATGGTGGTGTTCTTCTTCAAGAGATATGTTGGTTAATATCTCTCTTCATTTCAGGTTTTGATGTTGTCGTTATAATTTACTTCGTATGTTGATGATCATGCAAGTGATTATGATTCTTGGTTTATATGATATGATTAAGAAGATTATATGTTGAAACGTTAGTAGAAATGAGATTTGGACACTTGTTTGGAAAGTAATGCGTATAAGGTTCAACTTTGGAAAATCGCCACCGATTCTTGAAATCTCCAAAAATTATGAAACATAACAGCATTATATAGCATCGAGTTGTCTTTCTAATGGTTCAAACGGTGAGTTAATCGGAGTCCGGTTGAGTGAGTTATGCTCAAAATGGCAAAAACTATACTGTCTGTATTCTGAGAACCGGTAGCGCACGCTATTTATGAAGTTAGCGTACGCTAACGTGCCTGGACGTATAAAAACGTACAGCAGTCGGGAATTTCATTCCCCTACACGATCCCCTTTCATCGCAAATCACCCAAACTCGGATTTTAACCCCTAAACCTCAGATTTTGAGTTGGTTTATCAAGTGATAATGTCTAGGAAAGCTTGGAACAAGGATTATAACATCATTCTTGATTCTTTCGCCGGATTGAAGGTAATTGGCTTGAACTCTAATATTTTGGGATGTTTGAGATTCTTAATATATTTGGGTTGTTTAGTTCGTATCGATGGCTAGAATCATATAATGTTGAAGGATATATATGTTTATGATTGTGTTCTTCGTGTTCTTGATGTGGTTGGTGTTTATTGATTGATGATTCGAATATACCTTTGAATTCTGCCTTTAAGGTGTTTGATTGAAGTTTTGAAAGAGAAACTGATTGGGATATTTTATTTAAGTTTGTATACTCGCCTTATCGAATCGATATATGGACTTTGCGGAATCATGGGAATAAATTCGTAATTGTATGAGTTAGATTGTTCGGACTTGTGTTTAATCAAGATATTTTGGAATCGTTAGGGTTGTGGATTGGTTATACCAGTTGTTGATTATTATCGAATGTGTGTTATCAATTATTGCAATAGGTGGTGATAATTGATCGTTGATTACGACCATTGTGTTGCGGTTGAGGTTGAAGAGTTCGTAGATTGCTTTTGGTCGGGGCTGAGGAGCTCGTAGACGAAGGCAATGGTTTTGGTAACGTCTTCTTGGTATCGGTATCGAGGCAAGTTATACTTGTTCAGTTTATAATATTTAATGAATGGTTTCTCTTTCATTTCATTTATAATTCATATAGCAATGATATTATAAACGTAAATTGTCGGGATGATGGTTTGTTCGTGGAAAGGGTATTATAATCGGTTTGAGGTAATTTAAGTATTGTTCAGTTATGAGGATAATTATTATGTTGAATTGTGGTATATGTCATAAGTTGAAGTTTCGTATAGTGAGATTCGTATTAGTTGTTCGTTGAGGGATGTTGATTCCAGGGCTATCGTTGGGTATTAATGGTTGTGTTGATCGACCGTTGAGGGATGTTGATCCCAGGCCTGTTGTGTTGAGGTTGTTGATCGTGTTGATTGTTCTTTGGGAATTGTGATCCCATGATTGTTGTTATGAATATTGTCGGTCGAGTCGATCTTTCATTATTCGTGTGTTATTGTTCACTTCGGTGAGTCTTTTGATCCTTATTGGATATGTGATTCTTTGAGTTTCGTTGTCATGTTGCATCGTGACATATCTAGAGTCATATCTGCGTGCCGATCGGATATGTGTAGGATTTTCAAGGCGGACACATATAGACGTGTGATAGGGTCATGTCCTCACATTAGGCTGTGCACACGAGAAGATTACTTCATGAGACTGATTAAGTACAAGACCACACGTGTATTTGATCGATACACGGGGTGGCTTGTGCACAGACACATTTCCGGATCGGGCGTACTGTGAAGTATATCTTTGAGCCATATTGTTTGGTCGTTCATCCTCCATGTATGGTTGGGTATGTTCGATAGTTTGCGACTGGTTGTTCATATGCCCGAGGGGTATGTTCGATAGTTTGCGACTGGTTGTTCATATGCCCGAGGGGTATGTTCGACAGTCGAGGTTATTTTTTTTGAGATCCATTATATTTGGTCGTGTTGGAGTTTACCATGTTGATGGTATTCTCAGTCGTTGTTGATCTTTTATTGGTCGTGTTGGAGTTTACCATGTTGATGGTATTCTCGGTCATCGTTGATCCTTGTTGGTCATGTTGGAGCTGATCATGTTGATGATATTCTTGGTCACTGTTGATTCTTTGTTGGTCTTGCTTGGAGTTTGTCATGTTGGTGATATCTTAGTTGACGTATTGGTTGATCTGGTTATTGATCGTATGAGCGTTTGGGCTGTGCATCGATGTTTCGGATTTGTTATCATTATTTTGTGGTAGTTGATCTACAGATGTATTGTGTATGTTTGGTTCTTATCACGATTGGTATTTGATTGTGCGATCCGACGGATAGGATTTGGCACAGATAGATTATTTCCCGCTTATGAGTTATGATGATGTTTTTGAGGATTTTGAGTATTGTTTTGGTTCAGTCCAGATGAGTGTTGTTGAGTTCATTTCGTCATTTGAGAATACGAAATGTGGAGTATGGTACGGATTGAATTGGTATGGATTGCTTTGGATTGGTAAGGTTATGACGGTAAGATTACGTTGGTAATATTCTTACAGTATTATTACATTGGTATGTAATTATTTATGTGATGTGATCGATATCATTATTGAGTATTGTGGCTGACCCCGTCGTGGGCTTTATTTTTAGGTACTCGGAGATCGAGCTTGTAGCGGTCGTGAAGAGATGAGCTTCCCGGGTGATACTGGTCGTGGCATTATTTTGAGAATCGAGTATTCTTTTTTGGTTGTTTTATTTCCGCTGCAGATGTATATTTTGAACTGTGTTTTATCCGCTGCGTGTGTATATTTCAAAATGTCTTTCCGGTATTTTTACCAAATCGTGTGTACATTTCAAAATGGCTTTTTGGGTACTTCATAAACTTGGATTATTTCGTAATACCGATTTCCTAAACTGAGTTTTGGCATTTTGGCCTTAAACGTTTTAACGATATTTTCATGACGGTATTTGATACTTTTTAAATGACTTTTGTGGGTATTTTAAAACATTACCATCATCGGCCTTTTCGGCGTTTTTGAACATTTTCGAAAATGGATTTTAGCCTCGTGGGTTCCGGCGCGGGGCCCACGGCGCTGTAATATCCCGGATGATTTTGGGGGTGTTACAGAAGATGGTATCGGAGCCTAGGTTTTGTGAAACCCGGGCATGTGTGTTACGTGGCTCTACCAGTACGGTAGTAGCGTGATTTTTTCTTTTTAAAATGATTTTCCTAACTTTTGAGTCAAACCGATTTTTGGAGGTTCCAAAATCTTTGAGATATTCTCAAAATTGCTATAGGCGATATTGGTGTGTGTTGGTATTGTGTTGAGGCTTCGTATGTGAGTCATGTGCTAGTATCACGGGAGATCATCGGCTTCACGCACCTGTAAGTATGTCATTTTGGTTATTCGCTTGTGGCGACGATTGATTGTTTTGTGATGAGTTGGAAATTTTGGTTGATCTGTTGGGTGTGGAAGGTAGCAAGTTTCGAGGACAAAACTTATTTTAAGGGGAGTAGAGTGTAATACCCGGATTTCTAGTATGTAATATCCGGATATTAAGTATAAATTTTTCGCGTTATTTTATCTGAGACGTACTGGATAGCTTGGTGTCTATACAGTATGGATAAAATAGATTGAGAACTGAGATAGCTGTATTGGTATAATTGTCGTATTCGGTCGATAATTACATTTGAGTATATCGTGTATCAGGTTATCGTACTTTTGATATTGGGTATATCATATGAGAATGTTATCGAATTGAGTATAAGTATTCAGTATGCCGTATGTTCATATTCTGTATGTCGATACGTTGGACGAGAATAGCTGAAAATGGCTAAGTACAACCACGTTAGCGCACGCTACGATGTATGCTTAGCGCAAGCTACAATGTATATTTAGCGCACGCTAAGTGGTTTGAATTACGTACGCTAAGGAGGACCCCTAACGTACGTAAGGCATTCTGGATAAGGTTCGGAAGGTGTCCGGTAGGTAGGCCCAGGCTAATTATTATTAGCATTTAGCACACGCGAGTGCATATGGTTAGCGTACACTAATATCAGATCGGTCAAAAGGGAATCTTGGCTTTGTCAGGTTACTTTCGGCGTGTGGACCCCGGGCATCTTCGAGGAAGGTGCAGAATGTCGGGTCAACGAGGAATAGCGCACGCTATTGTTGGAGAATAGCGCACGCTACTGAGCATTTCACTGTAGTAAGTCAACGCCTATTTGCGTACGATATTTCATGTGCATTACGTACGTAAGATGATGTGAGAAGCAAGGCAGTAGCCTCTGGACTGCCCGATAGCGCATGCTATCAAGGAAGGATAGCGCACGCTAGGGATGTAGCGCACGCTAAATACAAGTTTTAGCGCACGCTAGTAATGTGCAGTATATAAAGGGACAACCGGGTGTTAAGATGCATTTTCGGCCATTCTTTCCGTTATTTCAGATAGATAGAGTTCTTAGAGAGAAGTTTGAGGTTCCAAACACTTGAGTTGATCGTCCTTAACAACATTGGAGTTTGGAAACAATTAGAAACAGATTCAACCTTGGGATTCAATCCATTCCTTCAAAGAGGTAATTACTCTTCACTTTGGGATTTCGTTTTGAATCGTATATGATGTTCTTGAGTTGATAATCGTCATGTATATGAGCTGATGAGTATATGATTATGAGATAGATTACTGAGTTATGTTGATGATATTGTTCATATGCGGATATTGATATGATTCGTGTGGTTTGGAATGGTGTTCTTCTTCTTCAAGAGATATGTTGGTTAATATCTCTCTTCATTTCGGGTTTTGATGTTGTCGTTATAATTTACTTTGTATGATGATGATCATGCAAGTGATTTTGATTCTTGGTTTATATGATATGATTAAGAAGATTATATGTTGAAACGTTAGTAGAAATAAGATTTGGACACTTGTTTGGAAAGTAATGCGTATAAGGTTCAACTTTGGAAAATCACCACCGATTCTTGAAAACTCCAAAAATCCTGAAACATAACAGCATGATAGAACATCGAGTTATCTTTCTAATGGTTCAAACGGTGAGTTAATCGGAGTCCGGTTGAGTGAGTTATGCTTAAAATGGCAAAAACTATACTGTCTATATTCTTAGAACAGGTAGCACACGCTATTAATGAAGTTAGCGTACGCTAACGTGCCTGGACGTATAAAAACATACAACAGTCGGGAATTTCATTCCCCAACCCTTCCTTTCGTCCCAAATCCCCCAAACTCGATTTTTAACCCCTAAACCTCAGATTTTGAGTTGGTTTATCAAGTGATAACGTCTAGGAAAGCTTGGAACAAGGATAATAACATCATTCTTGATTCTTTCGCCGGATTGAAGGTAATTAGCTTGAACTCTAATATTTTGGGATGTTTGAGATTCTTGATATATTTGGGTTGTTTAGTTCGTATCGATGGCTAGAATCATATAATGTTGAAGGATATATATGTTTGTGAGTGTGTTCTTTGTGTTCTTGATGTGGTTGGTGTTTATTGATTGATGATTCGAATATACCTTTGAATTCCACCTTCAAGGTGTTTGATTGATGTTTTGAAAGAGAAATTGATTGGAATATTTTAGTTAAGTTTGTATGCTCGCCTTATCGAATCGATATATGGACTTTCCGGAATCATGGGAATGAATTCGTAATTGTTTGAGTTAGATTGTTCGGACTTGTGTTTAATCAAGATATTTTGGAATCGTTAGGGTTGTAGATTGGTTATACCGGTTGTTGATTATTATCGAATGTGTGTTAATCAATTATTGAAATAGGTGGTGATAATTGATCGTTGATTACGACCATTGTGTTGCGGTTGAGGTTGAAGAGTTCGTAGATTGCTTTTGGTCGGGGCTGAGGAGCTCGTAGACGAAGGCAATGGTTTTGGTAACAGCTTCGTGGTATCGGTATCGAGGAAAGTTATACTTGTTCAGTTTATAATATTTAATGAATGGTTTCGCTTTCATTTCATTTATAATTTATATAGCAATGATATTATAAACGTAAATTGTCGGGATGATGGTTTGTTCGTGAAAAGGATATTATCGTCGGTTTGAGGTAATTTAAGTATTGTTCAGTTATGAGGATAATTATTATGTTGAATTGTGGTATATGTCGTAAGTTGAAGTTTCGTATAATGAGATTCGTATTAGTTGTTCGTTGAGGGATGTTGATTCCAGGGCTATCGTTTGGTATTAATCTTTGTGTTGATCGATCGTTGAGGGATGTTGATCCCAGGCCTGTTGTGTTGAGGTTGTTGATCGTGTTGATTGTTCTTTGGGAATTGTGGTCCCATGATTGTTGTTTTGAATATTGTCGGTCGAGTCGATCTTTCATTATTCGTGTGTCATTGTTCACTTCGGTGAGTCTTTTGATCCTTATTGGATATGTGATTCTTTGAGTTTTGTTGTCATGTTGCATCGTGACATATCTGGAGTCATATCTGCGTGCCGATCGAATATGTGTAGGATTTTCAGGGCGGACACATATAGACGTGTGATAGGGTCATGTCCTCACATTGGGCTGTGCACACGAGAAGATTACTTCGTGAGACTGATTAGGTACAAGACCACACTGTATTAGATCGATACACGGGATGGCTTGTGCACGGACACATTTCCGGATCGGGCGTACTGTGAAGTACATCTTTGAGCAATATTGTCTGGTCGTTCATCCTCCATGTATGGTTGGGTATGTTCGACAGTTTGCGATTCGGTTGTTCATACGCCCGAGGGGTATGTTCGACAGTCGAGGTTATTTCTTTGAGATCCATTATATTTGGTCGTATTGGAGTTTACCATGTTGATGGTATTCTCAGTCGTTGTTGATCTTTTATTAGTCGTGTTGGAGTTTACCATGTTGATGGTATTCTCGGTCATCGGTGATCCTTGTTGGTCATGTTGGAGCTGATCATGTTGATGAGATTCTTGATCGCTGTTGATTCTTTGTTAGTCTTGCTTGGAGTTTGTCATGTTGGTGATATCTTTGTTGACGTATTGGTTGATCTGGTTATTGATCGTATGAGCGTTTGGGCTGTGCGTCGATGTTTTGGATTTGTTATCATTATTTTGTGGTAGTTGATCTACATATGTATTGTGTATGTTTGGTTCTTATCAGGATTGGTATTTGATTGTGCGATCCGACGGATAGGATTTGGCACAGATAGATTATTTCCCGCTTATGAGTTATGATGATATTTTTGAGGATTTTGAGTATTGTTTTGGTCCAGTCCAGATGAGCGTTGTTGAGTTCATTTCGTCATTTGAGAATGCGAAATTTGGAGTATGGTACGGATTGAATTGGTATGGATTGCTTTGGATTGGTAAGGTTATGACGGTAAGATTACGGTGGTAGTATTCTTACAGTATTATTACATTGGTATGTAATTATTTATGTGATGTGATCGATATCATTATTGAGTATATTTTTAGGTACTCGGAGATCGAGCTTGTAGCGGTCGTGAAGAGATGAGCTTCCCGGGTGATACTGGTCGTGGCATTATTTTGAGAATCGAGTATTCTTTTCTGGTTGTTTTATTTCCGCTGCAAATATATATTTTGAACTGTGTTTTATCCGCTGCGTGTGTATATATTTCAAAATGTCTTTCCGGTATTTTTACCAAATCGTGTGTACATTTCAAAATGACTTTTTGGGTACTTCGTAAACTTGGATTATTTCGTAAAACCGATTCCCTAAACTGAGTTTTGGCATTTTGGCCTTAAACATTTTAACGATATTTTCACGACGGTATTTGATACTTTTTAAATGACTTTTGTGGGTATTTGAAAATATTACCGTCATCGGCCTTTTTGGCGTTTTTGAATATTTTTGAAAATGGATTTTAGCCTGGTGGGTTCCGGCGCGGGGCCTACGGTGCTGTAATATCCCGGATGGTTTTGGGGGTGTTACAGATAATATATGAGTAGGTTTCTTGAAGCATGTACCATATGTGTTAGGATTATCGAATTTGTAGACTCTATGAAGCAAATCGATGTATTTTCGAACATGAACATGCCTAACTCCACCATGTGTAAGTATATGATGTTCTTACTTATGTGTAAGATGCAGTTTTCATCTTAGGATGTTAGTATTATGTCAATCATGAACATGCATGAGTCCACCTTAGATGATAAACAAAGTTGTTAATGATTTGGGTGGTAGAAAAAGTGTGTTTTTATTAAATAATGTATTGCCGGACTCCTTATGATCGTGTTCTTGTCCAGAATCCGTCAGTTGGCCGAATGATATGAGATAAGATACTTATGATAGGAGTATCATTTTGTGATATCTTAAGTATTCATAAACAATAGATTTTATACCATTAAGTCGACCTCGTTCGTATGTTAGGGAGTGTGTATAAAAAAATGAATCATTCATCGAAGTATCATGTTTAGGAGTAGAGGTGTTCGGCGGTTTAAAACCACCGGCTTTTTGAGCCGCCGGTTTCGGTTGGCAAAAAATCAAAATTGGAACCGAACCGCTTTATGGTGGTTCACGGTTACAGTTTTGAACCGTGAACCGCCCGAATCACACCGAAACCGTGAGTTCACATTTTTTTAATTTAATTGAATTTTTAATATTTTAATTTAAAAAAATATGGAGTAAAAATTGGACTTGAGCTTAATTCAAGTACGTAAACTTGAAATTTTTAATTTTAAATATTTGAATTAAGCATCTACGTATCCGATATCCATAACTTTAGAGTTTAGGAATGAAAATCAAAGTCCTCGTAGTTCATTTTTATTTTTATTTTTTTTTTTTGGGGGTTGGGGAGGAAAAAATAGACTTGAGCTTAATTCAAATATTTAAAGTTAAAATTAAGAATTTTAACTTTGAATATTTGGATTAAGTTGCCTACGTATCCCCTTACCTTAGGAATCAAAGTTCTCGTTGTTCACTTACCTTATACTTGCCTTAGGGAGCGGAGGCGGAGAGGATATGGTTCAATCACCCAAGTAAACCAAATCATTGCTAGATCCAGTATCATATGTATCACTGTCTTCTTGTTCATTTAAATTTGGTTCTTTTTGGCGTAACTCGGCTTTCACCCAATCATTCAATAATGCTTGGGCTTCAAGATTTTGAGGCGTTAATCGAGATCGTCGTTCATCCAGAATGTATTCACCTACATTGAAGGCTTGTACAACAGAAACTATTGAGGCGGGGATAGCTAGTATTTCCTTTGTGATCGTGGCAACTACATTAAATATTGTAGACCTTTTCGCCCACCACTTAAGAATATTATTATTACCATCCGGTCCACGTTCTAAAGCTCCCAAATCAGAAGTACTAAAATAATTTTCAAGTTCTTGATATGCATTACTTTGGCACCTTGTTCATTTTCGGGATAAATCTTCTTGATAGGCATTCCACTCACCAAGATCTGGAATAGCAAAACTAAAAGAAGATATACTACTACTAGAAGGAATGTGAATATGAGAAGAACACATACCAAGATCAAGACTACCTACAAGCATATTCGCGATAAAGAGCAGATAAAGAATTTTTTTTAAAAAAACGGCGGTTGAACAGACAGTTGAACCGTCAGTTTGCGGTTTGTCAAAATACCGAACTGAATCTAAACCATCTTAAAATAGTTGATGGTTCCGGTTTTGAACCGAACCGCGGCCAACAGTTAATCGAATCGCGGTCAATAGTTCAAAATCGCCGGTTCGTCGATTCGAACCAAACTGCTGAACACCTCTTTTTAGGAGTGTGCGAATCCTAGAACATTTCGTGATTGTATTATTCATTGTAAGCATATTGTTCTTCATAGTCGTTAGTTATAATTGTCATTATTAAGGAACAAGTGTCACAAGGTGACCGTTCGTGTAATGATGTTCCGTTCATTATATTTCAACAATGGTGAAAGACAAGTACATTGATATGACTTATATTCGTACATTGTGAATATGATATTATATTTTTAAATATCCAGGGACCGGAAAGATCTTAGGGTGGTGGCAACGGTGCGGGTTGGGGGGCGGGTTCACCCTACCCGGGCGGTGAACACCGCCGCCACCCCTCCGGGTACCATGCGGCTAGAGGGAGGCCGGGTAAGGTAGCCGAGTGAAGGTAGAAGAGCAAGTGACCGTTGGCACTTCCAACGGATAAAAAATGGACCGTTTGAAATTTAATTTTTTTTTCTTTTTCATTTCCTATATATATTTCATTTTTACATATCTCACAACAAAACATATATATCTCTTTCTTCTTAACACTTTTCTTTTACAAATTTTATAGTTTTATTATGAATCCTCGTAAATCCAAAGACGGTTCTTCATCATCGAGGGGACGTGCACGCGGCGGTGCACGCGGCGGTGGACGAATTCGTCCCCGTGTTCAATCACAACCGGCTCCGTACGAGGTTGAGGGTGGAGTTTAAATGTAAAAAGGATGAGATGACCCAAAAGATGATGGAGTCAAAAATCCGTTCCATTGAACAAAAGACGAGGTTGAGGGCGTTGAAAGCATTTCAAACACCGCACGATCACATAACCGATCCGAATATACTAGAGGTCACTCTTGCCGAAAAACGTGAGCTTGCGGAGAAATACGGATGGCGTTGCGATTTTTAAAAATGTTTTTTAGTATGTTTTTTTAATTATATCTTTTTTTAGGATCTAATTTTTTTTAAGTATTATTACTTTTTTTAGTATTATGTAATTTTTTTTAAGTATTTTGTAATTTCCTTTTAAGTATTTTGTAATAATAAAATATTATGTGTTTTTATTAAATTGTTTGATATAATATTAAATATAAAAAGGTAAAAAAAAAATTAAAAGTGGTGAGGGTTGGTGAGGCATGGTTGACACTAAAAAATGGTGAGTGTGGGTAGATTGGGGGTAGAGTGGGGGTTGGATGAGTTGGAAGAATGTTATTGGTGGGGAGTGGGGGTAAATGGAGGTAGATGAGGCACCATTGCCACCACCCTTAGGAAAACCCATGCAAAGGGTGCTGGATTATGGTTATGTGGCCCGGGATTAGAAGGATCATAGGATATCCACACCAAGGGAGCTTGATTCACTGTATCGCGGTTTCCAAACCTAGGATCAATGAGGATCTCATGAGGGTGATCCTGTGGGTTCCATGTCAAGGATTACCATTGGATTTGGTGAGTTTATTTAATATTAAATGTATATTATTAATCATAATTATATGATAGTTCATTATTGTGGTTCGGAAACTATTTGTATGTTGAATAACATTTGCACTAGCTCTTCCGAGCTAACCCCCATGGGGTTGGACATGTTGATATGTTCAGGTATAGGTGCTCTGGGGAAGTGACCATAGTGGCAATATGATTACGAGGGACAACATTAATACTATGTGTCCTTGACATTCCTATTATCGGTTATTTAATTTGTTGTTTGTACTGAGTATATGTATTTTCCTTCATGGGTTTTTATTCCCCATTGTTGCATTGGATATTATTTTTATCGCATCCTAGTTGAAGTCGTGATTGTATTTGATTATGTAATTTGGTATTATATTGGGCCGTATTTCTTTTTAGCCTGGTAAATCATTGTCGAAGGTTTATGGCACTGCAGTAATCCTTGAATGACTTAGGGTGATATAGAATTTGATATCGGATCGCAAGGTTATAGATATCTTGGCGGTCAGGTTATTTTGGGTCTTATTGAGCATTATTTTGTCAGTCGGTCGGGAATAGTATCATAGGGTTGCCACCGTCTTCATGCAACATGTCCTTTTATTGAGCATATGTGGTTGTGAGTCCTTTTATCCTTGATAATTACCTTGATCTAGTTTATCTTATGTTATGAAAGTTAGGAATATGTCCTTGGATGCCACTCAGAGGTTCAGAGAGTGAGCGCATTGTATTTGTAATTATGAATTTAGATCTTTATGATCGGAAAACAAATGTTTCTTTGTTTACTATATATAATGGCATTCATGACTTGGTAAATATTAATGTAGAAATGTAGTCCTTGCATATAAAAGCGAATATTCCACTCTTTATTGGATAAGGGGATTGACAGTCAAAGTGTTGAGATCTCAATTGCTTAATCAGTTCGCAAGTCGATAAAATTTAACTAGGCGTTGAATTTAGGCAAGACTTGTATAACGTGTACGTTGACATGTAGAGTGCATTTATTCACTAATAGTTAATTGGAGCACATGTTATATGTATGCTAATTAGATTAGTATACTTCACAGTTTAATCTCAATTCATCACATGGATTTCAGCTCGGGATAGTCAATGACTGAATTGAAAGGTTGTGATAGGTATATGTGAACCTTAGACTTGAGGATCCACTAAGAGATGTGCTTGTGACATTAAGTTATTCATTAGAATAGTTCGACTCAATCACTTGTCGGCGGGGTCAATCTCAAAATGCATCTTGATGGATATGTAGATACTTAAACCAATAAAGGATTCCTTGTGAGTGAGCATTTGAATATCCCATAGGGTTAATGGAATATGACATCATAAATATGTGATCAAAGTGTGAGACTCATTCTTTTTTAAGTAGATTAGATTATTAAATTTCAATAAATAAAATAAATTTTCACAATATTTCATTCTCGAATAAATTTAGTTCTTACCTTATGTATAGACACGTTAGCTAATAAATCCTACAAGTTTTAACAACCTAATTATTTTTATTATCTATGAAATAAAATAAAAGAATAAATCATATTTTAAATGGGCTATCTAAATTGATTGTACAACATAATTATTAGCCTATGGTTTAAACTTTGGGCTTGAAGACACCATGGACATAAGTCCACTTAGTTAAGTAAACATATATCACTTAAAATACTACACCTAGCCTAAAACACTCATGACCCAACCCAACTTAAAAATATTACCTAATACTTAACAAATACAACTAAAATACACCATATATGTATAAATACCTATAAAAATCGGCCTACACTAACTAAAAGCAAGGGAATACTTTGAGTTGTCACAATTTCAAGTCCTTCCCAAGACACGTGTTACCTTACATACAAGCCTTGATCACACATCACCCGCTCACCCCACCTATAAATATTTTCACCTTGTAAACTCCCCCCATTTCACAATACAAAAAAAAAAATTTGTACTTAAAGTGAGAGAGGGCCGAAGCAAGGAGAGAAGAAGAAGAAAAAAAATGGCAGGAAGAAGAAGAAGAGGAGGAAGAACAAGAAAGAGGAAGGAAAAAAAAGGTAATGAGCCACACCTTAGAACATATTGATATTTTCCCTTTTTCTCTTTCTAAACTTAGAAATTAACATGCAACTAATATCATCATTCATGGTGTGATTATGCATGACCGAATTATAGAGGAATAGGAAGAGAGATCCTTTCAATCTACAAGAAACAATCAAGTGGGTAAAATTGTTCTTCTTTTCCTTTTATTCAAAAAAATAATGCTAGTTAAACTTATTGTAATACCCATATTTTTCATTTCTATGTTTTTTGATTCTAGAAATTCACTTGTATTCATTGACACATTTTGGATATGTTTTGTTCAGCATATTTCGTAATTCGAGCGAGTTTTGATATTGCTTCGGGTTAATCGGCATACTATTTCGACTTTTTCATATTTAGGTTCGATTTTGAAAAATCACCATCAATACTTGGAAAGTCCGAAAATTCTGAAACCTTACAAAATCATATATAATCGAGTTAGCTTTCCATTGATTTAAACGGCGAGCCAATCTGAGTTCGGACAAAAAAGTTATGGTCATATTAGTGAAAGCTATCTAATCCATTCTAGACGCACGTCTGTTCTACCCATGTAACTCGACCGCGTCAAATCCTGTTAGGAATATGCCCTCGAATGCTACTCAGAGGTTGTTGAGTGAGGGCATTGTACTTGTAATTATGTAAACCATTTATATAAGGCAAATGAATGTTTCTTTATTTACTGGTAGTTACTGGCATTCCTAACTCGTAAATAAACATATAGAAACTAGTCCGTGTATTTGAGAGCAAAACGTTCCACTCCTTATTGGATAAGGGGGTCGGCACTGGAAAGGATATAGCTCAAATACTTAATCGTTCGCAAGTCGATGAAACTTGACTGGGCGTTAAGTTTATGTGAAGACTTGTATGACGTGTTCTTTGACATGGAGAGTGCATGTCGAACACTAATGGTTAGTGGGAGCACACGTTATAGGTATGCTAATTGGATTAGTATACTCGAACCGACTCACCCTCGATTCGTCACACGGATTTCACTCCGGGACAGTCAATGACGGAATCGAAAGGTTGTGATAGGTATTCGTGAACCTTCGACTTGAGGATTTAGTAGGGATGTGCTTGTGACGTCAAGATTTTCATTAGAGTAGTTCGACCACCTTAGGAAGGCGGGGGTCAACCTCGACGTGCATCTTGACGGGCAAGTAGCAGGTCCTACTGAATACAAAGATAGAATTCTTTCTCCCGTTAGTGAGCGGGTTATATGTCCTATGCGGTTATTGGCAGATGAGATCATAAGTCTTTGGCCAAAGCATTGGAGATAGTTGTATTAGATACACGACAGCTCGATGATCTCGATTTGCATTAATGCATGCATAGCGTCAAGTACAGATAGGGTTTGACTGACCGTGACTCTATAACTTGATCGGGACATTTGAAAGAAGGGTTTATACGTATACTGGTATTCACGACAGAATGGTTCTTGAATGATCCCAATCATTCGTTCTCGGTTAAGTGCAGTGTAGGCCGCCAGGCTGGCTAGGTGGTGCTACTACTCTTTGGTTCCTCCCATTGCTAACTGAGACGGACCTACCGAGTCGCGCATTAGGATTGACGACGGAATGAATCAAGCTTAATTCTCTCATTATGAATATTAGATATTGGATATCTAATTCGGGACATTAGATGTTTAAATTGATTTATTGGATAAATTAATTTACGGCCTAATGAATTAAATAAATTACTGGGTGATAAATTTAATTCATGGATATAATTATTTCTTGGAGAAATTAATTATGTCATAATGTATTTGATATGATAAAATTAATTGGATTAATTAATCGATATAAATACATCGGAACGGAATCGGAGTTTATCTGTTTGGACTCACGGAGTCGAAACGAACCGAACTTATCCGTTTTTCATCATAGCCGCCGCCCCCACTTTCCACCTTATTCCCTTTTGTTTTTGTTCCCATTGATTAATGGGTGATAATGACATGGTGGGGTTGATTCTCATTTGATGAGTTGTTTTAAGGTGAGTGGAATTTGAATAAGAATAAAAGAGACTTCATTCTCTCATTTTAATAGGCATTCATACGGATCAATAATAGTGAGTTCAAGAGAGAGAAAAGTTCCTCTCAAAGTAGTCTTCTTCTTCTTCACTTTCCTCTTGGTTTTCTTGGAGAAAATTCAAGAGTATAATTGAGAGTTATGAGTTATACACTTAGAGTGTGATGATCTCATATTGGAAGCTTCATCACTTAGCTCTAGCCGCATCCTCGGAGGATAGCAAGGTGATCGTCGTTCCGATCGTTTCTCCGGCGCGTGGCAAGTAGAGACGCGGTGCTTTCGGCGTTGGATCATTCAAGAGCTTGGAGCGGATTGAATTGCAAGGAGATCGCCTAAATCTTGGGGAATAGCTCGAGAGAAGATTACCATTTAATCAACGGACTTCAAGGGTATGTGTTTCTCGTATCTTCTTTGTTCATTCAATATTAGTATTCATTCAATATTCGTATATATGTAGCTCGATCGATCCTCGTAGGGATTCAGATCGTATTTATTTTCGTTTTACCGCTTCCGCTGCGGCCTTCGTTTTTAGGCGCCGAATCCCAACAGTGGTATCGGAGCAAGGTCTTGCGATCATATTTACGATATTGGCATTTGGAATGCTCGATTAGATGGTGTATGATTTGGAATCATTTTAGTCATAATCATGGTATATGTTTTTCGTTCGTAATAATTGTATTTTTCGTAAGTTTATGTCTAAATATAAATCTTAAATTTCTGGGAAATATGATTTATATTGAAGATATGAAAGTCGGAAAATATTGATATTGGATATCCGGTCGAATATCTAGCCCCGAATCGTCGTCGGACGACTTTTTGGACAAAAAGGGTAATTTGGCCGAGAGTGACTCGACCGTGTCTGGGTGACACGGTCGTGTCAACGATGTGGCCAGGCTGCACTGAGACCCGGCCGTGTCGGGCGACACGGCGTGTCTGCCGAAATTGACTCGGCCCGGTGACTGGTGTCAGCGACCCGACCGTGTCTGGTGACTCGGTCGTGTCTGGCGGCATCTTCCGAGCGTGACTCGCCAAGCTGTGTGACTTCGGTCATCTTGGCCGTTTTCACCCCGGCTCGATTTTTCCGTGTATTCTTAAAAATTAATCTCCCGCACATTAAATTGGATTTAATATGATTAAAATGATTTATGGTAGTTCATTTTATAAGGGAAATTTGATTAATTGGAATATTTATAGTCGACCGAATTATTTTGAACGTTATCAAATTACCGATTGTGTGAATCGATTGGATCGGTTCGTATTGTTGATTGGATCAATGTATCTCTACGCTTTCCATTTATATAGTATTTATTGGATGAATGTTTTTTGAATGGGGATGTGGTTCGTGGACTTAGATTTGAATCGTTCGTTTTATTCGATTGGGTTGTAAAGGCCGTTTTGAGCCTATTTATTTTACTAGAAATGTTTGTATCTAGGATGCAATTTTCGATGTAAAATTTATATGTAATGACGAAGACCGGAGGAAGATCCATTTCGAGAAGACGAAGATTCAAGACGAAGACTTGTAATTAGATTACGGAGTTTTTGTTTTCAAGGAACAGTCCATGAACCACATGTTGGTAGCAACTAGGTTGTGAATGGTTGTTTCATATTGTATGAATGCCACAAACGCGCTAATATGATTAATGTGCAAAGTGTAACGTTAATCGCGAAAATTCTCCCACAATAAATAATTAAGTTTATAAGGTTTCAAGGTTTTCCTTCCCTCCATCGAGTTTTCGGGAAATTGAAATCCAAACCGGATGTGCTATGCTTCCGAGTTATCGGGGTAGTCGTTCGGGGAGGACGGATAAATTACCGGGAGCGCATTGGATGCCTTCGGTTGGAGCAAATTTTATCCCTAGAAACCTGATAGGTTGCGGATAAGATTCAATTGTGGCCCAGTTGCGTTGATGGTATAAACTTAACTTGTTCACGAACCATAGAAATCGTATAGGTTGAGGGGAGTGAACAAGGGGAAAAAGAAGATCGAATCATCCATTAGATGGGTTGGTGTTGGACACCACTTTATGAAAATTAATAGACTAGAAACCTGTTCGGTTGCCCTCTATTAAGATTTATAAAGAACTCGATCACCACTATAAAGTAGAGCGATACTTAGGATATCACATGGGAGTGTGTTATTCCGATAAAAATAGTGGGAGCTGGGTAACAAGAATAGAAAAGACCTTAATTCTATACTCAGAACATAATTGAATGAGTCACTAATTAATCTGTTATACTTAATGCAGACAAATCTCAATATGACAATGAATCCACTCGCAATTCTACTCGAAAAGAACACCTTAATGGGACATAACTATGTGGATTGGCTCCATGTCGATGATTGTCCTCAGTATAGAGGCACTGGGATACGTCTTGGAGACGGAAATTCCGGCGCCTCCTATGCGGACTCGAGCCAATCAGGAAGAGATTGAAAACCACGAAAAGTGGGTTAAGTATGACGTGAAAGTCCGTGCTTATATGATGGCTTCCATGTCTAATGAGCTTCAGAGAGCTCATGAGAAAATGACTTCTGCTAGGCAGATTCTATCTCACTTAACCGAGCTTTATGGTGAGCACAAAGAATCGCTAGATATGAGATATCCAAGCAACTGTTCGGTGCAAGGATGAAGGAAGGTGAGAAAGTTGGGGAACACGTCCTCAAAATGATATCCATGATCGAGAGATTGGAGGCTCTTGATTTTAAAATGGATACTTCTCTCCAAACCGACCTTATCCTACAGTCTCTCCCGATTCCTTCTCACGGTTTGTTATGAACTTCAATTGCAATGAGATTGCATGTAACTTAGCCGGGCTAATGAACAAGCGGTGACCGCTCGATCTCGAGATGAAGACCCGCGGACGAAGGAGTGCACTTGTGATTTCTTACGGACTTCGGAAGTCTAAGAATAAGAAGAAAAAGACCAAGAAGCGGACTGGACCACAAGCTAAGGACCTTAAAGGAAGGGGCAAGGCCCGATGGTTCCAAAAGGCAAGAAGAAGAAAGATACTTGTCTCAAGTGCGGTGAGTGGGCCCTTTGGGCTAGAGGCTGTCCGATTCTTCATGGCACTTGGTCTGAACTTTTACTTTTGGAAACAAATTGTTGCGCTCTTGTATTTTCTACTTCTGAATCTGGATTCTGGTGCTAGTTCTCATATTTGTACCGTGAATCGGGATCTGGAACAAAGTAGGAAGCTTGGAGCCGGGAAGTGATAATTCTTGTCGGAAGCGGGCATAGTGTCAAGGCAACTGACATAGGATCACTTCTTATGGATTTAGAATCTGGCTTTGTTTTAATTTTAGATGATGTACTTGTTTTGCCCAAGGGGAATAATAACATTTAACTTTTCCGGTCATGGATCGAAAAAGGCTTTTCATCTTTCATTGGTAATGGTTCCTGCAAATTTATTTTAGAAATAAACTTGTGGGCGCTGCTACATTGTCAAATGGACTGTATCATCTTAACCTAAGTAACAAAGTCGTTGTGAATACTAAGACTAGTAAACGCGGTAAGGATGAAACTAATCAAGTTTTGAAATGGCATCTTAGACTTGGTCATGTTGGTCAGACCAAGGTTTACAAAAGGATGGACTTATGGGTCCATTGGGATCGGATCCCTTTCCTACTTGTGAATCTCGCCTTTAAGGCAAAATGACTGAGTTACCCTTCATAGGGACTTATGAAAGAGCCGCTGATAAACTAGGATTAATCCATACCGATGTACGTAGTGTTTTGGAAGCAGCACGTGATGGATTCAGTATTTCATTACGTTTACAGAAAATCATACTAGGTATGGTTATGTATACTTGATGAAACATAAATCCGGGGCATTTGAGAAATTCTAGGAATTTAAGGCCCTAGTCAAGAAACAAACTGGAAATCATATCTAAGTACTTCGGTTGGACCGAGGTGGCAAGTATATGAGTACGGAGTTTGACGAGTTCCTTGAAGAACATGGAATAGTATCACATCTAACACCTCCAGGTACTCCTCAGTTAAATGGTGCATCGAGAAAGAAGGCTGGACCTTGTTGAACATGGTTTGTTCCATCTTTGGGCTATCTTGACTTACCGATTTACGTGGGGTTATACACTCTGATCATTGCTTATATCTTGAATAGATGTCCTTCCAAATCTGTTCCTAAAAACTCCACATAAGATGTGGGAGGGCGGGACAAAAATGGAAGCGAAGTCCGTGAAGGGACGTTTCATTGGATTCCCATCTGGGACGATGGGATATATATTCTACATGCCCGAAGATCGAAAGATCGTTGTTGCTTTACAAGCACACTTCCTGGAAGAAGAGTTCATTCAGGAAGGCGGAGCAAGTAGAAATATTTCTTTGGAAGAATACAATGAAACTCCTCGGGAGACACCCGTGCAAGAAACTGGAACCGAACCTTCTGTAACACATGTACAACCATCTCGTATGTATAGTAGGGTGTCTCATTTACCTGAGAGGTATGGGCTAGTGCACTTGGAGGAACTTGGTCTCCATGAGTTTCCAAGTGATAGCCAAGAGACCAATCCAATGACCTATAACCTAGTATGGTGGATGTAGACTTCGTGATATGGACTGTAGCAGTCTTCACGTAGTTGGGACCTTCGTTTTGACGAGGCGGTCAAAGAGTTTGACTTCGTGCAAAATGAAGAGGAACCTTGTGTATACAAGAAGGTTAGTGGGAGCAAGATCGCATTCTTAGTACTATATGTAGATGACATTCTACTAATAGGAAATGATGTGGGAATGCTCAGTTCTGTGAAAGCTTGGCTTTCGAGTAATTTCTCCATGAAAGACTTGGGAGATTAATACTATATTATTTAGATTCGACTCTACTGGGATAGATCGAAGAGAATGATAAGTTTTTCCCAAGCCCTCTATATAGATAAAGTCTTAAAACGATTTAAGATTGATTATTCTAAAAGAGGGTTCCTTCCGATGCGACATGGGATAAAACTCTCCTCGAAGATGTGTCCTCAAGGTGAGGAACAATGAAAGAAAATGAGTAATATACCATATGCTTCGTCCGCGGGAAGCCTTATGTATGCTATATTGTGTACGAGACCTGACATTGCGCATGCTGGGAGCGTGGTAAGTAGGTTTCAGGCAAACCCAGGAAGGGAACATTGGACTGCCATAAAGAACGTTCTCAAGTACTTGATAAGGGCTCGAGATATGGTTCTTATGCATGGCGGTGGAGAACTGAATGTTGTGGGATTCACTGATTCGGACTTCCAAGGACAGAAAGACGACTAAATGTCTATTTCTGGCTATTTATTTACTCTTAATGGAGGAGCAGTATCTTGGCATAGTGCCAAGGATAACGCGACTGCTGGTTCCACCTGTTAGGATGAGTATAAAGCAGCCTCGGAGGCTTCTAAGGAAGGGTTCTGGATTAAAAAGTTACTGGGTAAACTTCACGTGACACCACGGGCCTAGGGGCCAAGGTTTCATAACAGTTCCAAACATATTGAGAGAGAGTATCATCTCGTAAGAGCATTCGTTCGCAAATAGATACATTGAGCTGCATAGAGTAGAGTCAGCCGACTACGTCGCTGATCCACTGACCTAGCCACTTTCTCAGATTAGCTTAGAGCGTCATCTGGAGAACATGGGTATTAGATACCATAGTGTGTGGCATTGAGTGCAAGTGGGAGATTGTTAGGAATATGCCCTCGAATGCCACTCAGAGGTTGTTGAGTGAGGGCATTGTACTTGTAATTATGTAAACCATTTATATAAGGCAAATGAATGTTTCTTTATTTACTGGTAGTTACTGGCATTCCTAACTCGTAAATAAACATATAGAAACTAGTCCGTGTATTTGAGAGCAAAACGTTCCACTCCTTATTGGATAAGGGGGTCGGCCTTTGGAAAGGTTATAGCTCAAATACTTAATCGTTCGCAAGTCGATGAAACTTGGTAGGCGTTAAGTTTATGTGAAGACTTGTATGACGTGTTCTTTGACATGGAGAGTGCTGTCGAACACTAATGGTTAGTGGGAGCACACGTTATAGCTATGCTAATTGGATTAGTATACTCGAACCGACTCACCTCGATTCGTCACACGGATTTCACTCGGGACGATCAATGACGGAATCGAAAGGTTGTGATAGGTATTCGTGAACCTTCGACTTGAGGATTTAGTAGGGATGTGCTTGTGACGTCAAGATTTTCATTAGAGTAGTTCGACCACGTAAGCGGAAGGAGGGTCAACCTCGGCGTGCATCTTGGCCAGGCAAGTAGCGAGTCTCTTGAATACCAAGATAGAATTCTTTCTCCCGTTAGTGAGCGGGTTATATGTCCTATGCGGTTATTGGCGAGATGAGATTATAAGTCTTTGGCCAAAGCATTGGAGATAGTTGTATTAGATACACGGCATTTCGATGATCTCGATTTGCATTAATGCATGCATAGCGTCAAATCTGAGATAGGGTTTGGTAGACCGTGACTCTATAACTTGATCGGGACATTTGAAAGAAGGGTTTATACGTATACTAGTATTCACGGAGAATGGTTCTTGAATGATCCCAATCATTCGTTCTCGGTTAAGTGCAGTGTAGGCCGCGAGTGGCTAGGTGGTGCTACTACTCTTTGGTTCCTCCCATTGCTAATCGAGACGGACCTACGAGTCGCGCATTAGGATTGACGGAATGAATCAAGCTTAATTCTTTCATTATGAATATTAGATATTGGATATCTAATTCGGGACATTGGATGTTTAAATTGATTTATTGGATAAATTAATTTACGGCTAATGAATTAAATAAATTCTTGGGTGATAAATTTAATTCATGGATATAATTATTTCTTGGAGAAATTAATTATGTCATAATGTATTTGATATGATAAAATTAATTGGATTAATTAATCGATATAAATACATCGGAACGGAATCGGAGTTTATCTGTTTGGACTCACGGGAGTCCGAAACGAACCGAACTCATCCGTTTTTCATCATAGCCGCCGCCCCCACTTTCCACCTTATTCCCTTTTGTTTTTGTTCCCATTGATTAATGGGTGATAATGACATGGTGGGGTTGATTCTCATTTGATGAGTTGTTTTAAGGTGAGTGGAATTTGAATAAGAATAAAAGAGACTTCATTCTCTCATTTTAATAGGCATTCATACGGATCAATAATAGTGAGTTCAAGAGAGAGAAAAGTTCCTCTCAAAGTAGTCTTCTTCTTCTTCACTTTCCTCTTGGTTTTCTTAGAGAAAATTCAAGAGTATAATTGAGAGTTATGAGTTATACACTTAGAGTGTGATGATCTCATATTGGAAGCTTCATCACTTAGCTCTAGCCGCATCCTCGGAGGATAGCAAGGTGATCGTCGTTCCGATCGTTTCTCCGGCGCGTGGCAAGTAGAGACGCGGTGCTTTCGGCGTTGGATCATTCAAGAGCTTGGAGCGGATTGAATTGCAAGGAGATCGCCTAAAGCTTGGGGAATAGCTCGAGAGAAGATTACCATTTAATCAACGGACTTCGAGGGTATGTGTTTCTCGTATCTTCTTTGTTCATTCAATATTCGTATATATGTAGCTCGATCGATCCTCGTAGGGATTCGGATCGTATTTATTTTCGTTTTACCGCTTCCGCTGTGGCCTTCGTTTTTAGGCGCCGAATCCCAACAAATCCGACACGGCCGTGTTGGTCTGGCAGCAGCATAAAACGTGAATAATGAGTTTTTTATCCCATTTCTTCATTCTTCCTCTTCCTTTGAGCAATTTGGGGGCGAAATTTTGTCGAGAGTTCATAATCATCAAGGTTTTGGTGTGGATTAACAATATCTAATCCTTGTTCTTCGTCGGATCAATGTATTTTTTTGAATTCCCTAAAGTTGACCTTTTTTTTGGGGGGGGGGGGTTGTTCTTGATTTCGATTCTTGTTCGATTTTGATTAATCAGTTGGTGTTATATGATGTTATTAATCATGCTCTATTGATTATATATCCATATTTCGAGTTGGTTTAACTCGATTGGAGATTTTAGTGTTCTTGGAAAATATTGAACATTTAATGTTTGATTAAATGTTCCAATGAGTTTTCCTTCGATAGTTTGAAGTGATCTCCATTATTATTGGTCTTGATCCTCGTTGTGATTGCATTTTCGTTGTTTCTTCCGGAAGTTGTAGGTAATCGGAGCTTCTGATCGAGCTGTGTTCGTTGGAGTGATCGCTATCGGTTATTGAGGCAAGTATATTGCTTATACAACTTGTGTCTTGTGATTAGAAATCGTGTGTGTGATTTGATGATTGTTTTGCCTTCGTAAAGATGATTTGTGTGAGTTGGTTATGTTACGCATTATAAAGACTTGATGATGAATGCGTTATTTTGGTTTATGTGTTGTGTGGCATGTTACGTGTACAAGATTGTGATAATCGCATTGGTTTAGTCACATGTTTGTGCAATGGATTGTGTTATGATGGTTGAATTAGTGAGATTATGTTACGTGTGCGTGGTATGTGAATTATGGTGATCAATGTGATTGATTGAAAGAGTTCATTGTTGATGGAATGTTATTGTGATAGTTATGTGTGACCGTTAAGTTCACTTGTGTGGGTTCGATGGAACCTACGAGGATTCGTAGCAGAGGATCATGGGATCAGAACTTAATGAGGTGCGGAGGTCCAATCATGCGGGTCTGACGAGGCCTACGATAATACATGGATGGGATCATGGGTTTAGGCAAAGTACGTTCAGTCGTGTGGGTTCGACGGGACCTACGATGACTCGTGACGGAGGATCACGGAGTCGGGATAGTTGTTGATTATATGTTGGTTTAGTCCGTATGGGTTGTTGAACCTACGGAGACACGTGACGGTGGATCACGGTGTCAAGATTCTTGTTGTTTGATTATATGTTGGTTTAGTGCGTGCGGGTTGTTGAACCTATGGAGACACGTGATGGTGGATCACGGTGTCAAGATTGTTGATATTTGGTTAATGTGTTTGGTGTAGTCCGTGTGGGTTGTTGAACCTACGGAGACACGTGAGGTGGATCACGGTTGCACGATTATGTTTTGAGAATCAAAGTTTTGAAAGGAAGGTTTTATAGAAAGCAATGTTGGGCTGAGTCCCAAGAGATTTGTGAAAAATTTTTCCGAGTGTATAGTGTGAGATTTGGGCTAAGACCCTAAAACTTTGAAAATCGGATTTTGACAAACTGAGGACATGAGTTCCTAATGATTTTTGACGAACCTAGGACATGAGATCCTAATGATTTCTGTTTTCTAAAAACTCCTGAGATGACAGTTTCTTTTACAAAGATTCCACTTGTGTTGGTTTCTATATTTTTAAAACTTCTAGGGAATATGTGTGAGATGTAATTGATTGAGTTGTGATTAGTTGTGTTGCGATTGGTTGGGTTGTGGTTCTCTGACTTGAGATTGATAATTGCTTGCTCATTTTGTATGACTTTGATACTTGCACTAGTAAAACAGTGGAGTTTTGATAACCCCCGAGTAATCGGGGGTGGATATTTATATTGTGTCCAGGTACATGCAGGTGAGTGGGAGCAGTCACAGGATCGGCACAAAAGAAGATGGGATGCGATACTAATCAAGAGATATGGAATTCAGTTGTTGTTGTGTCATTGTATTATTTCTCAGTCTTCCGCTGTGTTGTATCGTTTTGTATTTTGAACCCCTGCGTGGGTATGAGTTGCAAGAAATTATTTCAGTTCATTTAGTTGTGTGACCCTATCGGTCCGAGTTATTATCCTGTTCGACCCCGTCCGGTCGAACAATTGGTCGTTTCATTATGTTTAGCCTGGTAGATCCTTGTAACAAGGGTTTACGGCGTGTAATAGTCCTAGTTGTATTATGGGGGTGTTACAATTATGGTATCAGAGCTTAGGTTGTGAAAACCTAGACTGTCGGGTCGAGTTGTGTCGTGTTTTATCGTGTCATTCGAGTCGTCGGGTGACAAATCTGAGTTGTGAGTTGTAACAACATGTCATGTGTGCTGTTTGTTGAGATTAGTATCATGGGCGACCGTCATCTTCGTGCGAACTGTGGATGTAAGTCTCCTCTCTTATGTTAGATATTTGTGTTTCGTGATTTCATTTATGTGCATGTTGTGACATGAAACCTGTTTTCGACTGAGACCTCAATTTGCCTGGTTTGGATTAGGCTCCCGGGCCTTTCGATTCACTCATTCCATCCACGAGCTCTATACACGATTTCCAAGGCTATTGGCAACCCTATTTTAGTGGATGCACCGATGGCTACACAGTCACGACTCTCTATCGCTCGTGCATGCGTGGAGATTGATCTCCTGGCTACAAGAGTTCCTGAGATTGAGATCGAGTTTGATGATCATGTTCTCACGTAGCGTGTGATTTATGAGAGAGCTCCGTTATATTGCTCTATATGCTCACATGTGGGATATGAGCCCTATAGTTGCTACATAGCTGGCAACAAAGAACGGCCTCTGTCGCCCTAGTGTAAGAAGCCATCTGCTGCTCCCCCTAAACAATAGAACGTGTAGCCGGCCCATCCAAAATCCCCTAAGGCTCCTACTTTACCGACAACTCCTAAGGCCTATAAAGGCAAGGGGTTTTCCATTTGGTAAGTAGTGACCAAAAAAGGGCCTAAAGAGATGGGGTTTATCCCCAAGTGTATGGTTGCCACCGGGCAACATTCCTATTTTGCGTCTTTGGCCTCCACTTCTAGAGAGGAGGAATATTTAGTGGGTACTGATGACATTCTTAGTGTTGGTGATAAGGAGAGTGTTCTGGGTAGCGATGATAGTGCCACAGTATTGATGAGGAGCTTCTGATTGATGACGACACGGAGTCGTCCACAGTTCCTTTACCGTCTTGACTACATGAGTCTTTCTCCCCTCGCCAAGCCAGTGAGAGTCGCACCGATGAGCCGATCATCGTGGAGACTGATTCCTTGGAAATGGTGGTCTATGAGCCTCCCCCACCCCCCATTTCTTCGTTACCCTCTTTCCCCTCTCTCTCTCAAACTGAGTGCGCCCTACACCGCACACATCTTGAGGTTTCTGAGTCCAGTCTCTCTTTCTCGGCTATGATGCCTCCGCTGAAGGCACATAAGCCCCCTGTTAAGAGACGACTACTACCTACTTCTGCTACCCCTGGTGTCACGACCAGGGTCAAAGCTGCCCCTGACTCCTCGACTTCGACACGAGGTAGGGCAGCTTCCCGTGGATCCTCTCCCCTACTATCAAAGTGTGATCCGCATCGCCCTCTAAAGGGGGAACATGCACTCGGCTGGGCACAACCCGCAGGTGGGGGCGCTCCAGTCAGCGTCCTAGGTATTCGTCCGAGTCAGTTGGTTAGTTTATGTCGATCCCCATTGTGACATGGAACGCTCGTGGTCTAGCTAACACCGGAGCACAGAAGCATATTCGACACCTCCACCGCTCGCATATATTTTCTTTTATTGGAATTTTGGAACCTATGGGTTCCAATGCTAACTTTGATTTTTATATTCTTTCTTTAGGTTTCGCGTCAGGACATTTTAATCAGTCCAATAAGATTTGGTTCTTCTCCTCTTCTAGTTTTCAGCACTAGGTCTTGTTGGATACCGATCAAGTCCTTCATCTTTCTATTTCTTCTCCCCTTTTTCCCCAGTCTATTTATATTTCTTATGTTTATGCCAGCTCCGTGCGTGCTGGCCATTATGCCCTTTGGGACACCCTCCGTGAGATTGCTATGGAAGTAGAGGGATTGCTATGGCTAGTCAATGGTGACTTTAACATCTTCCTGCATTCGCATGAACGCGAGGGTAGTTCCACAGATGGCACACCTGAGATACTTGACTTCGCACAGGCTATTGCTGACTGTGAGTTGATTGACGTGGGCTGTGAAGGCGATATTTTCATTTGGGAGCATAATGGTTTGAGAGAATGGCTACACCGTGCTTTGTTTAATGAAGCATGGTCGAACGTGTTTGCAGTTTCTACTGTTACTCACCCGCCTCGACTTCATTCCGACCATGCGACCCTTTTTATTCAGAGTCATTTTTCATTGACTCGTCACAAGTCGTCATTCCATTTCCAGATTATGTGGATCCGGCATCACACATTTCTGGACACTGTTAAGGAGGTCTGGCTCAACCCGATTGGATTTTCTGGCATGTCTAATCTACAGGCCAAACTCCTTAGGGTTAAGCACATATTGAAACAGTGGAACTGGTCTATTTTTGGAAACCTTCATGCGAAGTTGGATGAGGCCTTGAGGGCTGCTGACAAGGCGTAGCGGCAATATGATTCGGATCCTACGCCGGAGAATAAAACCGCTATGCATTGTTTTCGTGCTGAGTACCAACTTCGTCTCACTATAGAGGAAGATTTCTGGAAACCGAAAGCTGCAGTTCGTTCGATTACTGAGGGCAAGCGCAACACCCGTTTCTTCCAGGGATTTGCGAAGCAGAAGTTTTGCCAGTCGCATATTGACAGCATCGTGGATGATGGTACGACACTTTCTGTAGAGTCGGACAACCCATCATCCACTGTGAATTACTTTAGGACTCTGCTTACATCCGATGGTGATGTTCTCGCCCCGGATGACACTTGTTTCCCCTCTATCCCCCCTTTTTTGATACTAATAGTTTATGTGTTGCCCCGTCTCCCCAGGAGATTCGTGCTGCAGTTTTTGATATTTATCCTCACAGCACTTCTGGGCCAGACGGGTTTTCCTCTTTATTTTTCAGCATTGTTGGGAGATTGTATCTTCTGATGTGGAGGGGGCTATGCTTAAGTTCTTTGATGGTCATCCCATGCCTCCGGCTTTCACGGCGATCACGGTCGTCGTGATCCCAAAGAAGCCTGTTCCGAGCGGTTGGTTAGATTACCGGCCTATTAGTCTGTGTAATGTGACCAATAAGATTATCACAAAAATACTTAACACTCAGCTCGCTTCTGTCCTCCCTCTTGTTATCTCTCCGAACCAGAGTGGATTGGATCAGGGGTGGGTTATTACTGATAATATCCTTTTGGACCAGGAACTGATTCATGACCTCGACATCTCGGACATTCATGATGTCCCGAACCTTGCACTGAAGCTAGACATGGATAAGGCCTATGATAGGGTTCACTGGCATTTTTTACGTAATGTCTTGGTGAGGATGGGTTTCCCGTCTAGATGGATTCTATTCATTCGTCATTGTGTCGAGTGTTGCATGTTTTCCATTCTGGTGAACGGCAGCCCGGCCGGATACTTTGCCTCTAGTCGGGGTTTGCGTCAGGGCGACCCTATTTCGCCGTCACTCTTCGTGCTGGCCGCTGATTATTTATTGCATTGCTTGGATCCATTCATACGAGAACTTCCTTTGATGAGTTATAGGACCGTCGGACGGCCTTTCCCCATCTCGCACCTCTCCTATGTGGATGATATCATTATATTCACACGGGATGAGGATGATGGGCTTGTTGACCTTATGGGTCTCCTGGATCACTACTCCATGGCCTCCAGACAGATGGTTAGTAATCAGAAAAGCATTTTTATTCTCGCTCCCAAACACGCACCTCACTAGCATCAGAGAGTTCATGATCTTATTGGTTTTCGCCAGGGTGATCTCCTCATCACCTATCTTGGTGCACCCCTTTACAAAGGCTTTATGAGACGAGAGCTCTTTGCTGGGGTGAATCAACAGATGTTGGATAGGATCTCTGGTTGGTCCCATCGCCACCTTGCTTTTGGGGGTCGCTTGGCTCTTATTAAGAGCACTCTCTGCACGATTCCTCTGCACCTTCTTTAGGTGTTGGACCCACTCCAGTATGTTATCCAGGAGCTTGAGCAGATTATTGCGAGATATTTCTAGGGTGCTGTTAGTCCTAAGAGGAAGACACATTGGATCCGTTGGCGACATATTTGTTGTCCGGTCTCTGAGGGAGGCCTCAGGATTCGGAGCCTTTCGGATATGGCAAGAGCTTTTATTTATAATCTCGGTGGCGCCTTCGCACAGGCACGTCTTTGTGGGCATAGTTTATGCTTCGCAAATACTGCTTTGCTCGCCTTTTTACGCCTATGCGTACTGCTCTTAAAGCTCGTGCCAGCCACCCTTGGTGCCGTCTCCTCTGCGTGGGCATTCAGGCTCAGGAGTTCATTTGTTGTACTCTTGGTAGTGGCAGCGCGGAGGTTAGTTTTTGGGACGACACTTGGATTGGGGATAGGCCAATTTCTTCTTATTGTCAGATTATTTCTCCTTAGAATTAATGAGCTCTGGGTTGATGGGAGTTGGGACAGGGGCAGATTAGAGTCTATTGTTGGTGAGCAGCTAGGATTTACCCCTCAATTCATTCAGGAGATTCTTGCGACTCCCATTACCGAGGAGGATTCGGATAGCATGTGTTGGACACTTACCTCTTCGGGTGCTTTCTCATTGTCATCTACTTAGTCTCACATCAGGCTGAGGGATCACGCTAATCTCATTTTTGGGGCCATTTGGACTGCCTAACTTACACCTACGATATTGGTGTTCATTTGACGACTTCTATTGCGACGGATCCCGATTGATGATGCTTTACAGCGGAGGGGCGTTTTCTTGGCCTCCAGATGCTCATGTTGTACCCATACCCCTACCCATTCCTACCATACCGAGAACCTAGCCCACCTTTTCTTGGAGAGTGGCGTGGCTCGTGGGAGTATTTTGGCACATGGACACATTTATTCCTACCCCATTCAGATAATAGTTTTGAGCTCCTGAGTTTTTTCTCACATGGCACACACTTTAGGCATGCGACTTTCATTATTCCTTGTCTGATCCTTTGGTTCATCTAGACGGAGAGGAATAGTGTAAAGCATAGGGCTGTTACTTTTCTTGCTTCTCATGTTATTGTGCAGGTGGAGCGCCATATTTCTTTATTAGCTGCTGCGAGGCTTATTTCTTCAGAGTTCTGGGTGGGGTGCTCGCCTCCTGACCATTTTCAGCAAGCTCTTTCTTCCCCCGTTCAGACACATCACCCCATTCCGGTGGTTTGGCTTCGACCCGAGACCCCTTGGATCAAGCTGAACATGGATGGCTCATTTGATAGAGATACTCAGATTGCTGGTGGTGGGGGTCTGATTAGAGATCATCACAGAGAGCTACTTCTTGCTTTCCACTCCTCCTTTCAGGCCTCTCCGAGCTTGGGCGAGATCCGAGCAGCGATAGGGAGTTACGGCCGTAGAGATCGAGACATGTTTGGATCGAGCTTGATGCTGCTGCTGTGGTGTCCATGCTTTCATCTGGCCATAGGGGCTCTTGGCAGGTATGTCACACCCTTATGAGGATCCGACACACTCTCCGTGACATACAATTTAGAGTCACTCACATTTTCCGAGAGGGCAACAGGCCGACTGACTATCTTTCAGAGCTCGGCATGTCATCCTTCGGCATTCAGACTTACACTTATGATACTGCTCCTCCGTTTCTTCTCTCTCTTATACGAATGGATCATCTTGGTTACCCGTCTTTTAGATTTATGTAGTATTTTTTCGATTATTAGTATGTGGTTGATTTTTCCTATTGGTCCGGGCTAGTCCGCACATTAGCCCACAGTTTTTATGGTGCACCTTGTACTTCTCTAGCGGGCCGTAGGCACTTTAGTTTTTTATGATCCAGATTATGGCGCATTTTTTCTCATAATTAGGAATTGATTTATTGTCTACGGGTCCACACATTCGCCCACGGATTAGTGGTGCACTTTGTATTTCTTTAGCGGGCCGTATGCACTTTAGATTTTAGGATCCGAATTTTGGCCCATTTTTGGTCATAATTCGGAGCGGATGCTTTGTATTTCTTGATTTCTTCTTTATCTCACAGGTTGGTGGGTCCCATCTTAACCCCCCGTCCACAATGGATGTTTAATTTTCAAAAAAAAAAAACTATTTTCAGTACTTGTGATGTACTACATGTGTATTGGGTTAAATGTATTGATGGTTTGGACATCGAGTGGTGCAGAATGATGTGAAAGCCTTGAACATTAATGTGTTCCTGTTAGTGTATTGACGGTGGAGTTGTTGAGGAACTCTTATAGATAGTTTTGACATGTGTTGGAATTATGCATTCACCATTTGTGTTTGTTGAGTTGGTGATTTTATATGCCGGGTGGGCATACGTGTTAAGATTGATTCATTCTAGATAGTTGTTGTAATTATATCCGATGCGTGTATGTTTGAAAATGATTTTTTTAAGGGTCCCAAGACTTGGGTACGTTGGTGGAAAAACAAAATTTGAAATGGTTTTGACGTTACGGTCAAACAATGATTGATGTTGATTTTGGAAACAGTTGAATTTCGGTGAACCAACTGCATAATTTAAATGGAACTTTATGGCGGTATTTTTGGAAGATGTGTTTTGAAGTGTTTTTTGTAAAATGTTACCGTTGATGACCTTTTGTCGTGTTTGAAAGGATTCTGAGAAAATGATTTTTGCGTATCTGTGCTATTTTCAAATGATTTGGGTAAGTAATTTTAAACCTTCACACCAAAAAAATTTTTGTACTTATAAATCAAACACGATTTTATTTTCGAAAAGGGTGGAGGATGAAATTTTCTGAATTGTGCCAGTTAGCGCATGCTAATCTGACTAGATAGTTAACCTACGCTGATCGTAGGTTTAGCGCGCATGAAGATGTGATTGTATGGTTTGGATGTGATTGTTGATATATGGGAATGTATGTCGTATGTATGAATGGGTTTGCCCACCCGGGGACGGTTCAGTGAAACCTCTGGGGGTCGATGCCAAGAGTGCATGACCACGGGACACCTTATGTGCTATTGATTATGATGATGTTGAGTGGTAACATGTGATTACCTTATGTGCTATTGATTGTGATAACGTTGAGTGGTAACATGTGATTACCTTATGTGCTATTGATTCTGATGATGTTGATTGGTAACAGGTGATTACCAGGTGTGTTGACATTTGTGATGATGTTGTTTTCAAGGAAATGTGATATACTCTGGATGATGTTCTGGAGTACTGTTTTGTAAATGATTTCAAAATGAGACTGTTGCGATTTATGGATTATGGTTTTGGTAAAATAGCCCGAGGTATAAAAAGTATTTCCAAATTTTATTTTCGAAAATATACAAATTCAAAGATTTTCAAATGGTATTATTTAAACGGATACCTCGTGGCGTTTTAAAAGAGAACGTGGTCAGTGATTAGTTAGAATGATGTGGAGTTTTTGTTTTGATTGATATTTGCTGCTTTACGTTGATATGTTATGCTGAGTTGGCATCTTGATACGTTGCTCTGTGATGTTACGTTTCGTTGTACTTAGTGATTGTATGTTCGGTATGCCGAGGAGACAAGATCGAGGTTGTGGTCGTGGTTGTAACCATGAGTAAGGTGAATGGTGTGAAGACATGTTTCAACTATAGTCATGCGTGCCATGTACGGAAGAATTATCATTCTCCTCAAGTGAATTGTTCAAGTGTGGCCAGTTGGGGCATCAAGCGGTACATTGTGATACCGTTGCTAAGATGTTCGGGAATCGGAATTTTGTTCCTACTCCTGGAGTAGGTTTGAAACAATGACTAATTTTATCGGTAGACGTTTTAATATTTTTCAATAATGGTCTGATGTATTTTGGTTTTGAACAAGATATTATTTTTGCTTATGTATTCAAATGATTGACTTTATTCAGAATATTATTATTATTATTATACTTATGGTTCGAAATTTTTATTACCCGTGTTCTAGTTTGACGAATGAATCGAGGAATACTCGAGTGATAGGCTGATGGTAATAGCCTATAATATTTCATTTACTACAATGATCAGATCATCCCACTTCTTCCAAGGACGCGGAACCCCTAGTTATTGATGCCTCACATCACTATTTGTAGTCACCGATACTCTATATGCATTAAGAGCGGCTAACTCGAACCTTACAAACCTTCAGGGATACACGTATCAGCAAACTTCATATTGAAGCCCGTTGTGAGAATGGAGCAGAGTATCTCTATGTCACCTCTAATTAATGTGGCTGAAAGTGGATCTTAGAGAAACTTATGAGTCAATCAAGTGGACAATACATCACTGTGATTAGGGTGGTTGAATCTTATGTGATTACCTATAACGAACTTTGAGACGCTGACTCGTACAGGATTTGGCATGATTGATTGGGGCCTCCAGGTTGTGAAATGATGATCCGCATTCTTAAGAATACATATGGACATCCTTTCTTACGCGGGGGAAGTAGAAGTGGGTAACGAACCCGCATAACGAACTTTGTTGGTGTTCCTCAAGCTATGTCATCCAAATTATCGGAGATATCCGCCCGTTCTACACATTTGACCCTGTCGAATGCACATCGTCTCCTATGCAAATCATGTGCTTTAGCCAAATTAGGAGCGAGAACTGCAAAATGTTGCTTTTGCAAAGCTTCTAGCACTAACTATCTGTCTAAGGGCTCACCACCCTAACCACCCTATTCGGTCAATAAGACTCGATAATGCTGGAGAGTTCACATCTAAAGTATTTGATGAATACTGCATGTCGATCGGGATCGATGTAGAGCATCTTATCTGTAATACCCGAGATTTTTCATTTCTGGTTTAATTTGAATTTTTCTTTGTAGACCGGAAATTTCTCAACTGTCGGGCATCAGCATTTATTTATTTTTCCCTCTCAACGATCGATTTTGTATTTAGGGCCATATGTGGTGAATTGTTGAATATCATCATTTTCATTTCGGATCGTGGATGTTGACCACGAGCTTTTCGTCGTGTTCGTTCCATGCTTGGGATATTTTATGCTTCGCAATTTGCTCGTTATCATTTTGGATCATAACCGGTGCGTTAAAGTGGTCGAGACGTCGCCGAACGCCTAACCATGTGAGAATCCTATATTTTCCCATTTTTGTATATCTCAGTTTTTGTGACTTATAATATTATTATAATTCGTTACGAACTTTCTTCCACAATATTTCCTTTGATTCATATTAGAGATTTAAATTCGTGATCGAAACTCCTACCGAGCATTTCATCATGTTCGTTTGCGTGCGATTTTGGAGAATCGAGTCGTCGGGTCATGGCGGCTGGGCAATGCCGGACAGGTGCGATAGGAACCGGCATGGATGCTGGGCACTGCCGGACAGGTGCGGCAGGAACCGTCCTGGAGGCTGGGCGCTGCCGGACAGTTGCGGTAGGGACTGGCCTAACGTACGCTACGGCCGGCCAGCTGCGCGCGCTAACCCGCAGGAGTAGCGCACGCCACTGCCGGGAGGTAACGCACACTAATCGTCCGGGCAGTCTAGGCAGTAGGGTATGGACTTTGGCCAGACCAGCAGGTAGCGCACGCTACGGCCGGACAGCTGCGCGCGCTAACTCGACAGGCTAGCGCACGCTACCGGCTCGGCCGGCGCACGCTACCTGGCCGGCGAATTAGTCGATAGGTCTGGATGGGCGATTATGCCTGGCCTCGATGTCTTGCGCCTTCTATCGGACCCGGCCGAAGATTACGGACCCGGGGCGGTAGATAGCGCACGCTACCCGGACAACCTAGCGCACGCTAGTCAGTTACCAGTATATATATGACCGAGCAGCCCTGTTTTCACCCATTTTCACTTCTCTTCCTTCATGTCCGAGGCTGGAGCTTTTGAGAGCAAGGAGGCCTGTTGTTGAACAACAAATCCACGAAGATCCTGAGTTCATATCATTGATAGATCATTCCATAACATCCTTCAATCGACCGAATCAAGGTTAGTTTTTTCTAAAATCCAAACTTTGGGAAATTTAGGGATCTTGGTAGATTTCGTCCGTTCGAGCCATACGAACTTAAATTATTGATGGATAATTGTAGATTAAGTTGTATTCTATCATTTTCATCATCTTTCCACGGTTTTACCATTTCCGATTCGTCGTTTATATGAACTTTCATTTGACACCTTCAAGGTGTCCGGGGAAATGCCGCAGAGAGAAATTTGGTCGTTTTGTGATGTTTTTCCTCGTGTGATTGATTGTTTATTCGATGATAGGATATTAGGGATGATTTCCCTAGAAAAATCTGGTGTTGAGCCCTTCCGATCGTTGTTTTCATTGGAGTTCTGGATTTTGCCAATCGACCGTATTTTCAGAGTATCCGCGAGAGATTACCAAGGCAAGTACCTTGATATACGAATTGTAACCGCGTGAAATCATTGTTGTCGAAGTGTATGAATTTATACGGATGTATATATGTGTGTATATATATATATATATATGTGTGTGTGTGTGTGTGTATACATATATATATATATTTATATATATATTTATATGTTAAATATATGTATGTATATACGTATATTGATATATATGCCTATGTCGGTGAATGACGAGTGATGAATACTAACACTAGTTGACGTACTCGACTTGGATTGATGGGTGAACTATACTTATTCATAGAATATAGTAAGATTATATATATATATATATATATTCGGTTGAGTCGCAATATAGGGATATATGTGCGGTGTTGGTTGGTTATGCCTGAAGGCTTATTGTGATTGAGTTTTGATGGATAAAGTGCGTGGTTTTGTTTATTTGTGTGGTTATAGATTGGCGGATAAATTTTGTGACTTGATGTACTGAGTTGATAATTGTTGTAACGTTTGTCTGTGTGCTTGACGTTCGAAACAATGTGGATACTTGTTGTGAGAAACGTCGTATCCGGAAACCTCTGAGGGCGGGGCGTGCACTCCGGCCTGGTGTATGCTGCAATGTGCGGATCCATATGGGTGGTGAACGCCGGTGTTACCTAATGCGCGCGCAAGGGGTGGCTCTTGCGGAATTGATCGCCGGCGCGGTGACATGTTCAAGGAGCGGCCAACATAGTGGAGTGAACGCCGGTGCACAGGTGCGCAAGGAAGGCGCCTGTCATACTTATTGGTTACGGGTATTTGAGTGATAGCTAAGACCCCATTACCGAACGATGTTCGTATCTCAAATTCTTTCAACTCACTTTTAAATGTTTGTCTTGTTATAGACCGCGATTCGTGTTTTTTTGAAAGTTTGTTTCAACTTATTTTTAAAGCGTTGGTATAAGGGTTACTTAACCAAGGAGGTTTGACGAAATCTCCGAGGGTTAATTAATCGGGGGTCTTGAGCAGGATATGTCGAATGAGAGATTGTGCCTTTGATTGTATTGTGGTGCCATTCTGTGTATTGGGTCGAGGACCCTGTGAAATGTTGAGATGATTGATCTCGTGATGATGTTATTTGGATTGGGTTGAGAACCCTGTGAGATGTTGTAATGATCTTGTTTGTGACAGTGATCTATAAATTGGGTCGAGGATCCCGAATAACGTGACATGGCTTTCGTGTAATTGTTTTCCATATGTTGGGTCAAGGACCCGATAGCTTTTGAAATTATTTTCCAAAAGTGTTCCCATTCGATTTTCAAAACCCCAAGATGGCCCGAGTCAATAATAATGTTTGCAAACTATCTTATCAAAATACTTTTCCTTTTACAAAAGGGATTTTTCTGACTCCTTGGGCTCGTTTAAAGTTTCATTGGTGTTATGTTCCGTAAAGAGAATATGATAATGTGATTATCTTTCACCTTGTGTATGCGAGTGCTGTTCTGTGTTGACTATGGGGATGTATGGTTTGTGTTAAGGCTTCGTGGCTGTTGAGTTTTGTGTTGTTATTGTTCGTATATCTTGTATATTATGTACTTGCACTAGCAAAATTCCAGTTTGCTAACCCCCGAGATTTCGGGGGGTGGGTGCCTGTTATGCGCTCAGGTTTTGGCAGCTCGGGAGCAATCACGAGATTGGCTTGGAAGGAGATGGAAGACGACGATGCTAATCACACAAGAGTCAGAGTCTTTTTCTTTTATTCCATCTGGGTTGGTATTTTCCATTTGGTTGAGTATTCACCCTTGCACGGGTGTAGGTTTTCATTTATTAAATGGAGTTGTCATCCCTTTTTGTGTGAAAGTTTATTTTTGTCATTGAGATGTAAAATTCATTAGTTTCTGAATTGTTTAATGACCTTGTCGGTCTGCGTTGTATTTAGATTGACCCCGGTCGGTCAATCATTGTGTAGTCTAGTGGAGTTTAGCCTGGTAGATCCTTGTGAGAAGGGCCCACGGCGTGTAACATTTCCGTACGTATTCTAGGGGTGTTACAATTATGGTATCGGAGCTTAGGTTTGCGAAAAACCTAGGCCGTTGGGTCAAGTCCATGTCCGGTGTAAGTCGCGCGCATCAGAGTTGTGATTAGTGTCGTGGTTCTGACATTATCTTCAAGCGATCCGTGATGGTAAGTCTCCCGATCGTAAGTCCCTTTATATACGTATTTGATTATATTGTGCTAATATGTTTAATGTGAACTAGGGATTTGAAACTTGTTGGTGATATTATTGTTTTAGGATATAACATGCGTATGCGGTCCGAGTAAAAATGGTTATGTAGTATGCTTCGGAAGTCGAGCATATTTATCTGTTCGGGCACTTTATTAGAATAAATTTATGAATGTTAATTTCATCCGCTGCGTGAATATTTTGAGATGGCTTTTGGTATCCTGCAAACCGAGTTTTGATATTTTGGTCTTGCACGTTTTGATAGTATTCTTATGACGGTATTTGATATTTTATAAATGACTTTTGTGAGTATTTGAGAATATTACCGACATCGGCCTTTTTGGCATTTTGAACATTTTTTTGAAAATGATTTTTAGCCTGGTGAGTTCCGGCACGGGGCCCACGGCGCTGTAGTATCACGAATATTTTAAAGTGGTGCTTGAAATTTTCTAACATTGTGAAAAGCCATGATTTAATGTCGTCATGTCAAATGGTCACGTATCTCGGTGGAAAATTCTTTCGAATAAACGTTTTGGTAGAAGAGGAAAGATTTTCAAAATTGTGGTATTTGTGACTCAACACTTTTGAAATATTTCAAATTAGTTAGAATTCAATTTTCAATTTTTCTTTTATACATCACTCGAAAATAATTTTTAGAGTCGTTATATAAACTTCCTCTTCCGAAATAAAAGACAGTATTTACAAGTCTTGGGCGCAACGTGAATAGCCCTCTTTTTCAAAAATTTGTTTTCATTAAGTGCATACATATAATGATCGTCCTCATCGAAGGACACAAAATTGACTTCATAAAACTTTGTGCTTTACAATATTACCGGTATTCTAAGGATGCTAACTAAAACTCGGGTGATAATTGTGGTATATTGTACGAATGATAAATTAATATTGTTGAATGGTATTATCTGCATTAGTATGTCGAGCCTCGGCGGACGTAGACGTGATGATGGGAATGGAAGCGGCGAGCTAGTTCGTACGACAACGATTCATGCTACAGTAAAGAAGTATCAAAATCAAATGATATCCTTTGAAATCTCCTCAGTAGTCGAGCCCACGAGCGAAGCCAAGAGACCGAGGACATCTGGGAAATTTTTGGTCGGTGAAGAGTCTAAGGCTCCCAAACCCCCACGTCGTTCGAACGCGTCGTCTTCGCGATCGGGAGTGAGCACTAGGAATCCCAAGCCAGCATCGGTGACTCTCGGTAAGAAGGGAGGGTGCTTCAACTGCAATCGTCGGGGACATGTTCGTGCTAATTGTCCCTTTCCACTCTTGACTTGTTACCAGTGCGGGTGTGAAGGTCATCGGGAGAAACATTGTTAGATAATTTCCGAACTGGCAAAGAATGCTACCCTGTTGGCGAGCAGAGCAAGTGACCGGAGAAGGTCCCGAAACCCTATGTCTCCTTCTGTGGAGACTAACATGGGAGAATGAATATTTTGTAATATGTCCTAATCGTTGCTGATTCCAACAATCGTGACTTTGATCGTTTTTCATTTCATTGATTAACATTTCCATCTTTTGTTGTTCTAAGTTTCGGGATCGTAATGTCCTCTTAGTATGGGGGAATGTATTACCTGTAACACCCCCAAAACCATATGGGAATATTACACGCCGTAGACCCCTTTTTACGAGGATCTACCAGGCTATACCTTACAAAACGACCAAGTGCTTGCCCGACCAGGGTCAAACAATATAATAATACAGACCGTTAAGGTCCCTTACACATGAATACACAGACCGATGAGGTTGTTAGGAGTATGCCCTCGAATGCCACTCAGAGGTTGTTGAGTGAGGGCATTGTACTTGTAATTATGTAAACCATTTATATAAGGCAAATGAATGTATCTTTATTTACTGGTAGTTACTGGCATTCCTAACTCGTAAATAAACATATAGAAACTAGTCCGTGTATTTGAGAGCAAAACGTTCCACTCCTTATTGGATAAGGGGGTCGGCACTGGAAAAGTTATAGCTCAAATACTTAATCGTTCGCAAGTCGATGAAACTTGACTGGGCGTTAAGTTTATGTGAAGACTTGTATGATGTGTTCTTTGACATGGAGAGTGCCTGTCAAACACTAATGGTTAATGGGAGCACACGTTATAGGTATGCTAATTGGATTAGTATACTCGAACCGACTCACCCTCGATTCGTCACACGGATTTCACCCCGGGACAGTCAATGACGGAATCGAAAGGTTGTGATAGGTATTCGTGAACCTTCAACTTGAGGATTTAGTAGGGATGTGCTTGTGACGTCAAGATTTTCATTAGAGTAGTTCGACCCTGCAAACCGGAAGGCGGGGGTCAACCTCGACGTGCATCTTGACGGGCAAGTAGCAGGTCCTACTGAATACCAAGATAGAATTCTTTCTCCCGTTAGTGAGCGGGTTATATGTCCTATGCGGTTATTGGCAGATGAGATCATAAGTCTTTGGCCAAAGCATTGGAGCTAGTTGTATTAGATACACGACAGCTCGATGATCTCGATTTGCATTAACGCATGCATAGCGTCAAGTACAGATAGGGTTTGACTGACCGTGACTCTATAACTTGATCGGGACATTTGAAAGAAGGGTTTATACGTATACTGGTATTCACGACAAAATGGTTCTTGAATGATCTCAATCATTCGTTCTCAGTTGGGGTACAGTGTAGGCCGCCAGGCTCGCTAGGTGGTGCTACTACTCTTTGGTTCCTCCCATTGCTGACTGAGACGGACCTACCGAGTCGCGCATTAGGATTGACGACGGAATGAATTAAGCTAATTCTCTCATTGTGAATATTATATATTGGATATCTAATTTGGGACATTGGATGTCTAAATCGATTTATTGGATAAATTGATTTACGGCCTAATGAATTAAATATTTCACTGTGTGATTAATTTAATTCATAAATATAATTATTTCTTGGAGAAATTAATTATGTTATTTTGTATTTGATATGTTTAATTAATTGGATTAATTAAACGACACAAATACATCGGAACGGAATCGGAGTTTATCTGTTTGGACTCGCGGGAGTCCGAAACGAACCGAACTTGTCCGATTTCTACATGGGCCGCCCCCCACATTTCCACCCACTTTCATATGGACCCTTGTTCCATTCTTTAATGTTTTGATCATTGAGCTGGTGGGGCTTTGATTCTCATAATAATGAGATGTAACATGTGAAGAGTTGAATAAATGAAGAAGAAGACATCTCCCACTTATCATTCCAAGCCTTCCTACGTGAGAGTGTAGAGAGAGAGAGAGAGAGAAAAGACTTCTCCAAGTCTTCTTCATCTTTGTCCATCAACTTCTTCTTCATTTTTCTTGGAGAAAAATTGAGAGAAATTAGTGAGAGATATATTATACACTTAGAGTGTAGTAATAAATAGCTTCATCACTTAGCTCTAGTCGTATCCTCGGAGGATAGCAAGGTGATCATCGTTTCTCCGGCGCGTGGCAAGTAGAGACGCGGTGCTTTCAGCGTTGGATCGTTCAAGAGCTTGGGGAATAGCTCAAGAGAAGGTTATCCATCTAATCAATGGACTACAAGGGTGAGTTTCTATATCTCTTGTGAATTCGTTTTTGATATTCGTATATACGTAGCTCGATCGATCCTCGTAGGGATTCGGATCGAATTAATTTTCGTTTTACCGCTTCCGCTGGGCCTTCATTTTAGGCACCGAATCCCAACAGTGGTATCGGAGCGTAGGTCTTGCGATCATATATACGATATTAGCATTTGGAATGCTCGATTAGATGGTGAATGATTTGGAATCATTTTAGTCATAATCGTGGTATATGTTTTTACGTTCGTTGTAGTTATATTTTTCGTAAGTTTATGTCTAAATATAAATCTTAATTTCTTGGAAATATGATTTATATTGAAGATATGAATGTTGGAGAATATAGATATTGGATATCCGGTCGAAAAACTAGCCCCGAAATGCCGTTGGACGGTCAGGGAGGGCCCAGAGCTTTGACCAACACGGGTCGGCAGCATGCGGGGCGCGGCCCAGCTCCGAGGCCGCGGCACGGGGCTGCTGGGCAGCCGGCAGCTGCCGGCGTGACTCGGCCAAGCCGGGCCTGTCTGCATGCATCTTGCCGTGATGACTCGGCCATGGCAGGCCTTTTTCGCCCCGGCTCGATTTTTTCGTGTATTCTTGAAAATTAATCTCCCTCATGTTAAATTGGATTTAATATGATTAAAATAATTTATGGTATTTCATTTTATAAGGGAAATTTGATTAATTGGAATATTTTGGTCGACCGAATTATTTTGAATGTTATCATATTACCAATTGTGTGAATCGATTGGATCGGTTCGTATTGTTGATTGGATCAATGTATCTCTACGCTTTCCATTTATATAGTATTTATTGGATGAATGCTTTTTGAATGGGGATGTGGTTCGTGGACTTAGTTTTGAATCGTTCGTTTTATTCGATTGGGTTGTAAAGGCCGTTTTGAGCCTATTTATTTTACTAGAAATATTTGTATCTAGGATGCAATTTTAAATGTAAAATTTATATTTAATGAAGAAGACCGGAGGAAGATCCATTTCGAGAAGACGAAGATTCAAGACGAAGACTTGTAATTAGATTACGGAGTTTTTGTTTTCTAGGAACGGTCCATGAACCACATGTTGGTAGCAACTAAGTTGTGAATGGTTGTTTCATATTGTATGAATGCCACAAACGCGCTTAAATGATTAATATGCAAAGTGTAACGCTAATCGCGAAAATTCTCCCACGATAAATTATTAAGTTTATAAGGTTTCAAGGTTTTCCTTCCCTCCATCGAGTTTTCGGGAAATTTAAATCCAAACCGGATGTGCTATGCTTCCGAGTTATCGGGGTAGTCGTTCGGGGAGGACGGATAAATTACCGGGAGCGCATTGGATGCCTTTGGTTGGAGCAAATTTTATCCCTAGAAACCTGATAGGTTGCCGGATAAGATTCAATTGTGAAACTGATTTGCGTCGATGGTATAAACTTAACTTGTTCACGAAACCGTATAGGTTGAGGGGAATGAACAAGGGGAAAAAGAAGATCGAATCATCCATTAGATGGGTTGGTGTTGGACACCACTTTATGAAAATTAATAGACTAGAAACCTGTTCGGTTGCCCTCTATTAAGATTTATAAAGAACTCGATCACCACTATAAAGTAGAGCGACGATACTTCCGGATTTCACATGGGAGTGTGTTATTCCGATAAAAATAGTGGGAGATGGGTAACAAGAATAGAAAATACCTTAATTATATACTCAGAACATAATATAAGTCACTAATTAATCTGTTATACTTAATGCAGACATAACTCAATATGACAATGAATCCACTCGCAATTCTGCTCGAAAAGAACACCCTGATCGGACCTAACTTTGTGGACTGGCTCCGCAATCTGATGATAGTCCTCAGTATAGAGGCACTGGGATACGTCTTAGAGACGGACATTCCGGCGCCTCCTGTGCGGACCAGAGCCAATCAGGAAGAGATCGAAAACCACGAAAAGTGGGTTAAGGATGACGTAAAAGTCCGTGCATACATGATGGCTTCTATGCCTAATGAGCTTCAGAGAGCTCATGAGAAAATGACTTCTGCTAGGCAGATTCTATCTCACTTAACCGAACTTTATGGTGAGCACAGCAGAACTGCTAGATATGAGATATCCAAGCAACTGTTCGGTGCAAGGATGAAGGAAGGTGAGAAAGTTGGGGAACACGTCCTAAAAATGATATCCATGATCGAGAGATTGGAGGCTCTTGATTTTAAAATGGATACTTCTCTCCAAACCGACCTTATCCTACAGTCTCTCCCTGATTCCTTCTCACAGTTTGTTATGAACTTCAACTGCAATGAGATTGCATGTAATTTAGCTGGGCTAATGAACAAACTTGTGACTGCTCAGTCTCAGATGAAGACTCCGCGGATGAAGGAGTCTGCTCTTGTGATTTCTTCTAGACCTCGGAGGTCTAAGAATAAGAAGAAAAAGACCAAGAAGCGGACTGGACCACAAGCTAAGGACCTTAAGGGTAAGGGCAAGGCCCCGATGGTTCCAAAGAACAAGAAGAAGAAGGATGCTTGTCTCAAGTGCGGTGAGCTGGGCCACTGGGCTAGAGATTGTACGATTCTTCATGGCACTTGGTCTGAGTAACTTTTAGTTTTGGAAACAAATTGTTCTCTACCGTATTTTCTACTTCTGGATACTAGATTCGTGCTAGTTCTCATATTTGTACCGTGAATCGGGATGCGGAACAAAGTAGGAAGCTTGGAGCTGGAGAAGTTATGATCACGGTCGGAGCGAGGCATAGTGTCGAGGCGACCGACATAGGATCACTTCTTTTGGGTTTAGAATCCGGCTTTGTTTTGACTTTAGAAGATGTACTTGTTTTGCCCAAGGGGCACAAAAACATTGTATCCATTCGGTCATGGACCGAAAAGGTTTTCATTTTCCATTGGTGATGGTTCTGCAAAATTTATTTTAGAAATAAACTAGTGATCTTGCTACATTGTTAAATGGATTGTATCATCTAAATCTCAGCAACAAAGTAGTTGTGAATACTATGACTAGAAAACGTGGTAGGGATGAAACCAATCAAGTTTTGAAATGGCATCTAAGACTTGGTCATGTTGGTCAGACCAAGGTTTACAATATGGAAAAAGATGGACTTATGGGTCCATTGGGATCGGATCCATTTCCTACTTGTGAATCTTGCCTTAAAGGCAAAATGCCTAGTCCCCCTTCATAGGAACTTTTGAAAGAGCCGCTGATAAACTGGGATTAATCCATACTGACGTTTGTGGTGCTTTGGAAGCAGCACGTGACGGATATCAATATTTCATTACGTTTACAGATGATCATACTAGGTATGGTTATGTATACTTAATGAAACATAAATCCGAGGCCTTTGAGAAATTCCAAGAATTCAAGGCCCTAGTCGAGAAACAAACTGGTAATCATATCAAAGCACTTCAGTCGGACCGAGGTGGCGAGTATATGAGTACGGAGTTTGATGAGTTCCTTAAGGAACATGGAATAGTTTCACAACTAACACCTCCAGGTACTCCTCAGTTAAATGGTGTGTTAGAAAGAAGGAACCGGACCCTGTTGAACATGGTCCGTTCCATGCTGGGCTATACTGACTTGCCGATTTACCTGTGGGGGTATACACTCCTGACTGCCGCGTATATCTTGAACATATGTCCTTCCAAATCCGTTCCTAAAACTCCATATGAGATGTGGGAGGGAAGGAAACCAAGTCTTAATCATATTAGGATTTGGGGATGTCCCGCCTATGTTAAGAAGACTAAGGTGGAAAAGTTGGAAGCTAGGTCTGCGAAGGGACGTTTCATTGGATTCCCGTATGGGACGATGGGATATCTATTCTACATGCCCGAAGATCGAAGGATCATTGTTGCTTTACAACTACACTTCCTGGAAGATGAGTTCATTCAGGAAGGCGGAGCAGGTAGAAGTATTTCTTTAGAAGAATATAATGAAACTCCTCAGGAGACACCTGTGCAAGAAACTGGAACCGAACCTTCTGAAACACAAGTACAACCACCTCGTAGGTCTAGTAGGGTGTCTCATTTACCTGAGAGGTATGGGCTTGTGCACTTGGAGGAGCTGGGTCTCCATGAGGTTCTAAGTGATAGCCAAGAGACCGACCCGACGACCTATGACCAAGCGATGGTGGATGTAGACTCCACGAAATGGCGTGAAGCTATGGAAGCTGAGATAGACTCGATGCATGTCAATCAGGTCTGGACTCTAGTAGACCGCCCCAAGGGCATAGTGCCTATTGGGAACAAGTGGATCTACAAGAGAAAGACTGATGGTGATGGCAAGGTTGACGCCTATAAGGCCAGGCTTGTGGCAAAGGGTTATACCCAGAAGGAAGGGATCGATTACCACGATACCTTCTCGCCCGTAGCCATGATCAAGTCTATTCGCATGATGCTTGATATAGCTGCCTACCACGATTATGAGATATGGCAAATGGACGTAAAGACGGCTTTCCTTAATGGATTCCTCGAGGAGGAAATCTATATGGAGCAGCCTAAGGGTTTTGTGTCCGAAGTCGATATGCAGAAAGTGTGCAAGCTTCAGTGTTCCATTTACAGATTGAAGCAAGCATCGCGTAGTTGGAACCTTCGTTTTGACGAGGCAATCAAAGAGTTTGATTTCGTGCAAAATGAAGAGGAACCTTGTGTATACAAGAGGGTTAGTGGGAGCAAGATCGCATTCTTAGTACTATATGTAGATGACATTCTACTAATAGGAAATGATGTGGGAATGCTCAGTTCTATGAAAGCTTGGCTTTCTAGTAATTTCTCCATGAAAGACTTAGGAGAAGCAACCTATATTCTTGGTATTCGGCTCTACCGGGATAGAGCGAAGAGAACAATAGGCCTTTCCCAAGCCCTCTATATAGATAAAATCTTAAAGCGATTTAAGAAGGATGATTCTAAAAGAGGGTTCCTATCGATGCAACATGGAATAAAACTCACCTTGAATATGTGCCCTCAAAGTGAGGAACAACGCAAGAAAATGAGTAATATACCATATGCTTCGGCCGTGGGTAGCCTTATGTATGCTATGTTGTGTACAAGACCTGACATCGCGCATTCTGTAAGCGTGGTGAGTAGGTTTCAGGCAAACCCAGGTAGGGAACATTGGACTGCTGTAAAGAACGTTCTCAAGTAGTTAAGAAGAACTAGAGATATGGTTCTTATGTAAGGCAGTGGAGAATTGGATGTGGTGGGATTCACTGATTCGGACTTCCAAGGACTGAAGGACGACTCGATGTCCACTTTTGGCTACATATTTACTCTTAATGGAGGAGCAGTATCTTGGCGTAGTGCCAAGCAAAGCGCGACTGCTGATTCCACCTGTTAGGCTGAGTATCAAGCAGCCTCGGAGGCTTCCAAGGAAGGGTTCTGGATTAAGAAGTTTCTGGGAGAACTTCAAGTGATACCATGTGCTGAGCTGCCTGTTCCGCTATACTGCGACAACGACGGAGCTGTAGCGCAGGCCAAGGAGCCGAGTTTTCACAACAGAACCAAACATATTGAGAGGAAGTATCATCTCATAAGAGAATTTGTTCGCAAGGGATACATTGTGCTGCACAGAGTAGACTCGGCTGACAACGTCGCCGATCCACTGACCAAGCCACTTTCTCATACTAGCTTGGAGCGTCATCTGGAGAACATGGGTATTAGATACCATAGTGTGTGGCATTGAGTGCAAGTGGGAGATTGTTAGGAGTATGCCCTCGAATGCCACTCAGAGGTTGTTGAGTGAGGGCATTGTACTTGTAATTATGTAAACCATTTATATAAGGCAAATGAATGTTTCTTTATTTACTGGTAGTTACTCGCATTCCTAACTCGTAAATAAACATATAGAAACTAGTCCGTGTATTTGAGAGCAAAACGTTCCACTCCTTATTGGATAAGGAGGTCGGCACTGGAAAAGTTATAGCTCAAATACTTAATCGTTCGCAAGTCGATGAAACTTGACTGGGCGTTAAGTTTATGTGAAGACTTGTATGATGTGTTCTTTGACATGGAGAGTGCCTGTCAAACATTAATGGTTAATGGGAGCACACGTTATAGGTATGCTAATTGGATTAGTATACTCGAACCGACTCACCCTCGATTCGTCACACGGATTTCACTCGGATACCAATGACGGAATCGAAAGGTTGTGATAGGTATTCGTGAACCTTCGACTTGAGGATTTAGTAGGGATGTGCTTGTGACATCAAGATTTTCATTAGAGTAGTTCGACTCGTAAACCGGAAGGCGGGGTCAACCTCGACGTGCATCTTGACGGGCAAGTAGCAGGTCCCATCAATACCAAGATAGAATTCTTTCTCCCGTTAGTGAGCGGGTTATATGTCCTATGCGGTTATTGGCAGATGAGATCATAAGTCTTTGGCCAAAGCATTGGAGCTAGTTGTATTAGATACACGACAGCTCGATGATCTCGATTTGCATTAACGCATGCATAGCGTCAAGTACAGATAGGGTTTGACTGACCGTGACTCTATAACTTGATCGGGACATTTGAAAGAAGGGTTTATACGTATACTGGTATTCACGACAGAATGGTTCTTGAATGATCCCAATCGTTCGTTCTCAGTTGGTGTACAGTATAGGCCGCCAGGCTGGCTAGGTGGTGCTACTACTCTTGGGTTCCTCCCATTGCTGACTGAGACGGACCTACCGAGTCGCGCATTAGGATTGACGACGGAATGAATTAAGATAATTCTCTCATTATGAATATTATATATTGGATATCTAATTTGGGACATTGGATGTCTAAATCGATTTATTGGATAAATTGATTTACGGCCTAATGAATTAAATATTTCACTGGGTGATTAATTTAATTCATGAATATAATTATTTCTTGGAGAAATTAATTATGTTATTTTGTATGTGATATGTTTAATTAATTGGATTAATTAAACGACACAAATACATCGGAACGGAATCGGAGTTTATCTGTTTGGACTCGCGGGAGTCCGAAACGAACCGAACTTGTCTGATTTCTACATCGGCCGCCCCCCACATTTCCACCCACTTTCATATGGACCCTTGTTCCATTCTTTAATGTTTTGATCATTGAGGTGGTGGGGCTTTGATTCTCATAATAATGAGATGTAACATGTGAAGAGTTGAATAAACGAAGAAGAAGGCATCTCCCACTTATCATTCCAAGCCTTCCTACGTGAGAGTGTAGAGAGAGAGAGAGAAAAGACTTCTCCAATTCTTCTTCATCTTTGTTCATCAACTTCTTCTTCATTTTTCTTGGAGAAAAATTGAGAGAAATTATTGAGAGATATATTATACACTTAGAGTGTAGTAATAAATAGCTTCATCACTTAGCTCTAGCCGTATCCTCGGAGGATAGCAAGGTGATCGTCGTTCCGGTCGTTTCTCCGGCGCGTGGCAAGTAGAGACGCGGTGCTTTCGGCGTTGGATCATTCAAGAGCTTGGAGAATAGTTCAAGAGAAGGTTATCCATCTAATCAACGGACTACAAGGGTGAGTTTCTATATCTCTTGTGAATTCATTTTTGATATTCGTATATACGTAGCTCGATCGATCCTCGTAGGGATTCGGATCGAATTAATTTTCGTTTTACCGCTTCCGCTGGGCCTTCGTTTTAGGCACCGAATCCCAACAGAGGTCACAGAACTCCATCAACAGAACTGACTAAAACAACATTACCCACACAGGGTTCGGAACACAATACAACAGAAGACTGAAATCAACTCTAACAATACAACCAAACTCTACCAACTCTCGACTCTTGATTAGTATCGCAGCTCGTCATCCTCTTGTGCTAATCCTGTGACTGCTCCCCTGAACCTGCATGTACCTGGACGCAAAACAGACATCCACCCCCGATTACCCGGGGGTTAGTAAAACTCGAATGTTTTACTAGTGCAAGTATAATACGATACGAAAAGCAACAAGTAAATAGCAACTACGAATTTAATATGGAAATCAATCATCAAAATATTCCCGAGAAGTTGTAGAATTTCGAACTCAAGCAAGAGATATTTGAAAAGGAACACATCATCTCGGGGATTTTTAAAGCAGAAATTCTTTTGGACCTCGAGTCCCAATTTACAAAGCCTTTTCGTAAACATTAGGGCCTTAGCCCGATTCTCGTTTCAAAACACACTGGATAAGATATCATTATGAGTCCGAGACCCATATTTAAAATGTTATCCAAACAATCACTGATATACGGTCGTTGTTCGTACACATCATGTACCGAACTCCGGAGGCCTCGTCGGACCCTACCCGGCCACAAACATCGTTCGTACACATCATGTACCGAACTCCAGAGGCCTCGTTAGACCCTACCTGGATCACATACCTTGTTCGTACACATCATGGACCGAACTCCAGAGGCCTCGTCAGACCCTACCTGGAACACACACACACACATCGACATAACACAACTCATAATCACCGAAATGTCAAGCCATTCCACATTACACTGAAATATATAATCAAGTAAGTGAATCAACACGACACAAACATCACAATCATCACGAAAACTCAACAATGATCAACACGCTCGGCACATACTTAGATGATTAACACGGCCAACACAATTCTACGAGCTAAGTGGGAGTATTATCGCCATAATCAATCGTTCATAATAAATCAATTCATACGAAGCATTTTCACGAAAGTAAACCAATGCATCACAACCATAACACGATGTCTCTATTCACAAGACACAATTCGTATAGTAAAATACTTGCCTCGAAACCACGACGCGGAGAATCGACCGAAGTAGGTTGGCACGAACCGGCTACGAACCCGCCGACTCCCCCGAACGATAGCCCGCAACAATAAACTACGAACGACAACAATAACAACGAAAATGAATTCCAAAGTACGACCCAAAGCCGCTGAATTCAAGGAACAAATGACGAAAGTTCAAGGGTTTCCCCCAAAACGGCCAAGAACACAATTCGTCCCGTCAAAACACGAAAACAAAATTCCAACCCAAAATATTGATATACAATCCATAGGATATGTTTAACAACATCATTTAACAACAATTGATCCATAAAAAACGTGTGGAAAACGAAATCAAGAACAAATCTCCCAAAAAGTCGATTCGAAGGAAATCAAGAAATATACCTTGATTCGACGAAAATAAATGGATTAAATGATGTTAAACACATGAATAATACTAAGATTAATCATACTCATCGTGGATTAATCAACAACACGGAACGAATCGGACAAAAACGCAAAAACCCCAAAATTTCCCAAAATAGGGTTCTAGGAAATCTCACCTTGATTCGCTGGATCAAAGGAGGTTGGGATTAATCGATGATATGAGCTCCAAATCTTCGTGGATTAGTTTCTTGACAACATGTATCGTAGATCGCCAAGCCTCCAGCCGCGGAGAGGAAAAGATGGAAATGAAAAACGGGTGAAAATATGACTACTCTGTCATATTTATACTGGGCCGGAACTAGCGTGCGCTAGCCTTCCCGGACTAGCGTGCGCTATCGGCCAGTATTGGCCCAGCACCCTCAGCCAGGGCCCGCACGACCCGGCACTACCGACCAAACCTGCCGACCGCGACCTGTCCGCCCGACCCCGATAGCGTGCGCTGTGCCTGACGCTAGCGCGCGCTAGCCGACCTGTCCAGTAACCTCTGGACTAAACAGCTCGCCCAGGTAACGTACGCTAGTCATCCAGCAGCGTGCGCTACACATGCCGATTAGCGCGCACCACGACCGACAGTAGCGTGTGCTACCTGCCGATCCTCCCCGTGTCCAGAACCTCAGAACCCCTCTGCCCAGACCCGATAGCGTTCGCTGGGCCGGTCGACAGCATGCGCTACACCTGCCGAGCTAGCACGCGCAGCCTTCCGTCCGTAGTGTGCGCTACGCCAGTTCCTGCCCTGCCTGCTCGGCCAGTGCCCAGCACTTCCGACAGTGCCGCACCTGTCCGGCCAGCTGCTCAGCCGCCAAGACCCGACGACTCGATTTCCGAAAACGTACGGAACGAATACGACGAAAAGCTCGCGGACAACATCAACTACCCGAAATGAAAACATAATGCAATAATTAATCATACACGACCAAGAAAAGGGTTGAGACAACAAATACAGATACGGATACCCATAACTTTGGGTAAATTACAAAATGGCCCAAAACGCCCGGAAATCACGATACGTGATCGAATAACCAAACCGAAGTTCATAACACGTCTAACAAAGTTAAACGGACTTACGGGAAACTCGAAACAGCAGTTTCGAACGAGATTCGTAAGAATCGAACTCAAGTGCGGAAAAGTCGCTAAAAAGCACGGAACTCAACAAAACGACACCGAAACGAACTCGGATGTCGAAAGTGCAGAATTAATCATTATCAAAATGATGAAACGGTCCCAATCGAGTCGTCAAAACGAACTTTCGCCAAAAAAAGAAAATTACCGGAAATCAAATTTGCGGATATTACATACTACCCTCCTTAAAAGAAGTTTCGTCCCGAAACATAAAACAAGTATGGAGAAGCAATATTCCGCCAAGAAAATTCAACGAGATACACAAGAAACTCGTAACTTACGCCCAACGGCGAAACGTTACAAGCAACGCAGAGGAATATACGGCGTGAAAACACGCTCCGCGACGACCAACACAACGCCACCGCCTATGGTTCGAAACAATAACGAGCAATTAACGTCACATCACATGCACACATTTAATCAAAGAAACGCACACGACAACAAGCCGCACCCGACTAAAACGGCTATGCGAAAGAAACAAATAGAATATCACGATAGAAATCACTCTGATACTCATCAACAAGAAAATGTCCGACATTAAAACACAACCAATTCAAGATAACAGAAAACGAGAATACCAGATATTACATTCTATCACACTAAAAATAAGTTTCGTCCCGAAAATTAAACTAAGGTTATCACAGTGATACAAAACAATATATAACGACACATAATAAAATACCATGTTCATGACCCCACGGTCCATTGTCACGCCCCCGTAGGTTCAACAATTATACGGGAACTTATTCAAAACAAAATATCATTTAACAAGTTCCAAACGTAAAAAATGTTACAAAATACATCCCTACCCGAGAAACAATCCGCGCAACCAGTACCAAAAACACTATCACTGAACATCACTGGGCCCTCCGGAAGTAGGAATAGAACTCCGGTCCCTTATCATCTCGGCAACAATCTCACAGTACTGAACTCGATGCCCATCGTGTCCACAATTATAACAAGTCACTGGCGGTTTCTTACAATGCGCGCATTCATGGCCTAGAACGTTACAGTTGAAACACCTAGGAGCATTACCAGAACTCAAAGACACCGGCTTGGGTGTTTTGGATTCTCTAACTGACCGAGAAGGTCCCATACTCGGCTGATATGAGGGTTGGGGTGTGGGAATCCCAATTCCCTTACTTCCCGATGCGTCATCGGAGATCTTCTGCTTCTTCGCTATCGATACGGACTCGGTAGACATTATAGCCATCTCAAAAGCCAAGGCTCGATCATGATAGTCCTTCAAGGTTGTACACATAAAAGGAGCCATACCTTGCCGAATCTGAGGTTTCATACGCATATCGAAATAACGAACCTTATCAGCCTCACTTTTCACCTGATCCCGAACATAACACAGCTGTCGATTATAATTGACTATCGCTTGGGATATCGACACGTCTCGGGGCGTAGTCGATAAAAACTCGACAATCATACGCTCTTTAACAGGCGGCGGACAATACTCGGCCTCCATGGCAGTTTTGAATTCAGTCCAAGTGGCGGTATGATCATTAGGCGGCTTTGTATGTTAGAGATTTCATCGTCACTTGAGGAGGTAATCATAGAGAATCAGAGTTCAGACCCTTCATTGTTGCGCATCCGTGAGGATGTGGCTCAGGGGAAAGCCCCTGGATTCGTGGTCCACGAGGATGGACTTTTGAGATTTAAGAATCGATTGTGCGTACCGGCGAATGACGAGTTGAAAAACTCGATTTTGAGAGAAGCTCATGCTACCCCTTATTCTGTTCATCCGGGGTCCAGCAAGATGTACAAGGACTTGAAACAGAATTACTGCGTGATTTCCGGGCGTTTTGGGCCATTTTGTAATTTCTTAAAAGTTACGGGTATCCGTATCTGTAATTGTTGTCTCGACCCGTTTCTTGGTCGCGTATGATTAATTATGGTATTATGTTTTCATTTCGGGTCGTTGATGTCGTCCGCGAACTTTTCGTCGTGTTCGTTCCGTGCGTTTTTGGTGATCGGGTCGTCGAGCCCTGACGGTTGCGGGACTGGCCGAACGATTGCGGGCACCGTCCGGACGGGTGCGGCAGGAACCGGCGTAGCGCACGCTACGGCCGGAAGGCTGCGCGCGCTAACCGGCAGGTGTAGCGCACGCTACCGGCTGGCCTAACGCACGCTATCGGGTGCAGGCGGTGGGGTTATGAGGTTCTGGACTCGGTCAGGATCGGCAGGTAGCGCACGCTACTGTCGGTCGTAGCGCGCGCTAACCGGCAGGGGTGGCGCACGCTGTCGGCCGACTAGCGTACGTTACCGGGGCGAGCTGTTTAGTCCAGAGGCTACTGGACAGGTCGGCTAGCGCGCGCAGGCTTCCGGCCGTAGCGCACGCTAGCGGGAGTCGGGTCGACAGGTTTGGTCGGCAGGTTTGGTCGGTGATGCCGGGTCGTGCGGGCCCTGGCCGAGGGTACTCGGCCGATACCGGCCGATAGCGCACGCTAGTCCGGGAAGGCTAGCGCACGCTAGTTCCGGCCCAGTATAAATGTGACAGAGCAGTCACATTTCATCTCGTTTTTCATTTCCTTCCTTCTCCGTCCGCGGATGGCGATTCATGGGTGACGAAGCCATGTTGTTTAACAACAAATCCATGAAGTTCTTGAGTCCATAACATCAATCAATCGTCCGTTATCATCCTTTGATCCATCGAATCAAGGTAATCCTCCTTAGAACCCTAATTTCGTGAATTTGGGGATTTTTGCATTTTCGTCCGATTCGTTCCGTGTTGTTGATTAATTCATAATGGGTATGATTAATCTTGATAGTATCCTTAGAAAGCCTTTGTGTATAATTCGTCCGATTCATACCCATTATGATTCATAATGGGTATGATTTTTGCATTTTCATCATTTAATCCATTGTTCTTCATCGAATCGAAGTATATTTCTCGATTTCCTTCAAATTGACTTTTTGGGGGATTTGTTCTCGATCTCGTTTTTCATCCGTTTTAATGGATCGATTGTGGTTAAATGATGTTGTTAAACACATTCTATGGATTTTATATCCATATTTCAACTTGGAATTCCGTTTTCGGGTTTTGACGGAACGAATCGTGTTCTTGGCCGTTTTGGGGGAAATCCTTGAACCTTCGTCATTTGTTCTTTGAATTCAGCGGCTTTGGGTCGTTCTTTGGAATTCATTTTCGTTGTTATTGTTTTCGTTCATAGTTCATTGTTGTGTATTGTCGTTCGGTGGAGTCGGCGAGTTCGTAGTCAGTTCGTGCCAACCTACTTCGGCCGATTCTCCACGTTGTGGTTATTCGAGGCAAGTACCTTGCCCATACTTTTATCGTTTTATGGATATGATGATCGGTGGTCGTCTTGATGTGTTTGTTTGGTTATTTGAAATGAAGTTTCAAAGGATTTCGATTTGGCCTCGTTAAAGGCTTTCTTTCAAAATGCGTGTGTTTTGTGAACGGTGTTTTGAGAATTGATTATGATTTGATTATTTTGAACGTTGAAGGATTTTATGATGATACTCCTATTGTTTAAAGTTATGGAATCGTGTATTCCGTATTTAATCTTGTTATTGTATTTTTGAAGAGTTTGGTAATGGTGTCGAGTTAATGGCCATCTCTAGTGAGTATTCTTAATGAACTTACATTCTTAGCATGTTAGTATTGCATGAGTAACGTGTGTGTGTGTGTATGCTCACTACGGGTTAGATCCGACGGGGTCTCGATAGGGCTCCACGAAGCTGTGGAACCGCGAGCTTGCTTTTAACCACTGTGGGTTAGATCCGACGGGGTCTCGGCAGGGATCCACGAAGCTGTGGGTCCGCGGTTAATTGTGGTGCATTTTGCAAATGTGGTTTGATTATTGGCATTTCCGGAAATGAGTGCTTTTGAACGGTTTTCATGATTGCATGCATTGACTAAGTGTGTAAGAGGTAAGTTGTTCGTTTGGCTTACTTGGCTAGGATGGCACTAGAGTATTTCGCTGTTTGTGTTAAATCCTTTATTTGTGGATTTTGATGTTGGGAGACGAACCTTGTGGTCGTTCTTGTGTACTGTGAGTTGATGAGATTTGGGGCTAAAATCCCAATGGTTTTGTAAAAGTCATTTTATGGATTTGGGGCTAAAATCCCAACGGTTTGGTAAATGTCATTTTTCGGGAAGTAAACCTTTGGGGCGGTGACCCCTTTTGTCATTGGATTTTGAAAAGCAGGATTTGATAATCCTAAATTGTGTTCTATTAAAACTCTCGATGGCATTCTAAACCGTTTTATAAATTACTTCCATTGATTTATGATATTTCGATTCTGAAATGTTTTCTCAAACTCTTGCCTCGGGAAGTACTTTTCATTTCGTTTGGATCTTTGAGGATCCTTGGTTATTGTTATTCGTGGAATGTGAATGGTATGGCTCGTATTTGCACTTTGTTCTTGCACTAGCAAAACAGTGGAGTTTTGCTAACCCCCGAGTATTCGGGGGGTGGATGTATGTTTTTGCATTCAGGTTTTGGAGCATAACACAGGGTCGGCACGAAGGATGATGAAAGATGATCGATACTAATCACATTAGGAACCGTACATCGTGTATTGGTTCAGTTGTACTTTATTTTCCGCTGCTAGGCCTCCCACCAGTCTGCAACTTCCCTGTCGAGTAGGTATTGAGCAATAGGCACTCTTCTCTCATCGGGGCAAGCTAAAACATCAAATGTTCTGTCCAAATGGAAGAGCCAGTTCTCCCAGCCTAACGAGTACGAAGAACCCACAAAACGGGGCGGGTGCATTCTCATCACATCTCGTAACCACTAACATCAACGATCCGAAACGAAACACCATGCAACAATTAGTTACACGCGACCATATAAACACAATAATTCACCCATCGAGGAGAATAATATGGATACTTGGCAACCGATAAATATCCGGAAAAGGCAAAATATCCGGAGCGAAAATCCCGGGTATTACATTCTCCCCCACTAAAAATAAGTTTTGTCCCGAAACTTAAAACAAAAACATAACATACCATACCACACCACACGCACACATTTAGTCAGAGAAACGTACGCAACGACAAGTCTCGCTCTTCAAACACTACAACAGGGTATACCAAACCATTCCCGACAGAAAAACGAATTCCATATAATCATAACGAAATAAAATAACTGGCACCATGCGACAAATAATTCAGAGTAACTGGAATAAAAATCTCGGGGATTATAATTGGATGTCATGGTACCCTTACAGATTCCCTTCTATTTTTATACTGATGCCACCAGCATTTTCTTTTGGTTTTTATTCTTAGCGTTTCTCCCTTTTCAGTGAATTATTAATACTGGTAATACTACTTATCCGTTCTCACACTGACATCATCTGATTTTGTGGGGATGCATGTGGGTCCAGTATCCAGTGTCAGAAGAATGCGATCCCTTATCATCTCACCATGCCATCAAGAAACCGAGAAAGCACTCGCAATAAGACTGAATTGATTTTGCAAACGGCCAACTCTGAATCTGTCGAAGGGGTAAACTCCGGCAGCACCTTGGGGACCAAAGTAAAGGACCTGGAATCTGATGAAAAGGGAAATATAAATGTTGATCTGGCAGCATCAAATGATGTTGAAGATGAAAAGTCTAATGAACTTAAGAAGTTTGTTGAACTTGTGATTCCACCGCTGCTGGATGAAGAGGAAGCTTGTCCAACTTGTCTTGAAGGTGCAGTTCGTTAAGATATGGGGCCTGAGCTTGTTACTAAATATAGGATTAATTTCAAAAACTACCCCTGAGGCCTGGTCTAATATGCAAATATTTCAGCTATCTTTCAAATTTATGAACTTTTTATTTTGTGGTAATTAGGTTAAACCTTTGTAATTAAACTTAACTTGTACTACCACTTTCCTATGTTAAACTAACTAGTGATCTTCTTATGATATTTAACCTTCGTGTTTATACTTGTTCTACAGAATATGATGCCGAGAACCCCAAAATCATGACAAAATGTGAACACCATTTTCACCTTGCTTGCATTCTTGAAAGGATGGAAAGAAGTGATACATGTCCAGCGTGTGATCAGGTTAATGCATCTCATTTTCATCATCATCATCATCATGGCATGAAGTTTATAGTGTCAATCAATTATCTAAAGTCGAAAAGATGAATTCATGCAGTAGCAAAGTTTTACACCGGCCTCCATTTCTCATGAAACCTTCATATGATGACTTTCATATGATAGAGAAATGCGATGAAATTCAAAAATCATCACCATCATAAGTTTTTCCACCCACATAGAAAATTTATGATACGGCGATGCATTAAGTTAATTGCTATAATATGTTCCATTACATAATTTGTAATGCAAATCATCATGCATCTGCCTTAGTTCTTGTGAACTGTGATCATCAGTAAGAAATAACCTTATATGGCTTGTTGGATGCATGAAATGATTTTCAGTCCCGCTGTAGGAGGATAAATTTTTGGAATGCTGTTGTTGGTGTCTTAGCTATTGTGTTGGATCATCTGGTATTAGGCTCCGTTGCTGCGCAATGTCTTTTTTTGTTTGCTCATCTTGACTTTAGAGATTTATGTTTTATTCATTTACTTCCTAAAACATCTTTTTTTGTTTGCTCATCTTGCCTTTGGTAATGCTAAAACATCCAGGAATGATAACTCCGGACGATTCGTGAGTTCTCTCTGTCCATTACTTCCTACTTGAATTAGTATCCAACATTAATCTTTAGTAGTCAACTTACAAATATTTGGCTTGATAGTGTTTCAAATTTGTTGCAGGGGAAATTAATTGAGATCCACTTTAGCTCTACTGGAAAAATATGTGGTGCTAAAATACAGACTTGTACGCATGCTGTTACTTGCCAAGTTGAATTCTAAGATTCTAATGTGCTGGACTGCTGGACTGCTGTGCTAATGTGAATTCTTAGATTCTAATGTGAATTCTTAGATTCTTAGTTGTTGTGCTGTACTGTTGTGCTCTTTTACCAAGATTCTGTAGTGCTTTGATTTCGTTCTAGTAGTAGTTTAATAAGATTTTGAGTTTTGTATTCTCTGCTCTCTTTTTTCGAGACTAAAACATCATCGACTGATGTTGATTATTCAATTTAATAATGCATTTGGGATGTTTTATAAGTGAATTGTCTATTTGATAATTTTAATTTATGGTAAAAAAATTCATGTAATTAAATCAAAAAATTTAGTTAAGATAAAAACAGAATTGAGATAAAAATAGTTTTTTTTTCACAAATCTGAACATATACTGACACTAAAATAGTGTAAGTAATTATTTTTACTGACACTTTATATTAGTGTCAGTAATGCTAAAGCCAGAACATACTGACACTAATGTTTAGTGTCACTAAAACTAATTACTGACACTATTTTAGTGTCAGTAAAAATAATTACTGACACTATTTTAGTGTCGGTATTTACTGACACTTGTATTACTGACACTAAAAATTAGTGTCAGTATTTTCTGGATTTAACATTACTGACACAATTATAAAGTGTCAGTAAAAATAATTACTGACACTATTTTAGTGTCAGTAAAGGTGATATTTGTACTAGTGTCTATCGCTTCGAACCATCTTAATACGACAGACGAATTGATTCTCGGCTTCATTCATGAAGTTCTTAAAAGCTTCAATCGCCTCGTCTTTACTTCTCAAAAGATAAAGATAACAGATGAAAGTGATAAAGTACTTCTTACCACCTCTAGTTTGCACAAATTATAAATCACACACGTCTGTGTGAATTAATTCAAGGGGTTTTGTGTTCCGTTTTACCGAATGAAACGGTAGCTTCGTCATTTTTGCCTCAACACAAATCTCACATTTGTTTTGAGTATTGACTTCATTTAATTTTAGTAAATCTAAGTTTACTAATCTTTTCATAGCATTTAGATTCACATGACCTAATCTACAATGCCATAAAGCATTAAGTTAAAGAGTCCCTCCGTGAGGTAACCCTTACCTAGAAACCTATCAAACTTGTTTATGATAACTCTATCTGACTCAAACACTATTGTAAACCCCTTACTAAATATTATAAAGCCTATGATCAAGTTCTTCCTAATAGCAGGAACATGAAGCACATTCTTCTAGGTGAGTAGCCTGGGATCAAGTTCTTCCTAATAGCAGGAACATGAAACACATTCTTCCAGATGAGTGTTTGTCCGGATGTTAGTTTGAGGGCCACTTCTCCAACTCCGATAATCTTAGATGAAGCTGGATTCCCCATGTTGAGCTTCCTCCCCTCAACAGCTTGATAGTTCTTAAAGTGGCTCCTATTGGCACCAACATGGGCGGTCGCACCGGTGTCGACGTACCAAACACCTTGGTTCTCAATGTGGTTGACCTCTTCGGTGACCACAGCAGCAAGATCGTCCTCTTTCCACACGCCGTTAATCTCGGCGATGTTGGAAACATGTTTATTCTTTTTGTTGGCCTTCGGCTTCTGGCAGTCCTTCGTCGCGTGCCTATGTTTGCCACAGTTAAAGCAATCGCCATCAAACTTCTTGACTGGTTGCTTCCCTTTATTCTTGTTTTGGATACTTGGGCGAGCTCGTTTATTGGAGGGACCACCTTGCTCCAACAGATTGGCCTTAGCAACAATCAGGCCTTTTGGTTTATGATCATTCTTGCACACGTCAGACTCGATGTTCAATTTCACAATCAAGTCTTCAAGAGTCATCTCATTTCGCTTGTGCTTGAGGTAGCTCTTGAAGTCTTTCCAACTGGGGGGCAACTTCTCGATCACAGTTGCAATAGTGAAAGCGTCTGACAGGACCATCCCCTCGGCATTGACATCATGAATGATGAGTTGGAACTCTTGCACTTGTTCTATGATTGGCCTTGAGTCAACCATCTTGTAGTCCAGATACTTGGCGACTACAAACTTCTTTGTACCTGCATCATCACTACAGTACTTCTTTTCAAGTGCATCCCACATCTCTTTTGATGTATTTACAATAGAGTATACATTGTACAAACTATCTTCTAAAGAATTCATAATAAAGTTTTTACAAATATAGTCTCCATTGTGCCAGTTTTTATAGGCAGCTCGGACTGTGAAACGAGTCTCTTGAGCACTTGGTGCCGGTGGCGCATCTTCCTTAAAGAAGTTTGCAAAACCCAGTGTTGTCAAATAGAACATCTTTTGTTGCCACTTTTTAAAGTCGGCTCCACCAAACTTTGGCGGCTTCTAGGCAGTAGGCATCATCCTATGCCCCGAGGTTGTTCTAGAAAAGGAACCACTCGTGTTGAACCCGTAGGCTCCAACACTATATCCTAACATGGATCCTACGGTACCACTAAAAGTGGAACCTACGGTGCCACTCGAGGTGGATCCACAAGTAGTCAGAAAGGGGTTCGAAAACACCCATAGAATTGTTGCTGGGGTAGTTGAGCTCATCATATTTGACATAGTTCACTACTAGAAAAAACACATTTTAAATCGGTTAAAATAGGCCTTTTAAATCGGGTCTCCAACCGTTATAGATCCAGCCGATGTAGAAAATCGACGCATTTAAGATCTGTTATGTAACTGATGTAGAAAATACTTTTTACATCGGTTATTTAACCTATTTAGTAAGTGCAAATAACCGATTTAGAATGTCACATTCCAGATCGGATATGCAGAAACCCGATTTAGGATGTTAGACATTCTAAATCGGTTAATGCTTTAACCGATTTAAAATGTCTGGCATTCTAAATCAGGTACTACTTTAACCGATTTAGAATGTCTGACATCCTAAATCAGGTCCTGCTTTAACCGATTTAGAAAGAATATACATTCTACATCGTGTTCTGCTTTAACCGATTTAGAAAAATTGATATTCCTTTTAAAAAAAATTGGCAGATTTAGAAAAGCCCTGTTCACAAAAGTGGCAATTTTTTTGAGTACCTGACAAAACTGAATTGTCTTCACAATGAACAGCATTACAAAACACAATATATAAACTCAAACTGACAAAAACAAACATTAAGCAGCTTTAACTGCTATAAACTTTGGACTCTAATAAAACCAACAATAAGATTCTCGTAATCAAGTCTAACATTAAAATGAAACATAATCAGTAAATACTAGTTAAGATTCGAATGTCTAAAATAGTTCAACAAAATATTTTTCGCGAGGATTCATAAGCTTCACAGATCTTGAATACTTGAGCAAAATGATTTCCATAACTTGAAAACTTTAAGATTCCTTCCACATTTTATTGTACGAAGTTCAAACCTGACAGCACAGTCCATGGCAAACAAGTTAACATATAAAAATTATATGAAACATAAGTACGAAAACAAATGAAGCAGGATAAACACCACAAGAATGGAAGAGAAAGAAACTCACACTTATGTGCAATCCATACTTGAAAATGAAATGAGCACATTAATCGATTAATTATTACCATTTTACCCGCATTATCCCATGTGTGTGTGTGTGTATATAGTAGGTGATTTATGTCTATATCAAAAACATTGCATATTTATCAAATGATATATTTATCTGATCATTTGTCATATATGATAAATATTCTTTCACAATATCAATAATTCAAAAAAAAATTGCATGCTCCAAAAAACTGAACAAATATACATTTATGCATGGTCTATAATGTAAAACATTATAAATTTATAGATAATAAGACAATCATAATCAAATCTGTTGTCATAAGATGGAATATTTGGAGGCTTTGACTGTTGAATCAACGATTCTGGCGAATGTACTCGCCGTACCAAGTCAGCCGTAATGGTTATAAAGTAAATGGTTATGATTTTCATACGAAGGCATATGGGCTCAGTAAAAGAACAACGAACTCAGGTGTGTGTGTCCAAGGTGATTGTTACAATGCTTAGTTCATGCCTTTTATGGCGAGTTGGAGGAGATTATAGAGTTTTCGTACAAGGGCACATACGGGGGTCATATTAACCTGTTCAAGTGTCAGTTGGTTCGACTCAGAAAAAGGGATCCGTGTTGATAAACATGAAATTATTGATATTGACCTCCGTAGGTCTACGTACTTTAACGAACCATTTGTCTTACCAACTCAAACAAAACAAGTATACTACACTACTAGTCCTGGTAGAAAAAAGGATAGGCCACCTGCAGACTGGAAAGATGTAATTCATACTCCCGCACGCAGACGTGAAGAAGTAGTTGATGCGGAAATTTACCAAGAGCAGATGCTTCAAAGACCATCTGTAATAAATTTACCAAGAGCAGATGCTTCATAAATGATAAAACAATTAAATTCAGCACATAAATTAAAGTCTATAATAATTTAAGCATAGCTAATTCACTATTCTTCATCTTAATGCAACACACCCAAATTTGATATATGATTACACACTGATAGTCAGAATATACAGTTGGTAGCTTATTATAATCAGTGATATAAAACTATATATAGCATGATATATAGTGATTATTGATAAAGAAACAATTAGAAGATAAATTATAAGCAGTAACAGTGTCTATAATCAGTATATTTAGTATAAATATGCAATCAGTACATCATCAAATCCCTACGTACCCGGTTCCCATATTCCTCTCTTACTACTTCAATAAAGATGTACAATCCAGAAAATATTGAGTCCAACGTCTTCGTACATCATCAATATCATCCTTCGAATAAGGCTCTTCCATATCAAATGTCTGCAAATTAACAAGAGGCCACCATTTGATCAAATATCCATAAATATTTTTAACGTCTTTGATTTTGAACAACTGATATTTTGCCATTTTTCTTCTTTTATTGTCAACAACTATTGGGTTGTACAGAAAAGAAGCAGGGTGGGGGGTGGGGGGTTCTGTTTTAATACACCAAAATAAAAACAGTGGGTTGTACACAATAAAGTACCTTTTCGAATGAGTCGACGATGTCTAATGTGATGATCTCCAGCATATACCTCATAACAAAGTACCCACATGCCGAACCTCCAATTTGCTTGTGACACTTGAAAAAAAAAAAGTAAAATGAACAATTATGATTATAAACATTTAATGCCTTAACTTAAATAAGTATAGAAAGTAAACATGTTTGAAAATTTACCTTTGGAAAAACCCATGTGGGCTTCTTTAATTTGTAAGTGTGCTTGCCCTTAATAACTTGATATGCATCAAACGCTCTATGACATAATAAATTAAAAATTTATTTCAAAATAGGCACACAAGACTATAAAAAGATTTTTTATTCAACTCATACGTCTCAATCTTGTTGATCAAGTCCTTCTTGGGCTTTCTCCCTATGGAGCAGAACCAGGCGACGACATTCTGTTTCGGGCAAAGAACAATCAATTGCCAATGATCCCTGCAATAAATCCACATAATTATTCAAACAGCCAGAAGTACTGTTGGATGATATTGTCGAAACTAACCATAATTGTCTAGTTGTTTGTTTCCTGATATGTGATAAGTTCCTAAATTTGATACAAATACAACGAACTTGACCAATATTTCAAGTACTTCGCGAGTCATGGAAATAAAAATAAAAAGTAGAGTTTAGCAAGGGAGAAAGTAAAGCAGGAAACAAAATAAACATAATGAATCTTTTGAGAAGCACTAGAAAAACTGAAGTTTTTCTATTTCACTTAAATTAGTGTTACTTACTCGGCAAAGTACGGTGCAAGGAAACAATCAAAATCTCCTGCTGTAATTCTTGTCCTAACGTATGATGCTATGTCTTGCTTATTATTGCTTGTGCTTTGAATGGTGAGTGGGCACATCAATCCATATTTCTCGTCTCTACCCAACAATTTCAACATGTTGTGGAGATACCTACAATAATATTGAATTTTTTGTCAGTTTAAAAAATTCGCTACAGGACAAACATTTGAAGAAGTAAATATATACATTATTACATTTAAGAGTGCGTTATATGTTGAAAGATAAATAACATACTTATTGTAGAATTGCAAGATAGACACGCAAAGCTTTTGATTTTGCAACAACTCCATGATATCCTATTGATAAATAAACAACTCCCTTTTCTCACCAATTATCTCGGCCTCAATATCTACATGAATGGGTTCTTTAATATCAACCGCGGCAAACCACATTAGTTTCAGCACATCAGTATCTGGTTGGGATAAGGGTTTTGGATCCACTTGTTTTGCCAAAGAAATATCCTACATATATAAAGGAAGCAAGAAATAGAAAACTGAAATCAAGTAAAGTTTGATATACAGTTCCGGATTTAACTTTGGGGAACACTATTATCCACCATGAATATGTTATAACAATTTAAGTGAAGGATCGACCCTTCTTTTTCTTTCTTTTCGCTAAGTGAATGATTTGTTTTCTACAGAATTTGGCTCTATAATGCAGCCCCATTTTGTAAAAATTACAAAACAGCCACAAACTTCAAAACAGCCTCAAACTTCAAAACAGACCGATTTTGTATAGATTACAAAACAGCCCCAATTTCTAGAAATTTTGTATATATTACAAAACAGCCCCAAACTTCAAAACAACCCCATATTTTTTATATATTACAAAATTTTAGAAATTTTGTATATATTACAAAATGTACCCTAATTTCTAGAAATTTTGTATATATTACAAACAAATTTCAAACTTCAAAACAAATTTCAAACTTCAAAATAGCCCCAACTTCAAAACAGACCGATTTTGTATATATTACAAAACAGCTCCAATTTCCAGAAATTTTGTATATATTACAAAACAGCCACAAACTTCAAAACAACCCCAAACTTCAAAACAGCCCCAACTTCAAAACAGTACTATTTTGTAGATATTACAAAATACACCCAATTTACACAACAGACCAAATATTTTATAGATCACAAAATAGCCATAATTATATATATATATATATATATATGTGTGTGTGTGTGTGTGTGTGTTACCTTATTTGTAATATTTTGTATCAATCTCCTTGGCCAAGCAATGAACTGGTTTGGCGCTTCCGCCACAACACTGACCTCATCCGTCGGGCATGGCACTCGTGCATCTCCCACTACAATACGTACCACCACCACTGTAACACCCCCAATATATTCAGGAATATTACAGCACTGTAAATCCTTTACATAAGAATTTATAAGGCTGATTAAAAGAAAAGACAATAACAGATACCGCTTTATGAAATTGCTGAAGTAAAATACAACCGTCTGGTTCAAAAACCGAAATACAAATATCCAATGAAGAGTTATTATTACATCACTAAAATCCAAACATTATAAACGGACGACGTACTCAAGTACTTTTTGAAATAACCAACAAATAATGCAGAAGAAAACCCGGCCGAACATCACTTTGCACCCTCGTCGTCATGCATCTCGGTGGTTGTTTCGCTCTCCCGGATCCCGAACAAACACAATGTTCACCCCGAAGGGGTTAGCACAACGATGCTAGTACAAGTACAATAATCATACAACGGTGATATAATCAACAATTATATCATAACAAGTTTCTCCAACGAGAATATCCACAACACATATCATATCATAACGGTTTCAACATACCGGTGGTATTCCAACGATCCAGTAGACACAATGCATGGATTCCCATGATGATCCCGTCGGACCAACACATGGTGGAACTACTCGTCTAACGATCCAACAAGACACATTTATAGATTCCCATGATGATTCCCATCGGATCAAAGCATGGTGGACATATATTCACAACATATTTACACGATACAATCACATCATAATTGTCATAATATAAACAATTCTAATTAGAGTACTTGACTCGATTAGAAGACAGAAAAATACTTCCACGAAAACGAGACACTCGAAGGTCGCACCTATCGATAAATCAAGCAACAAGATCAAACCTTAACAAAAGAAATGATATAGGATTTATCTCACGTCGTACGAATGTTTAACAATTCGATTCACGGCCAAAAGTTCATAAAATGAAATCTGCTGACCGCTTAGCGCACGCTAAGTACTGTAGCGTGCGTTAAGTCCGCTCGATAGCGCACGCAAACAACAAAGCCTAGCGTACGCTAACTATGCATGGTCAGTACTTCACTGACCAGCCAACTGACTCGTCTGATGGTCTAGCGTACGTTACGTACTAAACGTAGCGCACGCTAACTCGTGCTCGATAGCGCACGTTAATATTCATAGCATAGCGTGCGCTATCTATGCATGGCGATTCTTCGCGAGCGAAGCTGTTCTCGCCATGATCGAAACAATGAAATCTTCCGTGATACTTCATGTTACCTCCATGAATATCATGTACACACGATTATGAATGATCTTACGGATAATAACATCTTCGGATTCGAGGATATGCATACCATTATAAAACCATATTCCATTTCGACTACAAATCTTTATACGACAACTCAAAAGACTTAACGGTTGATATCAACATCTTATATCAATCAATGTTATCATGCTGAAGTTGTTAAACGTTCCATCTATACTAGATAAATCCTTCCATGATCCATCCTTTAGATTTATCCAACAATAATGATTGTTAAAGTCAAGTCCATGATTATTATGAAGTCATCTACTAGATTCGAATTACCAATGGTAGAAGCTTCTCTTTACATATTCAGTGTGATAAGATTCGAATCATGATGATTATAATCAAGATACTTAAGGCTTATTCATCTCACTATTCCAAACATGATATACTTGGATAATCCATCTATGAAAATCCATATCTTGTTAACATGATCATCCAAATCGTTAGAATCCAACTCTAAGTCTTGAGATAGATTGAACATATCTTAATATGATGAAAATCACTGAACCGTAAGGTAGAATCCAACTCCAGTTGGTTGTATGCCACTCCAAGGTGCTACTCCTCTTCAATGATTACTCCCAAGTGATAGCCAATATATAAACACCAACAATATGTGTTCTAAGTATGTAGTAGGATATCTCAACTCTCTGACCTCTCAAGTATGCAGAAGGAACGAGTAAAATGTAAGCCAAAACGAGTTGTTGTCCTATTTATAATATTCTGCATTTTAACAAGTTAGCGCACGCTACTAAGCATTCCTTAGCGTGCGCTAATAATGGTTGACTTCAGAATTGTCCGGCAAGGCCCGCGGGAATCTTATCCGGACCCATGTCCCGGCTGGCGCATGTGCTAGCTGTCCCGCTCAATAATTGAGTCCTTAGCGCACGCAACTCCTACCTGCATAGCGTGCGCTAATAATAGCCCGATAGCGCGCGTTAGGATACATTCTTAGCGTGCGCTATCACGAGGTTGCATGAGCAATTTTGCATGCTTCTGTACTTATGCACAATGATATTAATGTAAGAAATTTCATACTCCAATAATCAAAATCATCAATCCGAATAATACATGGTTTGAATACAGTATGAAATACACCGTAATAAATTCGGATATTACATACTCTCCTACTAAAAAGGAGTTTCGTCCCGAAACTCAAGACGAAAATAACTCGGGATATCTAGACTTCATATCAGCTTCCGTTTCCCAAGTGGCTTCTTCCATTCCGTGACGTGACCATTGAACTTTGACCAAAACGATTGGTTTGTTCCTCAGCTGCTTAACTCGACTCTCGAGTATCATAACCGGTCTTTCTTCAAACGTCCCATCCTGCGCGACTTCGATCTCACCGAAATCAATGACATGACTGGGATCTGGTATATACTTCCGTAACTAGGATACGTGGAACACGTTATGAACATGGCACAACGACGGTGGCAATGCCAATCTGTATGCCAACTCCCCAACTCTCTCGAGGATCTCAAATGGTCCGATATATCTCGGACTCAGCTTTCCTTTCCTTCCGAAACGAAAGATTCCCTGAGTAGGAGAAACCTTCAAAAGTACATGGTCTCCAGTATTGAACTCTAATGGGCGACGGCGTACGTCCGCATAGGATTTCTGGCGACTCTGGGCGGTCAACAGCCTTTCACGAATCAAGGCTATCTTCTCTCGAGTCTGCACGATCAACTCTGGTTCTGTTCCGATCAAGTCTGAAGAATCGTCCCAGCATAGGGGCGATCTGCATCTCCTTCCGTATAATGCTTCAAACGGTGCCATCTTAATGGAAGCATGCCAACTATTGTTGTAGGTAAATTCAATCAACGGTAGATGAACTTCCCAATCGTTTGACCAATCTAAGGCACAGGCCCTTAGCATGTCTTCCACCGTTTGTATAGTTCTCTCAGATTGTCCGTCACCGCGGTGATAAGTCAGATCTTGAAGTTCACCCGGTCCCCAAGGCCTTATGAACTGCTTTCCAAAAGTGAGACACAAAACGGCCGTCTCAATCAGAAACAATGGTCTTCGGCGTACCATGCAATCGAACCATCTCTGAAATAAATACTCGTGCCAACCTCTCTGGTCCCCACGTATCCTTAATGCCTAGAAAATGAGCTGATTTGGTTAAACGATCAACTATCACCCAAATCATGTTCATTCCTGTCCTGGTTTTCGGCATATTAGTGATAAAGTCCATCGATATGTCCTCCCACTTCCATTCAGGAATCGGGAGTGGCTTCAACATTCCGGCAGGCCGTTGATGCTCGATCTTAACCTGCTGACAAGTCAAGCATTTAGAAACATAGTCCGCTACATCTTTCTTCATGTTGCCCCACCAAAAATTCTGCTTCAAGTCCTTATACATTTTACTGGTACCCGGGTGGATAGAATAGGGCGAACTGTGAGCTTCCTTCATAATCGTCTGTTTCAAAACATCATCATCGGGAACACAGAGTCGGTTCTGAAATCTCAAAACTCCATCATCATGAATTATGTATCCGGGGGCCTTTCCTTTGACCACTTCATCATGTAACCGAATCATCAGAGGATCATCTGCCTGTTTAGATTTGATTCCTTCGGTTAATGATGAAGTTATCTCCATCACGCACAGTTGTCCTTGGACTCTTTGTAACCATACTTCAATTCCTTCACGAATCATCTCTCGTTGAAGGCTAAGTTGGGAGGTCAGCGTCTCCAGCATCTGAATAGAAACAGGCTTGCGGCTAAGTGCATCGGCCACTACATTCGCTTTGCCTCGATGATATAAAATCTCCAAGTCATAGTCCTTAATCAGTTCTAACCATCTTCTTTGCCGCATGTTTAATTCTTTTCGATGAATATGTACTTGAGACTCTTATGATCCGTAAAGATCCGATGCTGAGTCCGTCATGCATAATGCCTCCAGATTTTCAAGGCAAAACCACTGCCGCTAGCTCCAAATCATGTGTTGGGTAATTCACTTCATAAGGTTTCACTGCCGCGACGTATAAGCGATCACCTTATCATTCTCGCATCAATACGCACCCAAGTCCTTGGTTCGAAGCATCACTGTAAACTATAAATCCTCCAGTTCCCTGTGGAAGTGATAGAATCGGTGCCGTCGTCAATCTCTTCTTCAATTCATCAAAGCTAATCTGACACAATTCATTCCACTCAAACTTTTGAGTTTTCTGCAGGAGTCGAGTAAGTGGGCGGGAGATTTTAGAAAACCCTTCCACGAATCGTCGATAATATCGAGCAAGTCCTAAGAAGCTTCGGACTTCTTTCACGTTCTTTGGAGGCTTCCAATCCATAATTGCTTCGATCTTCTGAGGATCTACTCGGACTCCTTTAGATGACACCACATGGCCGAGGAACATTACTTCCTTTAGCCAGAATTCACACTTAGAAAGGTTGGCGTACAATTGCTCGTTTCTCAGAAGTTCCAATACAATCCGCAAATGTTGCGCATGTTCTTCCGGGCTCTTAGAATACACCAGAATGTCATCAATGAACACGACCACAAATTTGTCCAAAAATTCAATGAACACTCTGTTCATCAATTGCATAAATATAGCAGGTGTGTTAGTGAGACCAAACGGCATCACTACAAACTCATAATGTCCGTTGCGAGTTCTGAACGCTGATTTCAGAACATCAGATTCCTTAATCCTCAGCTGATGATACCCTGATCTCAGATCGATTTTAGAAAATACTGTTGCTCCTTGCAACTGGTCAAACAGATCATCAATCCGTGGCAACGGATACTTGTTCTTAATCGTCATCTTGTTCAGCTCTCGATAGTCAATACACAGTCGAAGCGATCCATCCTTCTTTCGGACAAAAAGAACTGGCGCTCCCCAGGGTGAAACGCCTGGCTGAATATAGCCCTTGTCCAGTAACTCCTCCAGTTGCTTCTTCAGTTCGTACATCTCAGTAGGTTCCATACGATACGGCGCCTTAGAAATTGGTGTAGCTCCGGGTTCCAGCTCGATGGTAAATTCTACATCCCTTCGTGGAGGTAGTCCAGGTAACTCGTCAGGAAATACATTTGGAAATTCGTTCACAATAGGAATGGATGAAAGTTCCACAATTTCGTCTTCTTTCTTCATTGCATAACACCAGTACCCGGTACAGCCCTGTTTCAACAATTTGGCAGCTTTCATCGCCTTGATTAATTTCCCTGAGCTTCCCGGTTTCCATCCTTCAAACAGTACTTCGGAGCCATCATCAGCGATCAGCGAAATATTCCTCCTTCGGTAATTTACAATTGCTCCATATCGATTAAGCCAATCGTCTCCGAGTATTAGGTCATCTCCTTGCATTTCTATCACAATTAGGTTTGAGAGCCATTTCCTACCCCCAAATAATACAGGAAAATCTCTAGTCTCTAAGTTCCCAACAATCCTCTCTCCACTCGGTAAACCAACAATATAAGGTTCACAAGTATGAAAACCAGAAATATTCAAACGATTTACACAAGACAAAGATATAAAAGAATGCGTAGCTCCTGTATCGAATAAAACGCTAACTGGTTGGGAAAGAATCGGGCCGTGCACGATGCGGCAATGACATCCTGATCGTCTGTCCTCCTCATCTCATACGGGCATGGGGGAACAGATCCGGCACTCGATGCCCCCTTTTGGTCCCATTATCCTCTGCCTCGTCCACGGCCAAAATTTTGAGGCATCTGAACACTTTGCTGCGTCTGTTGGACACTAGCTTCCTTTTGAACTGGCTGTGATGAACGGGTTCCTTTGTATTTGGTGGCGTCTTTGCAGAACGTCGCACGGTGCCCTTCCTGTCCGCAGTCAAAACATGTAATTGGGGTGCGCAAACAATCGCGCCAAAGGTGGCTTGGGCGACCACAATTAAAGCACTTTCTAGCTGTATCCGTCGTGACTGACATTGTTCCGTAATTCTTTCTGTTCTTAGATGGGTGCGGAGATTTCTTGAAAGAAAAAGAAGACTGGGCCTTATGGGGCCCACTGCTCTTGTGCTCTGTAAAAGTACCAGAGACTTTCTGTTTCTTCGACTCCATAAACTTCTCCATTGCTGCTTCTTTAATTTCATATGCCAACGCCTTATCCTGGTATTGGCGGAGAGTGGTACATTCAAAACCGGACATGTACCTCTGGATTTCTGGTTTCATTCTCATTTCAAAATGAATCATCATCTCCGCATCTGTTCTGACCAAATGTTGAACAAATGCTAATTGCTGGTTAAACGTCTTAATCGTCTGGGATACGGGTTCATCTGATGGTCGAAAGCAGAAAAATTCTCGAATTTTGGCTTCCCTCACAGGACGAGGGCAATACTGAGCTTCCATCATCATTTTAAATTCCGCCCAATCGGCATCATGATCTGCGGGTCGGATAGCTTCCCACCACTCGGATGCTTCTCCTATCAGAAAGTACTGGGCAATAGGAGCTCTCCTGTCATTCGGGCAATTAATTCCAGCAAAAATTTTCTCCAATTCCTTCAACCAATGGTCCCAAGTGGGAATCTCGGAAAAGCCGTCAAATTTGGGTGGTTGCATCTTTGCCACCTCTTGTAACCATCGATCACCTCGATTTCCCATTTCTGGAATCCTTTGTTGTCCATCTCCTGCCGAATTCTCGCCACTTGCATTCGGTCCACGACCTGTGCGAACTGAGTCATCTGGTTCACGACTTGACGAAGTATTTCTGGTACACCAGGTTCCGGTTCATTATTGATGGATTGTTGCGGCTCGCCTGAGCTATGACTAGCCTGACTAGAAGGCGACGCCTCCCTTTCAGCATTCCTTTGTCCGCGTCCACGACCGCGACCACGTCCACGTCCGCCTCTCAACATACTGTAAGCACAAGTACTTAATATACAGGAAACAACATTGTTCTAATGTTCAAGTATAAAGAGACACAACATGTAGAGAATGAGATAGAGTTTTAGGAACTTACAACCACCGTTCGCATGAAGACGTAGGCAGTGCAGTGATGTCATTCACGGCCGGTTACCTCAAAAGACATAAATGACCCCTATTTTAACCCAACAGCCAAGATATCCATAATCTTAGCTCCGATACCATATTCTGTAACACCCCCAATATATTCAGGAATATTACAGCGCCGTAAATCCTTTACATAAGAATTTACAAGGCTGATTAAAAGAAAAGACAATAACAGATACCGCTTTATGAAATTGACGAAGTAAAATACAACCGTCTGGTTCAAAAAACCGAAATACAAATATCCAATGAAGAGTTATTATTACATCACTAAAATCCAAACATTATAAACGGACGACGTACTCGAGTACTTATTGAAATAACCAACAAATAACAGACAGTAAACCCGGCCGGAACATCACTTTGCACCCTCGTCGTCATGCATCTCCAGTGGTTGTTTCCCCGCTCTCCTGGATCCTGAACAAACACAATGTTCACCCCCGAAGGGGTTAGCACAACGATGCTAGTACAAGTACAATAATCATACAACAGTGATATAATCAACAATTATATCATAACAAGTTTCTCCAACGAGAATATCCACAACACATATCATATCATAACAGTTTCAACATACTGGTGGTATTCCAACGATCCAGCGCACACAGCTATAGATTCCCATGATGATCCCGTCGGACCAACACATGGTGGAACTACCTGTCCAACGATCCAGCGCACACAGCTATAGATTCCCATGATGATTCCCATCGGATCAACGCATGGTGGACATATATTCACAACATATTTACACGATACAATCACATCATAATTGTCATAATATAAACAATTCTAATTAGAGTACTTGCCTCGATTAGAAGACAGAACAATACTTCCACGAAAACGAGACACTCGAAGGTCGCCCCTCTCGATCAATCACGCAACAAGATCAAACCTTAACAAAAGAAATGATATAGGATTTATCTCACGTCGTACGAATGTTTAACAATTCGATTCACGGCCAAAAGTTCATAAAATGAAAAATCCCTGAACTGCTTAGCGCACGCTAAGTACTCTGTGTAGCGTGCGTTAAGTCTGCTCGATAGCGCACGCAAACAACAAAGCCTAGCGTACGCTAACTATGCATGGTCAGTACTTCACTGACCAGCCAACTGACTCGTCTGATGGTCTAGCGTACGTTACGTACTAAACGTAGCGCACGCTAACTCGTGCTCGATAGCGCACGTTAATATTCATAGCATAGCGTGCGCTATCTATGCATGGCAGTTTACCTCCATGAATATCATGTACACACGATTATGAATGATCTTACGGATAATAACATCTTCGGATTCGAGGATATGCATACCATTATAAAACCATATTCCATTTCGACTACAAATCTTTATACTACAACTCAAAAGACTTAACGGTTGATATCAACATCTTATATCAATCAATGTTATCATGCTGAAGTTGTTAAACGTTTTATCTATACTAGATAAATCCTTCCATGATCCATCCTTTAGATTTATCCAACAATAATGATTGTTAAAGTCAAGTCCATGATTATTATGAAGTCATCTACTAGATTCGAATTACCAATGGTAGAAGCTTCTCTTTACATATTCAGTGTGATAAGATTCGAATCATGATGATTATAATCAAGATACTTAAGGCTTATTCATCTCACTATTCCAAACATGATATACTTGGATAATCCATCTATGAAAATCCATATCTTGTTAACATGATCATCCAAATCGTTAGAATCCAACTCTAAGTCTTGAGATAGATTGAACATACCTTAATATGATGAAAATCACTGAACCGTAAGATAGAATCCAACTCCGGTTGGTTGTATGCCACTCCAATGTGCTATTCCTCTTCAATGATTACTCCCAAGTGATAGCCAATATATAAACACCAACAATATGTGTTCTAAGTATGTAGTAGGATATCTCAACTCTCTGACCTCTCAAGTATGCAGAAGGAACGAGTAAAATGTAAGCCAAAACGAGTTGTTGTCCTATTTATAATATTCTGCATTTTAACAAGTTAACGCACGCTACTAAGCATTCCTTAACGTGCGCTAATAATGGTTGACTTCAGAATTGTCCGGGTGCGTCCGCGGGAATCTTATCTGGACCCATGTCCCGGCTGGCACATGTGCTAGCTGTCCCGCTCAATAATTGAGTTCTTAGCGCACGCAACTCCTACCTGCATAGCGTGCGCTAATAATAGCCCGATAGCGCGCGTTAGGATACATTCTTAGCGTGCGCTATCACGAGGTTGCATGAGCAATTTTGCATGCTTCTGTACTTATGCACAATGATATTAATGTAAGAAATTTCATACTCCAATAATCAAAATTATCAATTCGAATAATACATGGTTTGAATACAGTATGAAATACACCGTAATAAATTAGGATATTACAACCACCCTAGCCTCATCCCCATTCATTTGTCGGTGGTGTATGGTTGGCCCCAAGTTGTGGATGCGAGCATATGCAACTAGTCGCCTTCGAGGATCCTCCGCATATAACTCATACTCGTCGTTATCTTCGTTGTGAGTACCTTCTGATATCGGACCTGGAGCGCAACTCCCTTTTGTGCTTTGGACTGCTGGAGAGCTTAGTATACCTTCCCCATGTGGGCCTATCATCATCATTACCTCTGCTTCCATTTGTTCCTTCATCTTTTCCCAATCTTTCTGCAATTCTTGTTGTGTTTATTGCTTCACTTGCTCAATGATGACATCCAACTCCTCTCGTGACACCATTCCTGAACCTCTAGATTGGTTTAGCCGATCGAAATAGTCCTTAATGCCAACTCCCTTCCCAACACCTCTTACACGACCAGGGTGTTCCGGCTTTCCTATTGCAACTGCAAGTATGTCGTTCCTCCCACTAGGTGTGAAGCTACCCTCGGAGCACTGCTCTTCTAAAGAGTCCTGTGCAGAAAACATTAAAACAATCATTGTACGTGATGGATTACAAGAAAGTTCAAGTATTTTTTTGAAAAGTATTTAAATAATATTTCGTAGGAGGGTTAATGTTTAATATAGTATTTCTTAGTCATGTGCTCAATATTTAAAGTATTTTTTAATATTTATGTTAGTTAAATATAGTAAAATCAATACTTACAATCTTATCACAAACAACATGAGCATCCTCATTTACGAACTTTCCTTCGGGGTTAATGCGTGCTCTCTTCCAAGTCTCATGACGAGAGGGAGGAGATGGAGGGGAGAGAACAATAGATAGATCCGACAAAGCCTCTTTCCTCGCCCTAAATTTCTCATCAATTATTTTTTTCTTCAAATTCTTGTAGCCTCCACGAGATAATCTGTGTGGACACTTATTATTTGCTTGGATATCTTGAGCTTTCTTTCGTTTTTCCTATAAATATAAAAATAAAATATAGTGAAATAAGTGTATATCATTTATATTTTTGGAAGAGAAACATAAAAAAAACACCAATCATCGACAACTCAACAAATTAAGTTACCAAAAACTCTGGAGTCTGACGCGATCTAACAAAAGCCTCCCAAGTTTCCGGATCAAGGAACTTATAATCCTACACGTACGGAAGAATGCCCTGGAGACCTCCAAAAATATATTTGCCCAGGCTAGTCTTGAAGTGTAATATCCGCAATTTCGGATTTCTGGTAATTTTATTTTTTCGGCGGAGGTTCGTTATGACGACTCGCTTGCGACCGTATCGTCATTCTGAGAATGATTAATTCTGCACTTTTTGTCATCCGAGTTCGTTTCGGTATTGTTTTGTTGACTTCCGTGTTTCATAACGACTTTTCCGCACTTGAGTTCGATTCTTTCGAATCTCGTCCGAAACTGTTGGTTCGAGTTTCTCGTAATTTCATTTGATGTTATTTTTCATGTTGCGAGCTTTGGTTCGGTTATTCGATCACGTATCGTGATTTTCAGATGTTTTGGGCCATTTTCGTAATTTTCCAAAGTTTGGGGTAATTACCTTCCGTTGTCGAATTTCGAGCCTTTGGGTGGTATTCGAGCCTTCGGATGGCCGGAATCATGTGTTCTATTAGCTCTTAGATTCGTCTTTGCGAGTACTTCGTGACCGTATCTTCGATTCGTATTCAGGTTCGGGTTTCGATGTCGTTTTCTTGAGTTCAGTGTTATTAAACGACTTTTCCAAGTATGAGTCGACTTTGCAAACTCACCATAAATTCTTGGAAACTCCAAAGATTTTGAATCTTTTTAATATCAAATAGCATCAAGTTAGCTTTCCAATGGTTCAAACGGTGAGTCAATCGGAGTCCGGACGAGAGAGTTATGGTCGAAATAACTCAGACACTCATTTTCCAGTTTTGGCCGAGCTGTAATATCCGACTGTAACTTTTCATTTTTACCTGTCATTGTATTATTCGGATAATCTGATTATCAAGAATCGTTGCATTTAGTATTATGATGAGGTATTATAGATTTGAATTTCATATCGTTGTTATTTCATTTCATATGTGATGATTCGATGTTGATTAGAGAGTTGCATTTTCGAATTTTTCTGTTGATGTAGCGTACGCTACACAGTACGATTAACATACGCTAATTCTGTGCCTTAGCGTGCGTAAGGTTTCCTCTGTTGCGTACGCTAAGAGGGAATCGCATCGATTGAAAGACGTGAACTCCTTAGCCGTTAGCATGCATGTGAACAAGGTCCAGCCGTCATGTCGGCTAGAATCAACTTTTATTAGCGTGCGTAACCCATTTCTCATTAGCGTGCGCTAACGACTGCGAAAATTCAAGACGGTAGCCTCGTAAGCGGCGACGTAATATCGACCGGTTAACGTACGTAAGTGCATTAGCGACGCTAAAGCTGTTCGATAGCGTGCGCTAAGTATATACAGTCTATTTATAGGACCAGCCCGTTTTTCATTTCTTCACAACTCCAAACCGATCCTCTCTCCATTTATCGTCCCTCTGCATTCCCAAAACGATAACAACCTTCACCAACTTACTTCTAAGCCTTAAATCTTGGAGTGGAGCTCATTTCCTTGGAGATTAGGAGTTGTTCTTGAGCTTGGAGTATATTTTCTCATAGCATTGAAGTTGTTCTTCATTTCTGGAGGTAGGTGTGCTTTCTTCTCTGCATTATTTTCTTATGTTGATGTTAATGACGGATTATACTTCACCTAGAGTTAGATTAATCAAGTAAAACATAGTTTTAATCCAACCTTTTTAACACTTTTGATGAATATGATAAATGAGGGTTTAGATTAGATGAGTTCTTGATGTTGTAGTGATGGTAACCATGTTTGTAGTTATCATTACTCATCTTACTGGACGAATTTAGCTCAGTAGAACATTGTTGGATCGGTTAGCTTCATCATAGCTGGATTTAATCAAGAACTTGACATCATAGAGTGTTTAAACACCATTTTAGGTATCTATTTACCTTGGGAAGAACTTGATGATGTTAAAGATAGGATTAGATGATCTTGTTCAGAAATCTTAGAAGCTTTAACAATCATTATGGTTCAGCTTCACAAGTCTTTGAAGAATGATAAGGATCTTGATAATTACAACAATAACTTTTCATTAATCTAATGTGTTGATAACTTAGAATGTGGTTCATCATCATGCTAAATAGATAGTGTTCTTAAGAAGGTGATGCTGTTTATGGATGATACTGTCATGGTAGATTGAGTATCAAATTCATTATGACTATCCTTTTATAATAGTAGATGTAGTAGAACATAAGAATTTGATTAAACCAATTTTATTGGCGAATTGAAGATGTTTTGTTCATAGAATAACAAGAGAATTAAAGGACACTTTTGGTATGGTAATCCGATTTTGGAAGATGAATTAGATGTATTGAAACCTTTCATTAATCGTTAAGGTATTCATTAGGGTGGAATGAATTATTCGAGTAGGTTGCGGGCGTCGTTTCCTACGAATTGAGATTAATATTATGTGAATATGTTATTGAATGAATTACGTTTCATTCAAGGTTGCTTGTTCGATTGAGCGTTTAACCGAGGATACCGTTCGTTTGATCATTTGGAGAACGGCTATCTTTCGCTTACGGAATTGAGGCAAGTTATCTTGCTTGGTTATAATGATGATTAGATTCTCATGATGGTTATATATTTCATGTGTATGAATTGTTCATGTAATGGTTGTCATGATTTGACATTGTCCTTGACGTTATTCCGTTTTCTTCATGGGGTTGCATTCCCAAGTATGTCGCTTTGAATCGTTGATCTCGTTGGTCTTATTTTCACTTCGGTGAGTTTTTCTGGATTCTTAATCGGATATGTGATTTATTGAATTCGATGTCATGTTGTATCGTGACATATCCGGAATCATATCTGCGTTCCGATTGGTCATTGTGTAGGATTTTTAGCCAGGCACATATATAGTCATGCGTGGATATTATTCCGCATTGGACTGTGCACACGGGACGTAGTTTCGTGAGGCTAATTAGGTACATTGTCCCACGTATATTCTGGATTCCGTATACGGGGTGGACATGTACACGGACACATTTCCGGATCGGGCAAACTGTGATGTCCATCTTGAGCCAGATTATTAATCGTCCATAGTGTTGGATGTGTTCGATGATTTGTGACTGATTATTTCATACGCCCGAGGGGTATGATTAATAGTCGGAATGATTTTCTTGAGATCTATATATGTGAATTGTATAATGTAGGAAGAATTGATTATCATGTATATCTGACCCTGTGTTGGGCGAAATACTTGTATTGTATTTTAGGTCGAGGCAAAGGCAAGGCATGGGAAGAGCATGTCGACGGCGAAGGGTTCGAAAGATACTAGTTCGGGGGGCCCCACATCTTTTGTTGTCCGGTTATGTTAAACCGTGTTATGTTATTTCCTGTTTCATTTAAATTGCTATCTGGTTGTATTTGACATTTGAAGTATTTTCCATCTCCATATGGTTTATACTTGTTTTTCGGATTCTGTGTATTATAAGGCCGTTGGCCATATTTTAATAAACTCCTAATCGGAGTAATGACTATTCATTGTGGTACGGTATCACAAATAATATTTGTTTAATATGTTTTGAATATCGCCTGGTGGGTCCCAGTGTGGGATTCACGGCACTGTAATAGCCGCCTTTTGGGGTGTTACAGAAGATGGTATCAGAGCATTGTTTCCTTTTTTTATGAGTCATTGAGAAATGAACTAGTATCAAGAGACCTTCGTGTCACGTGTGACCTGTGCAAGCGCCTGACCCTACGAGCCAAATACGGTATGTACTTTATGAGCCATGATTTAATTACTAGCATGATATTGATATCAGTATGGGTCTCCTTGTTGATCATGTTATTTCGAGTAATTGTGACAGGATTTATCTGATTGATAATCCGAGGTAAATGTTGAATTGATTATACAATTGAAATTGTTCGACTTGACACCGATATGATATTCGGTGCGACAATTGTGGTATCGATAACCGTTTTCCTTGAATATGTGATTCCTTGTTGCTATTAACTTGGCATAAATTTTAGTATCTTGAACTGTACTTATGGTTATCATTATGATTGATTCTTTCAGTATGGAAAGAAATCTGAGAGGTCGTGGTAGAGGGGGACGAGGCCGCGGAAGGGGCCGAATCCCGATACCTAGAGCCAACAGACGCGCGAATGCGGATCAGAGCTCCGCAGACAGTGGTTCACCTTCTAGTGAACAATCGCACCACAGTGGGCGCGGGGATGCGCGTGTCGATCCTTACGTCGTAATGCAGGGCATGATGACACAGATGACCCAGATGGGTCAACTAATGGAAGCTATGCAGAGGGCCGCTCGCGGCGGCGGGGGCTCATCCACCTCCTGTGATTGGCGGACCCGTGAGTCGGATTATCAGCGACATCTCTCGCCAGCGACCACCAACTTTTGAAGGCTCCTCTGAGCCTGCTGACATTGTGCATTGGATCGAGCATTTTGAGAAACTTTTCCAGATGGTGGACTGCCCGGAAGAGAATCGCGTTTCGGTAGCCGCGTATTACCTTGGCAAAGGCGCTCATACCTGGTGGCTTTCAGTAAGGCCAGCTGATGGTGTTTACACTTGGGAGGAATTTAAAAACCTCATGCTAGACCGTTACTATCCAGGGCCACTCCGTGAGGCCAAACTGTCGGAACTTTTGAACCCCGACCCGTCTGAAGACGATGATGTATTATCTGTTGCTGAGAAATTCCAGGCACTCCTTCCTTTTGCCACGACAATTATCCGAACAGAGGCCGATAAGATCAAATACTTTCTCAAGAGGCTTAAATCCCGAATGAGAATGCAGCTGCTGAATCACCACTGTACTACCTTACCGGAGTTCATCGAGAATGCTCTGGAGTACGAACTCACCGCAAAGGAGATTTCCAAGAAACAACCACAGTCCAACAACAAAAGGTCCAAGAACCAGAACCAGACTGAGAGTAATCGGGGGACATTCAGGAAGCCCCAGTCATTGCCAAACCCTTCTGATCAACCACCCATGGCGTCAAAACCCGCCGGATCGCACTCTCGAGTGGTTCCCTCTTCCGTGGTGTGTCATAACTGTGGGGGCCAGGGGCATATCAACTTCAAATGCCCAAAGCCTGCCATCACATGCCATACTTGTGGGAAGAATGGTCATCGTGCTCGTTTTTGCAGGAGTGGGCCCGGACATGATCGATGGCGTCTCATGCTCGGTTCAATCCTCTGTCCCGAGCAATGCGCCTTCGTCCGCTTCTGTCGGACCAAGGCGAATAGGGGAATGGGCCGTGGGAATCAAAGTGGTACACTCAGTGCGAGCTGAAACCCAGGATTTACGAGATGAAGAAAGCTGACGATCCCGAGGCCAGCATGATTTCAGGTATACTCGAGATCCACTCCCAGCCTATATATGTTCTTTTTGATACCGGTGCTTCACACTCCTTTATATCTTCTTCTTGTTTAAGTTGTTTGCCTCTATCGATTGTGAGCCCTACGTGATTGGCCTACCTGATGGTAGAAGAATTATTGGAAATCGTGAAGTCCAGGACTGTCCGATTCGTTTGAACAACCGTGAGTGGTTGTCAAATCTGATTGTAGTCGATTTACCTAAGGATGATATAATCTTGGGTATCGATTGGATGGATCGTCATGATGCAATACTCAGTGTCCGCAAGCGGATGGTTACCGTCACTTCTGATGATGGATTCGAGTGTATTTTTCGAGGTGATAATCCCATTCGTTCTGGGAGAGTCATCAGCGCTATGAAAGCAGTGAAACTGCTTAATCAAGGGTGTATTGGTTATTGGTGCTACATGACCAAAACAACAGATCGACCAGTTGAATTGGCCGACATTCCGGTAGTCCGAGACTACCCAGATGTATTTCCAAACGAGTTGCCAGGCTTACCTCCTCATCGTGACGTGGAGTTTATTATTGAGTTAGAACCAGGTACGTCCCCGCTCTCAAAAGCACCGTACCGTATGGCTCACGAGATGCAAGAATTGAAGAACCAGCTTTAGGAATTGACTGACAAAGGCTATATTCGACCTAGTGCGTCCCCTTGGGGAGCACCAGTGTTATTTGTACGGAAGAAAGATGGATCTCTACGCTTATGTATTGATTACCGTGAGCTGAACAGGGTAACCATCAAGAACAAGTACCCCTTGCCTCGTATTGATGATTTATTGGATCAACTTCAGGGAGCTGCCGTGTTTTCTAAGATCGAATTGAGATCTGGTTATCATCAGTTGAGGATTCGAGAGTCTGACATTTCGAAGACAGCATTCCGTACTCGCTATGGGCATTATGAGTTCGTGGTGATGCCATTTGGACTGACTAATGCACCGGCAGTGTTCATGGAGTTGATGAATCGAGTTTTTATTAACTTTCTGGATCGCTTTGTAGTCGTTTTTATTGACGACATTCTGATTTACTCTCACGACCACGAAGAGCACGAGCGTCACCTCCACCAAGTTCTCGATACATTGAGGCGGGAACAACTTTATGGGAAATTTTCTAAGTGTGAATTCTGGATGCCTGAGGTTGTCTTTCTCGGGCATGTGATATCAGCTGAAGGGGTGAGAGTGGACCCACAAAAGACGGAAGCCATTCGAGATTGGCTACCACCGAAGAACGTGAAGGAAGTTCGTAGTTTCCTCGGCTAGCAGTTCTTTGACGATTCGTAGAAGGATTCTCTAAAATTGCACAACCAATGACTAACTTACTGCGAAAGGACAAGAAGTATTTGTGGTCAGAAACATGTCAGCAGAGTTTTGATGAGATCAAGAGTCGATTGATTTATTTTGTTTTGGTCTTACCAAAAGGAACGGAAGGATTTGTGGTGTATAGTGACGCGTCGAGACAGGGTCTGGGATGTGTACTAATGCAGGAAGGGAAAGTAATCGCCTATGCATCGAGACAATTGCGACCCTATGAAGTTAACTACCCGACCCATGACTTGGAGTTAGCAGCCATGGTGTTTGCTTTGAAAATCTGGCGTCACTATCTTTATGGAGTTACCTGCCAGATCTTTACAGACCACAAGAGCCTAAAGTACATTTTTACTCAGAAGGAGTTGAACATGAGGCAGAGAAGGTGGCTAGAATTAATCAAGGACTATGATATCGAGATCCTTTATCATCCGGGTAAAGCAAATGTGGTCGCCGATGCTTTGAGTCGTAAAACCGTGCAGGAGCAGATGCTGAGCCGTTTGACAGCACAGAGAGTTGCAGTTGGACCTTATGAGGTCAGACATTGAAGTTTGGTTACAACGTGTTCAGGGACAACTTTGCACCCTTGAGATTTATTCGTCTCTTGATGATATGATCAAATCGAAGCAAATTACGGACCCATTCATATCTCGAGTTCGGGATGAGGTAACCCAGGGGAAAGCCCCTGGATTCGTGATCCACGAGGATGGATTGATACGTTTTAGAAATCGAGTTTGTGTACCCGCTGACGAAGAGTTGAGGAACTCTATCATGAGGGAAGCCCATGCTACCCCGTACTCTATTCACCCGGGCTCTAGCAAGATGTATAAGGATTTGAAGCAGAATTATTGGTGGGGGAATATGAAACGTGAGGTTGCCGAATTCGTTTCGAGGTGCTTAACCTGTCAGCAGGTTAAGATTGAGCACCAGCGACCCACAGGAATGCTGAAACCGCTCCCGATTCCTGAGTGGAAATGGGAGGACATATCTATGGATTTTATCACTAGCTTGCCGATGAGTCGTCGAGGAATGAATACGATTTGGGTGATTGTGGACCGTCTGACCAAATCAGCCCACTTCTTGGAGATTAAGGACACGTGGGGCCCCGAGAGATTGGCCCAGCTATTTATTAAGGAAATTGTGAGACTACACGGTACCCCCAAGAGCATTGTATCAGACTGTGACGGGCGATTTGTGTCACACTTCTGGAAGGCAGTTCATCGTGCGATGGGCACGCAGTTGAATTTCAGTACGGCTTTTCATCCACGGGTGATGGTGGTCGGAGAGAACCATCCAGACTCTAGAGGATATGTTGAGAGCATGTGCTCTTGATTGGAAGAACGATTGGGAAGCCCAGCTGCCTTTGGTGGAATTCACTTATAATAATAGTTGGCACGCTTCGATTCAGATGGCACCGTATGAGGCATTGTATGGCCGTCGTTGTAGGTCCCCTTTGTGTTGGGACGAACTGTCAGAATCTCTGGGTACGGAACCCGATATGTTATTAGCAGCCCGTGAGAAGATCACTTTGATTAGGAGTCGGTTGTTAACGGCTCAAAGTCGATAGAAGTCTTATGCTAACCACCGTCGACGACCGCTTGAGTTCGAGGTTGGTGACCATGTGTTAATGAAGGTGTCTCCTACTCGAGGTGTTTTTCGTTTCGGGAAGAGGGGCAAGCTGAGCCCAAGGTACATTGGGCCGTTTGAGGTTTTGGAGCGTGTAGGTGATCTGGCCTATCGACTAGCTTTGCCACCGACCTTGAGTAAGATTCACAACATGTTTCATGTCTCCCAGTTGAGGAAATATGTTGCTGATCCGAGCCATGTACTTCAGTTCTAAGAGATTGAATTAGCAGAGGATCATTCGTACGAGGAGCGTCCTGTACGGATACTCGAGAGGAGGATCAAGCAGTTGCGGAACAAGACGATTCCCCTACTGAAATTTCAGTGGTCACGACACGGAGTCGAGGAGGCTACGTGGGAGACCGAGGATAGTATGCGAGCGAGATACCACGAGTTATTTACCCCTTAGTTTCGAGGACGAAACTCTTTTTAATGGGGGGAGTATGTAATATCCGACTGTAACTTTTCATTTTTACCTGTCATTGTATTATTCGGATAATCTGATTATCAAGAATCGTTGCATTTAGTATTATGATGAGGTATTATAGATTTGAATTTCATATCGTTGTTATTTCATTTCATATGTGATGATTCGATGTTGATTAGAGAGTTGCATTTTCGAATTTTTCTGTTGATGTAGCGTACGCTACACAGTACGATTAACATACGCTAATTCTGTGCCTTAGCGTGCGTAAGGTTTCCTATGTTGCGTACGCTAAGAGGGAATCTGGCATCAGTTGACTTCAGCACGTGAACTCCTTAGCCGTTAGCATGCATGTGAACAAGGTCTGAGCTGTCATGTCGGCTAGAATCAACTTTTATTAGCGTGCGTAACCCATTTCTCATTAGCGTGCGCTAACGACCTGTGAAAATTCAAGACAATAGCCTCTGTAAGCCGCTTACGTACGTAATATCGACCGGTTAACGTACGTAAGTGCATTAGCGTACGCTAAACTGTTCCGATAGCGTGCGCTAAGTATATACAGTCTATTTATAGGACCAGCCCGTTTTTCATTTCTTCACAACTCCAAACCGATCCTCTCTCCATTTATCGTCCCTCTGCATTCCCAAAACGATAACAACCTTCACCAACTTACTTCTAAGCCTTAAATCTTGGAGTGGAGCTCATTTCCTTGGAGATTAGGAGTTGTTCTTGAGCTTGGAGTATATTTTCTCATAGCATTGAAGTTGTTCTTCATTTCTGGAGGTAGGTGTGCTTTCTTCTCTGCATTATTTTCTTATGTTGATGTTAATGACGGATTATACTTCACCTAGAGTTAGATTAATCAAGTAAAACATAGTTTTAATCCAACCTTTTTAACACTTTTGATGAATATGATAAATGAGGGTTTAGATTAGATGAGTTCTTGATGTTGTAGTGATGGTAACCATGTTTGTAGTTATCATTACTCATCTTACTGGACGAATTTAGCTCAGTAGAACATTGTTGGATCGGTTAGCTTCATCATAGCTGGATTTAATCAAGAACTTGACATCATAGAGTGTTTAAACACCATTTTAGGTATCTATTTACCTTGGGAAGAACTTGATGATGTTAAAGATAGGATTAGATGATCTTGTTCAGAAATCTTAGATGCTTTAAAAATCATTATGGTTCGACTTCACAAGTCTTTGAAGAATGATAAGGATCTTGATAATTACAACAATAACTTTTCATTAATCTAATGTGTTGATAACTTAGAATGTGGTTCATCATCATGCTAAATAGATAGTGTTCTTAAGAAGGTGATGCTGTTTATGGATGATACTGTCATGGTAGATTGAGTATCAAATTCATTATGACTATCCTTTTATAATAGTAGATGTAGTAGAACATAAGAATTTGATTAAACCAATTTTATTGGCGAATTGAAGATGTTTTGTTCATAGAATAACAAGAGAATTAAAGGACACTTTTGGTATGGTAATCCGATTTTGGAAGATGAATTAGATGTATTGAAACCTTTCATTAATCGTTAAGCTATTCATTAGGGTGGAATGAATTATTCGAGTAGGTTGCGGGCGTCGTTTCCTACGAATTGAGATTAATATTATGTGAATATGTTATTGAATGAATTACGTTTTATTCAAGGTTGCTTGTTCGATTGAGCGTTTAACCGAGGATACCGTCCGTTTGATCATTTGGAGAACGACTATCTTTCGCTTACGGAATTGAGGCAAGTTATCTTGCTTGGTTATAATGATGATTAGATTCTCATGATGGTTATATATTTCATGTGTATGAATTGTTCATGTAATGGTTGTCGTGATTTGACATTGTCCTTGACGTTATTCCGTTTTCTTCATGGGGTTGCATTCCCAAGTACGTCGCTTTGAATCGTTGATCTCGTTGGTCTTATTTTCACTTCGGTGAGTTTTTCTGGATTCTTAATCGGATATGTGATTTATTGAATTCGATGTCATGTTGTATCGTGACATATCCGGAATCATATCTGCGTTCCGATTGGTCATTGTGTAGGATTTTTAGCCAGGCACATATATAGTCATGCGTGGATATTATTCCGCATTGGACTGTGCACACGGGACGTAGTTTCGTGAGGCTAATTAGGTACATTGTCCCATGTATATTCTGGATTCCGTATACGGGGCGGACATGTACACGGACACATTTCCGGATCGAGTGTACTGTGATGTCCATCTTGAGCCAGATTATTAATCGTCCATAGTATTGGATGTGTTCGATGATTTGTGACTGATTATTTCATACGCCCGAGGGGTATGATTAATAGTCCGAATGATTTTCTTGAGATCTATATATGTGAATTGTATAATGTCGGAAGAATTGATTATCATGTATATCTGACCCTGTGTTGGGCGAAATACTTGTATTATATTTTAGGTCGAGGCAAAGGCAAGGCACGGGAAGAGCATGTCGACGGCGAATGGTTCGAAAGATACTAGTTCGGGGGGCCCCACATCTTTTGTTGTCCGGTTATGTTAAACTGTGTTATGTTATTTCCTGTTTCATTTAAATTGCTATCTGGTTGTATTTGACATTTAAAGTATTTTCCATCTCCTTATGGTTTATACTTGTTTTTCGGATCCTGTGTATTATAAGGCCGTTGGCCATATTTTAATAAACTCCTAATCGGAGTAATGACTATTCATTGTGGTACGGTATCACAAATAATATTTGTTTAATCTGTTTTGAATATCGCCTGGTGGGTCCCAGTGTGGGATTCACGGCACTGTAATAGCCGCCTTTTGGGGTGTTACACGAGCAGCCTGTACCGTGAGCCGCGGCACATGCCGGCAGGGCTGCGGCACACTTCTTAGAAACCGCTGCATGGCGATTTGCCTGCCGCGGCACACTTCGGGTCGCGGCACCTGTGATCGGCTATTTAAGGCAGGCGTTTTTCTCCCATTTTCTCACTCGTTTTCTTCCCTTCCGCGGCTGGAGCTTGATCAATCATGGAGGCATGTTGTTATACAATAAATCCATGAAGTTTTGAGGTTCATATCATCAATCATCCCTCCTATAACATCCTCCGATCTACCGAATCAGGTCAGATTTTCTAGAAATCTAATTTTGGGGATTTTGGGTATTTTGTTCGATTTCGTCCGTTTAATCCGATTTAACTTAGGATTGTGACGGATTGATGATTATTTAGATGTATTATATCATATCCCTTGTTATTCCATGGTTGGATCATATCGATTCGTTGTTTTGGTCGAGTTCTTGATCGACGCCTTGAAGGTGTTCGGTAAAATGTCATAGAGGGGTTTTCGGGCGTTCTACGATTATTCTTCCTCGTATGATCGATGATTTATTGATTATATGTTGTTAGGGTCGAATTCTTGTGAAGAACTCAAGTCGGAACCCTTCCGTTCGTTGCCTTCTTTGGGGTCCGAGCTTCCCGGTCGAACCGTGTTCTTCGGAGCGTTTGGTAGCGGTTAGTAAGGCAAGTATCTTATTATACGACTTGTATCTTGTGACTAATAATCACATATGATAATTATGATGATTTTTCTTGCCTTCGTAAATATGTTCCGTTTGAATTGGTTGTGTATTCCGCAATTTGAAGGCTTTGTGATAATAGTGTTATATTGGTATACGTGTTAGGTGTTGTGCCATTTGTGCAGGATTGCGACTTACATATGGATGGTTGTACACTTGGTTGTGCAATGTATTGTGTACCAAACCTGTGTTATGTTGGTTTTGTGTCATTGATTGATGATAGTTTTGTTGAGAGTTTTGAGATTGTGTTATGTGCGTGTAATGTATGATTTTGTGGTGATCAACGTGATTGACTAACTGCGCTCATTGTTGTATGTAATGTGAATATGAATGTGGTGTGCTGGAACGCTAAGTTCACTCGTGCGGGTTCGACGGGGCCTACGAGGATTCATGGCACAGGTCCATGGGATCAGAACTTAGTGTGTGGTCGAGGTCGATCGTGCGGGTGCAGCGAGGCCTACGATGATTCATGGCACAGGTCCATGGGATCAGGACACAGTACGTCCAACCGTGCGGGTTCGACGGAACCTACGGTGACACGTGACACAGGTTCACGGGGTCGGGACTGGTTGTGGTGATTGTTGTGTTGGCTTAATCCGTGTGGGTTGTTGAACCTACGAAGACTCGTGGCAAGCGATCACTGAGTCATGAGCATGATTGATTGTTGTGATTGTTGTGATTGGTTAAGTCCGTGCGGGTTGTTGAACCTACGGAGACACGTGACAGGGGATCACGGTGTCACGAATCATGTTTTGTAAATCAAACTTTTTGTAAGAAAGTTTTATGAAAATGAATGTTGGACCGAGTCCTAAGCTTGAATAAATGTTTTCGTACGGTAAATTGTTGAAATACAATTTGAGATTTGGGTTAATACCCTAAGATTTTCGAAAGGTTTTGAAATTCTAAAAATTCCCGAGATGATAATCTTATTTTCGAATGCTTCATAGCTTATCTTCCCTTGTGAAAACCTTTCGGGAATATTTTGATACTTGATTATTATATTTGATTCACTATTATTATTTGCTTGTTACATTTCGTATGATTTGATACTTGCACTAGTAAAACAGTGGAGTTTTACTAACCCCCAAGTAATCGGGGGGTGGATGTCTGTTTTGCGTCCAGGTACATGCAGATTCAGGGGAGCAGTCACAGGATTGGCACAAGAGGATGGCGAGCTGCGATACTAATCAAGAGTCGAGAGTTGGTAGAGTTTGGTTGTATTGTTAGAGTTCATTCAGTCTTCCGCTGTATTGTGTTTCGACCCCTGTGTGGGTAATGTTGTTAGTCAGTTCTGTTGATAGAGTTGTGTGACCTCATCGGTCTGTGTGTTTATGTGTAAGTGACCTTGACGGTCTGTATTATTATATTGTTTGACCCTGGCCGGGCAAGCATTTAGTCGTTTATGGATGTTTAGCCTGGTAGATCCTTGTGGAAGGGGTCTACGGCGTGTAATATTCCCATACGGTTTTGGGGCTGTTACATGAAGGCCCTCCAACGCGTCCCAGCATATTTTATCCACTTATCCTTCAATTTATCCTGATCAGGCACGTCAAATGTCTCCTACATTAATTATGGATAAAAACAAGTTGGTGTTCAATAAGAAAGGTACTACGTGACTACAATAAGAAAAAAAAAAGGAAGAGGGACCATATTATGGCAACATATTGGGGAAAAATATGTTACCAGCAACGCTTGCCAAATCTGTTCCTTATTCGTATCGGGCACACTATCCCAGTCGTTAATCAATATGTTGATTTTGCTTCATGCTAAGAAAGAGATATAACTGATAAAGTTGTCGACGCTTTCTTTGTCGGGTCCGATTGGCTCCAAATGATTATCAAAAACCATATTTACCTTCTGACTGGTACCCCTTTTAAGGGTAAGCTTCTTCATTCGTGTTCCCTTCCGCTTGATTCTTTTCGTGGTGTTTTCATCATCACCTCTAGATTCCTCCATTCACCTGTAAAAAAATACACCAATGAAAAATTTCACAAAAAACGAATCACGTTGTGTAAACTTGATCTACAGATTCATTAACTTGAAGTCGATCGATCTCCATGTGCCATCTGTTAGTGGGTAATTTTTAATTTATTTTTTTGGAGTACTCTTTGGATTGTTGCCTTAACTCTCCACAAAGCAGACATCCAAATGCCCTTATCTTCCTGACAAATGGGGTAATTCCGTAATTACAAAAATTACTACCTTTAACATCTACAATTACCTTGTGGATATTAACTGGGGAGTATTTGTTACGTAGATACAAAGCTGAATGCGTGTGTTTGTAAAGCTTGAAGGTTTATTCGTAACCAATGATGACTTCATTACTGATGCGAAAAAAGCGAAGAAGAAGCAGAGGGTGTCCTAGTTACTTTTAACTCGCTTTGATTCGTAAGTTTTCATATTTGTCCGTTCTAGGGTTACAAAGACTTTCTATTCTCTAACGAAATAACTAGAGTTAAATGTTTGGTACTCAAGTATGGTTCTTCTTCGTATTCTCATCGCTTTATTACCTATAATCGTCAACTATTTTATAGAAATTACAAAACAGCCCGATTTTATATATATTACAAAACTGCCCCAATTTCTAGAAATTTTGTATATATTACATAAAATATATGTACCTAAAATACATTATTTGGAATTTCGTCATACTAACCACTAACTAATGAGCAACCACTAACGAATACAGGGAACTTATTGTCTTGACTTTTAACTTCCATCGTCGTTATTAGTTTGGCTTGTATGTAAAGGTTAACCTTGAACTGAAGCTGGATGTAGATATTCATGGTAGAGAGGTGTTCGAGATTTTACCTCTGTATGCTTGTTGTAATATAACTTTTGCAGGAATTCTTCGCCCTGTTGGAAGAAGCAAAGAAATATGATCACAGAGTGCTGGGAAAGAAGCAAGAACTATTCTTTTTTCACAAACTTAGGTAGAACTTGTAATAAATTTAGATTTTGTTTCATGCACTGTAAAAGATATTTGTTAAGATATACTTGTGTTTTGGATGAATTTCAGCCCAGGAAGCTGTATCATTCTTCCTCATGGTCGCTGAATTTGCCTTAAGTTGCTGGAATTTATAAGGACGCAGTATTGGAAGAGAGGCTATGAAGAAGTTAGTTTCTATTTGATGTTGCCATGCAGGTTGCTCCATTTTTAGTTTACTTCTTCAGTTTGGAATTTGATGCCTGCCTACTTGGTTCTTGGCAGGTTTCGACTCCTACTATGTACAATATGGAACTTTGGGAAACCTCTGGTCATGCAGCAAACTACGAGGAAAACATGTTTGCGTTTGAGGTAAGATATATAGTTACAACTTACACATGATTTGCATGTTTGTCAAACCATACAAATGAGGTGATTGCTTGATGCCTACATTTTGCCTCGTTAAGATTATATTGTGCAAGGGAAAGATGAAGCTAGATGGAGACCATATTAGCCTTGTACTATGTGGTTACCTATATGTTTATCACTTAGTAATTGCCATATCTAATCCATATGTTTCCCTAACTAGACAGATGAGTTGGTATAGCTGATCAGAATATGTTTCGACCATTCTTTTATGTGCTTTTAAGATATGTTCATACGATATTTCTAGACATAATTGCTCCTGCGGATGTTAAATGTTTTCCTATATCACTTGGTACTTAAACGTACACTTTGAAATACACTGACATTTATGCATTTGTGGTCGGCATAATGCTTTTAAAGATGGGCTAATGGATTTGCATGCTGCAGGTTGAGGGACAGAAGTTTGCGCTTAAGCCAATGAATTGCCCTGGACACTGTCTCATTTTTTACTGTAGAGTACGTTCATACAGAGGTGAGATTTGTTTCCCATATTACTTTCTCTTGCAATTACGTCTGGTTTTTTATTTGTAATCTATAACTCTGGACACATTGGCCAATATATATTACAACCTGGATTCATTGTGCTAGAGTGAAGACAGAGAGAGGCACAAAACAAGAGATATTTGATTGCCAAGACTTTACTAATAATTCTCTCTTGCTGTCCATAATGAGTACAACTGATTATATTAATAAATCGATAGCCTTAGCGGAAAATATTTCCATCCCATTAATCATGGATTTGATCTTAATCTCCTATCTAATTTATTTTGCACGATGTCGATCCCAATTATATGGGAGTTGTCTGACATCTTCCAAACTATTTTGTTCCAAATTCATATTAAGAAAAATACTTGGAAACTGTAACAATCCTAATAATGGTCCCATTTAAAATTTTCCCGTTCAATTCTTATGTGATCGTGTTTGTTGCCACATGCCTTCACCAGTTCTAATATTTAGAGGATGGTCTTGCTCGACGCAGATCACAAACGTAGATTGGATCTATTATTGGCATACTTTCTAGGTTTTTTGACCCGACCCCATCCATAAGCTTCAATCATATGATACTCTGTGCGTCTTTGTGCATGAATAGACTGGGAATCTGCAGCCAATATTTTAAAATGAAGTGCATGAGATTATTGGGAGATCAGTAATCCCATGCAATAGTTAACCGTCCGAAATAAGCACACGCTTATGATCAAGTTACTTGTAAGGAATGGTATCATTATTTGATTGTCCACTTCATGGACATCATTAAAGATTGCTTAAATCTTTTGCTGCACACTGCAGAACTTCCTCTTCGTCTTGCTGATTTTGGCGTTCTTCATAGAAATGAGGCCAGTGGAGCGCTTACGGGATTGACTCATGTGAGGAAATTCCAGCAGGTATATGCTAGGCCAGGATGGCCATTAGAATTTGTTAGGAGTGGCTTTTGTTTTTATTAGTCTGAGTATTTTTTTTTAAATAAAAATTATCCTATATTATCTAGTTTGAATTTTATTCATGGTACATTTCGAATTGAATGGTATTGTTTTTTGTCAATCTGATCTTGTGTGCCACTTTTAACTCAATCCTTGCAAGTTGCAGCTTTGATATAGTGATTAGTGATGAGCCCACGTATTGCTTTTGTTTTAAAGAAAATTACAAGTTCATTTAGCATTCGTTATTTAAAAAACGATGCCCAATGTCTTTGGACAATAGAGTGTTGATGGACAAATTAAATACTCGCAAGTGTACGAATCGCTTTTGTAGGAAGCGGCAAATAACTCCGAGGTCGATCTCTCGAGGAATTGGAAACGGTTTAAAGTTCGATATTGTTCGGCAAATAGTTGAATGAACAAAAGTATAATAAATTAAAATACATCATTGGTTCGATTGGATTATAATACTAACGCATAAAAGAGAACAAAAATACTAAAAAACAAACAAAAACACGACTCGATAGAACAGAATGAGTCGATCAAAAATCGACTCATCAAAACCCCCCAAACTTGAACTTTGATCGTCCCGAGCAAATCACTTTAAAATAACCATTCTGAAAAGGGGAACTCAACTGTTAAAATACCTCAAAGGACCTCTTCGAAAATTTCATCAATACTCACAAGTAAAATAAGTCGAGTTCTACAAAGTTTTCAAACCTCCGGGTTGCTTCCTTAACATTATAGTCAATACTTGGCAATATAAACCTCACTGGTCAAGTGTATTCACTCACTCTCAAATTGATATGGATAAGTATACGCTCGGAACTCATTCAATGAAATAAGGAACTCCATAGGCTTGCCAATCGTCTTAATCTCTACCACTGTTTTGTGCATGCAAAATTTTCGTGAAGCAAAAAGGGCTTTACTCGGCTTGAAATGTAGGCTTTGGTCGAGGTGGGATAAATATGGCTAAAGTGACTTGACTCGAGCAATTTTAGAATTTAAATCACCATAGTCGCTTTAGAAGCTCAAGATTTTTGAGATTTGCTTCTTTCATCCCCTTAATTATGAACCACTTGCGACAAGCACTTTTGAAAGTGAAAAACGCAGCATCAAACCCTCCTTATTGCTCCGATTTTTTTTTTTTTGGCTTGGGTTGATTTAGGATCCGTTTTATGCGAATGTAAACGATGGGTCACATGAATACACCCGGTTACTAGGATCACAACTACTTCCAAGCATACTCATATCTAAGGTAACTGTTTTACGCGAATATAAACATGGGTCACATGAATACACCCGATTACTAAGTTCCCAAAAATAGCGGAGTAATTATTTTCACCAATTCAACACTCCCAACAATATGTATATCACCCAATGTCACCATAATCTTAGTATCCTCGTCAAAAATATTTTCTAATTGCTCAAGTATGGATCGAAGGATTATAGTAATGGAAAGCTCGATATGTGGTTTAAAAATGAAATAGATAATGACCTCAATTGGGTTTATTTAAGGTATGATCAAATGTTGGGTTGGCCAAAATCGAAGGGTTGGGATCAAAGGCGCCAAAAATCATTTTCACTCAATTTGCACACACACACCAGTGGTTTTAAACAAGATACCAAGACAAGTTCTAGAGTCTTAAATCAAGAAAGAAACACTCGACAATGAAACTTGCATTTTAGAAAATGCACGAAGGCTCGATAGCTCACAAGTAGGTTTGTTCATACCTCCAAGATATTAAAACTACTTATTCAATTTCACACCCATTTCGATTATCAACAATTTTTCCTCAACAAATTATCCTCGATTTGTATACCAAAACAACGAAATAAATCCCGAGGTATTCCAAAAAAAATTCACACTTCAAAGTTTCTATCAAGTTTGCAAAATAAAAACACACCACAAATAGGTGCAAAATGCTCAAAACACACCAATTAAAAACACACCACAAATAAGTGCAAAATGTTCAAAACAACCAAAAATAAGCAAACAAGCAAAATAGTATCCAAAAACAAATAAAAACAAGAGTAATGAAGTATTTCTTGACCAATCCCCCCCAAACTTGAATTAAATAATATACGAACGAAGGGGGTATAGTATTTAAACAAAAGAATTTCATTGGTCAAGAAATACTTACGACTGGTTTACTGGTGGGGCGGAGGGAAGTGGCCTTGTTGTACATGCCACTCGTGTATTTGTCTCACAAGAGACATTATCTCGCGTCGCTCTTGTCTAGCCTCCTCTCGGTAGGCCACGAACTCCTCTCTTAATGTTGGGCGCGAGGGGGCACGTCCACTTTCGGCCCACCTTGACGTCTCGGGCCGATCTCTCGTGCTTTCTTCTTCTTCGCTCTCTTATTCTTCCTCTTCATCCGGGCCTCTTTCATAAGCCTCCTCCTCTTCCATCCTCTCGGCTCTATCTTCATCCATAATGCGCCGAGGTCGAACATTTCGGTCGAGGGGGCTGTGACCCGGTGGAGCCAATCCAGCTGATATCCATGCTCGTCTATGTGCCTCCGTAGCCATTTGTAGATTTACCATGTCCCGAATATTATTTATGGTTGTCAAAGGCGGATTCGGGAGGAGGAAGTGGTCGTTGTCGGTCTGGAGGAAGACCATGCGCAGTTCATGGTCCAGGATGTTCATCACCTTCATCACGGAGATCGAGAGAAGCTTATTTCCAGGAAGGGGAGTCCTCTGAGCTAAGGAAATACCGAAGTGTAGTGCGATAGGGGTAATCAAACCCCCTATCCATATCTCCCCCTTAGGCTTTGTCGCGATATCCTCAAAATGTTCCGCTACCATAGCCCCGGTTGCCGGAATTGAGTTGTCGAGCATGTGAGTCAGGATATATAACTCCCGCAGTGAAATGGGCCCGGTTTCCTTTCGGCCATATATAGTATTCGCAATCACCTTGTGTATGTATCTGAGTAGGGGATTGCGAATGTTCGATCCTTTAGCCGATCTTGCAATATAATATCGCGCCTCACTCCCCGGGTATTCTACCATGGATCTCCAATAAGTTTCACAAGCGAACCGGTTTATCGGGTAAATGCCGTTGTGTCTTGCATGATAAATTTCCTCCAACTGGACGATAGTTAGTCTCTCTTCGTTGTTGTTGATCCGGAATGTCATTTCGGTCGGTTCTCGAGTCACCGGATCTCTTCTTACAGTGAGAGTGCTGAGAAACTCCATCGTCAGACACCTATAAGTCGGCCATTGTTGAGTCATCGTCCACGCCCAATGCACTCTTTCAAGAAATTTCATCACATCTTCCCTTATCCCCATTGCGTTCATGCATTCGTCATCGGGCCACCTCGTGGGGAGCATTTTTTTCTGACCCAGCATTTCCCACCTTTCATATTGTGTTTCAGGGAGATTGATTCCATAAGACTCCGGAGTTTCCACAGCCCTTCGAATATCCATTCTTGCCGGCTGCACTTGTTCCCCGCCATTCCTACCCCTTCCGCGTTGAGCATTTCCTCGTCCTCTTCCTCGTGCCATTTTCTGCAAAAATTTCAATCTATCATTATCTAAGGACTTGAGAACGTATTCCTCCCCCAAACTTATAGCAAGCAATAAAATACCCCCAATATAAACATTATCGATCAAAACAACTCCCAATTAAAATCTATCATTTAAATTCATCATCTTCATCATGGAAAACATCCCTTAATTACAAGAATTTTCAATCGAGAAATTTAATCATCAAGCATGAAGAATTATCGAAAATCCCCAAATTTCATCACCTTCAATTTATTCAAGAACCCTAGATAATTAAGGACTAGCGATTCAAATCATCATAGCATGTTCATAACCAAGAGTAATCATCAAAAACATGAGAAACATACCTTGATTTCGGAGATATTGAAGAGAGAAAAAAAATTAAAGCCCGGTCCCAATTCATCCGATTTGCTCCTTTGAAGAGTGAAATTGGTTGAAAAATGATGATTACGTAGTAGATTCTTGTATCTCTCCTCGATTTTACACAAAAATTCTTTAAAAACGAAGAGAAAAATCGGAAGTGCAGAAGCTAGGGTTCGCAGGGTTCGCAGGGAGGAAGAAAAATAAAATTTGGAGAAGATAAAAATGGGGAATCAGCCGTGCTCCCTTTTATATAAGACTGACTGACACGGTCGTGTTGCATATGACACGGTCATGTCGAACTGTTCTAAATAAGCAAAAACTCACTGTCGACCGACTCGGCCGTGTCCTATGACACGGTCGTGTCGTACTCCCTCAGAAAATAAATTTTCACTGTATTGAGGCCCGGCCGTGTCCTGTGACACGGCCGTGTCGTGCTGTTCGAAATAATCGAATTCTCACTGTCCTGAGACTCGGCCGTGTCCTGAGACTCGGCCGTGTCCTGAGACTCGGCCGTGTCGTACTATTCAGAATAAGCAAAAACCCTCCTGTTTTGAGACACGGCCATGCCAAAGGTAACTCGGCCGTGTCCAACCTGCCCAGATTTTTAGTTTCTGAAAACGCACTCGTTTCCTGCAATTTTAACACCCACAGTTGAACCGGTCAGTTTTGAATCGAGTAAAACAAATAAGGAAAATAAATGCGGAAAACAAAAGACAAAAAAAAATCTAACTAAACCGTTGGGTTGCCTCCCAAGTAGCGCTTTTTTATAGTCATTAGCTCGACTTCTTCCCGTTTTGCTCAAGCTTCAACATCGTGCACCTCTATGCACTCAAACGCATTAATTTCTTCGATTCGTCCGAAATACGGCTTCACTCTATGCCCGTTTACCTTAAAGTGCTCGTTCTTCCGCGGATCAAGAAGTTCTACTGCTCCGTGAGGCCATACTTTAACGACCTTGAACGGTCCGCCCCATCGTGATACCAATTTTCCAAGCATGAGCTTAAGACGAGAGTTATGTAGCAAAACATCTATCCCGGGTTCGAGAGATTTACGAACGATACGCTTATCATGATACCGTTTCGTCCGTTCTTTGTAGAGTTTAGCGTTTTCGTACGCCTCATATCGCATCTCATCGAGCTCATTTAAATGTAAAAGTCGTTCCTCGCCCGCCTTTTCTTGATCTAAATTGAGCGCTTTGATTGCCCAATACGCCTTGTGTTCCAACTCAACGGGTAGGTGACATGCTTTCCCAAATACTAGACGATACGGGCTCATTCCAATTGGAGCTTTGTAGGTTGTGCGGTATGCCCATAAAGCGTCATTCAACTTCAATGCCCAGTCCTTTCTTGTCGGTTTCACCGTCTTTTCGAGCACTGCCTTTATTTACCGATTGCTTACTTCTACTTTCCCGGAAGTTTGTGGATGGTATGCCGTTGCGACCTTATGCATCACATTGTACTTCTTAAGCAAGCCTGCAAGTTGTTTATTGCAAAAATGCGTGCCTCTGTCGCTGATTACAGCTCTAGGCGTCCCGAACCTGCAGAAAATCACATCCCTAAAAAAATTGCAAACCACGTTAGCATCGTTAGTTCGGGTTGGAATTGCTTCCACCCACTTAGAGACGTAGTCTACAGCAACTAGAATATACTCAAAACCATGGGAAAGTGGAAAATGACCCATAAAATCAACTCCCCAAACATCAAAAAGTTCCACAACAAGATTGATTGTCAACGGCATCTCATTCCTTTTGCTTATATTCCCCGTTTGTTGACAACGATCGCAACTCTTGCAATGGGAATAGGCATCCTTAAATAATGTTGGCCAGTAGAATCCCGATTGAAGGACCTTGTGCGCCATTTTCTTTGCGCTAAAATGTCCCCCACAGTGCAACTCATGGCAAAATAACAATATGCTTTCGTGCTCTTCCTCCGGGACGCAACGTCGGAATATCTGATCAGGCCCCAACCTGAATAAGTAGGGCTCGTCCCAAAAGTAATGCATGCACATGGAAACAAACCTCTTCTTCCCTTGATAGGTTAAGTCGGGCTGCAAAACACCACTAACAATATAATTGACAATATCAGCATACCAAGGTGTCCTTGTTACATCGAATAATTGCTCGTCAGGGAAAGTTTCAACAATTGCAAAGGATTATCAAGCTTAAAATTATCTCCCTCGGTTAGCCTAGATAGATGGTCGGCAACTACCTTTTCCAACCCCTTTTTATCTTTAAATTCCAAATCAAATTCTTGCAGCAGAAGAACCCACCAAATTAATCTTGGTTTTGCATTGGATTTTTTAATAAATATTTCAATGCGGCGTGATCCGTATGCACAATCACTTTTGAGCCAACCAAGTAGGATCGAAATTTGTCTAAAGAAAACACAACGGCTAAAAATTCTTTTTCGGTGGTGGTGTAATTAGCCTGAGCTTCATCGAGCGTTTTGCTAGCATAATAAATCACGTGGAAAAATTTATTCACTCTTTGCCCCAAAACAGCACCTATAGCAAAGACAGACGCATCGCACATAATTTCAAATGGGAGAGACCAATCGGGAGCAACCACAATAGATGTGGAAGTTAACTTTTCTTTCAAAGCGTTGAAACCGACCAAACATTCCTTGGTAAAATCAAATTTGGCATCTTTGCACAAAAGGTTACTCAAAGGGCGGGCAATTTTTGAAAAATCTTTAATGAAATGCTTATAAAACCCGGCATGCCCTAAAAAGCTTCGGACCTCTTTGACACATGAAGGTGGATGCAATTTAAGAATTAAATCAACTTTAGCCTTATCAACCTCCATTCCTTTATTGGAAACCACATGACCTAAAACAAGACCTTGTTTTACCATAAAATGACTCTTTTCCCAACTAAGTGTAAGATTACACTCAATACATCGTTCTAACACAATAGTCAAGTTATTTAAACAATCATCGAAAGTGGTTCCAAACACAGAAAAGTCGTCCATGAATACCTCGATGGATTTTTCTAACAAGTCGGAGAATATGGATAGCATGCACCTTTGAACGGCATCCTCCTAAAGGCAAAAGTGCCAAAAGGGCAAGTGAAAGTGGTCTTTTCTTGATCATCCGGAGCAATGGGAATCTGATAGAAACCTGAAAGACCATCTAGAAAACAGTAATAATCATGCCCAGCTACTAAACGTTCCAACATTTGATTAATGAAAGGAAGGGGAAAATGATCCTTTTTTGTTACGGCATTTAATTTCCGGTAATCAATCCACATTCTCCAACCGGTTACTGTCCTAGTGGGCACCAATTCATTTTTATCATTACGAACCACCGTTATTCCAGATTTCTTAGGCACTACATGCACAGGACTCACCCACTTACTGTCGGATATCGGCTAGATGACTCCGACATCTAGCAATTTCAAAACTTCTTTTTTCACAACTTCCTGCATGTTCGGATTCAAACGCCTTTGAGGTTGCCTAACCGGTTTAACATTATCCTCAAGAATTATTTTATGCATGCACCTAACAGGACTTATTCCCTTGATATCGGAAATACTCCACCCAATCGCTTCCTTTAACTTAGTTAGAACTTCTACTAATTTTTTTTCTTGCAAGGGAGTTAATTCGGAAGAGACAATTACAGGGTAAGTGTCACTTTTGCCTAAGAAAACATATTTAAGATGTGCCGGAAGTTCTTTCAATTCAAGTTGGGGTGGGGTGATTTCAACGGGCTCCTCAAATTTTAATTCCAATGGTATCTTAAAACCGTCAACTTCATCAATTGTTTCGGAATTATCTAACAATGCAATATATTCTCCAATTTCTAAATTATTAAGCCCCATATCATGCTCAACGGTTAGAGCATCATGCAACGTGTCCCCTACATCATCATGCAAATATATATTATTAACCAAAGAATCAATGCAATCAATAAAATTCACATCATGGGCAGCATAAATATGAGAAGGGATAGGAGATGAACCGAACACGTTGATTTCCACGATTTCGACCAAGACGGTCATGGTGACCTTTCCTTCATCAACATCGACGATTGTTTTTGTTGTACGCATGAATGGCCATCCTAGAAGTATCGTCCCTTCATTTTCGCTTGTTCCGAAATCGCTCATCTCCAAGATAACAAAATCGGCCGGGATCACCAACTTGTCCACTTGCACTAATAGGTCTTCATTGACTCCCTTGGGATATTTCACCGACCTATCGGCCATTTGAAGAGTCATTCTTGTCGGTTTGATTCCCCCGAGTCCAAGCCTCAAATAGGTTGAGTATGGCATGAGATTTACACTTGCTCCCAAATCTAACATCCCACGGGCAACTTTCTTATCTCCCATAGTGATGTCGATCATAAAACTTCCGGGATCGCCTTTCTTTTGACCCCTTGCTTCTACCTCGTAGAGCACCACTTTCTCGTTCCCATTGTATCTTCTTTTGTTGGATGTCAACTCTTTGAATAATTTTGTATATGCGGGAATGTTCTTCACAACATCCAAAAGAGGTAAGTTGACATGAACTTTTGAAAGCATGTCGTAGATTTCGGAAAATTGCTCATCTTGCTTTGCTTTTCTAAGCCGGCTCGGAAAAGGGATTGGTGGCTTATATGGTTGAGTGGATTTGTGAAGCTTGGAAGTCGAAGTTGCTTCGTCTATTTTCTCCTCTTGGTTTCCCGACTCGTCTTCTTTCTCATCGCCTCTTTCTTTTACTTCGGAATTAGCTTCTTTATTAATCACTTTACCACTTCGGAGAGTGGTAATGGCTTGAGCTTGCTCGGGTTGACTTGGTAGTTTACCCCTTTCTTGTTTACGTGCCTCGGTAGCAAGTTGCCCAATTTGAATCTCTATTTTCTTCATCGAAGCTTCTAAAGATTCGAACCTTTTATTGTTCTCCTCTCGGTTTTCCTTGCTCTCCTTAATGAATGCCGCAATACTCTCCTCAAGAGAGTTCCTTTGTTGTGGTGGTGGTTCACTTCGCATTGGTTGTTGGGCTAGGTTTCCTCCGTTGTATTGAGCTTGGACGCTTGTGTCGTATGGCATCGGGTTGTTGTTTCTCTATGAGAAATTCGGATGGTTTCTTAGCCCAGGATGATAAGTATTTGGGAGAGGTACATTTCTTGCATTTCCGCCATAATTATTTCTCCTCTCTTCCCATTCGGGCCTTCCCGTGCTTTGTCCCATAGCCCAATTAAATTGTTTGGTTTGTTCTCCCGGAAAGTATGTGGGCAATTGGCATCATGTCCGGGTGCTCCACAAAACTCGCAAACTCGTGAGCTAGAAGATTTATTTTGAGTCTTGAGTTGTCTTAGTTCATTTTTCAACTCATCGATTTTAGATTGCATCTCGTCCTTCTCGCTTACTTGGTGCATGGCTCCCCTACGAATACGTACACTTTTTTGTTGAGAATTGGCTCCCAATGTTTCATACACATCATACACTTGTCTCTCCGTTAAACCCCAAAACGAACCACCGACTGCATTATCTACCGCTCCTTGGCAATATTGAGTCAATCCATCATAGAAGAATTGATTAAGTAGTTGAAGCGGATAGTGATGGTGTGGGCATTGAATGAGGAGCATTTTGAATCGGTCCCATGCTTCGTGAAATGCCTCTCCGTCTTGTTGTCCGAAAGTTGAGATTTGAGTTCTCAATTGCATAGTCGTTGAATGAGAGAAGTACTTGGTAATGAATTTATCATAAACTTCATCCCATGTTCTTAGTGAGCCGGGCGCCAAAGTCATCAACCATTGTTTCGCCTTATCCTTTAGTGTATAAGGGAAGCACTTCATTCTTAGTTGATCCTCGCTCAACCCATTTAATGGGAAGTTGTCAATCGCCACATAGAAGTCTCGGATGAATGATAACGGATCCTCACATGCTAATCCGTGAAATGAGGGCAATTGCTCGATGTGAAATCCGCTTATGTGGTAGTTCCTTGCGGCCGGTGCTAATTGGATGCATGAAATGGCGGTGTTCACCACGGGCTTTGCATAGTCTCTCATAAGATGTTCGACCGGATGTTGTTGCGGCATGTTATAGTTTGCTTCCATCCCATATTGAGGTCCGAGATAATAATTCGCTCCATATTGCACTCCAACGGGTGGTTGTCTCGGATAGAAGTATCTCCCTTGTTGAGCTTCGGGTATCCCTTGATTGCGCCCAACATTCTCATATCTAGGAAACCTTGGTTGACGAATTTCTTCCTCATCTATATTTTGTGCAACATTCTCAACCCTCGGTTGACGAGGGTTATCTTCTTGGAGCAAAAGTTGCTCTTCAAGATTCGGATTCACCTCGTCGTTTATCATTGATGTTGTGGCCATTATTTTTGGTGCTCTAATCCTTTGAACTTCGTCTATGGGCGGAAGAATCGGGTTACCCAACGATCTCCTACCAAGCATAAACAAAGGAAGTAAGAGCGAATTTTATCGAAATAAAATTGATCAAGAATAACAATTCGACTATTATTAAAACAAGATTAAAAATTTAAACGCCAATTCCCCGGCAACGGCGCCAAAAACTTGATGGACAAATTAAATACTCGCAAGTGTACGAATCGCTTTTGTAGGAAGCGGCAAGTAACTCCGAGGTCGATCTCTCGAGGAATTGGAAACGGTTTAAAGTTCGATATTGTTCGGCAAATAGTTGAATGAACAAAAGTATAATAAATTAAAATACATCATTGGTTTGATTGGATTATAATACTAACGCATAAAAGAGAACAAAAATACTAAAAAGCAAACAAAAACACGACTAGATAGAACAGAATGAGTCGATCAAGAATCGACTCATCAACTGTTGATACTTCTTTTAGCGAAGATGAAAAGAAACAGTCTAAAGCCCTGAAGGTGACTTGCAACCTGAATAATGCAGCCTGCAAATTGAAACTGAAAGACTATAAGCAAGCAGAGAAGCTTTTCACTAAGGTTAGATTAGAAAACCCGATTATTTCAAAAAATTCTGTTATATGGGGTTAATGTTTTATTGATCGGGCTGGATATTATTCCTTAAAAGCATTTGTAAAAGAAATGCTTGTTTTTTAAGGTTTTGGAGCTTGAGAGTAGAAATGTGAAGGCTTTGTACAGAAGAGCGCAAGCACACATGAACATGGATGATTTGGATCTGGTTGAGCTCGATATAAAGAAAGCACTTGAAATCGACCCTGACAACAGGTAATCCTAGAAGTCTGCGTCATATCTGATTGTTTTACTATTACTTTTAGATGGTTTAGGAATGGTGCAGTTGAGTTGAGGTTTTCTCTCGTGTCTGTTGTAATAGGGACGTGAATAAAGTACTTACGATTATGACAACCGAGAATAAACTACGCCAAGATGCTACAGATTTAAAGAAGGAATCAATCATTTTCTGAAGGGGCAACATTGACAAGCTGTAAGGAGGAGAAGCTACCACAGAAATGTAAGCTTGAGTAGATTGCTAATCAGGAATCTTATAATAATAAAAAAAAAAGAGCACTTTGCACCTTTAATCAAGATTATTACAACACTGATTCCCATGTAGCTTAATTAAATTCTGGAACAAATAACATTTTACATTTCTGTTAGATTTCTAACGATGCTTTAGCATATGGTACTGGATTTACTGGATAAATTCCAGGAAAATCATTATAAAGGGACTAATCATCTGATCTCAATATCAAGGACTTATGGATAACAAGTAGAACAGCCCTGAATCACTACATACATCATTCAGGCCTAGCTACTTCATCTCTTCCAGTTTTCTTATTTACCTGCCTCATTTATAACTTCATAATCCTCAAACATACAGCACAAATCCATATTTCATTTTTGCACCACTAAGACTAGCAAAGTTTAAACCTTTAGTTCACAGTACCAGAAAGAAATAATGCAAGTTTAAGCTTTTAGTTCAGAATAAACCCACAATTATCGGATCCAGAGCCTCTTCATGATGAACTCTATTAACAACATTTTAGCTTGAATGACCACCACAGCAATCTGGGTCAACAATTTACAGTGCGACGTAGCCTCAACCAGAAAGAAAAGTTAAAGCGACATCATAGGCATTGGCAAGTATACCGACTTCATAATAATGCGTTAGCAAGTTTCTGAGAACCGGATCAGTCATCAAACCAGTGAACCTATAGGTTTAATGGTACATAAATTCGACTGTCGACGAAGAGCTGGTCCTTACTTTATACATAAATTCGACTGATGACGAAGAGCCGTTACGTTCGGTAAATGTGTTTCACATAACAAGAGACTTTCTTTAATTTCCTTAAAATTTAGCAGTAAACAATGAGTACTAATTACCGAATTCTTGCACCACACTATAACTGAACTCCAAGACAAAATATTTCAAAACCTAAATCTAAGAAAGACAAGGAGGATGCCTGCCCGCTCACGAAGAACTAAAAACTAAAAAACCTTGTGAAATAGAAAAACTAAAAAAAAAAAAACTGACACCCAAAAAAACTGAATAACAAACTAGAAAACCAAAGTTTGGACTCCGTCTCACGAAATATATTCCATAAGACTGTCTCTCAAGTAAATTGTACATTTTGTTCTTATGAAGATTGCATAGGTACTTTCTAACCCTGTACTTGAGCGCTAATAAATTGGTGTGTTCTCCTATATCCCTTCCCGATGATCGTTTCTTGCGGCATGAACACAATCAAATTCATCTTCTTCATTTACGTCAGGTAGCCTTGATGAAAATGAAGGGATCTCAGAGATATCTTCTTCATCCGTATCATCACCATATATTTTCCTTTTACTTTGAAGGACAACTGACCAATTCTTGTTACTCGGGTCGGTGACAAAAAATACTTGCTTTGCTTGGCATGCCATGACAAATGGATCATTTTTGTAGCCCACTTTACTAAAATCAAGCAATGTAAATCCTAACTCATCTACCTTCACACCGCTATTACCATCAACCTATTTACATTTGAAAACAGGAACGGTAAATTTAATATAGTCAACCTCCCATATATCTTCAATAATTCCAAAATAAGAGCTATTTGCACACAACGGGTTTCTATCTTTTACGCTAGAGAAATGCATTGATTCAGCCACTATTGTAACCCCACTATTTCTGCATAGTACTCTTCTCATCCTTGTATTTTGTGTAGAAGGAATACCCGTTTATGTCGTATCAGCGCCAACATATGACATTAAAGTTCGGTCCACCAGCTAACCATGTAACTATATCCGGAACTGAGTGATCATTTGCAACATGATCCTTGAACCAAGATAAGAATGTCTTGTTATGCTCATTCACCAACCACATTTCAGATTTTCGAGGATTTTGTTCTTTTATGAGTGCCTTATGTGCGTCTAAGTAAGGTTGAACTTCAGGAGTGTTTGTTAGGATGTATAGATGTGCTCGTAGCATCTCTTCACGATCAACACTCTTCATTTTCCTCCCATGTGTTCCCTTTCCAAGACCTCTACCATCGTGGCAAGACTTAGGAATCCCAATAGATTCCGTTTCAGATAAATATTCGTTACAAAATTCAACAGCCTCTTCTGCAACATATCTTTCAACAATAGAGGCTTCCGGCCTACGATGATTTTTCACATACCCCTTAAGTATTTTCATGTATCGCTCAAATGGATACATCCATCGTAAATACACAGGTCCACATAATCGTATCTCCCGCACTAGATGAATGATTAAATGTACCATAATATCGAAAAAAGAAGGTGGGAAATACATTTCAAGCTGACATAAAATAATTGCAGCTTCATTCTCAAGATCATCCAATACCCGAGGGTCAATCACCTTCATACAAATAACATTGAAGAAGAAACACAATCTACTTATGGTACGTCTTAATTTCTTTGGGAGTATACCTCGAATAGCCACAGGTAAAAGTTGTTGCATCAACACATGATGGTCATGAGACTTTAAGCCTACCAATTTCAGGTCCTTCATTGACACCAACCTCTTAACATTCGAAGAATAACCTTGAGGAACTTTTATGCAACGTAAGCACTCACAAAAAACTTCTTTTCTCCTTTTTAGATAATGTATGACAAGCTGGTGGTAGATAAGTTCTCTTACCGCGCAGTACTGGAGCTAACTCCTTTCGTATTTGTATATCAACCATATCCATTCGCGCATTCATGTTATCCTTAGTCTTCCCTTGTATGTTGAGAAGTGTTCCTATAAGACTATCACAAACGTTTTTCTCCACATGCATCACATCAATACAGTGTTTCACTTCAAGCTCTTTCTAGTATGGAAGCTCAAAAAAGATAGATCTCTTTTTCCATGAGCTTCTCTCAATAGGCTTTTGCGTCTTACCAAGTGTCACATTAATATCTTTCACTCGCTCGTACACTTCCTATGAACTTAATGCTTGTGGAGCAGCTTTAAACTCTTGTTCACCGTTGAAAGCTTTATTCAATCTACGATAAGTATGGTCCGACTTGAGAAATCTTCGACTACCAAGGTATACGGTCTTCCTTCCGTTCTCAAGCTGATGGTAGCATGTGCCTTCTTCACATATAGGGCAAGCTTTATGCCCCTTAACACTATAACCAGACAAGTTTCCATATGCTGGGAAGTCATTAATTGTGCAGAACACCATTGCACGCATCTTAAAAGTTTCATTTTTATACGCATCAAATACATCAACACATTCCTCCCACAACATTTTCAAGTCTTCAATCAACGGCTGCAAGTAGACATCTATATCATTTCCTGGTTGCTTTGGACCAGAAATCATCATAGACAACATAATGTACTTACGTTTCATACACAATAAAGGAGAAAGATTGTAAATGGCCAATAGAACCGGCCATGCACTGTGCTTGCTGCTAAGATTGCCGAATGGGTTCATACCATCAGTACAAAGTCCCAGTCTCAGGTTTCTTGGCTCATTGCCAAATGAAGGAAACAACTGGTTAATTTTCTTCCATTGAGGCGAATCACCCGGGTGTCGGAGCTTCCCATCAGTTATCCTCTCGTCTCCATGCCATCTCAAGTTTTTTGCCTCCTTTGCACTAGCAAACAAGCGTTTGAATCTTGGTATTATTGGGAGATACCATAACACCTTTGCAGGTGGTTTTTTATTACCAACATCAGGACTAGCATCGCCTTCACCGTCGTTTTTGAAACGTGAAGTCCCGCATACTGGACAGGCATGAAAACTTTTGTACTCATTTCGGTACAAAATACAATCATTAGGACATGCGTCAATCTTCTTATACCCCATGCCCAATGGGCACAAGATATTCCTCGCCTTATAGTTAGAATCTGGTAATTCATTATCCTCCGGAAGCATATGTTTTAACAAACAAAGTAACTCTGTGAAACTTTTGTCACTCCACCCATGAGATGCCTTCAACGTGAACAATTTCAATACGGCAGACAACCGTGAAAACTTTATACAATTGTTGTACAAAGGCTTATCTGCATCAGCGGACAAGGTCTCACATGTCTTGTATGCATGTGCTTGCTCAAAGGCCTCCGCGCCAACATCATTGATCATGTCTACTAGTCGATCATACATATTCTCATAAACTTCTTCATTTCGGGATACACTTGGCATTTCAAATTCACCATGCCATATCCATCGTGTGTAACTCCTGTTGAAACCATCACAGAGGACGTGTTCTCTGATTTCTTCAACACATAATCGTCTATCATTCAAACAGTTGACACACGGACAGTAAAACCTCCCATTATTGTTTGGAACATGTATCCTAGCAAACTCCAAAAATTCTTCCACACTATTCTCATATTCATTACTTGTTCGTGCAACATTTATCCAACTAGATCCATAATTACCTAATTGAGAATAGAGTTCACACGACATTAGTTTATGAGAGGGTTCAAGGTAAGAAATATCCAACAATCTCACTGATAAAACTTTGCAATATCCAACAAGATATTTAGCGGTCTGAATTTTTGATGAGGCTTTCAAGATATATGGACTTTATATTTAAGCTAATCTTAATAATATTAAAAATTACTTTCTCTTGTACACATTAATATCAATGGGTTATTTTCTCGCATTCTTTGTTGGTTGTTTTCCTTCATAAGTTGTAAGTAAACGGGATAATTCATTTAACATCCGTCCCATACAACCGCTGTTAATATATTCATTTAACAGCGATTTTCTTGGAAACTGCTGTTAAAGTTGTCTAAAAAATTACCAAATTTGCCACCACGTTCATTTAACAGCGGTTTTCGTGGAATCACAGTTAAAACACTTATGTGAAATGTCAGTTTTATAGTAACGTCATTAATTTCAATTATGTATAAACCAACAAATAAGTCCATCCTAAAAGATAACACATAACCAAAAAACACTCCGATTTTCAACATTTTATAAGCCGAGGAACAATTTTTCTTATGATCGTTTTCATGTTAAAAAACATTGTTATCAAATACCACAAGAATCAAGAAACACGACCTTATAAGGGGGAAAAGAATAAAAATATCTGCACGACAGTCGCCTGTGTGGCACTCCACTCAAAGCATTACTAACCAAAGTGCGCAAGAAAGAATAAGAATTTCATTGTGTTTGAACCTATAAGGATACAGGCTCAAGCTAATTAAACCTAAAACAAGAATAAGAGAAGCAACCCATCATGCCTTTCAGCCATCATGCATATAAAGATGATCTTTCCTGAATAAGTGAACAGACAATGAGACGAACAAGATAGTGATAATGAGCTATGAAGCACCGATATTCCTAAAAGGTCGAAGTATGCTATGAAAAACGGAGAAAACAAAATCTCAAACCTAATATCATGACAAGAAAAATGGAGAAACCAAAATCCATATTAATATGAAACATACCGATATTCAAGCAGCTTTATCGGACGAGGGCTAGGCGCTTTCTAAGCAAGCTAGTATCGAATCGCAGCTCGTCCCTATTTTACTGGAAGGAAGCTAACCGGCGCAATATTTTTTTTCAGGAGATGAATCGCAGCTCGTCCCTATTTGACTGAAGAGGGGCTCGGCTTAGCTCCAGTCGTGCCGGTTGAACTGTGAAGGAGAAATGGAGTATCCGGGGGAGAAGGGTGGGAGGAGATAAATCGCAGAACGGGGAGATGTGAAGGAGAAGGGAATAAACGGGGGAGACGCAGTGAAAGGAGAAAGGAATAAACGGGGGGAGAAGGTTAATGTCTTAAGTTGGCCCGTTTAATGTGTAGTTATATGACATCGGTTCTTTATTAACCGATGTGAAATATGTATATACTATATCGATTTCTGATTAACCGATATAAAAGACTGATATTTTAAATCGGGTCCAGATTAACCGATTTAAAAAAGTGATATACTAAATCGGTTCCCTAATAACCGATGTAAAATAAACATAATCACTTTTTAAATCGGTTATATTGCAACCGATCTAGAAAGTGCGATATAAAATGGTATTTTTCCACTAGTGGTTGCAGCAAAGGTGTTCGCCATGGTCGAGGCGGCGGTCGCGAAGGCAGTCGCAGCAGTGGTGCTCGAGTCGATGGAAGTGGTAGTCGACATCTCCAGTTGTGGAATTTAGTAAAGACATCAAGTAATATTCTCGTCTTGCGCTTGTTGGTAATTTCGTGTTCGGGAAAACTTGCCGGTCGGAAACCAAATTACAACTGAAAACAAAAATTACAACTCAAAAACAAAAATTTCAAACTCGTACGAAAATGAAAATACAAAACTCGAAACTGAATTATAATTCGAGACAAAACAGAAATATATGAAACTGAATTGAGATAGCAAATAAACAATAAATTAAAAGGACAAAAAACCGTATGCTAAGTAGCCAAGTCGAGGAAGGCCCTCTTTCTGCAAGACGAGAAACGCCCCGGTAGTGCTCTCGGTTTATGCGTGTCGCCCCAAAGATAAGACGGCTTTGTCTGAAAGGTAGTAGCACCACAGACCTTCGAGTTCTGGCGAACTAGAACGAGGCAAGGACAGAGCTCCGACTTTATGATATGTATGCAGAAAACTGTGTGTATGTTATATTCTGGAGTTTTCGAAAATTGCATGTACAGATGCAAAGGAATGCATGCCTATTTATAGGCCATTCACTCCTGCAGAGGAGGTTTAAACATAGCCCTTAAAGTTTGTCATAACGAGATTCATACTGCATTGAACACAGGAGTTTCAATTTCAAAATTGGGCGGGAGTTACGAGTCGGACACGCCAATTACTACTCCTCATTACACCTGGGAGGTTACTTCCGGGATGCACCTGGACTGTATTCAGCTCCTTAATCACTCGAGGGATGTATCTGGACATCCTTATGTGCACAGACGGGCCCAACTACATTGTTGAGCTAGTCCAAAAACACCTTTGTGCGCGCGTGTGGGCTTTAAGCCCATACACATGTGCCATTAATTATTACATGAATAATGGTAACTCCTTATATACTTGAACAATGATAGCTCAATATTCAATGTGGGATAGCCATCCCTCATTTATTCACAATTAAGTGACAAAGTTTAATTCACTATTTCTCACTCACCAGGAATCGGTTTAGAGAAAGTGAATATACCACGATCATCTACTCGGAACGTAGATCGATCCTATGATATTTAATTTTACAAAATAAAATTAAAATTATTAACGATTCCAACAATCCCCCGCATGAGTGAAAATAGCCCAAATGCAATGTACAGACACAAGCTCAGTCCTCAAGAGGCGCTAAAGTATAAGGATAGGTAGTTCGTGGCTTTGAACCTTCCATAGTTAATATTATTGGGTACACAGGCGGATTAGTGGCATGATGCTTTGAACTATTCCCTAGGGGTGTTCAAAACTGGATATCCGGACTTTCGAATATCCGAAATTCCGGATATCCGAAAATTCGGATAGTAGATTTTGATATCCGATATCCGTATCCGAAATTTCGGATATCCGATTTTTGGATATCCGAAATTTCGGATACGGATATCGGATATCCGAATATCCGGAAAAAATATGAATTATGTTCGGATATCCATATATTCGAAAAAAAATATTCGGATTTGGATATCGGATATCCGAATATCCGAAACTTCGGATATGGATATTGGATATCCGAATATCCGAATACCTTATATTATTTAAAATATAACAAAATAAAAATTTTAAAATTTTTCGGATATTTCGGATATCCGAATATCCGATTTTTCTGAAAAGCACTATCCGATATTCGAATCCGAAGTTCCGGATATCCGAACTTTGGATATCCGAATTTTTGGATATCCGGAACTTCGGATTTTCGGATATTTTGGATCGGATATCGGATATTTTTGAACACCCCTACTATTCCCCCACAGTGTGCACCGAGACAATGGTGCTAACATATCATTTGTTGTGTCAAAGCTCTGTCCTCGCCTCAATCTAGTTCGCTGGAGTTCGTGGGTTTGTGGTACTACTACCTTCGAGACGAAGTCGTTTTATCTTTGGAGGCGACACGCCTAAATCGAGAGCACTACCGGACGTATCTCGTCTTGCGGAAAGAGGCCTTCCTCGACTCGACTATTAGTTTTATACGGTTTTATTTTTGGTTTCATTGTAATTTCAATTAAGTGTTATTTTCCGTGTACTCTCATCTTCTTCATATCTTTTTCATTTTAACTGCCCGACAAGTATTGTACTCTTATTTCCAACAGTTATCGATAAGCTTCCCGACAAGACAACACTCTCCTCGGCGGAATAAGGGTCGAAAGGATCAGTGTTCACGGTTTCCTTACCCCTCTTGCTCGGAGGAGGCCTGCCAGCGACCTTGCTAGGTCCGCGTTTTCTACCTGATTACAAACGAACAGGTATTAAATTTATATCTAGTTTGATACACGAGAAATAGAAAAATTACCAGCAGGGCCGCTAGGTTCTGATATGCGCCTTGATCCAAGCGCTGCTCGAACACGATCATCTCTGGCGATGCAGCATCAGCTCTGGGGTCCTACGTAAATATGGCTTATTGCATCATAAGAAAGTGTCCGAGAAGCCATTGGAGGTTAGCAGTAATGAAGGTACTTATCCTCTATTGGAGTTGACCGAAAAAGAGCATGATGAAGAGGGAACTTCAAAAACCCAGCTTACAGAAACAGCACGATATTTGGTGGTTATTCGGAGTTTGCAGCAGCAATTGAATGAAAAATTCAGACAAGTATTGGTAAGTTCTCAAGGTTTGCTATTTTTATGTAGAGAATAACGATTGATTAAAACTCTTCCTGTGTTTTTAGACGGTTAATGCTGGGTCGGTCAGTACTAAATGGTCTATCAGAGGATGAATCGAAGAATCCAGCTGTTCCAGAAGATGCTTTACTGATTAGATCAAATCCACGTGGGACATAACACTTAATTAGCTCCAGTTTGAGTGGACTAGTCACTTTTTTACAAAAGTTCAGTTGTATAAAAGCCATTTTATATTTGAGTAAATTCATCAACTATTTTCATAAACATCTAGTCAATCTACCGCGATTCCCCACCATTATTAGCCACGAGTGTTTCCAATTATAGAAGGTGAATAAACTAATTAACCGCAATTAACATTTAACACGACCAGACCATTATTGAAGCAAAGAAATTGAAAAACGGGATGGTTGAAAGGAGAAAAATTAATGAGGGAAAAATACATTTGATAGTGGGGAACTCGAACAAGTTCAAACCACAAATGACGAAATTTAACCAAACTTAAAATTCCTCAATCAACAAACCAAACGCATCAAACCCCAAATTTTTCCTTCGCCGGAATTTCTCAAAACTCCGACAACGGCTCGTGGGTATGGCTGATGAAGAACACCTCGCAGACAATTCTGGCGAGCCCGCCGCCGACGAGCGGCCCGACCCAGTAGATCCAGTTGCTGAAGCCCACCATCGCGGTAAAAATTGTTATTTGGGTGCGTACAAAATAAACAGATTATAAAATGATAAATAATAACCGAAGCAAGAGCTGTTAAACTCTTTCTACGTAAGACAAGATACGGTGATTAAGGTAGGACTAGTGGGACCCACCCTTAATTAGGGTTTTGGGTGTGGTTCACCCACGTCATCACAATTCACAAAACTTAGTGATATATTTATATTTAGGACCTCGAATACTTTATAGCCTAACATTACAAATATAGCTTTCAGATCTCATATTTCTAGTATATTTGTAATAAAAATAATAATTTTTAGATTTTATTTGATTATTTTGAAATATTAAGTCATAAGTTACTCATAGTAACGAAAACCAGACTATAATTTCTCTTTTTACGGTTTTATACTTAGTTTTTTGCGCCAAATTTTCGAAATCGAATATTATTTCAGAATCGGATGAATTGCTACCACAATGCTCCTACATGATATATAAGATGGTTCATATAGTATTTCTCGAATGAACTATCACCAAAGGGTCGGAATTTAGGGATCTTTTTAAGGTTATGTACTTAGTTTTTGGCGCCAAATTTTCGAAATCAGAAAATTATTTCAGAATCGGACGAATTTTCACCAAAAATGCTCCTACATGATATATAAGATGGTTCATGCAGTATTTATCGAATGAACTATCACTAAATGATCGGAATTTGGGCGGGTTTTTACAGTTTTATATTTAGGTTTTTGGCGCCAAATTTTCGAAATCGGAAAATTGTTTTAGAATCGGACGAATTCCTACCACAATGCTCCTACACAATATAAGATGGTTCATGCAGTATTTAACAAAGGAACTATCACCAAATGGTCGGAATTTGGGCGTTGTTTTTACGGTTTTATACTTAATTTTTGGCGCCAAATTTTCGAAATCGGAAAATTATTTCAGAATCGGATGAATTTCTACCACAATGCTCCTACATGGTATATAAGATGGTTCATGTAGTATTTCACTAATGAACTGTTACCAAATGGTCGGAATTTGGGTCTTTTTACGGTTTTATACTTAGTTTTTGGAGCAAAATTTTCGAAATTGGAAAATTATTTTGGAATCGGATGAATTTCTACCTCAATTCTCCTACATGATATATAAGATGGTTCATGCAGTATTTATCGAATGAACTATCACCAAATGGTCGGAATTTGGGCGTCTTTTTACATTTTTATACTTAGTTTTTGGCGCCAAATTTTCGAAATCGGAACATTGTTTCAGAATCGGATGAATTTCTACCACAATGCTCCTACATGATATATAAGATGGTTCGTGCAGTATTTCTCGAATGAACTATCACCAAATGGTCGGAATTTGAGCGTCATTTTACGATTTTATACTTAATTTTTGGCGCCAAATTTTCGAAATCGGAAAATTATTTCAGAATCAGGCGAATTTCTACCACAATGCCCTACATGATATATAAGATGGTTCATGCAGTATTTCATGAATGAACTATTACCAAATGCTCGGAATTTGGGTCTTTTCACGGTTTTATACTTAGTTTTTGGCGCAAAATTTTTGATAAGACTGTCTCTCAAGTAAATTGTACATTTTGTTCTTATGAAGATTGCATAGGTACTTTCTAACCCTGGACTTGAGCGCTAATAAATTGGTGAGTTCTCCCATATCCCTTCCCGATGATCGTTTCTTGCGGCATGAACACAATCAAATTCATCTTCTTCATTTACGTCAGGTAGCCTTGATGAAAATGAAGGGATCTCAGAGATATCTTCTTCATCCGTATCATCACCATATATTTTCCTTTTACTTTGAAGGACAACTGACCAATTCTTGTTACTCGGGTCGGTGACAAAAAATACTTGCTTTGCTTGGCATGCCATGACAAATGGCTCATTTTTGTAGCCCACTTTACAAAAATCAAGCAATGTAAATCCTAACTCATCTACCTTCACACCGCTATTACCATCAACCTATTTACATTTGAAAACAGGAACGGTAAATTTAATATAGTCAACCTCCCATATATCTTCAATAATTCCAAAATAAGAGCTATTTGCACACAACGGGTTTCTATCTTTTACGCTAGAGAAATGCATTGATTCAGCCACTATTGTAACCCCACTATTCTGCATAGTACTCTTCTCATCCTTGTCTTTTGTGTAGAAGGAATACCCGTTTATGTCGTATCCGCGCCAACATATGACATCAAAGTTCGGTCCACCAGCTAATCATTTAACTATATCCGGAACTGAGTGATCATTTGCAACATGATCCTTGAACCAAGATAAGAATGTCTTGTTATTCACATTCACCAACCACGTTTCATATTTTCGAGGATTTTGTTCTTTTATGAGTGCCTTATGTGCGTCTAAGTAAGGTTGAACTTCAGGAGTGTTTGTTAGGATGTATAGATGTGCTCGTAGCATCTCTTCACGATCAACACTCTTCATTTTCCCCCCATGTGTTCCCTTTCCAAGACCTCTACCATCGTGGCAAGACTTAGGAATCCTAATAGATTCCGTTTCAGATAAATATTCGTTACAAAATTCAACAGCCTCTTCTGCAACATATCTTTCAACAATAGAGGCTTCCGGCCTACGATGATTTTTCACATACCCCTTAAGTATTTTCATGTATCGCTCAAATGGATACATCCATCGTAAATGCACAGGTCCACATAATCGTATCTCCCTCACTAGATGAATGATTAAATGTACCATAATATCGAAAAAAGAAGGTGGGAAATACATTTCAAGCTGACATAAAATAATTTCAGCTTCATTCTCAAGATCATCCAATACCCGAGGGTCAATCACCTTCATACAAATAACATTGAAGAAGAAACACAATCTACTTATGGTACGTCTTAATTTCTTTGGGAGTATACCTCGAATAGCCACAGGTAAAAGTTGTTGCATCATCACATGATGGTCATGAGACTTTAAGCCTACCAATTTCAGGTCCTTCATTGACACCAACCTCTTAACATTCGAAGAATAACCTTGAGGAACTTTTATGCAACGTAAGCACTCACAAAAAACTTCTTTTCTCCTTTTTAGATAATGTATGACAAGCTGGTGGTAGATAAGTTCTCTTACCGCGCGGTACTGGAGCTAACTCCTTTCGTATTTGCATATCAACCATATCCTTTCGCGCATTCATGTTATCCCTAGTCTTCCCTTGTATGTTGAGAAGTGTTCCTATAAGACTATCACAAACGTTTTTCTCCACATGCATCACATCAATACAGTGTTTCACTTTAAGCTCTTTCTAGTACGGAAGCTCAAAAAAGATAGATCTCTTTTTCCATGAGCTTCTCTCAACAGGCTTTTGCGTCTTACCAAGTGTCACATTAATATATTTCACTCGCTCGTACACTTCCTGTGAACTTAATGCTTGTGGAGCAGCTTTAAACTCTTGTTCACCGTTGAAAGCTTTATTCAATCTACGATAAGGATCGTCCGACTTGAGAAATCTTCGACTACCAAGGTATACGGTCTTCCTTCCGTTCTCAAGCTGATGGTAGCATGTGCCTTCTTCACATATAGGGCATGCTTTATGCCCCTTAACACTACAACCAGACAAGTTTCCATATGCTGGGAAGTCATTAATTGTGCAGAACACCATTGCACGCATCTTAAAAGTTTCATTTTTATACGCATCAAATACATCAACACATTCCTCCCACAACATTTTCAAGTCTTCAATCAACGGCTGCAAGTAGACATCTATATCATTTCCTGGTTGCTTTGGACCAGAAATCATCATAGACAACATAATATACTTGCGTTTCATACACAATAAAGGAGAAAGATTGTAAATGGCCAATAGAACCGGCCATGCACTGTGCTTGCTGCTAAGATTGCCGAATGGGTTCATACCATCAGTACAAAGTCCCAGTCTCAGGTTTCTTGGCTCATTGCCAAATGAAGGAAACAACTGGTTAATTTTCTTCCATTGAGGCGAATCACCCGGGTGTCGGAGCTTCCCATCAGTTTGTAATATTCGTACTCTTTATTTTTAGTAATTTCTATTTTTGGTGTATATTCGTTTCGGACAACTCGCTTGGCACCATTTTGGAATTTTGAATCTATTTTGTTCTTGGAGTTTCTCCGTTGAGTCGAGTCTCGATGATGTTTTTACGTAATTTAATCTTGAGTTATATTTTATCGCATGTGTATTCGATTCTCGTTAAACTCGTTAGATTTTGTCATTTTCCTATTTCCATGAGTTCGTATGGTTGAGTATAGCATGGTGTGAGTTTCGGATTGTTAATCCAACGTTGTATCGTGAATTTTCGGATGTTTGGGCCGTTTTGTAATTTCTTAAGAGTTTGGGGTGCCTTTACCCTCCTTGTCGTATTGTGGATTCCTCGGTAGTTAGTAGTGCATTTTCTTTCAACACTCAGCTTCATTGTTATGGTTACCCCATGTTTATACTTTTGATTCTATCCTTGTGTTGCGTTTCGTCGTTGTATCGACTGTGCAAAATTAAGTGTTTGGCAGCGTGGGACTGCTGCATGCATAACGTACGTTATGCATGCTTCTTTACGTACGTTATATAGGCATCATAACGTACGTTATACCCTATTGGTAACGTACATTATGGTTTCGCAAAAAGAGTCCAGATTGTTCGTTACGTACGTTAACCTGTGAGAGGTTACGTACGTAACCTTCATAACGTACGTTAACAACTCGCGTTAACGTACGTAACGCGCAGTCAGGCCTTTTAATTCCTGACTTATCCTCAGTCGCCTCATTTCATTTCTTCTCTTTCTTTCTCGCGACGTGAGTTCCCTTGGAGCGATTTGGAGCGATTTGTCCGGTGAAATCCGTAGAAACCCTCTGAAGGTTGATTATTGCGTTCCAAGGATGATTAATCATCATCATTCTCCGTATGAATCGAGGTATAATTCCTTAGAACCCTAACTTTTGGGGATTTTGGGGTTTTGTTTTAGGTTTCACCCTTATAGTCCGATTTGCCCCTTACGATTATTAGATTTCGATAGCGTAATCACCATCCCTTGCTTCTCTTGTGGTTTTGCGGATTAAACTCGATGTTTTTCCCCGTTGATAGTTGGGATTCGGTTTTGACCTTGTACGACCGACAAATTTTTCCATCGGGTAGAATTAGGATTAATTCTTACCTTTCCGCATTTTTGAGACTTGTTGTATACCGTTATTGTGTTAGGAACGTATTTGGGAGGATTGTTCGGACCGAAACCTATTCCTTCGTCATTTCCTTCGTTTCGTCTTATTCCAGGCAAGTACATGTATTACATTCCGTTATGTGCGTATGATTTTGATGCGAATGATGTAAATGGTATTATTGAACGAATGTGATTGTTTCTCTTCCACCTGGGGATGGCATATGGCCTCTGGGGGCCGATACTAATGGGTACGGCCACGGAAGCAGACTTGGGTGCGTGCGTTGATGTTCTTCCACCTGGGGACGGTTCGACGGGACCTCTGGGGGCCGATACTAATGGGTACGGCCGCGGAAGTGGTTTCTCACCTGGGGACGGTCCGACGGGACCTCTGGGGACCGATACTAATGGGTACGGTCGCGAGATACCAAGCGTGGATAATTGTGATGTGGAAAACTTGTTGATATACTGTTTTGGTGTTAATGTGATATTCCGGAATGTTGATTTTCAAAATGATTTTTCCTAATGATTTGTTTGCGTTGAATCGTATATGTATATAATGTTGTGTAACTGTGTACTTGCACTAGCTATTCGAATGCTAACCCCTTAAATGGGGAAAATGCGTCTTATGCATTTCAGGTACTGGTCGAGCTGAGGAGCTGGCACGGGACACGCATGCAAAGGATGGGTTGGCATGATGATGTGGCTCGAGTCTGTGTTTTTATGTTTGATATTGCATTTGTCGAGTATTGGAGTTAGACTGTTTACTTCTAAACTTGGTTTAAGTCCCCTGCGTGGGCAATGAATTGATATTTACTTTATGGTTCACGTACTCCTTTAAAATGTTTTGGCCGAGGCCACGGCCTTATTTACCTTTTGGGTGCATCTTTTGAGTTATTATTGTGGTTTACGTGTCATGAGTTAGCCTGGTAGGCCTCACGGGGGTTCTACGGCGTGTAATGTCCCATTTGTTAATTGGGGTGTTACATTTATGGTATCGGAGCCTAGGTTTTCAATGTCTAGGCTGTCGGTTAACGTTGGGTCTGTCAGTTGTGTCGTTAGAGTCAGTCGTTGAGACTAATATCATCGTACTACCATCTTTTCATGCGATCCGTGGCTGTAAGTCTCCTCGAACTCTTATATTTCTGTATTCGTTTCTTGCGTTGTTCGGAATTGGGAATTATCATACCAATCTTGTAGATTGTGAATCTTTCTGATCTTGTTCCTTTCGTATTTTTTCTTCAGTATGTTGAGAGGTCGTGGTAGACCAGCTAGGGGACGCGGCCGAGGCCGTGGTCGGGGTGCTGATAATGAAGAGGGCTCACTTTCTCAGTCTTCTGCAGACTCAGCCTCTCACTCAGTGCCGTCGGGTAATAATGCCGACGTCGGGGCTACTGCCGTACTTCAGCAGTTAGTAGCCCAGCTTGCTCAGATAGCTCAGGGTGGACGCCAGAATCCGCCCCCGACACCTGAAGAGGAAGCTAGTAAGTGGCTTCCGACGGTGACTAAGATGCACCCACCTCGTTTCTCCGGATCTTCTGACTCCCTCGGTTGGGAGAATTGGCTCTTTCAATTGTCCAGGACCTTCGATGCCGTAGCTTGTCCTGAAGACAGGAGGGTACATATTGCCCAGTACTTCCTGGATAAGGAAGCTGCGGAATGGTGGGAGGACGTTGCGCCCAGAGACCGTCGGGCCACTTGGGATGAGTTCAGGGCTGCTATGGAAGCAGAATATTGTCCGCCGCCAGTCAAAGAACGCAGAATTGTGGAGTTCTTCACTGCCAAACCCCAGGATGTACCGATTTCCCAGGCCATTATCTCTTACAATCAACAGTTGGGTTTCGTGAAAGATCAGGTGAGGACGGAGGCTGATAAAATCCGTTACTTCAATATGCGCATGAAGCTGCATATCAGGCAGAGTATGGCACCATTCATGTGTGCCACTTTGAAGGAATACCAGGATCGCGCTCTGGCGATCGAGATGGCTATCCCGGAATCAGAGTCGGTTTCGGAAGCTAAGAAGCAGAAGACTACTGGCGGGTTATCGGCCGGTAAAGGTGGTCAGTTTTCGAGGTCTCGTTCTGCTCCTACACCTGGGAAGAGGCCGTTTCATCAGGCCGGTGGATCTCAGGGTAACCGTTCGGTCCAGTCTGTGGCACCTGGCGGGAGAGTTTGTTTTAATTGTAGTCAGCCCGAGCACGTTATGAAGGATTGCCCATTTCCGTTAGTTGCTTGCTTTACTTGCGGACAGACCGGGCATCGGGCAGCCCATTGTGAGAGGGCCACCAGCGCCGCTAGAGTTCCGACTACCACCGCCGATCAGAGGGATCAGAGCACTCCAGCTACTCATGTTCTGCAGAGTTCGGGCCGTGGTAGGGGTCGGGGTCAGCCGGATCGCCGTACAGCGTCGAGTTTGGGTTCAGTCCATCCCCGATTGTATCAGATGAGGCGCACAGAGGAGGCAGACATTCCGGTGGCGTCAGGTACCACTCAGATCCTTTCTCATCCAGTTTTAGTGCTTTTTGATTCGGGTGCGACCCATTCCTTTATCGCTTCGGATTGTGTGAGTCGTATTGGCTTTGACTGCTTGTTTGAGTGTGAGCCGTTTGTAGTAGGTACGCCCAGCAGGGATCGTATGGATGGGGACCGGGAAGTTAGGGATTGCCTAGTGAGGATCGGGAGCCGGGATTGGCCCTCGAATCTCATTGTTATAGACCTTAAGGGTGAGGATTTGATCCTCGGGGACGATTGGTTGGATCGTCTCGGTGCTATCATGAACTATCGGACTCGTACCATCTCGATAGTTGCCGAGGACGGCACCGAGCATACTCTCGTCGGTTGTAAGCCAGGTAAATCGGGGAGTGTAATTAGCGCCTTGAAGGCGATGAAACTTCTGAACCAGGGTTGTGTCGGCTACTGGTGTTTCGCTCTGCAGGCGGAAGATGGTGGGGTTGACATATCGTCGATTCCAGTTGTTAGCGAGTATCCCGATGTATTTCCGGATGACTTGCCGGGATTACCACCACATCGAGAGGTGGAGTTTCCTATTGATCTTGAGCCGAATGCGGCCCCTATTTCTCGAGCACCGTACCGTATGGCACCGTCGGAGATGCTAGAGTTGAAGAATCAGTTGGGAGAGTTGTTAGATAAAGGGTATATTCGACCGAGCGCATCGCCTTGGGGTGCGCCTGTACTTTTTGTTAAGAAGAAGGATGGATCGCTTCGTTTATGCATCGATTATCGAGAATTAAACAAGTTGATCATCAAAAATAAATACCATTTGCCCCGGATTGACGACTTGTTTGACCAGCTTCAGGGGGCGACAGTCTTTTCGAAGATTGACTTGCGATCGGGCTACTATCAGTTGAGGATTCGGGACAGCGATATACCGAAAGCTGCCTTTCGGACGAGATATGGCCATTACGAGTTTGTGGTTATGCCTTTCGGGCTAACCAATGCCCCAGCAGTGTTCATGCAGTTGATGAACAAAGTTTTTATTGAGTATCTGGACAAATTCGTAGTCGTCTTTATCGATGACATTCTTATCTATTCACGGAGTCGGGAGGAGCACGTCTTACATCTCCGGATTGTATTAGATATTTTGAGAGCCGAGCAGTTGTATGCGAAGTTCTCTAAGTGTGAGTTTTGGCTCGAGGAAGTGATGTTCCTCGGGCATGTGATTTCAGCAGAGGGAGTTCGGGTAGATCCGCAGAAGATAGAGGCGGTGATGCTTGGGAGCCGCCTAAGAATGTGAAGGAGGTGAGGAGTTTTATGGGTCTCGCCGGCTATTACCGTAGATTTGTTGAGGGGTTTTCTAAGATCTCTAGACCACTCACTCAGTTGCTCCAGAAGACTCAGAAATTCGAGTGGACCGCAGACAGACAGAGTAGTTTTGACGAGTTGAAGAGACGACTAACTACCGCACCCGTGTTAGCATTGCCTCAGGGGAATGAAGATTTCGTGGTATATAGTGATGCTTCGGGCCTCGGGCTCGGATGTGTTTTGATGCAGAGAGATAGGGTCATTGCGTATGCGTCCCGCCAGTTGAAACCTTATGAGGTGAATTACCCCACGCACGATTTGGAATTAGCTGCGGTCGTTTTCGCCTTAAAGATCTGGAGGCATTATCTCTATGGTTCGTCGTGTAAGATTTTTACGGATCACAAGAGCTTGAAATATATCTTCAGTCAGAAAGAGTTGAATATGAGACAGCGTAGGTGGTTGGAGCTAATTAAAGATTACGACCTCGAGATACTTTACCATCCGGTTAAGGCTAACGTAGTGGCTGATGCGTTGAGCCGGAAGCCGATGGCGTTACAGATGTTAGAGGTACTTACACCACAGAGTAGGATCCAGCGAGATCTTATTTGTCAGAATATCGAGGTTTGGGTTCAGAGAGTTCAGGGTCAGTTATGTGCGTTAGAGATCACTTCATCCTTGACTGATGATATAAAGGCGAAGCAGTATGACGATCCGTTTTTGGTCCAGTTGAGGGAGGATGTGAGAAAGGGGAAAGCTCCTGGATTTGTGGTTCACGATGATGGAGTTTTGAGATTCCGCGGCAGACTATGTGTACCAAATGTTGTTGAGCTGAGAAAGAAGATCTTGAGTGAAGCTCATACCACACCTTACTCCATACATCCTGGTACGAGTAAAATGTATAAATATGTGAGGAGTAACTACTGGTAGAGTAATTTGAAGATAGACGTTAGCGAGTTTGTGTCGAGGTGTTTCACCTGTCAGCAGGTTAAGATCGAGCATCAGCGACCCGTGGGGCTTTTACGACCACTTCCTATCCCGGAGTGGAAATGGGAGGATATTTTACCGGTATGCCTAAGACTCGGACTGGAATGAACATGATTTGGGTCGTCGTCGATCGACTAACCAAATCAGCTCATTTTCTGAGTGTTAAGGACACTTGGGGGCCAGAGAGACTAGCGCGAGTGTTTGTTGCGGAGATAGTGAGGTTGCATGGGACCCCTAAGAGTATTGTATCGGATCGTGATGGCCGGTTCATATCACATTTTTGGCAGGCCGTTCATAGAGCTTTGGGGACCGAGTTGAGACTTAGTACATCCTACCACCCTCAGACAGACGGATAGTCTGAACGGACGATACAGACACTGGAGGATATGTTGAGAGCCTGTGCCTTAGATTGGAAGGATGATTGGGAGTCGCACTTGCCATTGATCGAGTTCACGTACAACAATAGTTGGCACGCCTCGATCAAAATGGCACCATTCGAGGCTTTGTATGGGAGGAGGTGCAGATCGCCATTGTGTTTGGACGATGCGTCCGAGCGGATTGGTACCGAGCCCGATATAGTAGTTGAGACGAGGGAGAAGATTGCTCTCATTCGCGATAGGTTGGTGACGGCCCAGAGCCGACAGAAGTCTTATGCCGATACACGTCGCCGGCCATTGGAGTTTGAGGTGGGAGACCATGTGTTGCTTAAGGTGTTGCCGACACGGGGAGTTTACCGCTTCGGTCGGAAGGGTAAACTTAGTCCGAGATTTATTGGGCCATTCGAGATCCTAGAGAGAATCAGAGAGCTTGCATATCGGTTAGGCTTGCCGCCGTCCCTGAGCCACGTGCATAACGTATTTCATGTTTCCCAGCTTAGGAAGTACGTAACGGACCCTAGCCATATTATTGACTTTGGGGAGATCGAGTTGGGGCCCAACATTACCTTCGAGGAGAGGCCGATTCAGGTCTTAGAACGTCGGGTGAAGCAACTCAGACACAAAACCATTCCTTTGGTTAAAGTGCAGTGGTCGAGGCATGGATCCGAGGAGGCCACGTGGGAGACGGAAGAGAGTATGAGGTCGAGATACCCCGAGTTATTCGCATTGTAAGTTTCGGGACGAAACTTATTTTTAGGGGGAGAGAATGTAATATTCGTACTCTTTATTTTTAGTAATATCTATTTTTGGTGTATATTCGTTTTGGACAACTCGCTTGGCACCATTTTGGAATTTTGAATCTATTTTGTTCTTGGAGTTTCTCCGTTGGGTCGAGTCTCGATGATGTTTTTACGTAATTTAATCTTGAGTTATATTTTATCGCATGTGTATTCGATTCTCGTTAAACTCGTTAGATTTCGTCATTTTCCTATTTCCATGAGTTCGTATGGTTGAGTATAGCATGGTGTGAGTTTCGGATTGTTAATCCGACGTTGTATCGTGAATTTTCAGATGTTTGGGCCGTTTTGTAATTTCTTAAGAGTTTGGGGTGCCTTTACCCTCCTTGTCGTATTGTGGATTCCTCGGTAGTTAGTAGTGCATTTTCTTTCAACACTCAGCTTCGTTGTTATGGTTACCCCATGTTTATACTTTTGATTCTATCCTTGCGTTGCGTTTCGTCGTTGTATCGACTGTGCAGAATTAAGTGTTTGGCAGCGTGGGACTGCTGCATGCATAACGTACGTTATGCATGCTTCTTTACGTACGTTATATAGGCATCATAACGTACGTTATACCCTATTGGTAACGTACGTTATGGTTTCGCAAAAAGAGTCCAGATTGTTCGTTACGTACGTTAACATGTGAGAGGTTACGTACGTAACCTTCATAACGTACGTTAACAACTCGCGTTAACGTACGTAACGCGCAGTCAGGCCTTTTAATTCCTGACTTATCCTCAGTCGCCTCATTTCATTTCTTCTCTTTCTTTCTCGCGACGTGAGTTCCCTTGGAGCGATTTGGAGCGATTTGTCCGGTGAAATCCGTAGAAACCCTGTGAAGGTTGATTATTGCGTTCCAAGAAAGATTAATCATCATCATTCCCCGTTTGAATCGAGGTATAATTCCTTAGAACCCTAACTTTTGGGTATTTTGGCGTTTTGTTTTAGGTTTCACCCTTCTAGTCCAATTTGCCCCTTACGATTGTTAGATTTCGATAGCGTAATCACCATCCCTTGCTTCTCTTGTGGTTTTGCGGATTAAACTCGATGTTTTTCCCCGTTGATAGTTGGGATTCGGTTTTGACCTTGTACGACCGACAAATTGTTCCATTGGGTAGAATTAGGATTAATTCTTACCTTTCCGCATTTTTGAGACTTGTTGTATACTGTTATTGTGTTAGGAACGGATTTGGCAGGATTTTTCGGACCGAAACCTATTCCTTCGTCGTTTCCTTCATTTCGTCTTATTCCAGGCAAGTACATGTATTACATTCCGTTATGTGCGTATGATTTTGATGCGAATGATGTAAATGGTATTATTGAACGAATGTGATTGTTTCTCTTCCACTTGGGGATGGCATATGGCCTCTGGGGGCCGATACTAATGGGTACGGCCACGGAAGCGGACTTGGGTGCGTGCGTTGATGTTCTTCCACCTGGGGACGGTTCGACGGGACCTCTGGGGGCCGATACTAATGGGTACGGCCGCGGAAGTGGTTTCTCACCTGGGAACGGTCCGACGGGACCTCTGGGGACCGATACTAATGGGTACGGTCGCGAGTTACCAAGCGTGGATAATTGTGATGTGGAAAACTTGTTGATATACTGTTTTGGTGTTAATGTGATATTCCGGAATGTTGATTTTCAAAATGATTTTTCCTAATGATTTGTTTGCATTGAATCGTGTATGTATATAATGTTGTGTAACTGTGTACTTGCACTAGCTATTCGAATGCTAACCCCTTAAATGGGGGAAATGCGTCTTATGCATTTCTGGTACTGGTCGAGCTGAGGAGCTGGCACGGGACACGCATGCAAAGGATGGGTTGGCATGATGATGTGGCTCGAGTCTGTGTTTTTATGTTTGATATTGCATTTGTCGAGTATTGGAGTTAGACTGTTTACTTCTAAACTTGGTTTAAGTCCCCTGCGTGGGCAATGAATTGATATTTACTTTATGTTTCACGTACTCCGTTAAAATATTTTGGCCGAGGCCACGGCCTTATTTACTTTTTGGGTGCATCTTTTGAGTTATTATTGTGGTTTACGTGTTATGAGTTAGCCTGGTAGACCTCACGGGGGTTCTACGGCGTGTAATGTCCCATTTGTGAATTGGGGTGTTACACAGTTATCCTCTAGTCTTCATGCCATCTCAGGTTTTTTGCCTCCTTTGCGCTAGCAAACAAGCGTTTGAATCTTGGTATTATTGGGAGATACCATAACACCTTTGTAGGTGGTTTTTTATTACCAACATCAGGACTAGCATCGCCTTCACCGTCGTTTTTGAAACGTGAAGTCCCGCATACTGGACAGGCATGAAAACTTTTGTACTCATTTCGGTACAAAATACAATCATTAGGACATGCGTCAATCTTCTTATACCCCATGCCCATTGGGCACAAGATTTTCCTCGCCTTATAGTTAGAATCTGGTAATTCATTATCCTCCGGAAGCATATGTTTTAACAAACAAAGTAACTCTGTGAAACTTTTGTCACTCCACCCATGAGATGCCTTCAACGTGAACAATTTCAATACGGCACACAACCGTGAAAACTTTGTACAATTGTTGTACAAAGGCTTATCTGCATCAGCGGACAAGGTCTCACATGTCTTGTATGCATGTGCTTGCTCAAAGGCCTCCGCGCCAACATCATTGATCATGTCTTCTAGTCGATCATACATATTCTCATCAACTTCTTCATTTCGGGATACACTTGGCATTTCAAAATCACCATGCCATATCCATCGTGTGTAACTCCTGTTGAAACCATCACAGAGGATGTGTTCTCTGATTTCTTCAACACATAATCGTCTATCATTCAAACAGTTGACACACGGACAGTAAAACCTCCCATTATTGTTTGGAACATGTCTCCTAGCAAACTCCAAAAATTCTTCCACACTATTCTCATATTCATTACTTGTTCGTGCAACATTTATCCAACTACGATCCATAATTACCTAATTGAGAATAGAGTTCACACGACATTAGTTTATGAGAGGGTTCAAGGTAAGAAATATCCAACAATCTCACTCATAAAACTTTACAATATCCAACAAGATATTTAGCGGTCTGAATTTTTGATGAGGCTTTCAAGATATATGGACTTTATATTTAAGCTAATCTTAATAATATTAAAAATTACTTTCTCTTGTACACATTAATATCAATGGGTTATTTTCTCGCATTCTTTGTTGGTTATTTTCCTTCATAAGTTGTAAGTAAATGGGATAATTCATTTATCATCCGTCCCATACAACTGCTGTTAATATATTCATTTAACAGCGATTTTCTTGGAAACTGCTGTTAAAGTTGTCTAAAAAATTACCAAATTTGCCACCACGTTCATTTAACAGCGGTTTTCGTGGAATCACAGTTAAAACACTTATGTGAAATGTCAGTTTTATAGTAACGTCATTAATTTCAATTATGTATAAACCAACAAATAAGTCCATCCTAAAAGATAACACATAACCAAAAAACACTCCGATTTTCAACATTTTATAAGCCGAGGAACAATTTTTCTTATGATCATTTTCATGTTAAAAAACATTGTTATCAAATACCACAAGAATCAAGAAACACGACCTTATAAGGGGGAAAAGAATAAGAATCTCTGCACGACAGTCACCTGTGTGGCACTCCACTCAAAGCATTACTAACCAAAGTGCGCAAGAAAGAATAAGAATTTCATTGTGTTTGAACCTATAAGGATACAGGCTCAAGCTAATTAAATCTAAAACAAGAATAAGAGAAGCAACCCATCATGCCTTTCACCCATCATGCATATAAAGATGATCTTTCCTGAATAAGTGAACAGACAATGAGACGAACAAGATAGTGATAATGAGCTATGAAGCACCGATATTCCTAAAAGGTCGAAGTATGCTATGAAAAACGGAGAAAACAAAATCTCAAACCTAATATCATGACAAGAAAAATAGAGAAACCAAAATCCATATTGATATGAAACATACCGATATTCAAGCAGCTTTATCGGATGAGGGCTAGGCGCTTTCTAAGCAAGCTAGTATCGAATCGCAGCTCGTCCCTATTTGACTGGAAGGAAGCTAACCGGCGCAATATTTTTTTTAAGGAGATGAATCGCAGCTCGTCCCTATTTGACTGAAGAGGGGCTCGGCTTTGCTCCTGTCGTGCCGGTTGAACTGTGAAAGAGAAATGGAGTATCCGGGGGAGAAGGTTGGGAGGAGATAAATCGCAGAACGGGGAGATGTGAAGGAGAAGGGAATAAACGGGGGAGACGCAGTGAAAGGAGAAAGGAATAAACGGGGGGAGAAGGTTAATGTCTTAAGTTGGCCCGTTTAATGTGTAGTTATATGACATCGGTTCTTTATTAACCGATGTGAAATATGTATATACTATATCGATTTCTGATTAACCGATATAAAAGACTGATATTTTAAATCGGGTCCAGATTAACCGATATAGAAAAGTGATATACTAAATCGGTTCCCTAATAACCGATGTAAAATGAAACCTAATCACTTTTTAAATCGGTTATATTGCAACCGATCTAGAAAGTGCGATATAAAATGGTATTTTTCCACTAGTGGTTGCAGCAAAGGTGTTCGCCATGGTCGAGGCGGCGGTCGCGAAGGCAGTCGCAGCAGTGGTGCTCGAGTCGATGGAAGTGGTAGTCGACATCTCCAGTTGTGGAATTTAGTAAAGACATCAAGTAATATTCTCGTCTTGCGCTTGTTGGTAATTTCGTGTTTGGGAAAACTTGCCGATCGGAAACCAAATTACAACTGAAAACAAAAATTACAACTCAAAAACAAAAATTACAAACTCGTACGAAAATGAAAATACAAAACTCGAAACTGGATTATAATTCGAGACAAAACAGAAATATACGAAACTGAATTGAGATAGCAAATAAACAATAAATTAAAAGGACAAAAAACCGTATGCTAAGTAGCCAAGTCGAGGAAGGCCCTCTTTCTGCAAGACGAGAAACGCCCCGGTAGTGCTCTCGGTTTATGCGTGTCGCCCCAAAGATAAAACGGCTTCGTCTGAAAGGTAGTAGCACCACAGACCTTCGAGTTCTGGCGAACTAGAACGAGGCAAGGACAGAGCTCCGACTTTATGATATGTATGCAGAAAACTGTGTGTATGCTATATTCTGGAGTTTTCGAAAATTGCATGTACAGATGCAAAGGAATGCATGCCTATTTATAGGCCATTCACTCCTGCAGAGGAGGTTTAAACATAGCCCTTAAGGCTGTCATAATGCAGGCATTCATACCTGCATTGAACACAGGAGTTTCGAATTTCAAAAATTAACAGGAGTCACAGAATTCAGACCTGCCAATTACTACTCCTCATTACACCTGGGAGGTTATTTCCGGGACGCACCTGGACTGTATTCAGCTCCTTAACCGCTCGAGGGATGTATCTGGACATCCTTATGTGCACATACGGGCCCAACTACATTGTTGAGCTAGTCCAAAAACACCTTTGTGCGCGCGTGTGGGCTTTAAGCCCATACACATGTGCCATTAATTATTACATGAATAATGGTAACTCCTTATATACTTGAACAATGATAGCTCAATATTCAATGTGGGATAGCCATCCCTCATTTATTCACAATTAAGTGACAAAGTTTAATTCACTATTTCTCACTCACCAGGAATCGGTTTAGAGAAAGTGAATATACCACGATCATCTACTCGGAACGTAGATCGATCCTATGATATTTAATTTTACAAAATAAAATTAAAATTATTAACGATTCCAACAATCCCCCACATGAGTGAAAATAGCCCAAATGTAATGTACAGACACAAGCTCAGTCCTCAAGAGGCGCTAAAGTATAAGGATAGGTAGTTCGTGGCTTTGAACCTTCCATAGTTAATATTATTGGGTACACAGGCGGATTAGTGGCATGATGCTTTGAACTATTCCCTAGGGGTGTTCAAAACTGGATATCCGGACTTTCGGATATCCGAAATATCGGATATCCGAAAATTCGGATAGTAGATTTTGATATCCGATATCCGTATCCGAAATTTCGGATATCCGATTTTTGGATATCCGAAATTTCGGATACGGATATCGGATATCCGAATATCCGGAAAAAATATGAATTATGTTCGGATATCCATATATTCGAAAAAAATATTCGGATTTGGATATCTGATATCCGAATATCCGAAAAAAAACTTCGGATATGGATATCGGATATCCGAATATCCGAATACCTTATATTATTTAAAATATAACAAAATAAAAATTTTAAGATTTTTCGGATATTTCGGATATCCGAATATCCGATTTTTCTGAAAAGTACTATGATGTTGCCCAAAATATCTATCCGAAGATTAAATACTGCTGGAGACGGACAACAAACAACAACTGCGGGAGCACTTCCGAGAGAAGATAAATAATACAAGATTTGCCGGGTTTGTTAGGCCCGGGCTTGAATGCTCTCGCGAGATGGTATTAATACAAATATTCGTGGATACAAGTATTAATGAGAGAAATCTAAATACAATGAGTGTAAAAAGACTCTGTTAATCCGGCTCTTGAGCGAAGCTCGGTGTTCTTCGTCCCTGCCGATAGTCTGCTCGAGGAGAATGGCCGGGAGAAGTAAGACCGAATGATAGCTGTTGTCAAGAGTTGGAGATTAGCCAAGTGCTGTATATTGTTTCTGTATTGTGTGTGTAATGTCAGAATGCCAGAGAGAGTTTACAAATGCAGGGGGCCTTGTATATATAGTGGCAAATGGTCCTGTCCCCTATGGCGACGTCACGGCCATTAAAATAATGTGCCGATCATCCGCGGCCAATATTATAATGGGGCGATCACCCGTGTCGGGCAAAAGTCCAAGGAAGATCCGGCGATCTGCCTAAAGTCCAAAGCTCCAGCAGGCAGCCAGCTGGGCGGACCAATAAGGGGCCAGAACGTGTCCGGAGTCAATCACAAGCGGCCCTACTGACAGCTTTCGGCGGCTTGTCGGCTGGTGGAGAGATTCTGCCAGGCTGTGGTCAATGGCCCGAGATTCGCGGATCTTGTCTCGGCCCTTGCACGTGGTGCCAGTCTCGAGGCTCGGCCTTTGCCGACTGGATGGCCATCGGCGCTGATCGACATGAGGCGATCGTCTCTAGCTGGTCATCAGAGATCGCCATCGGCCAGTTACTGAGGGTTGGCATTTGGTCGGTCACCAAGGGTCGGTCGGCAAGTGCCGAGAGACGGTCGGTCTCCAAGGGTCGGTCGGCAAGTGCCGAGAGATGATCGTCTCCAGTCGGTCGGTCGGCAGGTGCCGAGGGAGGATCGTCCGCTAGACGGTCGCCAGGAGTCGGTCGCCGAGTGCCGAGAGGCGATCGTATCTGAGGTAGATCGCTCGGCACCGGGACTTGTCCTGGGACCTTCGGTTGGCCGATTTAGCTTGTCCGCTGGGTTAAGGCTTGGCCGCCTTGTCGCTGATCGGCAGATCTGCCTTGGCCGCTCGGCAGTGACTCGGTCGCCCGACCTCCGAGGCGATCGCCGGTCGGAAGGTGTTAATTCTTGACACAACAATTACCCCCCAGCTTGCTCCTATGTTGAAGACATGGGGCGAGGTGGTTCTTGCTGGTGATCGTGTATGGATGAGGACGGGCGATCTGAGCTGACTTAGGATTCGGACTTGGGCTATCATGGTCGATTGGCTAGCTATCTTTCGGTCTTGTACCTGCAAAAACAACATTGACCGATCCCCCACGGAAACTTGGTGGTTTCGCTTGTTTGAGGAATCGTGCACAGTCGCGGAGATCGATGGACCGACTCCATGATCGTGTCTTGGTGCGCGAAGAAATTGAGTGTCTCGTGACTCACTTTATTATGAGGGTCCTCTCATAGCCGCGCCGCCTCGTATTTAAACGAAGGGCGTGCGGTCTCGGTCTAGAGGAGTCCTTGCGCGGGGCAGCGTCGGATGAATCAACACCACGCCCGCGGCTTGTTAGCTCTGCTTCCACCTCGGCCAGCCATGGAGATGGCCGACCTCGACGGTGTACGTTGAGACGGGGTTGTGGCATGGGTCCACAGATTAATGTTGGAGAGCCCTCAGACTACGCCGGCCTCGTATTTAAACGAAGGGCGGGCGATCTCGGCCGAAAGGGACCTTGCATGGCCGAAGCAGCCGGTTCCATCGACTGCCAGGGCCATGGCTTTATGATGTGCGGTGGAGGCGATCTTATGCCTTAGTCCGTCGTGTTAGATGCTGGACTGTAAATGGCGATCGTGTCCGCCGGATTGCTGATGATGTAGCGTGATGATCGGCGATCGGGCCGGAAGACTGGCGATCGTCGCTCGGCAGCCGATCGCTTTATTCGTAGGTCGATATCGGCGATCGGGCGGGAGTTAATCCCTCACTTTAAAATGGTGGACTGTAGGCGGTGAGCGAGTCCTCCGGCACTGCTGGATAGTAGCGATCGGGCCGAGATCGAGGTCGCCGCGCGGCGCCGATCGCTCTACTCGTAGGCTAAGAAGAAGCCTTTGCCGGACAGAAATCTGCGGCTCTAGCCGGAAGGCTGCGTAGGTCGTCGGTAGGTCTTCGTGAGATGCCCGAACATAGGCGAGAAGCCACGAAACCTCCTAGACCGCAGAGGGCGGTCTCATCGCTACGGCTCGCCGTTGAGGATGATCACGTCTACCCGGTCGATGTAGTCGAGTCGGACTCTTCTTCTCCCTGCTTGATTTGCATCATGCGAAAGCGACCTTCTGGCCGGACGACCCTGGTGGCGAAGTATTCCGTGAAGACGTGCGCCAGCTCGTTAAAGGAGCCAATGGACCGAGGTGGCAATGAGGTGTACCACCGGTGGGCGATGTCGTCCAGCGTCAGAGGGAACATCCGGCACCTGGTCGCGTCCGATGCCCCACACCCGGTCATGTAGATGTTGAACTTGTGCAGGTGTGGTTGGGGGTCCGATCGCCCCTGGTACACGGGTGTCTGAGGAGGAGCGATCTTGTGCTGCACCGGGGCGAGCTCGATGTCGATCGTGAGCGGCTCGCTTGGCGCGGCGATCGTCTTCATGGCGCCTGCCCCGGATTGCAGGAGCGCCTTCATGTCGTCGAGTTGACGTTGCAATGCGGCAATCGCCGTGGCTCGGCTGCTTGCCGATCGGCTTTGGGAGCGGGAGCCGAGGCGATCGTGTACCGATCTCCGGACTCCACTGCTGCCGACCTCGGCAATTTGGCGAGGGGGAGCCAGACTGGCCGCTTGCGGGAGCCGGTAGGCCGAGCTCCCGGTGACGGACTCAAACTCCGCTGCCTCGTAGCCGGGGCCGGACGCCTTGGCCGCTGTGTCGGGTCACCGCCTGTGCGATCGAAGACAGAGGTGCCCCGGCCGCCGAGCGCCTCTTCTTGCGGCGAGAGCCTCTGGCGCTCGCTCGGCGGAGTGCCTTGAGCTTCCGTTTGGACTTCCGGCGGGAGACCGAGGGGGTGATAGCAGGAGGCGCGTCGAGAGCACTCCGTCGCTCTGAAGGACGGCTATGGCCTCTTCGACCGCTTATTGGTTCGAATCGATCGAGCGAGAGGCTCGGGCCGCCGTCCCGGACGGGGTCGAGCGCCTCTCGATCGCGGCGGCCGCTTCCACCATCGGGCCGCGACTGACCGGGACGGAACGGGGTCCGCCGGGCCGTCGGGCCGCTTTCTTCGACGCGGAGGCGGAAGACATGATTTCTGAAGGATTTCTTTGAAGCGCAGTGAGTGTCACTTCAAGTATCTGCCCCGAGAACAGTGAGTGTTCTTCGGGACGGTAGGTGTAAAAATTCGAGGGTTGGATCCCCTTCCTCTACCGCCAATTATTGTTGCCCAAAATATCTATCCGAAGATTAAATACTGCTGGAGACGGACAACAAACAACAATTGCGGGAGCACTTCCGAGAGAAGATAAATAATACAAGATTTGCCGGGTTTGTTAGGCCCGGGCTTGAATGCTCTCGCGAGATGGTATTAATACAAATATTCGTGGATACAAGTATTAATGAGAGAAATCTAAATACAATGAGTGTAAAAAGACTCTGTTAATCCGGCTCTTGAGCGAAGCTCGGTGTTCTTCGTCCCTGCCGATAGTCTGCTCGAGGAGAATGGCCGGGAGAAGTAAGACCGAATGATAGCTGTTGTCAAGAGTTGGAGATTAGCCAAGTGCTGTATATTGTTTCTGTATTGTGTGTGTAATGTCAGAATGCCAGAGAGAGTTTACAAATGCAGGGGGCCTTGTATATATAGTGGCAGCCGGGTCCTGTCCCCTAGCGGGCGATCGCCTGCCGGCCATTAAAATAATGTGCCGATCATCCGCCGGCCAATATTATAATGGGGCGATCACCCGGGCTGTCGGGCAAAAGTCCAAGGAAGATGCTGGCAGTCTGCCTAAAGTCCAAAGCTCCAGCAGGCAGCCAGCTGGGCGGACCAATAAGGGGCCAGAACGTGTCCGGAGTCAATCACAAGCGGCCCTACTGACAGCTTTCGGCGGCTTGTCGGCTGGTGGAGAGATTCTGCCAGGCTGTGGTCAATGGCCCGAGATTCGCGGATCTTGTCTCGGCCCTTGCACGTGGTGCCAGTCTCGAGGCTCGGCCTTTGCCGACTGGATGGCCATCGGCGCTGATCGACATGAGGCGATCGTCTCTAGCTGGTCATCAGAGATCGCCATCGGCCAGTTACTGAGGGTTGGCATTTGGTCGGTCACCAAGGGTCGGTCGGCAAGTGCCGAGAGACGGTCGGTCTCCAAGGGCCTGGTCGGCAAGTGCCGAGAGATGATCGCTCTGGTCGGTCGGTCAGTGCCGAGGGAGGATCGTCCCGCTAGACGGCCGCCAGAGTCGCCGCCGAGTGCCGAGAGGCGATCGTATCTCGAGGTAGATCGCTCGCACCGGACTTGTCCTGACCTTGATTGGGCCGATTTAGCTTGTCCGCTGGGTTAAGGCTTGGCCGCCTTGTCGCTGATCGGCAGATCTGCCTTGGCCGCTCGGCAGTGACTCGGTCGCCCGACCTCCGAGGCGATCGCCGGTCGGAAGGTGTTAATTCTTGACACAACAATTACCCCCCAGCTTGCTCCTATGTTGAAGACATGGGGCGAGGTGGTTCTTGCTGGTGATCGTGTATGGATGAGGACGGGTGATCTGAGCTGACTTAGGATTCGGACTTGGGCTATCATGGTCGATTGGCTAGCTATCTTTCGGTCTTGTACCTGCAAAAACAACATTGACCGATCCCCCACGGAAACTTGGTGGTTTCGCTTGTTTGAGGAATCGTGCACAGTCGCGGAGATCGATGGACCGACTCCATGATCGTGTCTTGGTGCGCGAAGAAATTGAGTGTCTCGTGACTCACTTTATTATGAGGGTCCTCTGTTAGGCTGCGCCTCGCCTCGTATTTAAACGAAGGGCGTGCGGTCTCGGTCTAGAGGAGTCCTTGCGCGGGGCAGCGTCGGATGAATCAACACCACGCCCGCGGCTTGTTAGCTCTGCTTCCACCTCGGCCAGCCATGGAGATGGCCGACCTCGACGGTGTACGTTGAGACGGGGTTGTGGCATGGGTCCACAGATTAATGTTGGAGAGCCCTCAGACTACGCCGGCCTCGTATTTAAACGAAGGGCGGGCGATCTCGGCCGAAAGGGACCTTGCATGGCCAAGTTCCATCGATCGCTGTGGCCATGGCTTTATGATGTGCGGTGGAGGCGATCTTATGCCTTAGTCCGTCGTGTTAGATCTTTGGATCAGAATGGCGATCGTGTCCGCCGGATTGCTGATGATGTAGCGTGATGATCGGCGATCGGGCCGGAAGACTGGCGATCGTCGCTCGGCAGCCGATCGCTTTATTCGTAGGTCGATATCGGCGATCGGGCGGGAGTTAATCCCTCACTTTAAAATGGTGGACTGTAGGCGGTGAGCGAGTCCTCCGGCACTGCTGGATAGTAGCGATCGGGCTGGGAGACTGGAGGTCGTCGCGCGGGCGCCGATCGCTCTACTCGTAGGCTAAGAAGAAGCCTTTGCCTGGACAGGAAATCTGCGGCTCTAGCCCGGAAGGCTGCGTAGGTCGTCGGTAGGGTCTTCGTGAGATGCCTGAACATAGGCGAGAAGCCCTGAAAACCTCCTAGGACCGCGTAGAGGGCGGTCTCATCGCTTACGGGCTCGCCGTTGAGGATGATCACGTCTACCCGGTCGATGTAGTCGAGTCGGACTCTTCTTCTCCCTGCTTGATTTGCATCATGCGAAAGCGACCTTCTGGCCGGACGACCCTGGTGGCGAAGTATTCCGTGAAGACGTGCGCCAGCTCGTTAAAGGAGCCAATGGACCGAGGTGGCAATGAGGTGTACCACCGGTGGGCGATGTCGTCCAGCGTCAGAGGGAACATCCGGCACCTGGTCGCGTCCGATGCCCCACACCCGGTCATGTAGATGTTGAACTTGTGCAGGTGTGTTTGGGGGTCCGATCGCCCCTGGTACACGGGTGTCTGAGGAGGAGCGATCTTGTGCTGCACCGGGGCGAGCTCGATGTCGATCGTGAGCGGCTCGCTTGGCGCGGCGATCGTCTTCATGGCGCCTGCCCCGGATTGCAGGAGCGCCTTCATGTCGTCGAGTTGACGTTGCAATGCGGCAATCGCCGTGGCTCGGCTGCTTGCCGATCGGCTTTGGGAGCGGGAGCCGAGGCGATCGTGTACCGATCTCCGGACTCCACTGCTGCCGACCTCGGCAATTTGGCGAGGGGGAGCCGATTGGGCCGCCTTTATGGGAGCCGGTAGGCCGAGCTCCCGGTGACGGACTCAAACTCCGCTGCCTCGTAGCCGGGCCGGATCGCCTTGGCCGCCAGTGTCGGGTCACCGCCTGTGCGATCGAAGACAGAGGTGCCCAGGCCGCGAGCGCCTCTTCTTGCGGGCGAGAGCCTCTGGCGCCGCTCGCCGCAGTGCCTTGAGCCTGCGTTTGGACTTCCGGCGGAGACCGAGGGGGTGATAGCAGAGGCGCGCCGAGAGCACTCCGTCGCTCCCGAAGGACGGCTATGGCCTCTTCGACCGCTTATCGGTTCGAATCGATCGAGCGAGAGGCTCGGGCCGCCCCGGACGGGTCGAGCGTCTCGATCACGCGGCCGCTTCCACCATCGGCCGCGACTGACCGGGACGGAACGGGGTCCGCCGGCCGGCCGGGCCGCTTTCTTCGACGCGGAGGCGGAAGACATGATTTCAAGGATTTCTTTGAAGCGCATGAGTGTCACTTCAAGTATCTGCCCCGAGAACAGTGAGTGTTCTTCGGGACGGTAGGTGTAAAAATTCGAGGGTTGGATCCCCTTCCTCTAGCGCCAATTATTGTTGCCCAAAATATCTATCCGAAGATTAAATACTGCTGGAGACGGACAACAAACAACAATTGCGGGAGCACTTCCGAGAGAAGATAAATAATACAAGATTTGCCGGGTTTGTTAGGCCCGGGCTTGAATGCTCTCGCGAGATGGTATTAATACAAATATTCGTGGATACAAGTATTAATGAGAGAAATCTAAATACAATGAGTGTAAAAAGACTCTGTTAATCCGGCTCTTGAGCGAAGCTCGGTGTTCTTCGTCCCTGTCGATAGTCTGCTCGAGGAGAATGGCCGGGAGAAGTAAGACCGAATGATAGCTGTTGCCAAGAGTTGGAGATTAGCCAAGTGTTGTATATTGTTTCTGTATTGTGTGTGTAATGTCAGAATGCCAGAGAGAGTTTACAAATGCAGGGGGCCTTGTATATATAGTGGCAATGTCCTCGTCCCTAGCGGCGATCGTCACGGCCATTAAAATAATGTGCCGATCGTCCACGGCCAATATTATAATGGGGCGATCACCCGGCCGTCGGCAAAATCCAAGGAAGATGTCGGGATCCTAAAGTCCAAAGCTCCAGCAGTGACCGGGCGGACTAATAAGGGGCCGTAACGTGTCCGAGTCACCACAAGCGGCCCTACCGACAGCCTTGCGGCTTGTCGGCTGGTGGAGAGATTCTGCCAGGCTGTGGTCAATGGCCCGAGATTCGCGGATCTTGTCTCGGCCCTTGCACGTGGTGCCAGTCTCGAGGCTCGGCCTTTGCCGACTGGATGGCCATCGGCGCTAATCGACATGAGGCGATCGTCTCTAGCTGGTCATCAGAGATCGCCATCGGCCAGTTGCTGAGGGTTGGCATTTGGTCGGTCACCAAGGGTCGATCGGCAAGTGCCGAGAGACGGTCGGTCTCCAAGGGTCGATCGGCAAGTGCCGAGAGATGATCGTCTCCAGTCGGTCGGTCGGCAGGTGCCGAGGGAGGATCGTCCGCTAGACGGTCGCCAGGAGTCGGTCGCCGAGTGCCGAGAGGCGATCGTATCTAAGGTCGATCGCTCGGCACCGGGACTTGTCCTGGGACCTTGGCCGCCGATTTAGCTTGTCCATTGGGTTAAGGCTTGGCCGCCTGTCGCCGACGGCAGATTCGCCTTGGCCGCTTCAAGGTGACCTTGCCGCCCGACCTCCGAGGCGATCGCCGGTCGGAAGGGTTAATTCTTGACACAACATACTATCCGATATCCGAATCCGAAGTTCCGGATATCCGAACTTTGGATATCCGAATTTTTGGATATCCAAACTTCGGATTTTCGGATATTTCGGATCGGATATCGGATATCGGATATTTTTGAACACCCCTACTATTCCCCCACAGTGTGCACCGAGACAATGGTGCTAACATATCATTTGTTGTGTCAAAGCTCTGTCCTCGCCTCAATCTAGTTCGCTGGAGTTCGTGGGTTTGTGGTACTACTACCTTCGAGACGAAGCCGTTTTATCTTTGGAGGCGACACGCCTAAACCGAGAGCACTACCGGGCGTATCTCGTCTTGCGGAAAGAGGCCTTACTCGACTCGACTATTAGTTTTATACGGTTTTATTTTTGGTTTCATTGTAATTTCAATTAAGTGTTATTTTCCGTGTACTCTCATCTTCTTCATATCTTTTTCATTTTAACTGTCCGACAAGTATTGTACTCTTATTTCCAACAGTTATCGATAAGCTTCCCGACAAGACAACACTCTCCTCGGCGGAATAAGGGTCGAAAGGATCAGTGTTCACGGTTTCCTTACCCCTCTTGCTCGGAGGAGGCCTGCCAGCGACCTTGCTAGGTCCGCGTTTTCTACCTGATTACAAACGAACAGGTATTAAATTTATATCTAGTTTGATACACGAGAAATAGAAAAATTACCAGCAGGGCCGCTAGGTTCTGATATGCGCCTTGATCCAAGCGCTGCTCGAACACGATCATCTCTGGCGATGCAGCATCAGCTCTGGGGTCCTACGTAAATATGGCTTATTGCATCATAAGAAAGTGTCCGAGAAGCCATTGGAGGTTAGCAGTAATGAAGGTACTTATCCTCTATTGGAGTTGACCGAAAAAGAGCATGATGAAGAGGGAACTTCAAAAACCCAGCTTACAGAAACAGCACGATATTTGGTGGTTATTCGGAGTTTGCAGCAGCAATTGAATGAAAAATTCAGACAAGTATTGGTAAGTTCTCAAGGTTTGCTATTTTTATGTAGAGAATAACGATTGATTAAAACTCTTCCTGTGTTTTTAGACGGTTAATGCTGGGTCGGTCAGTACTAAATGGTCTATCAGAGGATGAATCGAAGAATCCAGCTGTTCCAGAAGATGCTTTACTGATTAGATCAAATCCACGTGGGACATAACACTTAATTAGCTCCAGTTTGAGTGGACTAGTCACTTTTTACAAAAGTTCAGTTGTATAAAAGCCATTTTATATTTGAGTAAATTCATCAACTATTTTCATAAACATCTAGTCATCTACCGCGATTCCCCACCATTATTAGCCACGAGTGTTTCCAATTATAGAAGGTGAATAAACTAATTAACCGCAATTAACATTTAACACGACCAGACCATTATTGAAGCAAAGAAATTGAAAAACGGGATGGTTGAAAGGAGAAAAATTAATGAGGGAAAAATACATTTGATAGTGGGGAACTCGAACAAGTTCAAACCACAAATGACGAAATTTAACCAAACTTAAAATTCCTCAATCAACAAACCAAACGCATCAAACCCCAAATTTTTCCTTCGCCGGAATTTCTCAAAACTCCGACAACGGCTCGTGGGTATGGCTGATGAAGAACACCTCACAGACAATTCTGGCGAGCCCGCCGCCGACGAGCGGCCCGACCCAGTAGATCCAGTTGCTGAAGCCCACCATCGCGGTAAAAATTGTTATTTGGGTGCGTACAAAATAAACAAATTATAAAAAGATAAATAATAACCGAAGCAAGAGCTGTTAAACTCTTTCTACGTAAGACAAGATACGGTGATTAAGGTAGGACTAGTGGGACCCACCCTTAATTAGGGTTTTGGGTGTGGTTCACCCACATCATCACAATTCACAAAACTTAGTGATATATTTATATTTAGGACCTCGAATACTTTATAGCCTAACATTACAAATATAGCTTTCAGATCTCATATTTCTAGTGTATTTGTAATAAAAATAATAATTTTTAGATTTTATTTGATTATTTTGAAATATTAAGTCATAAGTTACTCATAGTAACGAAAACCAGACTATAATTTCTCTTTTTACGGTTTTATACTTAGTTTTTTGCGCCAAATTTTCGAAATCGAATATTATTTCAGAATCGGACGAATTGCTACCACAATGCTCCTACATGATATATAAGATGGTTCATATAGTATTTCTCGAATGAACTATCATCAAAGGGTCGGAATTTGGGGATCTTTTTAAGGTTATGTACTTAGTTTTTGGCGCCAAATTTTCGAAATCAGAAAATTATTTCAGAATCGGACGAATTTTCACCAAAAATGCTCCTACATGATATATAAGATGGTTCATGCAGTATTTATCGAATGAACTATCACCAAATGATCGGAACTTGGGCGGGTTTTTACAGTTTTATATTTAGGTTTTTGGCGCCAAATTTTCGAAATCGGAAAATTGTTTTAGAATCGGACGAATTCCTACCACAATGCTCCTACACAATATAAGATGGTTCATGCAGTATTTAACAAAGGAACTATCACCAAATGGTCGGAATTTGGGCGTCGTTTTTACGGTTTTATACTTAATTTTTGGCGCCAAATTTTCGAAATCGGAAAATTATTTCAGAATCGGACGAATTTCTACCACAATGCTCCTACATGGTATATAAGATGGTTCATGTAGTATTTCACGAATGAACTGTTACCAAATGGTCGGAATTTGGGTCTTTTTACGGTTTTATACTTAGTTTTTGGAGCAAAATTTTCGAAATTGGAAAATTATTTTGGAATCGGATGAATTTCTACCTCAATTCTCCTACATGATATATAAGATGGTTCATGCAGTATTTATCGAATGAACTATCACCAAATGGTCGGAATTTGGGCGTCTTTTTACAGTTTTATACTTGGTTTTTGGCGCCAAATTTTCGAAATCGGAACCTTGTTTCAGAATCGGATGAATTTCTACCACAATGCTCTTACATGATATATAAGATGGTTCGTGCAGTATTTCTCGAATGAACTATCACCAAATGGTCGGAATTTGAACGTCATTTTACGGTTTTATACTTAATTTTTGGCGCCAAATTTTCGAAATCGGAAAATTATTTCAGAATTAGGCGAATTTCTACCACAATGCCCTACATGATATATAAGATGGTTCATGCAGTATTTCATGAATGAACTATTACCAAATGGTCAGAATTTTGGTCTTTTTACGGTTTTATAGTTAGTTTTTGGCGCAAAATTTTCGATAAGACTATCTCTCAAGTAAATTGTACATTTTGTTCTTATGAAGATTGCATAGGTACTTTCTTGTAACACCCCCAATCCGCTCAGGGATATTACACGCCGTAGAACCTTTCCTCAAGGATCTACCAGGCTGGTAACAACATATAACAACTCAACCATGCCTTTAAGGCTAAAATGACTCAGTAGACCGATTTGGTCTTTCAATAAATACATACAACTCAAATACAACTCATGCCCACGCAGGGGTCAAAATACAACCACACCCGTACAACGGGAATGATCGAATAACCAAACCGAAGTTCACAACACGTCTAACAAAGTTAAACGGACTTACGGGAAACTCGAAACAGCAGTTTCGAACGAGATTCGCAAGAATCGAACTCAAGCGTGGAAAAGTCGCTAAAAAGCACGGAACTCAACAAAACGACACCGAAACGAACTCGGATGTCAAAAAGTGTAGAATTAATCATTCTCAGAATGACGAAACGGTCATGAGCGAGTCGTCAAAACGGACTCCGATCGAAAAAAGAAATTTACCGAAAATCGAAAATTGCGGATATTACATTCTACCCTCCTTAAAAGAAGTTTCGTCTCGAAACTTAAAACAAGTAGGGAGAAGAAATATTCCGCCAGGAAAAACTCAACGAGATACACAAGAATGCGTAACTGACGCCCAACGGCGAAATGTTACAAACAACGCAAAGGAATATACGGCGTGAAAACACGCTCCACGGCGACCAACACAACGTCTCCGTTAGGGATATAATAAAACCAACAAGTGACAAGCGTCATCATATGGATAATACAATCAAGTCAATTATCCGAACAATCGCAAAACACAACGAACGAAAATCAATACGATTGACCAACCTAACGGTACATTGATCAAAACGCGAGCCAAACGCTGAACAAATATGGAATTCCACCGCCTAAGGGCTGGAAGATCGAAAAAGAACTAATTTCCCGAACTGAAGGGAATTACGAAGGAGCCTGAATGTTCACCAATCACGGAACGAGATCAATAAAAACCGAACAATCAAACGATCGAACCACAACGATCGAGACAACAAAAATCGAAGAATCATGTTCGAATCACGAAGAACAATAAAGTTCAAACAACAACTCCCAGGATGATCTGGTGAGAACTACAAGACATGCATTCCCATAAGATCCACAGGAAAGGGAATAGCGATTGAAAAGTCACAACGACAAACGAGTTATTCCGAAACGATACCACACTCGTTCGATAAACAAAAACAAGGCGGGACAAGCTCGAAATGTCAACGAACATAAATGAGTCGACAGTCGAAAACACAAGAGTTCCAAATCCGATTCACTTGAATAAAAGAACTAATAGAACCAGATGATGTCACTCCCGAACAAGGTTCACAAGAATCGAATCAACCCGAAAAGTCACATCGATAACCAGATCGACCCACAACAAGATCACACTGCTCGGATGATGAGACCGAAATACGTAACAAGTTCATAAAGTACCAACGAACATGAGCGAATCGATAGATCGAGAAAGAGGAAATACGAAGTCAAAATAGTACGGGCATTACCTCCGACCTCGTCCACGAAATTCACAAAACGGGAGCAAGGTAACAAGACATTAAACAATCGACACATAACGACGATCACCGATGCACACGGTCATACCAAAACAAGCTCTAACGGCTCGCACATACGCGACAACGCGAAATCGCCACGAGGCGACAACATTCAATACCAACATTCCGCCTCTCACAGGGGCTAGCACAACCAATGTGTGGAAAGCGACTCAACGCTCACACCGCCAATTCGATCATACTGGAGAAAGTATCAAAATGACAACGCGAACATCACACATACATACCCGGCCCTCAAACGGAATGGATAGGTTTTAAAAATGAAAACCTCATTTTGAAAATAATTTGAAGAATACCGGTTGATCTTGAGTATCACCTTTCAAAAAGTACAAACGTGAAACATCGTTATCGAGACATTGGAGAACCATTTCGCATTTGATAAGAATGAAGACACTTTCTCTTAGTGAAAACTTTCAGAATATTCGACCCTCGGGTCTAAATAAAAATGTTTCTAAAACATTGAAAATATCTCAAAGCATTTTGGTCCTCGAAGTAGAAAATTTTGAAATATATTGTGGCACCTTGGATGTACCACAAGAAAATAACTCATTTGAAAAGTATGTCTCGAAATTTAATTTTCTAAGATACTCAAGGTTTTCAAAATCCATAGGCGTAATGCCCAAAACTCACACATATCGACGTTCACTAAAACAACTCCTAGTACACGCATCAAAACGTTTAAAATCAAGACAATACATGTCTTTAAACGGAAATAAACGATAAAATACCACATTCAGAACAAAACCACTGACCCCATTCGAGGCCTCTAAAGACCCTCCCGCACTGGCTAGTGAACAAGTCGAACGTGTATAAGCACAAAGCTTCCACAAGAGAACTTGTAAAACGTGCAAATCGATTTGAAAATCATCAGCAACGGACAAAAACAACAATAAAAAAACATCACAAGCGACAACACTCCTCGTATAAATCAAATACGAGAGTCGATTAAATACATATCGTGAAATCAAAATCCACAAGAGGATTCCGTCACTTAACAAATAATCATAAAAATGGCTCGTGTCACACGAGGCACAACACAAAGAAGGGAGACTTACATCCACAGGTCGCACGAAGATGATGATCGCCCCACGATACTAATCACGGCCAACGAACTCAGACGACGCGTCGCGACACGACTCAGTCAGATAAAATCCGACGAAACAAGACTCAAACAACACGACTTGACCTGACAGCCTAGGTTTCCTCAACCTAAGCTCCGATACCATTTATGTAACACCCCCAATCCGCTCAGGGATATTACACGCCGTAGAACCTTTCCTCAAGGATCTACCAGGCTGGTAACAACATATAACAACTCAACCATGCCTTTAAGGCTAAAATGACTCAGTAGACCGATTTGGTCTTTCAATAAATACATACAACTCATGCCCACGCAGGGGTCAAAATACAACCACACCCGTACAACGGGAACAATATAGCAGCGGAAAATAAAGTACAACTGAACCAATACACGATGTACGGTTCATAATGTGATTAGTATCGATCATCTTTCATCATCCTTCGTGCCGACCCTGTGTTATGCTCCAAAACCTGAATGCAAAAACAGACATCCACCCCCCGAATACTCGGGGGTTAGCAAAACTCCACTGTTTTGCTAGTGCAAGAACAAAGTGCAAATACGAGCCATACCATTCACATTCCACGAATAACAATAACCAAGGATCCTCAAAGATCCAAACAAAACGAAAAGTACTTCCCGAGGCAAGAGTTTGAGAAAACATTTCAGAATCTAAATATCATAAATCAATGGAAGTAATTTATAAAACGGTTTAGAATGCCATCGAGAGTTTTAATAGAACACAATTTAGGATTATCAAATCCTGCTTTTCAAAATTCAAAGACAAAAGGGGTCACCGCCCCAAAGGTTTACTTCCCGAAAAATGACATTTACCAAACCGTTGGGATTTTAGCCCCAAATCCATAAAATGACTTTTACAAAACCATTGGCATTTTAGCCCCAAATCTCATCAACTCACAGTACACAAGAACGACCACAAGGTTCGTCTCCCAACATCAAAATCCACAAATAAAGGATTTAACACAAACAACGAAATACTCTAGTGCCATCCTAGCCAAGTAAGCCAAACGAACAACTTACCTCTTACACACTTAGTCAATGCATGCAATCATGAAAACCGTTCAAAAGCACTCATTTCCGGAAATGCCAATAATCAAACCACATTTGCAAAATGCACCACAATTAACCGCGGACCCACAACTTCGTGGATCCCTGCCGAGACCCCGTCGGATCTAACCCACAGTGGTTAAAAGCAAGCTCGCGGTTCCACAGCTTCGTGGAGCCCTACCGAGACCCCGTCAGATCTAACCCGTAGTGAGCATACACAGACACGTTACTCATGCAATACTAACATGCTAAGAATGTAAGTTCATTAAGAATACTCACTAGAGATGGCCATTAACTCGACACCATTACCAAACACTTCAAAAATACAATAACAAGATTAAATACGGAATACACGATTCCATAACTTTAAACAATAGGAGTATCATCATAAAATCCTTCAACGTTCAAAATAATCAAATCATAATCAATTCTCAAAACACCGTTCACAAAACACACGCGTTTTGAAAGAAAGCCTTGAACGAGGCCAAATCGAACTCCTTTGAAACTTCATTTCAAATAACCAAACAAACACATCAAGACGACCACCGATCATCATATCCATAAAACGAGAAAAGTATGGGCAAGGTACTTGCCTCGAATAACCACAACGCGGAGAATCGGCCGAAGTAGGTTGGCACGAACCGACTACGAACTCGCCGACTCCACCAAACGACAATACACAACAATGAACTACGAACGAAAACAATAACAACGAAAATGAATTCCAAAGAACGACCCAAAGCCGCTGAATTCAAAGAACAAATGACGAAGGTTCAAGGATTTCCCCCAAAACGGCCAAGAACACGATTCGTTCCGTCAAAACCCGAAAACGGAATTCCAAGTTGAAATATGGATATACAATCCATAGAATGTGTTTAACAACATCATTTAACCACAATCGATCCATTAAAACGGATGAAAAACGAGATCGAGAACAAATCCCCCAAAAAGTCAATTTGAAGGAAATCGAGAAATATACTTCGATTCGACGAAGAACAATGGATTAAATGATGTTAAACACAAGAATACTATCAAGATTAATCATACCCATCATGAATTAATCAACAACACGGAACGAATCGGACGAAAATGCAAAAATCCCCAAATTCACGAAATTAGGGTTCTAAGGAGGATTACCTTGATTCGCTGGATCAAAGGATGATAACGGACGATTGATTGATGTTATGGACTCAAGAACTTCATGGATTTGTTGTTAAACAACATGGATTCGTCACCCATGAATCGCCATCCGCGGACGGAGAAGGAAGGAAATGAAAAACAAGATGAAATGTGACTGCTCTGTCACATTTATACTGGGCCGGAACTAGCGTGCGCTAGCCTTCCCGGACTAGCGTGCGCTATCGGCCGGTATCGGCCGAGTACCCTCGGCCAGAGCCCGCACGACCCGGCATCACCGACCAAACCTTCCGACCAAACCTGTCGACCCGACTCCCGCTAGCGTGCGCTACGGCCGGAAGCCTGCGCGCTAGCCCGGCTATCGATAGCCTCGGACTAAACAGCTCGCCCGTGCGCGTCGCTAGTCGGCCGACGGCGTCGCCACCCTGGTTAGCGCGCTACGGCCAAGCGATGGCGTGCGCCACTGCCGATCTGACCGAGTCCGAACCTCGTAACCCCACCGCCTGGACCGATAGCGTGCGTTAGGCCAGCCGGTAGCGTGCGCTACACCTGCCGGTTAGCGCGCGCAGCCTTCCGGCCGTAGCGTGCGCTACGCCGGTTCCTGCCGCACCCGTCCGGCCGGTGCCCGCAATCGTCCGGCCATTCCCGCAACCGTCCGGCCAGTCCCGCAACCGTGAGGGCTCGACGACCCGATCACCGAAAACGCACGGAACGAACACGACGAAAAGTTCGCGGACGACATCAACGACCCGAAATGAAAACATAATACCATAATTAATCATACGCGACCAAGAAACGGGTCGAGACAACAATTACAGATACAGATACCCGTAACTTTTAAGAAATTACAAAATGGCCCAAAACGCCCGGAAATCACGATACGTGATCGAATAACCAAACCGAAGTTCACAACACGTCTAACAAAGTTAAACGGACTTACGGGAAACTCGAAACAGCAGTTTCGAACGAGATTCGCAAGAATCGAACTCAAGCGCGGAAAAGTCGCTAAAAAGCACGGAACTCAACAAAACGACACCGAAACAAACTCGGATGTCAAAAAGTGTAGAATTAATCATTCTCAGAATGACGAAACGGTCATGAGCGAGTCGTCAAAACGGACTCCGGTCGAAAAAAGAAATTTACCGAAAATCGAAAATTGCGGATATTACATTTCTAACCCTGGACTTGAGCGCTAATAAATTGGTGTGTTCTCCCATATCCCTTCCCGATGATCGTTTCTTGCGGCATGAACATAATCAAATTCATCTTCTTCATTTACGTCAGGTAGCCTTGATGAAAATGAAGGGTTCTCAGAGATATCTTCTTCATCCGTATCATCACCATATATTTTCCTTTTACTTTGAAGGACAACTGACCAATTCTTGTTACTTGGGTCGGTGACAAAAATACTTGCTTTTCTTTGCATGCCATGACAAATGGCTCATTTTTGTAGCCCACTTTACTAAAATCAAGCAATGTAAATCCTAACTCATCTACCTTCACACCGCTATTACCATCAACCTATTTACATTTGAAAACATGAACGGTAATATAGTCAACCTCCCATATATCTTCAATAATTCCAAAATAACAGCTATTTGCACACAACGGGTTTCTATCTTTTACGCTAGAGAAATGCATTAATTCAGCCACTATTGTAACCCCACTATTCTGCATAGTACTCTTCTCATCCTTGTCTTTTGTGTAGAAGGAATACCCGTTTATGTCGTATCCGCGCCAACATATGACATCAAAGTTCGGTCCACCAGCTAACCATGTAACTATATCCGGGACTGAGTGATCATTTGCAACATGATCCTTGAACCAAGATAAGAATGTCTTGTTATGCTCATTCACCAACCACATTTCAGATTTTCGAGGATTTTGTTCTTTTATGAGTGCCTTATGTGCGTCTAAGTAAGGTTGAACTTCAGGAGTGTTTGTTAGGATGTATAGATGTGCTCGTAGCATCTCTTCACGATCAACACTCTTCATTTTCCCCCCATGTGTTCCCTTTCCAAGACCTCTACCATCGTGGCAAGACTTAGGAATCCCAATAGATTCCGTTTCAGATAAATATTCGTTACAAAATTCAACAGCCTCTTCTGCAACATATCTTTCAACAATAGAGGCTTCCGGCCTACGATGATTTTTCACATACCCCTTAAGTATTTTCATGTATCGCTCAAATGGATACATCCATCGTAAATGCACAGGTCCATATAATCGTATCTCCCTCACTAGATGAATGATTAAATGTACCATAATATCGAAAAAAGAAGGTGGGAAATACATTTCAAGCTGACATAAAATAATTGCAGCTTCATTCTCAAGATCATTCAATACCCGAGGGTCAATCACCTTCATACAAATAACATTGAAGAAGAAACACAATCTACTTATGGTACGTCTTAATTTCTTTGGGAGTATACCTCGAATAGCCACAGGTAAAAGTTGTTGCATCAACACATGATGGTCATGAGACTTTAAGCCTACCAATTTCAGGTCCTTCATTGACACCAACCTCTTAACGTTCGAAGAATAACCTTGAGGAACTTTTATGCAACGTAAGCACTCACAAAAAACTTCTTTTCTCCTTTTTAGATAATGTATGACAAGCTAGTGGTAGATAAGTTCTCTTACCGCGCGGTACTGGAGCTAACTCCTTTCGTATTCGAATATCAACCATATCCTTTCGCGCATTCATGTTATCCTTAGTCTTCCCTTGTATGTTGAGAAGTGTTTCTATAAGACTATCACAAACGTTTTTCTCCACATGCATCACATCAATACAGTGTTTCACTTCAAGCTCTTTCTAGTACGGAAGCTCAAAAAAGATAGATCTCTTTTTCCATGAGCTTCTCTCAATAGGCTTTTGCGTCTTACCAAGTGTCACATTAATATCTTTCACTCACTCGTACACTTCCTGTGAACTTAATGCTTATGGAGCAGCTTTAAACTCTTGTTCACCGTTGAAAGCTTTATTCAATCTACGATAAGGATGGTCCGACTTGAGAAATCTTCGACTACCAAGGTATACGGTCTTCCTTCCGTGCTCAAGCTGATGGTAGCATGTGCCTTCTTCACATATAGGGCATGCTTTTTGCCCCTTAACACTATAACCAGACAAGTTTCCATATGCTGGGAAGTCATTAATTGTGCAGAACACCATTGCACGCATCTTAAAAGTTTTATTTTTATAGGCATCAAATACATCAACACATTCCTCCCACAACATTTTCAAGTCTTCAATCAACGGATGCAAGTAGACATCTATATCATTTCCTGGTTGCTTTGGACCAGAAATCATCATAGACAACATAATGTACTTGCGTTCATACACAATAAAGGAGAAAGATTGTAAATGGCCAATAGAACTGGCCATGCACTGTGCTTGCTGCTAAGATTGCCGAATGGGTTCATACCATCAGTACAAAGTCCCAGTCTCAGGTTTCTTGGCTCATTGCCAAATGAAGGAAACAACTGGTTAATTTTATTCCATTGACATTCATTCTCTTTTTTGTATTTGCTTTTTTCTCTACTTTTTCCCTCTTTTTTCCTTTTATGTTATTTATATAACGATTATTGACGGTTTCAAAGTTTGATTCATGTTAGCTGACCCCAAATCATTTTGGGACTAAGGCTTAGATGTTGTTGTTGTTGTTGAGGCGAATCACCCGGGTGTCGGAGCTTCCCATCAGTTATCCTCTCGTCTTCATGCCATCTCAAGTTTTTTGCCTCCTTTGCACTAGCAAACAAGCGTTTGAATCTTGGTATTATTGGGAGATACCATAACACCTTTGCAGGTGGTTTTTTTTTACCAACATCAGGACTAGCATCGCCTTCACCGTCGTTTTTGAAACGTGAAGTCCCGCATACTGGACAGGCATGAAAACTTTTGTACTCATTTCGGTACAAAATACAATCATTAGGACATGCGTCAATCTTCTTATACCCCATGCCCAATGGGCACAAGATTTTCCTCGCCTTATAGTTAGAATCTGGTAATTCATTATCCTCCGGAAGCATATGTTTTAACAAACAAAGTAACTCTGTGAAACTTTTGTCACTCCACCCATGAGATGCCTTCAACGTGAACAATTTCAATACGGCAGACAACCGTGAAAACTTTGTATAATTGTTGTACAAAGGCTTATCTGCATCAGCGGACAAGGTCTCACATGTCTTGTATGCATGTGCTTGCTCAAAGGCCTCCGCGCCAACATCATTGATCATGTCTTCTAGTCGATCATACATATTCTCATCAACTTCTTCATTTCGGGATACACTTGGCATTTCAAATTCACCATGCCATATCCATCGTGTGTAACTTCTGTTGAAACCATCACAGAGGACGTGTTCTCTGATTTCTTCAACACATAATCATCTATCATTCAAACATTTGACACACGGACAGTAAAACCTCCCATTATTGTTTGGAACATGTCTCCTAGCAAACTCCAAAAATTCTTCCACACTATTCTCATATTCATTACTTGTTCGTGCAACATTTATCCAACTACGATCCATAATTACCTAATTGAGAATAGAGTTCACACGACATTAGTTTATGAGAGGGTTCAAGGTAAGAAATATCCAACAATCTCACTGATAAAACTTTACAATATCCAACAAGATATTTAGCGGTCTGAATTTTTGATGAGGCTTTCAAGATATATGGACTTTATATTTAAGCTAATCTTAATAATATTAAAAATTACTTTCTCTTGTACACATTAATATCAATGGGTTATTTTTTCGCATTCTTGGTTGGTTATTTTCCTTCATAAGTTGTAAGTAAACGGGATAATTCATTTAACATCCGTCCCATACAACCGCTGTTAATATATTCATTTAACAGCGATTTTCTTGGAAACTGCTGTTAAAGTTGTCTAAAAAATTACCAAATTTGCCACCACGTTCATTTAACAGCGGTTTTCGTGGAATCACAGTTAAAACACTTATGTGAAATGTCAGTTTTATAGTAACGTCATTAATTTCAATTATGTATAAACCAACAAATAAGTCCATCCTAAAAGATAACACATAACCAAAAAACACACCGATTTTCAACATTTTATAAGCCGAGGAACAATTTTTCTTATGATCGTTTTCATGTTAAAAAACATTGTTATCAAATACCACAAGAATCAAGAAACACGACCTTATAAGGGGGAAAAGAATAAGAATCTCTGCACGACAGTCACCTGTGTGGCACTCCACTCAAAGCATTACTAACCAAAGTGCGCAAGAAAGAATAAGAATTTCATTGTGTTTGAACCTATAAGGATACAGGCTCAAGCTAATTAAATCTAAAACAAGAATAAGAGAAGCAACCCATCATGCCTTTCACCCATCATGCATATAAAGATGATCTTTCCTGAATACGTGAACAGAGAATGAGACGAACAAGATAGTGATAATGAGCTATGAAGCACCGATATTCCTAAAAGGTCGAAGTATGCTATGAAAAACGGAGAAAACAAAATCTCAAACCTAATATCATGACAAGAAAAATGGAGAAACCAAAATCCATATTGATATGAAACATACCGATATTCAAGCATCTTTATCGGACGAGGGCTAGGCGCTTTCTAAGCAAGCTAGTATCGAATCGCAGCTCGTCCCTATTTGACTGGAAGGAAGCTAACCGGCGCAATATTTTTTTCAGGAGATGAATCGCAGCTCGTCCCTATTTGACTGAAGAGGGACTCGGCTTAGCTCCAGTCGTGCCGGTTGAACTGTGAAGGAGAAATGAAGTATCTGGGGGAGAAGGTTGGGAGGAGATAAATCGCAGAACGGGGAGATGTGAAGGAGAAGGGAATAAACGGGGGAGACGCAGTGAAAGGAGAAAGGAATAAACGGGGGGAGAAGGTTAATGTCTTAAGTTGGCCCGTTTAATGTGTAGTTATATGACATCGGTTCTTTATTAACCGATGTGAAATATGTATATACTATATCGATTTCTGATTAACCGATATAAAAGACTGATATTTTAAATCGGGTCCAGATTAACCGATTTAAAAAAGTGATATACTAAATCGGTTCCCTAATAACCGATGTAAAATGAAACATAATCACTTTTTAAATCGGTTATATTGCAACCGATCTAGAAAGTGCGATATAAAATGGTATTTTTCCACTAGTGGTTGCAGCAAAGGTGTTCGCCATGGTCGAGGCGGCGGTCGCGAAGGCAGTCGCAGCAGTGGTGCTCGAGTCGATGGAAGTGGTAGTCGACATCTCTGTTGTGTCAAGATTTAACACCTTCCGACCGGCGATCGCCTACGAGGCCGAGCGACCGACTTACTGCCGAGCGACCGAGGCAAGTCTGCCGACCAGCGACCAGGCGACCGAGCCTTAACCCAGCGGACATGCTAGACTGGCCAACCGAAGGTCCCAGGACGAATCCCGATGCCGAGCGATCGACATCAAGACGATCGCCTCTCGGTACTCGGCGACCGACCCTTGGCGACCGACCGTCTCTCGGCACCTGGCGACCTACCCTTGGTGACCGACCATTGGCGACCTACCCTTGGTGACCGACCATTGGCGACCTACCCTTGGTGACCGACCATTGGCGACCTCCATCCACTGGCCGATGGCGACCTCGGATGATCAGCTAGAGACGACCGCTCATGTCGATCACCACCGACGGACATCCAGTCGGCGAAGGCCGAGCCTCAAGACTGGCACCACGTGCAAGGACCGAGACAAGATCCGCGAATCACGGGCCATTGACCACAGTCTGACAGATTCTCTCCACCAGCCGACAAGCCGCCGAAAGCTTGTCAGTAGGGCCACATGTTGACTGATTCCGGACACGTGATGGCTCCTTATTGGACCGCCCAGCTGTGGCAGCCTCTTCCTTGGACTTTAGCCCGACAGCCAGCATCTTTCTTGGACTTTAGCCCGACAGCCCAGGAGATCGCCCCATTAAAGTATTGGCCGGCAGGCGATCGGCAGATTATTTTAATGGCCGGCAGGCGATCGGCCACTAAAGGACAGGACCCGGCTGTCCCTATATAAACAAGGCACCCTGCACTTGGACACTTCTTCAGCTTCCTTCTGCAACCTCACGATTTGAGCATACAATACAGAAGCAAACATCAAGCACTTGGCTAATCTCCAACTCTTGGCAACAGCTATCTTTCGGTCTTACTTCTCCTACTTATCTCATCCAAAGATTATCGGCGGGGACGAAGAACACCAAGCTTCGCTCAAGAGCCGGATTAACAGAGTCTTTTTACACTCATTGTATTTAGATTTCTCTCATTAATACTTGTATCCACGAATATTTGTATTAATAACATCTCGCGAGAGCATTCAAGCCCGGGCCTAACAAACCCGGCAAATCTTGTATTATTTATCTTCTCTCGGAAGTGCTCCCGCAATTGTTGTTTGTTGTCCGTCTTCCAGCAGTATTAATCTTCGTATAAATATTTTGGGCAACAACAATCTCCAGTTGTGGAATTTAGTAAAGACATCAAGTAATATTCTCGTCTTGCGCTTGTTGGTAATTTCGTGTTCGGGAAAACTTGCCGGTCGGAAACCAAATTACAACTGAAAACAAAAATTACAACTCAAAAACAAAAATTACAAACTCGTACGAAAATGAAAATACAAAACTCGAAACTGGATTATAATTCGAGACAAAACAGAAATATATGAAACTGAATTGAGATAGCAAATAAACAATAAATTAAAAGGACAAAAAACCGTATGCTAAGTAGCCAAGTCGAGGAAGGCCCTCTTTCTGCAAGACGAGAAACGCCCCGGTAGTGCTCTCGGTTTATGCGTGTCGCCCCAAAGATAAGACGGCTTTGTCTGAAAGGTAGTAGCACCACAGACCTTCGAGTTCTGGCGAACTAGAACGAGGCAAGGACAGAGCTCCGACTTTATGATATGTATGCAGAAAACTGTGTGTATGCTATATTCTGGAGGTTTCGAAAATTGCATGTACAGATGCAAAGGAATGCATGCCTATTTATAGGCCATTAACTCCTGCAGAGGAGGTTTAAACATAGCCCTTAAGGCTGTCATAATGCAGGCATTCATACCTGCATTGAACACAGGAGTTTCGAATTTCAAAAATTGGCAGGAGTTACAGAATTCAGACCTGCCAATTACTACTCCTCATTACACCTGGGAGGTTACTTCCGGGACACACCTGGACTGTATTCATCTCCTTAACCGCTCGAGGGATGTATCTGGACATCCTTATGTGCACATACGGGCCCAACTACATTGTTGAGCTAGTCCAAAAACACCTTTGTGCGCGCGTGTGGGCTTTAAGCCCATACATATGTGCCATTAATTATTATATGAATAATGGTAACTCCTTATATACTTGAACAATGATAGCTCAATATTCAATGTGGGATAGCCATCCCTCATTTATTCACAATTAAGTGACAAACTTTAATTCACTATTTCTCACTCACCAAGAATCGGTTTAGAGAAAGTGAATATACCACGATCATCTACTCGGAACGTAGATCGATCCTATGATATTTAATTTTACAAAATAAAATTAAAATTATTAACGATTCCAACAATCCCCCACATGAGTGAAAATAGCCCAAATGTAATGTACAGACACAAGCTCAGAATAGGTAGTTCGTGGCTTTGAACCTTCCATAGTTAATATTATTGGGTACACAGGCGGATTAGTGGCATGATGCTTTGAACTATTCCCTAGGGGTGTTCAAAACCGGATATCCGGACTTTCGGATAGTAGATTTTGATATCCGATATTCGTATCCGAAATTTCGGATATCCGATTTTTGGATATCCGAAATTTCGGATACGGATATCGGATATCCGAATATCCGGAAAAAATATGAATTATGTTCGGATATCCATATATTCGAAAAAAAATATTCGGATTTGGATATCGGATATCCGAATATCCGAAAAAAAACTTCGGATATGGATATCGGATATCCGAATATCCGAATACTTTATATTATTTAAAATATAACAAAATAAAAATTTTAAGATTTTTCGGATATTTCAGATATCCGAATATCCGATTTTTCTGAAAAGTACTATCCGATATCCGAATCCGAAGTTCCGGATATCCGAACTTTGGATATCCGAATTTTCGGATATCCGGAACTTCGGATTTTCGGATATTTCGGATCGGATATCGGATATCGGATATTTTTGAACACCCCTACTATTCCCCCACAGTGTGCACCGAGACAATGGTGCTAACATATCATTTGTTGTGTCAAAGCTCTGTCCTCGCCTCAATCTAGTTCGCTGGAGTTCGTGGGTTTGTGGTACTACTACCTTCGAGACGAAGCCGTTTTATCTTTGGAGGCGACACGCCTAAACCGAGAGCACTACCGGGCGTATCTCGTCTTGCGGAAAGAGGCCTTCCTCGACTCGACTATTAGTTTTATACGATTTTATTTTTGGTTTCATTGTAATTTCAATTAAGTGTTATTTTCCGTGTACTCTCATCTTCTTCATATCTTTTTCATTTTAACTGCCCGACAAGTATTGTACTCTTATTTCCAACAGTTATCGATAAGCTTCCCGACAAGACAACACTCTCCTCGGCGGAATAAGGGTCGAAAGGATCAGTGTTCACGGTTTCCTTACCCCTCTTGCTCGGAGGAGGCCTGCCAGCGACCTTGCTAGGTCCGCGTTTTCTACCTGATTACAAACGAACAGGTATTAAATTTATATCTAGTTTGATACACGAGAAATAGAAAAATTACCAGCAGGGCCGCTAGGTTCTGATATGCGCCTTGATCCAAGCGCTGCTCGAACACGATCATCTCTGGCGATGCAGCATCAGCTCTGGGGTCCTACGTAAATATGGCTTATTGCATCATAAGAAAGTGTCCGAGAAGCCATTGGAGGTTAGCAGTAATGAAGGTACTTATCCTCTATTGGAGTTGACCGAAAAAGAGCATGATGAAGAGGGAACTTCAAAAACCCAGCTTACAGAAACAGCACGATATTTGGTGGTTATTCGGAGTTTGCAGCAGCAATTGAATGAAAAATTCAGACAAGTATTGGTAAGTTCTCAAGGTTTGCTATTTTTATGTAGAGAATAACGATTGATTAAAACTCTTCCTGTGTTTTTAGACGGTTAATGCTGGGTCGGTCAGTACTAAATGGTCTATCAGAGGATGAATCGAAGAATCCAGCTGTTCCAGAAGATGCTTTACTGATTAGATCAAATCCACGTGGGACATAACACTTAATTAGCTCCAGTTTGAGTGGACTAGTCACTTTTTTACAAAAGTTCAGTTGTATAAAAGCCATTTTATATTTGAGTAAATTCATCAACTATTTTCATAAACATCTAGTCATCTACCGCGATTCCCCACCATTATTAGCCACGAGTGTTTCCAATTATAGAAGGTGAATAAACTAATTAACCGCAATTAACATTTAACACGACCAGACCATTATTGAAGCAAAGAAATTGAAAAACGGGATGGTTGAAAGGAGAAAAATTAATGAGGGAAAAATACATTTGATAGTGGGGAACTCGAACAAGTTCAAACCACAAATGACGAAATTTAACCAAACTTAAAATTCCTCAATCAACAAACCAAACGCATCAAACCCCAAATTTTTCCTTCGCCGGAATTTCTCAAAACTCCGACAACGGCTCGTGGGTATGGCTGATGAAGAACACCTCACAGACAATTCTGGCGAGCCCGCCGCCGACGATCGGCCCGACCCAGTAGATCCAGTTGCTGAAGCCCACCATCGCGGTAAAAATTGTTATTTGGGTGCGTACAAAATAAACAAATTATAAAAAGATAAATAATAACCGAAGCAAGAGCTGTTAAACTCTTTCTACGTAAGACAAGATACGGTGATTAAGGTAGGACTAGTGGGACCCACCCTTAATTAGGGTTTTGGGTGTGGTTCACCCACATCATCACAATTCACAAAACTTAGGGCGTGCTTGGTTCAAACTCGGGAAAGGGAAAGGGAAAGGTAATGATAATAGTGGGGAAAGGGAATGGGAGAAAAAAGCATTCCCCCCAATTTATTGGGTAATGGTTCATTACCCACTATTGGGTAATGAGCCATTCCATTATAGAGCACCAAACATTATTTTTCATTACCTTTACCATTACCCACCCTCAAAAACATCCTACCAAGCACCCCCTTAGTGATATATTTATATTTAGGACCTCGAATACTTTATAGCCTAACATTACAAATATAGCTTTCAGATCTCATATTTCTAGTGTATTTGTAATAAAAATAATAATTTTTAGATTTTATTTGATTATTTTGAAATATTAAGTCATAAGTTACTCATAGTAACGAAAACCAGACTATAATTTCTCTTTTTACGGTTTTATACTTAGTTTTGCGCCAAATTTTCAAATCGAATATTATTTCAGAATCGGACGAATTGCTACCACAATGCTCCTACATGATATATAAGATGGTTCATATAGTATTTCTCGAATGAACTATCATCAAAGGGTCGGAATTTGGGGATCTTTTTAAGGTTATGTACTTAGTTTTTGGCGCCAAATTTTCAAATCAGAAAATTATTTCAGAATCGGACGAATTTTCACCAAAAATGCTCCTACATGATATATAAGATGGTTCATGCAGTATTTATCGAATGAACTATCACCAAATGATCGGAACTTGGGCGGGTTTTTACAGTTTTATATTTAGGTTTTTGGCGCCAAATTTTCGAAATCGGAAAATTGTTTTAGAATCGGACGAATTCCTACCACAATGCTCCTACACAATATAAGATGGTTCATGCAGTATTTAACAAAGGAACTATCACCAAATGGTCGGAATTTGGGCGTCGTTTTTACGGTTTTATACTTAATTTTTGGCGCCAAATTTTCGAAATCGGAAAATTATTTCAGAATCGGACGAATTTCTACCACAATGCTCCTACATGGTATATAAGATGGTTCATGTAGTATTTCACTAATGAACTGTTACCAAATGGTCGGAATTTGGGTCTTTTTACGGTTTTATACTTAGTTTTTGGAGCAAAATTTTCGAAATTGGAAAATTATTTTGGAATCGGATGAATTTCTACCTCAATTCTCCTACATGATATATAAGATGGTTCATGCAGTATTTATCGAATGAACTATCACCAAATGGTCGGAATTTGGGCGTCTTTTTACAGTTTTATACTTAGTTTTTGGCACCAAATTTTCGAAATCGGAACATTGTTTCAGAATCGGATGAATTTCTACCACAATGCTCGTACATGATATATAAGATGGTTCGTGCAGTATTTCTCGAATGAACTATCACCAAATGGTCGGAATTTGAGCGTCATTTTACGGTTTTATACTTAATTTTTGGCGCCAAATTTTCGAAATCGGAAAATTATTTCAGAATCAGTCGAATTTCTACCACATTGCCCTACATGATATATAAGATGGTTCATGCAGTATTTCTCGAATGAACTATCACCAAATGGTCGGAATTTGAGCGTCTTTTTATGGTTTTATACTTAGTTTTTGGCGCAAAATTTTCGAAAAGGGAAAATTATTTTGGAATCGGACGAATTTCTACCTCAATTCTCCTAAATTATATATAAGATGGTTCATGCAGTATTTATCGAATGAACTATCATCAAATGGTCGGAATTTGGGCGTCTTTTTACAGTTTTATACTTGGTTTTTGGCGTCAAATTTTCGAAATCGGAATATTATTTCAGAATCAGATGAATTTCTACCACAATGCTCCTACATGATATATAAGATGGTTCATGCAGTATTTCTCGAATGAACTATCACCAAATGGTCGGAATTTGAGCGTCTTTTTACGGTTTTATACTTAATTTTTGGCGCCAAATTTTCAAAATCAGAAAATTATTTCAGAATCGGACGAATTTCTACCACAATGCTCCTACATGATATATAAGATGGTTCATGCAGTATTTCTCGAATGAACTATCACCAAATGGTCGGAATTTGAGCGTCTTTTTATGGTTTTATACTTAGTTTTTTGCGCCCAATTTTCGAAATCGGAAAATTGTTTCAGAATCGGACGAATTTATACCACAATGCTCCTACATGATATATAAGATGGTTCATGCAGTATTTATCGAATGAACTATCACCAAATGATCGGAATTTGGGCGGGTTTTCACAGTTTTATATTTAGGTTTTTGGCGCCAAATTTTCGAAATCGGAAAATTGTTTCATAATCAGACGAATTCCTACCACAATGCTCCTACACAATATAAGATGGTTCATGCAGTATTTAACAAAGGAACTATCACCAAATGGTCGGAATTTGGGCGTCGTTTTTACGGTTTTATACTTAATTTTTGGCGCCAAATTTTCGAAATCGGAAAATTATTTCAGAATCGGACGAATTTCTACCACAATGCTCCTACATGGTGTATAAGATGGTTCATGTAGTATTTCACGAATGAACTGTTACCAAATGGTCGGAATTTGGGTCTTTTTACGGTTTTATACTTAGTTTTTGGAGCAAAATTTTCGAAATTGGAAAATTATTTTGGAATCGGATGAATTTCTACCTCAATTCTCCTACATGATATATAAGATGGTTCATGCAGTATTTATCGAATAAACTATCACCAAATGGTCGGAATTTGGGCGTTTTTTTACAGTTTTATACTTAGTTTTTGGCGCCAAATTTTCGAAATCGGAATATTTTTTCAGAATCGAATGAATTTCTACCACAATGCTCCTACATGATATATAAGATGGTTCGTGCAGTATTTCTCGAATGAACTATCACCAAATGGTCGGAATTTGAGCGTCATTTTACGGTTTTATACTTAATTTTTGGCGCCAAATTTTCGAAATCGGAAAATTATTTCAGAATCAGGCGAATTTCTACCACATTGCCCTACATGATATATAAGATGGTTCATGTAGTATTTCATGAATGAACTATTACCAAATGGTCGGAATTTGGGTCTTTTTACGGTTTTATACTTAGTTTTTGGCGCAAAATTTTCGAAAAGGGAAAATTATTTTGGAATCGGACGAATTTCTACCTCAATTCTCCTAAATTATATATAAGATGGTTCATGCAGTATTTATCGAATGAACTATCATCAAATGGTCGAAATTTGGGCGTCTTTTACGCTTTATACTTGGTTTTGGCGCCAAATTTTAAATCTAACATTGTTTTAATCGATGAATTTCTACCACAATGCTCCTACATGATATATAAGATGGTTCATGCAGTATTTCTCGAATGAACTATCACCAAATGGTCGGAATTTGAGCGTCTTTTTACGGTTTTATACTTAATTTTTGGCGCCAAATTTTCGAAATCAGAAAATTATTTCAGAATCGGACGAATTTCTACCACAATGCTCCTACATGATATATAAGATGGTTCATGCAGTATTTCTCGAATGAACTATCACCAAATGGTCGGAATTTGAGCGTCTTTTTATGGTTTTATACTTAGTTTTTTGCGCCCAATTTTCGAAATCGGAAAATTATTTCAGAATCGGACGAATTTATACCACAATGCTCCTACATGATATATAAGATGGTTCATGCAGTATTTATCGACTGAACTATCACCAAATGATCGGAATTTGGGCGGGTTTTCACAGTTTTATATTTAGGTTTTTGGCGCCAAATTTTCGAAATCGGAAAATTGTTTCAGAATCAGACGAATTCCTACCACAATGCTCCTACACAATATAAGATGGTTCATGTAGTATTTAACAAAGGAACTATCACCAAATGGTCGGAATTTGGGCGTCGTTTTTACGGTTTTATACTTAATTTTTGGCGCCAAATTTTCGAAATCGGAAAATTATTTCAGAATCGGACGAATTTCTACCACAATGCTCCTACATGGTATATAAGATGGTTCATGTAGTATTTCACGAATGAACTGTTACCAAATGGTCGGAATTTGGGTCTTTTTACGGTTTTATACTTAGTTTTTGGAGCAAAATTTTCGAAATTGGAAAATTATTTTGGAATCGGATGAATTTCTACCTCAATTCTCCTACATGATATATAAGATGGTTCATGCAGTATTTATCGAATGAACTATCACCAAATGGTCGGAATTTGGGCATCTTTTTACAGTTTTATACTTAGTTTTTGGCGCCAAATTTTCGAAATCGGAACATTGTTTCAGAATCGGATTAATTTCTACCACAATGCTCCTACATGATATATAAGATGGTTCGTGCAGTATTTCTCGAATGAACTATCACCAAATGGTCGGAATTTGAGCGTCATTTTACGGTTTTATACTTAATTTTTGGCGCCAAATTTTCGAAATCGGAAAATTATTTCAGAATCAGGCGAATTTCTACCACAATGCCCTACATGATATATAAGATGGTTCATGCAGTATTTCATGAATGAACTATTACCAAATGGTCGGAATTTGGGTCTTTTTACGGTTTTATACTTAGTTTTTGGCGCAAAATTTTAGAAAAGGGAAAATTATTTTGGAATCGGACGAATTTCTACCTCAATTATCCTAAATTATATATAAGATGGTTCATGCAGTATTTATCGAATGAACTATCATCAAATGGTCGAAATTTGGGCGTCTTTTTACAGTTTTATACTTGGTTTTTGGCGCCAAATTTTCGAAATCGGAACATTGTTTCAGAATCAGATGAATTTCTACCACAATGCTCCTACATGATATATAAAATGGTTCATGCAGTATTTCTCGAATGAACTATCACCAATTGGTCGGAATTTGAGCGCCTTTTTATGGTTTTATACTTAATTTTTGGCGCCAAATTTTCGAAATCAGAAAATTATTTCAGAATCGGACGAATTTCTACCACAATGCTCCTACATGATATATAAGATGGTTCATGCAGTATTTCTCGAATGAACTATCACCAAATGGTCGGAATTTGAGCGTCTTTTTATGGTTTTATACTTAGTTTTTTGCGCCCAATTTTCGAAATCGGAAAATTGTTTCAGAATCGGACGAATTTCTACCACAATGCTCCTACATGATATATAAGATGGTTTATGCAGTATTTCTCGAATGAACTATCACCAAATGGTCAGAATTTGGGCGTCTTTTTACGATTTTATACTTAGTTTTTGGCGCCAAATTTTCGAAATCGAAAAATTATTTCAGAATCGGACGAATTTCTACAACAATACTCCTACATGATATATAAGATGGTTCATGCAGTATTTCTCGAATGAACTATCATCGAATGATCGGAATTTGGGGCAGTGTGTGCCCCACAATCTATCCCTTAGGTGTTGGTTGAGTTACCCGAAGGTTGTAAGCCCTTAGGATGCAAGTAAATCCTAAAAAGGAAGTATAAGGCAGATGGATCAATTAACAAATGTAAAGCCCGTTTGGTAGTCAAAGGCTTTAACAAAAGGAAGGGTACGATTTTTTCGATACCTATTCACCTGTGACGAGGATTACATCTATTCGAGTGCTTCTCGCGAGTGCTCCTTTGCACAATCTTGAGATTCACCAAATGGATGTTAAGACTGTGTTTCTCAATAGTGATCTTGAGGAGGAAATCTATATGGAATAACCTGAAGGGTTTGTAGTACCCGGACAAGAGAAAAAGGTATGCAAACTAGTGAAGTCTCTATATCAAGCGTCGTTACAGTGGCACTTGAAATTCGATAATGTGATGTTATCAAATGGATTCAAAATAAACGAATATGATAAGTGTGTTTACATTAAGAACATAAATAACGGTTATGTTACAGTGTGTCTTTATGTAGACGACATGTTAATCATGGGTAGCAATAGCCAAGTGATTAATGACTCTAAAAGCGTGTTAAATAGAAACTTTGACATGAATGACATGGGGTTAGCTGACGTGATTCTTGGAATGAAAATTCTAAGAAAATCCGATGGGATTGTCTTGACACAATCTCACTATGTCGAGAAAGTGCTCAAGAAGTTTAATGCTTTCGATAGCTTATCGGCTAAAACCCGATAGAGCTTAATGTTCACTTGAGTAAGAACCAAGGTGAGCCTGTTGCTCAAGAAGAATATGCATGGGTCATTGGGTGCTTAATGTATCTTACAAATTGCACTCTACCCGACATAGCGTGTGTTGTGAACAAGTTGAGCCGTTACATGAGCAATCCAAATAAAGATCATTGGAAAGCTCTAGTAAGAGTTTTGAGATACTTAAAGTATACTCAAAATCATGGGCTACATTTTTCGAGATACCCCCGGTACTTGAAGGGTATTGTGATGCGAATTAGATATCCGACATGAAAGACTCACTTTCTACGAGTGGGTACTTGTTTACTATTGAGGGTTGAGCTGTTTCGTGGAGATCCACGAAACAAACATGTATAGCCCGTTCCACTATGGAATCCGAATTCATAGCTTTGGATAAAGCTGGTGAAGAAGCCGAGCTAAGAAATTTTCTAGAAGATATTCCATGTTGGTCGAAACCAGTGCCACCAGTGATGATTCACTGCGATAGCCAAGCTGCTATTGGTAGGGAAAAAAGTGGTTTGTGTAATGGTAAGTCTCGACATATTCATCGACGACATAATACCGTGAGATATTTGATCACTAGTGGGGTTATCTCAGTTGACTATGTGAAGTCATTGGATAATCTAGTGGATCCGCTAACCAAAGGGTTAAATCGAGATAAAATGAATAAGTTGCTAGAGGGAAAGGGTTTGAAATCCAAAAATTGAGAATTCTCATAGTGGTAACCCAACCATGATGACTGGAGATCCCAAGAACTTGGTTCAATGAGAAAACTGAGCTATGAGAGTTCGTGTTGAAATACTGATCCATATTTATTCCCTAGAGAGCAATTGAGTGTTTAAAAGCTTGCTAGTGGTGAAGGTTAAGTATATGACTTTTAATTATTCCTAAAGACCTCGTGGAGGTTGAGATGGCAAGATACTCGGTAAAGAATCACCTATATAAGTGAGAAGTGGGGGCCGCTTCATAAAACAAACTTATGAATCGAAAGTGGTGTCCAAGGCCTGCAATGGACACAAAACATGAGAATGGATGAGCTTAAAGTGTTTAAGTGTTAACATCATTGTCTCGGTGCACGCCGTGGAGGAATAGTTCAAAGCATCCCGCTACTAATCCGTCTGTGTACCCGATGGTGTTGACTATGGAAGGTTCAAAGTCACAAACTAACTATCCTTATACTTTAATATCTCTTGAGGACTAAGCTTGAGTCTGCATACTTGTGCATTAGGCTTTCTCACTCATATGGGGGATTGTTGGAAAAATGGTTGAAATATATATTAAATTAAATATTATTTGGTTAATCTATTGGTTAAGTAGATTAACAAATTTCTCACAACCAATTTTTAATTTGGTATGTGCGAAACGATGTGCTAAAGTTAGTTGATAATGAAGTGAGCTAGGCCACTCATACACATACGCGTCCGTCGTTGACGCCATCGCCGCGGATGGATCGATCCGTGAATAATGACTTGTATATAGACAAGTGATTAGCCAACAAATTAAGAATAATATATATATATATATATATATATATATATATATATTGTGTGTATGATGTTGTTGGGCTTATAGTTTTGGGCTCTTTGATTTAATTTAAATATTTCAAAGATTATTGCTTGAGATAAAAAAAAAAAAAAAAACAAATTGATCAATCAATTGATCAAAGTGGCGTGAGTGTGTGTATAGGTTTTTAAAGCAATGGAAATTGAAAACAAAAGTTTTCAAATTGTAGTCAATATAACCGCCGGCCATGCATTTGTGATATTTGATGGTATTTTAAAAAATGAAAACCGTAAGCCATAATCGGCTTTGATGGTGAAACCGACGCATGGTCCTATGATGGCTTGTTATTATGATTAATTCCTCACGTGGTGAGCTAGCCTATAAATAGGCCTCACCATGTATTGCATCACACACTTGCAAATACTCAAGCATACACATTTTGCATACATTTTAGTTGTTGTGTCGAAGTTCTGTCCTCGTCTCGATCTAGTTCGTCGGAGCTCGTGGGTTTGTGGTGCTACTACCTTCGAGACGAATCCGCTTTATCTTTGGGGATGACACGTCAAATTCAAGAGCACTGCCGGGGCGTATCTCGTCTTTGTAATACCCGGTTGTAATTCAGTAATTATCATTCAGTATTTATCATTCAGTCATTATCACTCAGTAATTTCACTCATTATTGATCATTTCTCACTCATATTCAGTCATGGTATTCATCATTCAGAGTAATTGTATCGTGTATCAATCGTCATTCATCACTAATCTGATTGGAGTTTCGTGCCGTGTTTATCATCATTGTCATTTTCGTTGCGAGCTGTGCGTGAGGAGTAGCGCACGCTACATACTCCTTTTAGCGTACGCTAATTGGGTATAGGTAGCGCACGCTACCACTCAGCTTTAGCGCACGCTAAGGTTACCTTGGCCGCATCCGTAAGGTACCGACTGCAGTGAGTTATAAGCAGCGCACGCTACGATTGGTAAGTAGCGCGCTAGTGGGTTGAAGTAGCGCACGCTAATATGAGGTGTAACGCGCTAAGGACGGATCAAAGTTGAGTCCAAGGGCTACCGGATCGCATCGATTATTTCATAGCGCACGCTATGTGTTGTTGTTAGCATACGCAACCGATATATTAGCGCACGCTAAACAATGGTTGTAGCGCACGCTATCGAGGTCGATCGAGGGCGCAGCTTTCGACTCGATCGGGCATCAATATTTCGTTAGCGCACGCTAAAAATGGATCTTAGCGCACGCTAGTAATATGGCCGTAGCGCACGCTACAAGAAGGTACGTAGCGCGCGCTACCGTGTTCGGACGGTGGTACCGGACTACCCAAATTACTCGTTAGCGCACGCTACGCACAAGGGCTAGCGCACGCTAACCTGGACTGACTATAAATTGGACAGTTAGTCAGACTTCGTCATTTATTCATCTCATTTCACTCCTTCGGTATTTTTGGGCGATTTCGAGCGATTCAGAGAGGATTCTTCGTGGTGTAATCATCAATCATCATCTTCAAGCTCATCTTTCGGATTAATCATCATTTCATCATCTTCATCTCATCGAATCAAAGGTATTAATCTCTTGGATCTAGAATTTCGGATTTTTGGGTTTTCCTTCCGATTTCTTCGTGTAAGCTTGGATTATCATTGGAATATGTTAGATATGGATTATCTACCTTGGATAAGTATATTCTTACGGATTTAATGGTTATTTTCGGAATTATTTCAAGAACCCTTGGAGTTGACTTCGGTTAATTAGGGATTTTCCGATTGATGTTGTTGTAATCATGAATTATGGATTCCTAATGGATTATTGATATCATTGAAAGTGTTTTGATGGTTTGAAATACTCATCTTGGAGTTGGTTTCGATATATTCGAGTTCGGATATTGTTGTATCGACGTTTGAGTCGGTTATGATCGTATTTGAGTCGTGTATTGATCGGTTGTTGGTAATTATTGTTGTTCAAGGTTGTTCGAGCGACCGACTTTTCATTTAGGACGTTGTTCGTGGAAGGACATTCTTCATCGGTATTGTGTAAGTTAATTCTTACTCGGTTAAAAGGATATTCATTCCTTTTGTTGTTGTTCATTCATAATCGTAACTCATTCATCATTGTATTAACCGTATGAAAACTTGTCATTGTCAATTAATCACTTCAGTCATAAGGAACGATGGTTCCGATCATTTCATTGAGCTATCATTCATTTCACCATCATTTAACCTTGGTGAGTCATTATTCATTTTCGTTGTCACTTTTGTCATATTGTGACATTCCGGGTCATACTGGCGTGCCGGTTGGTATGTGTAGGATTTTCATGTCGGGCACATTATGGTCGTGTGTTGGTTGTTGGCCTCACATTGGACTGTGCACACGAGTCAATGTGTCTCGTGAGACTGATTAGGTACAAGACCACGCGTGTATTGATCGTTGGTGGCTTGTGCACGGACACATTTCCATCCCGGACGTAGTGTGGCGCCATTCCTTTGAGCCGTACTGATAATCGATTCATATAGCATGTTTGATTGCATATGTTTCGGCAGATAATTCATAATTTCGTATATATCATGATTGTGTATTTTCAACCCTTGAGGATTGTTGTTCTGTAAATCGATTCGCTGGGGATCTGCTGTTTAGTCATGGCAAGGCTAAGGCACGGGAGAGCACGGTGACGGCGAGGAGTCCTGTGATACTAGTAGGGGGCCCGATGCATTCGATCATTTATTCGATCATTTGTGTTTCCTTTATTTATTCCATGCAGACATTCCGTTTGAATGCTCATTTCATTCAAGTGTTGTGTATTTTATCGTCACATAAAATACACATGTATTCTATTTTATCCTGGGTGTGTTGTATAAAACTCCTCATCGGAGTAATTGATGTTGTAATGTGGTTCGGTACTACATTTACCTGTGTAATTCATTCATTTTCATTCGCCTGGTGGGTCCCAGTCGGGGGTCCACGGCACTGTAATATCCGCCTAGTTTGGGGTGTTACAGAGTTGGTATCGGAGCGTGGTTTTGAATACTACCCTCCAAGTCATGTCTCATTTGGAATCATCGTCATCGGACTAGTATCATTGGACTTTCGCGTCACGTGTGACCTGTGCAAATGCCGAGCCAATCAGACCGAAAGAACTGTAAGATTTCTAACGCCATGGTATAATTTCTGGCAATAATCATTCATTCATCATTCATCAATTAACAATCCTCAAACATCATCATTCATCATGATCAGGACGATCATGTTAACTCATTAATCACTCAATTAATTTCATCATTCATTATGATCAGGACGATCATGTTAACTCATTAATCACTCAATTAATTTCATCATTCATTATGATCAGGACGATCATGTTAACTCATTAATCACTCAATTAATTTCATCATTCATTATGATCAGGACGATCATGTTAACTCATTAATTACTCAATTCATTTCATTACTCAGTTATTGATCTGGAAGATCATATCATCAACCTGGTTAACTTGTTCAAGATACTCATTTCAAGAATTTCATCAGATAATCATGTCACCTCAGTTAATCATTCATGTAATCACTGTGTTAGAGCGCATATGCTAATCTTCACCATCTCATGACATAATCATAACGTGATATTCATGCGGAGAATATAATCATTATGCGACCTTCCTACTTCAGTATGGAGAGAGATGTCAAAGGATGCACGGGGAGAGGCCGCGGTGCGGGCCGAAACTCGGGAAATAATCACTCGCTATCGGGAAATCGTACCCAGGACTCGGCTCGATCAGAAGATGTTCGGGTTGATCCACTCACTTTTATGCAGGTCATGATGACCCATATGCAATTGCTTAATCATCATTGCGCCTCTCTGGCCGAATTAATAGAGAGGACTCTCACGTATAAGCCTGCTGCTAAGGAAATTGCGGAACAACAACCTTTATCTGTCTACAAGAAATCAACGAAGCGTAATCGGTCCGAAGGCGGTTGGTCAACCTCCAAGAAACCTCGTGCGGGTCCTAACGTTTCTGAGCGACCTCCTACGGCGCCTAATCCTGCGGGATCTCAGTCCCGAGCAAATGGTCACCATCATCTGTTTAACCGTGGGGCGCGGCCATTTCAAGACTAGGTGTACGACGCCGTCTATCACATGTCATAATTGTGGGAATTCTGGGCATAAGGCCCGTTTTTTCCGAAAGGACTCTAAGTCAGCTCCGGCGGCATCTCAGGCCCCGAAACAATCAGCGATTCAGAATCAGACTGCTTTGTCAGCGTCGTTTAAAACAATGGAAGCAATCAAAGGTGGAGTTCATATTTATCAGACGGAGCGTCGGTTCGGGGCCGCAGTGTCCTGATTCATGTGATGAAGAGGATCGACGATCCGGTGGCCCGAACGACCTCAGGTATACTCGTAACTTTATTTCAACCTGTGTGTACCTTTGATACTGGTGCACCGCATTCATTCATTTTCGAGTCATGATTGAATAGACTTAATTCGGTTAGTCCTATTGCTTGTGGACCTCATACCATCGGTGTACCTGACGATGGAAGACCTTCGGAAATTGTACCAAGGTAAGATTAATGACCGCGATTGGGTGGTGGACCTAATCGTGGTGAACTTATCTAAGGACGATATAATATTGAGTGTCACTTAGATGGATTGTCACGATATCATTTTCAATGTTCGTAAGCATATGGTCACTATCATTTTCGTCGTTGGATGTCGAATGTGTGCTTCAGGGAGGTGATCCCCGTTGTTCCAGATGAATTTTTAATATGACGGAAGCAGAGGAATTCCACAATCGAGATATTCAATCATTCATTATATCATTGTCATCGATTGGCCGTTCATAGGCAATCGAGTTATTCAATCATTCATTGTATCATTTTCATCGATTGGCCGTTCATAGGCAATCGAGATATTCAATCATTCATTATATCGTTGTCATCGATTGGCCGTTCATAGGCAATCGAGATATTCAATCATTCATTGCATCATTGTCATCGATTGGCCGTTCATAGGCAATCGAGATATTCAATCATTCATTGCATCATTTCATCGATTGGCCGTTCATGGGCAATCGAGTTACTTAATCATTCATTATATCATTGTCACATTTTGGCCGTTCTTAGACAATCGAGGCATTCAATCATTCGTGGTATCATTGACATCGATTGACGATGTATTTCCCCAAGGGGTTACTTGGTTGCCTTCACATAGAGCTGTGGAATTCACGAGTGAGTTGGAGCCCGGTACGCCCCCGTTATCAAAGGCACCATATCGGATGGCCCCGACCGAAATGCAGAAGTTGGAAACTCATCTTGAGTCATTGTGCGAGGAAGGTTATCTCCAACCGAGTGCGTCCCCGTGGGGAGCACCAGTGTTGTTTGTCAAGAAGAAGGATGGTTCATTCCGCTTATGTTTAGATTATCGGGAGTTGAACCGGGTGACGATCAAGAACAAGTATCCCTTACCCCGTATTGATGATCTCTTAGATCAACTTCAGGGAGCTTCAGTATTTTCCAAGATCGACTTAAGATCTGGGTATCATCAGTTGCGGATTCGAGAGTCGGATATCACGAGGACGGCATTTCGAACACGCTATGGTCATTATGAGTTTGCAGTTATGCCGGTTGGGTTGATTAATGCACCTACGGTATTCATGGAGTTAATGAATCAGGTTTTCATCGACTTTTGGATCAATTGTTGTTGTCTTCATAGACGACATTTTGATCTTCTCGTGACCGAGAGGAACGCGAGGTCCATCTTCATCAGGTTCTCGACGAGTTGAGACGAGAGCAACTTTATGGAAAGTTTTTCCAAAGGTGATTTCTGGATGTCCGTAGTGACTTTTCTCGGACAGGTAATTTCATCAAATGGAGTGCGGGTTGATCCTCAGTAGACGGAGGCTACCCAAGATTTGGTTACCTCCGAGAAATGTTAAGGAAATCCGAAGCTTTCTCGGATTAGCCGATTACTATCAGCGGTTTGTGGAAGGATTTTCTAAAATTGTTCAGTCAATTCATTCATCACTCAGTCAATCTCATTGTTCAGTCAATTCATTCATCACTCAGTCAATCTCATTGTTCAGTCAATTCATTCATCACTCAGTCAATCTCATTGTTCAATCAATTCATTCATCACTCAGTTAACCTCATTGTTCAATTAATTCATTCATCACTCAGTCAATCTCATTGTTCAGTCAATTCATTCATCACTCAGTCAATCTCATTGTTCAATCAATTCATTCATCACTCAGTTAACCTCATTGTTCAATTAATTCATTCATCACCCAGTCAATCTTATTGTTCAATCAATTCATTCATCACTCAGTTAATCTCATTGTTCAATTAATTCATTCATCACGGAGTCAATCTCATTGTTCGATTAATTCATTAACCATCCAGTCCATCTCACAGTTCAGTTGTTGATTTTGGGAATCAATTTTTTTTTTCAACCTTGTGAACTTGTTCAAGGTAATCATTTCAGGAATTTCATCAGATAGGCTTGTCACCTCACTTGATTTTTTCATGCGATCTTCTCATATCGCGGCGTCATGTCGACGATCGTTTTATTGCATTATTAATGCATTCATTTTGCTAGAGCGTGTATGCTCATTGTTATCATTCCGTTTTAAAATCTTAATGCAATCTTCATACGAGATCTGTAATTATCACGTGACTTTCCTGCCTCGGTATGGAAAGAGTTCAGAGGGACATCGGACTCCGACGTCCAAGAAATCGTTCTAGTCGTTTTGTGCTGGGAGAGCATCTTCATCTCGCAGACGAGTTCAACTTGTATGCTTTAACAAAGGTTACAACAGGACATTCATCACTGGTGTTGAGCAAGTTAATTCTTGCTCGGTAATAGGATAATCATTCATTTCATCGCCGTTCAATTATTCGCATAGGTCATTCATCATATATCAATTCCGTTAAGACTTATATTTATCAACCAATCATTCACTTCGCGGGGAACAATGGTTCCAATAATTTCATTTGAGCTATCACTCATTTTGTTATTAGTTCACCTCGGCGAGTTATTCTTGATCCTTGTCGGATTTCTAATCATTTATCATTCGTCATAGTCACTCTCGTTTTGGTAAACCTTTCGGGGTCATATTAAGCGGTGAGTTCAGATTTGGGTCTTCGTTGAATCGATGTGATCGAGGAGATCGATGGTATGGAGGATATCGATGTTGGGTACATTTGATATATAGCCTTGCCTTTCAGATGACTATAACTCAATCCGTATTAATGTGTCGTGGTTGTGGATCATTTATTGTTGATCTATCCTATAATGATCGTATTTGAGAATCTTGAGATTTTGAGATCGTTTGATGGATTCCTTTTGGTGTCGTACCGAGACTTCGTAATAATTTGGGAAATCGTTCATTGTAATCCGAGACGTCAAGACTTGGGACTTGGGCGTGCGATTGATTTGGTCCCGAGAACTATTTGGACATTATTGTTTGCAGATCGTGATGGATAGTTCATGTCCCGAGTTGTTTACCCTTAGTTTCGAGGACGAAACTCTTTTAAGGGGGGGTGTATGTAATACCCGGTTGTAATTCAGTAATTATCATTCAGTATTTATCATTCAGTCATTATCACTCAGTAATTTCACTCATTATTGATCATTTCTCACTCATATTCAGTCATGGTATTCATCATTCAGAGTAATTGTATCGTGTATCAATCGTCATTCATCACTAATCTGATTGGAGTTTCGTGCCGTGTTTATCATCATTGTCATTTTCGCTATGAAATGTGCGTGAGGAGTAGCGCACGCTACATACTCCTTTTAGCGTACGCTAATTGGGTATAGGTAGCGCACGCTACCACTCGGCTTTAGCGCACGCTAAGGTTACCTTGGCCGCATCCGTAAGGTACCGACCGCAGTGAGCAGGCAGCGCACGCTACGATTGGTAAGTAGCGCGCGCTAGTGGGTTGAAGTAGCGCACGCTAATATGAGGTGTAACGCGCGCTAAGGACGGATCAGGTTGAGTCCAGTGGCTACTGGACTGCACTGGATTATTTCATAGCGCACGCTATGTGTTGTTGTTAGCATACGCAACCGATATATTAGCGCACGCTAAACAATGGTTGTAGCGCACGCTATCGAGGTCAGATCAGAGGGCAGACAGTTTTCTGGACTCCAGTACTGGGCATCAATATTTCGTTAGCGCACGCTAATAATGGATCTTAGCGCACGCTAGTAATATGGCCGTAGCGCACGCTACAAGAAGGTACGTAGCGCGCGCTACCGTGTTCGGACAGTGGGTACTGGACTACCCAAATTACTCGTTAGCGCACGCTACGCACAAGGGCTAGCGCACGCTAACCTGGACTGACTATAAATTGGACAGTTAGTCAGACTTCGTCATTTATTCATCTCATTTCACTCCTTCGGTATTTTTGGGCGATTTCGAGCGATTCAGAGAGGATTCTTCGTGGTGTAATCATCAATCATCATCTTCAAGCTCATCTTTCGGATTAATCATCATTTCATCATCTTCATCTCATCGAATCAAAGCTATTAATCTCTTGGATCTAGAATTTCGGATTTTTGGGTTTTCCTTCCGATTTCTTCGTAAGTCGATTATCATTGGAATATGTTAGATATGGATTATCTACCTTGATAAGTATATTCTTACGGATTTAATGGTTATTTTCGAATTATTTCAAGAACCCTTGGAGTTGACTTGATTAATTAGGGATTTTCCGATTGATGTTGTTGTAATCATGAATTATGGATTCCTAATGGATTATTGATATCATTGAAAGTGTTTTGATGGTTTGAAATACTCATCTTGGAGTTGGTTTCGATATATTCGAGTTCGGATATTGTTGTATCGACGTTTGAGTCGGTTATGATCGTATTTGAGTCGTGTATTGATCGGTTGTTGGTAATTATTGTTGTTCAAGGTTGTTCGAGCGACCGACTTTTCATTTAGGACGTTGTTCGTGGAAGGACATTCTTCATCGGTATTGTGTAAGTTAATTCTTACTCGGTTAAAAGGATATTCATTCCTTTTGTTGTTGTTCATTCATAATCGTAACTCATTCATCATTGTATTAACCGTATGAAAACTTGTCATTGTCAATTAATCACTTCAGTCATAAGGAACGACGGTTCCGATCATTTCATTGAGCTATCATTCATTTCACCATCATTTAACCTTGGTGAGTCATTATTCATTTTCGTTGTCACTTTTGTCATATTGTGACATTCCGGGTCATACTGGCGTGCCGGTTGGTATGTGTAGGATTTTCATGTCGGGCACATTATGGTCGTGTGTTGGTTGTTGGCCTCACATTGGACTGTGCACACGAGTCAATGTGTCTCGTGAGACTGATTAGGTACAAGACCACGCGTGTATTGATCGTTGGTGGCTTGTGCACGGACACATTTCCATCCCGGACGTAGTGTGGCGCCATTCCTTTGAGCCGTACTGATAATCGATTCATATAGCATGTTTGATTGCATATGTTTCGACAGGATAATTCATAATTTCAGATATATCATGATTGTGTATTTTCAACCCTTGAGGATTGTTGTTACGTATGGCCCGGCCCGTTGGGATCTTGCTGTCAGTCATGGCAAGGCTAAGGCACGGGAGAGCACGGTGACGAGGAGTCCAGTGATACTAGTAGGGGCCCTACTGCATTCGATCATTTATTCAGTCATTTGTGTTTCCTTTATTTATTCCGCTGCAGACATTCCGTTTGAATGCTCATTTCATTCAGTGTTGTGTATTTTATCGTCACATAAAATACACATGTATTCTATTTTATCCTGGGTGTGTTGTATAAAACTCCTCATCGGAGTAATTGATGTTGTAATGTGGTTCGGTACTACATTTACCTGTGTAATTCATTCATTTTCATTCGCCTGGTGGGTCCCAGTCGGGGGTCCACGGCACTGTAATATCCGCCTAGTTTGGGGTGTTACAGTCTTGCAGAGAGAAGACTCCTCGACTCGGTTTTTCATCACTTTCCTACGATTTTGTTTAGCTTATTTTGTTTGTAATTTCGATTCCGTGTTATTTTCCGTGTAGCTCTCATCTCCTACATTTCTTTCGAGTTGCAATTTTGCCCGACAAGTTTACTTTACCTCTGTTCTTTTAATCGAATGAATCAATCAAATGAGCCGAATCGAATCGAATCGAATCGAATCGAATGGATTCGAATCGAAATGAATCGAATGGACTCGAATCAAGTGAATCAATCGAATCGAATCAAATATATATTAAGGGTAAATAATAATAATAAAAATAAAATTAATAAATATAAGAAAATAATAATAAAAATAATAATATAATAAAATATAAATGATAAGTTGAGATCTATTTGATAAGGGTAAATTATAATAATATTAATGATATTAATAACAATAACGATAATAACTATAATAATAATAACAATAATAATAATAACACTGATAATAATGGTAAATAATAATAATAGTAATCAACAACAACGATAATAATAAATATTATTAATAATAGTAAATATTATTAGTAATAATAACAATAATAATAATTAAGATTAATAATAATAATAACACTGATAATAATGGTAAATAATAATAGTAATCAACAACAACAACAACGATAATAGTAAATATTATTAGTAATAATAACAATAATAATTAAGATTATTATTATTAATATTAATAATTATAATAATAATAACTTAACCGAATCAATTGAATCGAATGGACTCAATCGAATCAATCGAATGGACTCGAATCGAATCGAATCAAAGCGAAAAATAAGTCCAAAAGAACAAGGCCTTTGTAACCAACAATATGTGTGTACCAAATCTAGAGTTATGATTATAGTTTCCTAGCTATTTCATAACTCGCGTTAGTAATACGTGCCTCTGTTCTTATAAGTTGTTCATATCTATTATACTAAAAGATTGAGTCTCCTTATTAATGTGGAGGCTTCAAGATTAAATCCCCTTATTAATATGGAGGCTTCAAGAATATGTATGGTTCAAGAATATGTACGGTAATGCAGATTCAGCCCTTTAATCAATTCAGTACTGTTCCTGTTAATCAATTCACAGGAATGCAAACCATTCCTCACTTAATGCAGCCAGCAACCATTCATCTATTATAACTCCAAAGAATGCATATGAAGTGTTTTTGGAATTCAAATCATAGTAACAGTTACATTCAAGAGGTTACAGTCAGTTACAATCAACATGTTACAATCCAAAAGCCTTACAAATATATAAATAGGATGTGCGTGATTTTACAATCCTACAACTACTCCCTCCTCAATTACACCAGCATTAGTAAAAGAAAGATACCATGTCAAAGGCAACCACACAGTTCAAAGCCCATGTTTTCTTCGACCAGTTGGATCTTAATGTAACAGGGACCACTGTCGCCATGGTGTGCAGAAAATGGGACGTTAATGCTGTTACCGGTCGTTACCTTAGCACCGATTTCCTGATATCTGATGGGAGGGTAAGCTGAAAATTGCTTCTCGTAAAAGTGAAAAAAGTAAATTAATAAGATTTACAAAGATCTGTCTAATTTGTGTGATGAGTGGCAAATATGCTAATGCCTTTTTTCTTGCAGGGTAATACCATGCATTGCACCGCAAAATCGAATACATCACACACTTTTGTGAATAGGTTGAAAGAGGGGATCATATATACCATTAACGATTTTGCTGTCATACCAAACAGAGAAGAGTACCGGATCATGAAAGAGAGTGCTTACATGCTTGAATTGCATGGTGGCACGACCGTAAGAAGATCTTCGGTCAAGGCAGATGGTTTTGTGAGGCATCCTTTTGACCTAATTGATTTTGTTGACCTGCAAGTTACAGATAACAAATACTTGATTGGTAATGTTCTATCTCTGCTAAATTTGTTGTAGTGTCTGAGATAATAGTTATGCTCTTAAGTAAATGTGTACCTTGCAGATGTTGTGGGATACGTCAAAAATGTGGGCAGGAGCACTCAACAGAGAACAGGTTCAAAGACCCTAGATTTCTACCTCACCATTCAAAGGTTAGTGTCATTGTCTTTACACTTATAGGTGGTTTCAAGGAATATCAATAATGTCTAGGCCGCTGTTATTTTGGTTTCCCATAAAAAGGGGCCAATCAGTTAGGGTCACATTGTGGGGAAGCCTTGGCGGCGTGCTGATCGAGAAGAAAACAAAGAGTCATGGCGTTCATGCAGTTATTCTAACTTCGGTCAATGCAAAGCTGTACAACAGTAAGAACCCGTGTACATTAACTATTTAAGATATTTTAAAGGATGCATGGAATGATACACTATTGTACTTTACCGTGCAGATAAGCTTTATCTATCGAGTAGTTCATCTACTTTGATACTCGATGATGCTGAGATTCCCGCGTTGAAGGAGTTTACATCAGAGGCCAGGTAATACACTTTCGATAAATTCCTCATCCCTTTCCCAGACCATTAAACATCAATATTCATGCGGATGACAGTGAAATAAATCGTGGCAAAGAAGCCGTGCTATATGACAACTCTGAACCCAAGGTTGGGACATTGGAGAACCTACTGATTTGGGCGCGCAACCGAAAAACTGATATACCAACCATTCTCTTCAAACTACCGCGGCTTTAATTTTATTCCACTTCTAACTAATGGTCATTTTTTTCCCCAGTCTGTGACGTTCAACTGTCAAGTCATAATTAAGAATATTAGGACAAGGAAAGGCTGGAACTACCCATCATGTGGTGGTGATAAGTGCAAAAAAGGTGTGACAAGAAGGGAAGGCAAATTCTGGTGTGCCGCATGCAATAAGCCTGTTGATTATCCTTTTGTGAGGTGCCATATTGTTTGGAGTAAACTGAATTGCATATGTGCAAATACACTTCAATTATCAGAATACCATGAAAATGAGTGTTTACCTTCCATGTAAAAATTGCCTCAACAGGTACAGGCTTGAATTAGATGTTTCGGACGACACTGCACACACTGTGGTTGTCATGTTTGATGAAACTGCAACAGAGTTGGTGAAATTTTCAGCCGAGTCGCTTTTGGAAGGAGAGGATGAGGTATATTTATAAGATTTAGACCAATTCATAAATGTTTTGCTTACTTGCCATCCTGTGCAGGATGTGGATGATCAGTCGGCATTACCACAGCCTCTAACAAACATCATTGGTACCTCCCACACATTGGAGTTGAAATCGCACACATACTACGAGCACGGGTCCTACGAGAGCTTCACCTATTGGCATATTTGTGCCCCAGGTTCAGAGGATGAAAGCGCCAGTTATAGCACTGTAAGTGCAGCTGCCGATGTAGGGAAGCCAGAGCTAAGAAGATTGGCTAAATCCCCATCAGTGTGTACTCCATCAAAACCTTCGGAGGACAAAAGAAAGAAAAGGTTAGAAATGATTTTTGCTTACACTTCTGGATATCAGATAACATTGACCCGCTAACCTGTCGTTTGTGTCCGTCTTATTTTAGTGTTGCTGTTGAAGATTCAGACACTGAAATAACCGTTGCTGAAAGTGATGTACCAAAAGATGATGAGGATGTCGAGCCCGCAAGCAAGAAGAAAAAGAAAGGGCCAAAGAAAAGGTTAGAAACAGTTCTTCCTTACACTTCAGGATATAAGATAACATTAATATGCTTACATTCCATTGCTGAACATTGACCCACTAACTGTAACACCCCGAGATATTCGGAATAATTACAGGGCCGTAAACCCTTTAAGTAAGAATTTACAAGGCTAATTAAAAGAAATGAAAATATAATACAACAGTACCATAGAAGTTCAAAATACAAAACCGGTTTCAACTGATCCATTGAGTTCATTAATACAACCATATCGAAATAATATTATTAAGACACACGTACTCGAGTACTGAAAGTGAACCAAGAAGACAAATCACAATAACAATAAACATCACTGAGCCCCTTCGTCGTCATATCGGTACTGTGGTTGCTTTCTCGCTCCTCGGCTACCTGAACATCAAAACAAATGTCCACCCCCGAAGGGGTTAGCAAAACGATGCTAGTACAAGTATCATATTAAACAAATCGAATATGCATCAACAATGCATAACAGAATACACAATACGGACTTCCGCTACCAGAATCCAACAATGCGAATCCACAAGATTCTATTAACACAACATGGGTATTCCAACGATCTAGCGCCCTAAGCATAGTTCCCAAGATGATCCCGTCGGACCAACACGAGGTGGAAAAACCCGTCCAATGATCCAGCGCCCTCAGCATAGATCCCAAGATGATCCCGTCGGACCAACACGAGGTGGACATCCGATCCAGCGCCCTCAGCATAGATCGTACAACATACACAAACACAACTCATGCATACACATATGCAAAATCGCTATGTCCATCAACATGAACATACAAACACTTGATAACGAATATCATAAGAATTCAATGAAATAAATCCCATGTTCAACAACATGAATAAACCACATGCATGTTTAAAATACCAACATGAACAAATTACAATACTTGCCTCAAAGATGGCAAGAACTAATCACTCCAATGATCTCAACACACTCGAAGGCCGCCTCCTTCGATCAAACGTTCGCAATGCTCGGCCCTAGAACAAGTAGGAAAAATAACGGCAACTCAGGACAAGCTTAAACGTACGAACATCTAACGTCTACTATTGTCGGGTTAACACTCTAAGCTTGCCGACTCACGGCTCAACTCACTCGACGACCGCCCGATCTAGCTAGAGTCGCTCAAATCACCGTAATTACGTACTACGATTCCGGATTATTGATTCCCTCACCAAGTTTGGTTACAAAATCATGCTCCAATACAAGTTTAAGGTTTATCAACCATATAATTCGTTCTTCCATAATTTATCTTCCTTGCCAAAATTTAAGTTCATAGCAATGGTTACCCATCAACTTGCTTTTGTTAGAATCATCAACATGAAGCTAACCAAATCCATAAATCACTATGAGTTATCATTTACATAGAAAGTCACCTCATACTATCCAAGGATATTACAAGACCATACTTATAATTCATCTTCATCTTCAAGAAAATATCCTAAGTTCAATCCATCAATGTCCCAAAATGTATAATTTCCATTATGTAAATACATATGAACTTGATATTCTCCATAAGCTGGCCATAATCGGTTTTGTAGTTACATGAATGTGCTTAGGAGTTCAAACCTTAAAAGGTTCAATGGTCTATATGATGAAGAAGTACCGAAACATCTAAAATATCCTTCTTATAACATGATGATCGATTACGTACGAATTTAACTGACTAGATAATCTCAAAACATGTTCCAAAACATCCTTAAGAATACTACTCCAATTGGTGAAGAATCACCTACCTCAAAAATAGTGAAGAACAAGGAGGAACTTGAAGAAATCCAACACCGAGAGCTTGAACACCTATCTCCAATGATCTACAATCTTCAAACTCGAGCTAGGATGATGATATGAGAGGTTTAGGATGGAGGAAGTAACTCTCTAAGTTCAGAAATCGAGTTTGAGAAGTAATGAAGTCTGAAAAATGAAAAAGGGTGATGTCCTATATATAGAAAATGGTTATTAGCGCGCGCTAGTCCATATCCGTAGCGTGCGCTAACGGGCCTGCAGTCTACTGTTCTGCCTGGTCTCGACTTAGCGTGCGCTAACATATCCCTTACGTGCGCTAAGTTCAGGAATTAGCATACGTTACCACTTATATAGCGTGCGCTAACGGCCATACGAAGCTTACTGACCTCACTGTACTCAACATTTAGCGTGCGCTATCCTCATACCAGTAGCATGCGCTAACAGCGTTGACTCGGCTTTTTACAAAAGCCGTCCAGGTTCATCCCGACATGTTCCAACCAAGATCCGCGGCTGATCTCACCTACCACCCTGTCTTAATCAAGTTGACTATGTATAGCGCGCGCTAAGGTTCATACATAGCGTGCGCTACGAAACCCATATTAGCGTACGCTACGCCTAGTCGATAGCGTGCGCTACATGTGCAAAGATCACAATTTTGAACACATTCATGAAATCATACGCTCAACAACACGGGATCATGAAATACGAAAAATAATACTCAGATCAAAATGCAACAAATACAATATCACAAGGTTCAAATACACATCAGAAATCTCGGGTATTACACCATCTCTCCCTAAAAAGAAGTTTCATCCCGAAACTTAAGATGAAAACAACTCTGGATACCTAGTCTTCATATTGTCCTCCATTTCCCAAGTGGCCTCTTCAACTCCGTGTCATGACCATTGTACTTTAACCAAGTGTATTGGTTTATTCCTCAATTGTTTGATCCGACTCCCAAGTATCTTGATTGGTCTCTCTTCGAAGGTGCCGTCATTAGCTATCTCGATCTCGTCGAAATCAATAATATGACTAGGATCTGGTACATACTTCCACAATTGGGATACGTGAAACACATTGTGAACGTGACTCAGCGATGGCGGTAAGGCCACCCTGTATGCTAAATCCCCAACTCTCTCGAGGATCTCAAATGGTCCGATTTATCTCAGACTTAGCTTACCTTTTCTCCCAAAACGGAAAATTCCTCGAGTAGGAGACACCTTCAATAGTACGTGGTCCCCAATGTCGAACTCTAACTGGCGACGACGCACATCGGCATAAGACTTCTGTCGACTCTGGGCAGTCAACAGTCTTTCCCGAATCAGAGCTATCTTCTCTTGAGTCTGAACTATCAATTCCGGTTCCGTCCCGATCAAGTCCGAAGAATCATCCCAGCACAGGGGTGATCAGCATCTTCTCCCGTACAAAGCTTCAAATGGTGCCATCTTAATAGAAGCATGCCAACTATTATTATATGTGAATTCAATCAACGGCAAGTGAACTTCCCAATCAGTTGACCAATCCAAGGCACAAGCTCTAAGCATGTCTTCTACTGTTTGTATCGTCCTTTCGGATTGACCGTCCGTCTGAGGATGATAAGCCGTGCTAAAGTTCAGCTCGGTTCCCAAATCCCTGTGAACTTCTTTCCAAAAATGCGATACGAAGCGACCATCTCGATCCGAAATAATGGTCTTCGGCGTACCATGCAATCGGACTATCTCCGCAATAAATACTCGCGCCAATTTCTCGGGTCCCCAAGTGTCTTTAATTCCCAAGAAATGAGCCGACTTGGTTAGTCAATCAACTACAACCCAAATCATGTTCATTCCCGTCTTGGTCCTTGGCATATTGGTGATGAAATCCATCGAGATATCCTCCCACTTCCACTCAGGGATCGAAAGTGGCTTCAACATTCCGGCAGGTCGCTGATGTTCAATCTTAACCTGCTGACAAGTCAAACACTTCGAAACGTATTCTGCTACGTCCTTCTTCATATTTCCCCACCAGAAGTTTTGTTTTAGATCCTTATACATCTTACTGCTGCCCGGGTGAATAGAATAGGGCGCGCTGTGAGCTTCCTTCAGAATTGTCTGTCTCAAAACATCATCATCGGGAACGCAAAGTCGACTCTGAAATCTCAGAACTCCATCATCTTGTATTACGAATCCTGGGGCCTTTCCTTTCTTTACTTCGTCACATAACCGAAGAATCAGAGAATCGTTCAACTGCTTAGATTTGATCTCCTCGACTAGTGACGAAGTTAGTTCCATCACATATAGTTGCCCTTGGATTACTGGTGACCATACTTCAATCCCTTCGCGGATCAGTTCTCGTTGAATGCTGGTTTGGGACGTAAGTGCTTCCAACACTCGAAGAGAAACAGGTTTACGGCTCAGTGCATCAGCTACTACGTTTGCTTTACCCGGATGATAGAGGATTTCCATGTCGTAATCCTTGATCAATTCCAGCCACCTTCTCTGCCTCATATTTAATTCCTTCTGACTGAAAATATACTTGAGGCTCTTATGATCTGTAAAGATCTGACAATGAGTGCCGTACAAATAATGTCGCTAAATTTTCAAAGCAAAGACCACAGCTGCTAACTCCAGATCATGAGTCGGGTAACCAACTTCGTACGGTTTCAACTGTCGAGAGGCATAGGCAATCACCTTATCCTTTTGCATCAACACACATCCCAGACCCTGATTTGAAGCATCGCTGTATACTATGAATCTATCAGTTCCATCTGGTAACGCTAATATAGGTGCTGTCGTCAGTCTCCTCTTAAGTGCATCAAAACTAGCCTCGCATTTCTCATTCCACGTGAACTTTTGAGTTTTCTGTAACAGTTGAGTGAGCGGACGAGCAATTTTGGAAAATCCCTCTACAAAATGACGATAATATCCAGCAAGTCCTAAGAAGCTTCGGACTTCTTTCACATTATTAGGAGATTTCCATTCCAAGATTGCTTCGACTTTCTTCGGGTCCACCTGAACTCGGTCAGCTGAAATCACATGCCCAAGGAAAGTTACTTCCCTAAGCCAGAACTCGCATTTGGAAAGTTTCGCATAAAGCTGCTCATTCCTCAAGGTGCTCAAAACAACACGCAAATGCTTAGCATGCTCCTCTGTGTCTTTCGAATAGATCAAGATGTCATCGATGAAAACGACCACAAACTTATCTAGGTATTCTAAGAATACCAGATTCAGCAATTGCATAAATACCGCAGGAGCATTGGTAAGTCCGAATGGCATTACCACAAATTCATAGTGTCCATACCGGGATCTGAAAGCATATTTCGGTATATCCAATTCCTTAATTCTCAACTGATGGTATCCTGATCGCAAGTCAATCTTCGAGAATACCCTTGCCCCTTGCAGTTGATCAAACAAATCGTCGATCCGAGGATTAGGATACTTGTTCTTGATCGTCACCTTGTTTAGCTCCTTGTAATCAATACATAATCGGAGGGATCCATCTTTCTTCCAGACAAAGAGAACGGGCGCTCCCCAAGGAGAAACGCTAGGTTGAATGTAACCCTTCTATAATTCCTCCAGTTGCTTCTTTAGTTCATACATCTCGGTTGGCGCCATACGGTATGGTGCTCTGGAAATAGGAGCGGCTCCAGGCTCTAATTCGATAGTGAACTCCACTTCTCTCTATGGAGGTAACCCGGGTAGTTCGTCAGGGAATACATCTGAGAATTCATTCACAACTGGAATAGATGAGAGCTCTACTTCTTCTTCCTTCTTCATGGCGTAGCACCAAAATCTGTAACAACCCTGCTTCAGTAATTTCACTGCTTTCATAGCCTTGATCAATTTTCCCGAGCTTCCCGGTCTCCATCCTCTAAATAAATGTTCAGATCCGTCATTGGAAATGATAGAAATGACTCTCTTTCGGTAATTCAAAATAGCTCCATAACGGTTGAGCCAATCATCTCCGAGAATTAAATCGTCACCATGGATGTCGACTACAATAAGATTCGATGGACAATCTCTCCCTCCTATAGACACTGGAAAATCTCTAGTTTCTAGGGTTCCCACAATTCTCTTTCCGCTCGGCAAACCCACAACATAAGGTTCACAATCAAATAAACACGAGATTTTCAAACGATTAACACAGTTCAATGATATGAAAGAATGTGTAGCTCCTGATTCGAATAAGACACTAACTGGTTGCAAAAAGATCTGAATCGTACCTGATGCAACAGCAGTGTTCTGATCGTCAGATTTAATCATCTCGTACAGGTGCGGAGGAACGGACCCAACACTGGATGTCTCTCTCTTTCCAACATTCTGCTGCTGAAATCCACTCTGCTGTGTCTGGTTCACACTTATCTCTTTCGGAACTAGTGCTGGAGTGCGAGTACCAATTGATCTATTCACATTTCTGTAAAAATTTGCCTAGTGTCCTTCTTGCCCATATTCAAAACAAGTCACAGAAGGAATGGGACAATCACGTCGAATATGCCCTGCTCGACCACAATTATAGCACTTCTTTGATGCGTCCGAAACTGCTGATGTTGTCCGGAACTTCTTTCCACCTTGAGAAGGATGTGGAGGTTTCCTAGATGAATAAAATGAAGACTGGCCCTTGCGGGGCCCACCACTCTTGTTTTCCGAGAAGTTGCCGGACACTTTCTGCTTCTTTGCCTCCATCGATTTCTCCACTGCCGCCTCTTTCATGTCGTAGGCCAGCGCTTTGTCCTGGTATTGTCGCAACGTAGTACACTCGAATCCGGACATGTACTGCTGAATCTCCGGCTTCATCCGCATATCGAAATGAAAAATCTTCTCCGCCTCCGCCCTGACTAAGTGTCGCACACAAGTCAGCTGATGATTAAAATTCTTGATTATGTCTGTCACAGATGCTTCCGAACTCTGCGGTGAGAAAAACTCTCGGATTTTTGCCTCTCTAACTAGACGAGGACAATATTGTGCTTCCATCATTAGTTTGAACTCCATCCAGTCAGCATTATGATCCTCAGGTCGGATAGCTTCCCACCAGTCGAAAGCCTCCCCAGTCAGAAAATACTGGGCAATAGGAACTTTCCGGTCCTCGGGACAGTTAATCCCTGCAAATATCTTCTCTAACTCCTTTAGCCAATGATCCCAAGTAAGCAGAACCGTCAAATTTTGGCGGGTGCAATTTGACCACCTCAGTAAGCCATATGTCTCCCCAATTATCCTCGTTATGCTGTTGTCCCATCGCCGTCTGCATGCGGTCAACTACCTGAGTGAATTGGTTTATCTGAGCCACCACCTGTTGAAGCACTCCTGACATGTTAGGATTTGCGTTGTCATTCGCTGATCCCTGCTGTCCTCCAGAATGGGAATCGGTTCGACTAGCCGATAATTCTGGGGTAGTTGTTGAATCCTCTTGTCTTACATTACCACGTCCGCGTCCACGACCGCGTCCGCGTCCACGTCCTCCCCTCAACATACTGTAAACACAGTTACTCAATATCCAGGGCAAAATTTTCAAAAATAAAGCCCGTCAATATTCACAAAAAAGAAATTAAGTAAAACGGTAGTATAAGAGATTAGGAGACTTACAACCACGGTCCACATGACGACGTTGGCTGAACAGTAATGTTACGAACGACCCGTAAATCAAATAACATAAACAGACCCAACTAAAACCCGACTGCCAAGATATCCATCAATCTTAGCTCCGATACCATATTCTGTAATGTAATACCCGGTTGTAATTCAGTCATTATCATTCAGTAATTTCATTCGGTGATTGTCACTCAGTGGATTTTCACTCATTTATAATCATTCATCAATCATATTCATTCACCGTGTTCACCGTTCGGAAAAACTTCGAGTTGTGTATCATTATTGTTCATTGTTTTAACTTTCCTCTTACGAGTTCGACTTTGTTAGATCACCATTAATTTTTGGTAACTCCAAAAATTCTAAATCTTTGCAATATTATAGAGCATCGAGTCTGGCTGCCGAGTCAACCCCTATAAATTCATTTTTTGAGCATTTTGAGCTCATTTCTTCCATTTTTTTCCATCTTCTTCACCTGCAACCGAGAGAGAATAACTTGAGGAAGAGATTTCTTCATCAATTATCATTTGAGTGTGTATTTTCATCACCTTCAATCATTTGGGAAGCTTGGATAGTCGTTTTTACACGTTTTCATCGGATCGAATTGGTTGGATCTTCAAGAGGTAAATTCTTCAACACTTTGGACTTCGATTTTGTGTTGAGATATGATGTTTTGGACGTTATAATCATGTTATATGAAGGGATATGTATATGATTATGAGTTTGTATAAGGATTCATTGGATTATTGAGGAATTATTCAAGAACACGTCGAAAATCGAGTTGGAATTGGGGATTTTCGACTAATTGTTGTTATAATCACAGTTTTGGATATTCATAACGGATTATTGATCGTATTGGAGATGTTTTGTTGGTTTGAAACACTTCTTGGGGATTTTGATATTGGTATATTGAGGTTTGATTGTAAACAATCGGAGTTTGGACACAACGTGTTTGATTTAATGTCTCTATAGACTTGGTTTAGTCGTATCGACGTTTGGAATTCGTTATATTCGTGTTTAATTCGTGTATTGATCGGATTGTTGGTAATTGTATTGAATTAAGGTTGTTCGTGCGACCGACACTTCATTTAGGACGTTGTTCGTGGAAGGATAATTTTCACCGGTATTGTGTAAGTTAATTCTTACTCGGTTAAAAGGATATTCATACCTTTTGTTGTTGATCATTCATAATCATAACTCATTCATCATTGTATTAATCATATTAAAACTTGTTATTGTCAATTAATCACTTGATCATAAGGAGCAGCGGTTCCAATCTTTTCATTGAGCTATCATTCATTTCATTGTTACCCTCATCTCGGTGAGTCATTCTTGACTTTGTCAAATTATTATTTATTCATTGATATTCATTACGGTCATTCTCGTTCATATGACCTTCTGGGTTCATATTGCGTGGCCGGGTGTGGCTGTGTGGAATTTTTAGTCGGGCACACGATGGTTATTGTATTGGGTTCACCGATACATTAGACCGTGCACACGGGAAAGCGTTACACCGTGAGACTAATTAGGTACACGGACCGGTGTTGTACACTTACACAGAACATTACGGGCGTACTATGATACTCCTCTTCAGCGTAATTCATAACTAAGAATATTTCATAACTTGATTAATCATGATTGTGTATTTTCAACCCTTGAGGATTGTTGTTGTTTAAGCGACCCGTTTGGGGATTTTGTTTTTCAGTCATGGCAAGGCTAAAGCACGGGAGAGCACGGTGGCAATGAGAGTCCTAGTGATACTAGTAGGGGCCCCGATCTTTCGATTATTCATGTTATTGTCCTTTATTTTCCGCCGCAGACTTTCATTTGAATACTCGTTTCATTCGGTGTTGTGTATTTTATCTTCATATAAAATACACTAGTATTGATATTGTCTGGTGTGTTGTAATTAAACTCCTCATCGGAGTAATTATTGTTGTAATGTAGTTCGGTACTACATTTATCTTGTGTAATTCATTCTTTTCATTTGCTGGTGGGTCCCGGTTGGGGATCTACCAGACCGTAATATCCGCCTAGTTTGGGGTGTTACGAGTTGGTATCGGAGAGTGGTTTTGAATACTACCTTCCGAGTCATGTCTCATTTGAAATCATCGTCATCGGACTAGTATCATTGGACTTTCGCGTCACGTGTGACTGTGCGAATCTTGAGCCAATCAGAAAAGAAGCGTAAGACTTCTAACGCCATGGTATAATTTCTGGCAATAGTCATTCATTCATCATTCATCATTTAACAATCCTCAAACATCATCATTCATTATGATCGGGACGATCATATTAACTCATCAATCACTTAATTCATTTCATTACTCAGTTAATAATCAGGACGATCATGTTAACTCATTAATTACTCAATTCATTTCATTACTCAGTTGTCAATCTGGATGATCATATTATCAATCTTGTTAAGTTATTCAAGATAATCATTTCAAGAATTTCATCAGATAATCATGTAACTTCAGTAAATCATTCATAAAATCACTAAGTTAGAGTATGTATACTCATTTTCATCATCTCATGACATAATCATAACGTGCTAATCATGCGGGAAATATAACCATTATGCGACCTTCCTACTTCAGTATGGAGAGAGCTGTCAGGGGATGCACGGGGAGAGGCCGCGGTGTGGACCGAAACCGAGAAATAATCACTCGCTGCCGAGAAATCGTGCCCAGGACTCGGCTCGATCAGAAGATATTCGGGTTGATCCACTCACTTTTATGCAGGCCATGATGACCCATGTGCAGTTGCTCAATCATCATTGCGCCACTCTGACCGGATTAATCGAGAGAACTCTCCCGTATGAGCCAGCTGCTAAAGAAAGTGCTGAACAACAACCTTCATTTGTCAGCAAGAAATCAACGAAGCGTAATCAATCCGAAGGCGGTCAGTCAACCTTCAAGAAGCCTCGTGTGAGTCCTATCGTTTCTGAGCGACCTCCTACGGCGCATAATCGTGCGGGATCTCATTCCCGAGCGGCCGATTGCCATCACTGTTTCAATTGTGGAACGCCGGTCATTTCAGCACCGAGTGTCTCAAACCGTCTATCACGTGCTATAATTGTGGGAATTTTGGGCATAAGGCCCGCTTTTGCCGAAAGGACTCCAAGTCGGCTCCGCGTATCTCAGCCCGAAGCAACCGCTTTAATCGATCGCTTTGTCATCGCTGTTTAAGACAATGGAAGCAAATAGAGTTGGAGCTCGTATTTATCGACGGGAGCGTCGGTTCGGGACCGCAAGTCCTGCATTCATATGATGAGGAGGATCGACGATCCGGGCCCGAATGATTTCAGGTATACTCGTAATTTTATTTCAACTTGTGTGTACCTTTTGATGCTGGTACACCGCATTCATTCATTTTCGAATCATGCTTGAATAGACTTAATTCGGGATAGTCCTACTTAATGACCGCGATTGGTTAATGGATCTAATCGTGGTGAATTTATCTTAGGACGATGTAATTTCGGTATTAGTTGGTTTAACCGTCTTGATATCGTCCTCGCATTTGTTAGCGTTTGGTCGCTATCTTTCCGTCGTTGGTCGTCGAATGTGTGCTTCAGGGAAGTAATCCCCGTTGTTCCAGTAGAATTTCTATTATGGCGAAAGCATAGAAATTCCGCAATCGAACTATTCAATCATTCATTGTATCATTCTCATCGATTGGCCTTTCTAAGGCAATCGAGTTATTCAATCATTCATTGTATCATTTTCATCGATTGGCCTTTCTAGGGCAATCGAGTTATTCAATCATTCATTCCATCATTTCCATCGATTGGCCTTTCTAGGGCAATCGAGTTATTCAATCATTCATTCCATCATTTCCATCGATTGGCCTTTCTAAGACAATCGAGTTATTCAAACATTCATTGTATCATCTTCATCGATTGACCTTTCTAAGGCAATCGAATTGTTCAATCATTATTGGTACCTCTTTTATCGATTGACCATTATAGGGCAATCGAAATGTTCAATCATTCATGGTATCATTGTCATCGATTGACGATGTATTTCCAGACGAGTTATCTGGTTGCCTTCACATGGAGTAAGGGAATTCAGGAGTGAGTTGGAGCCGGTACGTCCCCTTTATCGAAGGCACCGTATCGGATGACCCCGACCAGAATGCAGGAGTTGAAGATTCAACTTGAGGAATAGTTCGAGAAAGGTTATCTCCGACCGATTGCGTCCCCGTGAGGAGCACCAGTGACCTCTCACAAGCACACGGATGGCTCGTCTCGTGTGTGTATTAATTACTAGGAGTTGAACAGGGTGATGATCAAGAGTAGTATCCTTTACCTCGTATTGATGATCTTTTAGATCAACTTCAGGGAGCTTCAGTATTTTCCAAGATCGACTTAAGATCTGGATATCACCAGTTGCGGATTCGAGAGTCGGATATCGCGAGGACAGCGTTTCATACACGCTATGGTCATTATGAGTTCGTAGTTATGCCGTTCGGGCTAACTATTGCACCTGTGGTATTCATAGGGGTTAATGAATCGGGTTTTCATCGACTTTTTGGATCAGTTTGTTGTTTTCTTCATCGACGACATTTTGATTTATTCTCGTAGCCGAGAGGAATACGAGGTTCATCTTCATCAGGTTCTCGACGTGTTGAGACGAGAGCAACTTTATGGAAAGTTTTCCAAATTGAGTTCTGGAGGTCCGAAGTGACTTTCTCGGACATGTAATTTCATCTGACAGAGTTCATGTCGACCCTCAGAAGACGGAGGCTATCCGAGATTGGCAACCTCCGAAAGATATTAAGTAAATCCGATGTTTCCTCGGATTAGTTGGTCAATTATCCAACCCACGATCTGGAGCTAGCAACCGTGGTTTTCGCGTTGGAAATTTGGCGTCATTATTTGTATGGCGTTACACGCCGATATTCACCAATCATAAGAGTTTAAAGTATATATTTACTCAGAAGGAGTTATATATGCGACAGAGGCGGTGGTTAGAACTAATCAAGGATTATGATATTGAGATCCTTTACCACGGGCAAGGCGAACGTTGTCGCCGACGCCTTGAGTCGTAAGTCCGTGCAGGAGCAGATGCTTACTCGTTTAATGATTCGAAGAAGCTTCAACAGAATTCCTTAGACCCGAGATCGAGGTCCGCTTCAGCGAGTTCGAGGACAACTTTGTATGTTAGAGATATCATCGTCACTTGAGGAGGTAATCGAGAGAATCGAGTTCGGACCCGGCATTGATGCGCATCCGTGAAGATGTGGTGAGGGAAAGCCCTGGATTCGTGGTCCACGAGGATGGACTTTTGAGGTTTAAGAACCGGTTGTGCGTATCGCGAATGACGAGTTGAAAACTCTATTTTGAGAGAAGCTCATGCTACCCTTATTCTGTTCATCCGGGGTCCAAAGAAGATGTACAAAGACTTGAAACAAAATTACTGGTGGAGTAATATGAAGCGAGAAGTCGCGGAATTTGTTTCGAGATGCTTAACTTGCCAACAAGTCAAGATTGAACATCAGCGACCGGCGGGTATGCTGAAAACTCTTCCTATTCCAGAGTGGAAGTGGGAAGACATTTCTATGGATTTCATCACGAGTTTGCCGACGAGTCGTCGTGGCATGAATACGATCTGGGTGATTGTGGACCGCTTAACTAAATCAGCTCATTTCCTTGAGATCAAGGATACGTGGGGTCCCGAGAGACTTGCCCAGCTATTCATCAAAGAGATAGTGAGACTGCACGGTACTCCTAAAAGTATCGTTTCCGATTGTGACGGACGGTTTGTGTCACATTTTTGGAAATCAGTTCATCGTACTATGGGAACTCAGCTCAATCTCAGTACCGCCTTTCATCCTCAGTCCGACGGACAATCAGAGAGGACTATACAGACATTAGAGGACATGTTGAGGGCATGCGTCCTCGATTGGAAGGACGATTGGGAAGCCCAACTACCATTGATCGAGTTCACGTATAATAATAGTTGGCATGCTTCCATTAAGATGGCACCTTACGAGGCCTTGTACGGTCGTCGTTGTCGATCTCCCTTGTGTTGGGATGACTTGTCAGAATCAATCGGCACCGAACCCGTTATGCTTATAGCCGCCCGGGAGAAGGTAGCTTTGATCAAGAGTCGTATGTTGACAACTCGAGTCGGCGAAATCATATGCGTATAATCGTCGCCGACCACTAGAGTTCGAGACGGGTGACCATATTTTGGTCAAGGTAACCCAGTCGAGGTATTTTTCCGCTTTGAAAACGGGGGAAGTTGAGCCCAAGATTCATTGGACCGCTTTGAAATTTTGGATCGAGTAGGCGAGTTAGCTTATCGATTGGCTTTACCTCCGGCTTTGAGCAGATTCATAATGTGTTTCACGCCTCTCGGTTGCGGAAGTATGTTGCCGACCCTAGTCACATACTTGATTCGACGAAATCGAGATCGCGGATGATCATTCGTACGAGGAGCGTCTGCACGAGTGTTAGAGTGGCGAATCAAACAGGTTGAGGAACAAGACGATCCCTTTGGTCAAGATTCGGGTCTAGACACGGAGTCGAAGAGGCCACTTGGGAAACCGAGGAGAATATGCGAGTGTTATCCCGAGTTGTTTGACCCTTAGTTTCGGGGACGAAACTCTTTTAAGGGGGGTGTATGTAATACCGGTTGTAATTCAGTCATTATCATTCAAGAATTTCATTCGGTGATTGTCACTCGGTGGATTTTCACTCATTTATAATCATTCATCAATCATATTCATTCACCGTGTTCACCGCTCTAAAAACTTCGAGTTGTGTATCATTATTGTTCATTGTTTTAACTTTCCTCTTACGAGTTCGACTTTGTTAGATCACCATTAATTTTTGGTAACTCCAAAATTCTAAATCTTGCAATATTATAGAGCATCGAGTCCATTTGCCGAGTCAACCCCTATAAATTCATTTTTGAGCATTTTGAGCTCATTTCTTCCATTTTTTCCATCTTCTTCACCTGCAACCGAGAGAGAATAACTTGAGGAAGAGATTTCTTCATCAATTATCATTTGAGTGTGTATTTTCATCACCTTCAATCATTTGGGAAGCTTGGATAGTCGTTTTTACACGTTTTCATCGGATCGAATTGGTTGGATCTTCAAGAGGTAAATTCTTCAACACTTTGGACTTCGATTTTGTGTTGAGATATGATGTTTTGGACGTTATAATCATGTTATATGAAGGGATATGTATATGATTATGAGTTTGTATAAGGATTCATTGGATTATTGAGGAATTATTCAAGAACACGTTGAAAATCGAGTTGGAATTGGGGATTTTCGACTAATTGTTGTTATAATCACATTTTTGGATATTCATAATGGATTATTGATCGTATTGGAGATGTTTTGTTGGTTTGAAACACTTATTGGGGATTTTGATATTGGTATATTGAGGTTTGATTGTAAACAATCGGAGTTTGGACACAACGTGTTTGATTTAATGTCTCTATAGACTTGGTTTAGTCGTATCGACGTTTGGAATTCGTTATATTCGTGTTTAATTCGTGTATTGATTGGATTGTTGGTAATTGTATTGAATTAAGGTTGTTCGTGCGACCGACACTTCATTTAGGACGTTGTTCGTGGAAGGATAATTTTCACCGGTATTGTGTAAGTTAATTCTTACTCGGTTAAAAGGATATTCATACCTTTTGTTGTTGATCATTCATAATCATAACTCATTCATCATTGTATTAATCATATTAAAACTTGTTATTGTCAATTAATCACTTCAGTCATAAGGAACGACGGTTCCAATCTTTTCATTGAGCTATCATTCATTTCATTGTTACCCTCATCTCGGTGAGTCATTCTTGACTTTGTCAAATTATTATTTATTCATTGATATTCATTACGGTCATTCTCGTTCATATGACCTTCTGGGTTCATATTGCGTGGCCGGGTGTGGCTGTGTGGAATTTTTAGTCGGGCACACGATGGTTATTGTATTGGGTTCACCGATACATTAGACCGCACACGGAAAGCGTTACACCGTGAGACTAATTAGGTACACGGACGGGTGTTGTACACTTACGAGTAACATTACGGGCGTACTATGATACTCCTCTTCAGCGTAATTCATAACTAAGAATATTTCATAACTTCAGTTAATCATGATTGTGTATTTTCAACCCTTGAGGATTGTTGTTCTGTTTAACTGACCCCGTTTGGGGATTTTGTTTTTCAGGTCATGGCAAGGCTAAAGCACGGGGAGAGCACGGTGACAGCGAGGAGTCCTAGTGATACTAGTAGGGGCCCCCGATCTTTCAGTTATTCATGTTATTGTCCTTTATTTTCCGCTGCAGACTTTCATTTGAATACTCCGTTTCATTCAGTGTTGTGTATTTTATCTTCATATAAAATACACTAGTATTCGGTATTGTCCTGGTGTGTTGTAATTAAACTCCTCATCGGAGTAATTATTGTTGTAATGTAGTTCGGTACTACATTTATCTTGTGTAATTCATTCTTTTTCATTTGCCTGGTGGGTCCCAGTTGGGGATCTACGGCACTGTAATATCCGCCTAGTTTGGGGTGTTACATGTAACACCCCGAGATATTCGGAATAATTACAGCGCCGTAAACCCTTTACGTAAGGATTTACAAGGCTAATTAAAAGAAATGAAAATATAATACAACAGTACCATAGAAGTTCAAAATACAAAACCGGTTTCAACTGATTCATTGAGTTCATTAATACAACCATATCGAAATAATATTATTAAGACACACGTACTCGAGTACTGAAAGTGAACCAAGAAGACAAATCACAATAACAATAAATATCACTGAGCCCCTTCGTCGTCATATCGGTACTGTGGTTGCTTTCTCGCTCCTCGGCTACCTGAACACCAAAACAAATGTCCACCCCCGAAGGGGTTAGCAAAACGATGCTAGTACAAGTATCATATTAAACAAATCGAATATGCATCAACAATGCATAACAGAATACACAATACGGACTTCCGCTACCGGAATCCAACAATGCGAATCCACAAGATTCTATTAACACAACATGGGTATTCCAACGATCCAACGCCCTCATCATAGATCCCAAGATGATCCCGTCGAACCAACACGAGGTGGAAAAACCCGTCCAATGATCCAGCGCCCTCAGCATAGATCCCAAGATGATCCCGTCGGACCAACACGAGGTGGACATCCGATCCAGCGCCCTCAGCATAGATCGTACAACATACACAAACACAACTCATGCATACACATATGCAAAATCGCTATGTCCATCAACATGAACATACAAACACTTGATAACAAATATCATAACAATTCAATGAAATAAATCCCATGTTCAACAACATGAATAAACCACATGCATGTTCAAAATACCAACATGAACAAATTACGATACTTGCCTCAAATATGGCAAGAACTAATCACTCCAATAATCTCAACACACTCGAAGGCCGCCTCCTTCGATCAAACGTTCGCAATGCTCGGCCCTAGAACAAGTAGGAAAAATAACGGCAACTCAGGACAAGCTTAAACGTATGAACATCTAACGTCTACTATTGTCGGGTTAACACTCTAAGCTTGCTGACTCACGGCTCAACTCACTCGACGACCGCTCGATCTAGCTAGAGTCGCTCAAATCACCGTAATTACGTACTACGATTCTGTATTATTGATTCCCTCACCAAGTTTGGTTACCAAATCATGCTCCAATCCGAGTTTAAGGTTTATCAACCATATAATTCGTTCTTCCATAATGTATCTTCCTTGCCAAAATTTACGTTCATAGCAATGGTTACCCATCAACTTCCTTTTGTTAGAATCATCAACATGAAGCTAACCAAATCCAGAAATCCCTATGAGTTATGATTTACATAGAAAGTCACCTCATACTATCCAAGGATATTACAAGACCATACTTATAATTCATCTTCATCTTCAAGAAAATATCCTAAGTTCAATCCATCAATGTCCCAAAATGTATAATTTCCATTATGTAAATACATATGAACTTGATATTCTCCATAAGATGGCCATAATCAGTTTTGTAGTTACATGAATGTGCTTAGGAGTTCAAATCCTAAAAGGTTCAATGGTCTAAATGATGAAGAAGTACCAAAACATCGAAAATATCCTTCTAATAACATGATGATCGATTACGTACGAATTTAACTGACTAGATAATCTCAAAACATGTTCTAAAACATCCATAAGAATATTACTCCAGTTGGTGAAGAATCACCTACCTCAAAAATAGCGAAGAACAAGGAGGAACTTGAAGAAATCCAACACCGAGAGCTTGAACACCAATCTCCAATGATCTACAATCTTCAAACTCGAGCTAGGATGATGATATGAGAGGTTTAGGATGTAGGAAGTAACTCTCTAAGTTCAGAAATCGAGTTTGAGAAGTGATGAATTCTGAAAAATGAAAAAGGGTGTTGTCCTATATATAGAAAATGGTTATTAGCGAGCGCTAGTCCATATCCGTAGCGTGCGCTAATGGGCCTGCAGTCTACTGTTCTGCCTGGTCTCGACTTAGCGTGCGCTAATATATCCCTTACGTGCCCTAAGTTCAGGAATTAGCGTACGTTACCACTTATATAGCGTGCGCTAACGGCCATACGAAGCTTACTGACCTCACTGTACCTAACATTTAGCGTGCGCTATCCTCATACCAGTAGCGTGCGCTAACAGCGTTGACTCGGCTTTTTCCAAAAGCCGTCCAGGTTCATCCCGACATGTTCCGACCAAGATCCGCGGCTGATCTAACCTACCACCCTGTCTTAATCAAGTTGACTACGTATAGCGCGCACTAAGGTTCATACATAGCGTGCGCTACGAAACCCATATTAGCGTACGCTACGCCTAGTCGATAGCGTGCGCTACATGTGCAAAGATCACAATTTTGAACACATTCATGAAATCATATGCTCAACAGCATGGGATCATGAAATATGGAGAATAATACTCAGATCAAAATGCAACAAATACAATATCATAAGGTTCAAATACACATCAGAAATCTCGGGTATTACCCTAACCTATCGTTTGTGGTCGTGTTATTTTAGTATTGTTGTTGAAGTTTCAGAAACTGAAATAACCGCTGCTGAGAGTGAGATTCCAAAAGATGATGAGGATGGCGAGCCTGCAAGCCAGAAGAAAAAGAAAAGGTCATAACCCACCCAAAAGTTCGCTGCTAATTTGATATTGTCTCAGATGTTGGAACTGAATTTCTTTTCCTGTCCTTTGCAGATACATTGTGGAAGACTCCGAATATGACTAGGCAACTCAAGTCCCAAGCTTGGAATCGGTGTCCCTGTTGAATGACAAGATCATATTTACTGAATAATTAGTTAGGAAACCAAAAAAAAAAAAATAGGAATGCAATGGTAGGTAGTATGGCGTGATTGTAGCTGAAAATAATACCTCAAACAGAGATTTAAGTTCAGATTCATCCACATTACTGTTGATATTACGAACAAATAGTGTCCTTGAAGGGTGCTCCCCATATGGATGTTCACCGGTAAAAGTTCCAACACCATTTTCGAAGCCATAATGAAAAATTCGGCTACCACTGAAAATGTCAGCAATCATCTGACAAGACCAGCTAAGATTTCATTTTCATCGCCAGGAATAAAGCTTCCTATCGTAGTTGGTTCAATATCTTCAACTGGATACTTTACTTCATCTTCTCGGCGTAGTTTGCTAAGACTTGGAAAAAAACTAGCTGCAAGTAAAACAAATCAAACTCTAACAGATTCTTCTAAATGCATTACCATCATCTACATATGAAAAATAGGAATAGTTACAAAAACTACCCTAAGGTCTGGGGTAATTATAAAAAGACAAAAATAAATTTCAGAATTACAAAAAGACGTTTGAGTTTTGATTCAGTCTTAAAATTTAAGGGGTGACAATAAAGTGTTCTTAAATTTGGTTGGGGTGGGGGGGTCGAAATGTTTTTTGGTTATGAAATGGGCTGAGAAATATCAAACCTCAAGGGACTTTTGTGTATTTTAAGACTTCTTCGGGTGTGTTTGTAAATTGCCGAAAATATAAGGGTAGGTTTTGTATTATCCCTATAAAGTAGGCAATGAAGTAGGAAAAACTAACTGCAAGTAAAACAAATCAAACTGTAACAGATCCTTCTAAATGCATTATCATCATATACATATGAAAAGTATGAATAGTTACAAAAACTACCCTAAGGTCCGGGGTAATTACAAAAAGATAAAAATAAATTTGAAAATTTCAAAAAGTCGCTTGAGTTTTGATTCAGTCTTAAAATTTAAGGGGTAACAATAAAGTGTTCTTAAATTTGGTTTGGGGGGGTCGAAATGTTTTTTTTGGTGATGATGTGTATTTTAAGACTTCTTCGGGTGTGTTTGTAAATTGCCGAAAACATAAAGGTAGGTTTTGTAATATCCATATAAAGTAAAAACATTTCAATCAGGACCTCAATTACTCATGCTCACATTTCTCATAAGAAAGGATAGGCAATGAAGTAGGAAACAAGCTGAAATCACAAGATGTATGATACATATCAGTCCTGCTAGGAAGTCGCCATGCAGTTTTTTCTTTATCTGAAGAGATGCCAAACGGCATTCTAGAAGGACCTACAAGAAAAATGTGAGATAATGTGGCGAATCAGGTAATAGGAGAATTTAGTTCCTCAAAGGTTTAGTTAAAAATGCAACAATGTCTCAACTAGATAACAACTCAGTAATGATGACACGAATGCTCTCCGCACTAACCAGGAATGAAATGTTTCGATGGTCGCTCCATTTAAATCACTTCCTGCAAATAAAATGTAACCAATAATCAAAATTAGCGTCATAGGTTACGTTGGCGAGCTAAGAATGAAAATAGATATTTACATATTTAGATCTGTCAGAAATCTGTTGGATAATTCTTCATTTATTACCGGAATAAATGTAGTGGGTAAACAAGGAAATTCCAAGAGGCAATCTTTACTACATATTCATTATTTATCTTTTCACATCCTCAACTCATCTTTGGGGTCTCATATGCAGGATAACTGAATTACAAGTTTCATACAATCATGGATGAAGGTATGCTCAAATTGACCAATTTCCCATGCATTTACATGGTTTATATAACTACAATCAGGGATTTTTTAATATTGCATGTTTATGTAACAATCGTGGCCAGGTTCCATCCATCTCCAGCATACTAAAATATTCTATAAGGATTCATTCAGAAACAACTATTGGTCAAGATGGGAATCTGCAATTTTACTGTGGTCTGAAACTAACAGAAAATACCACTGCAGGAACAAGTAAATACGCACACATGTTTTTGGGTTGTAAAAAAATTCCACGCAAATGTGATAAAAATTTAATGTTTTGCCTCAGGTACATCATCACTCCCAAGAAACACCCGATCACTGGAGCCTCTACTTCCAATTACCGCATAACCAGGCCTAAAGTTGTTCCAGATACAGTGAAGAGGCACTACCCCAAAAAAATACAAAAAGAGCGGCGTTCACGTCTGAAGGTAATTTTTTATCTTATTAAAACCTGTTAGTCAATTACCCTTTAGCGCAACAAACCTTCTTGATTAATGTTATTAAAATATATCAGGCGCGAATAACCTTTTAAAATACATGTTCCCAGAAATATATATGTATCTAAAAATTTTACCAATAACAAATTTTACTTTCGCAGGCGTTCCAGTGACTTACAACAACTTTGGACCTCCATCGCATCAATGTCCTCGCTGTGACGCAATAATGTGGTATGAAGAGAGAAGTAATAAGGCTAAAAGAGCTGCAAATCCATCATTCTTACTCTGCTGCCAAGATGGTAAAGTGCTGCTGTCCAAATTCAGGGAAACCCCACCACTATTAAACACTCTATTGGATTATCCAGACCATGCAACGTCAAAGTTTAGAGATCAAATTAGGGTATACAACAGCATGTTCTGCTTTACATCTTTTGGGGCCAGAATAGACCATTCAGTTAATACCGGGAGGGCGCCTTTCACATTCAGGATAAATGGTCAAAATTATCAACAGAAGGCGTTCAACCCAAGTTCGCTCAACTTTACTTCTTTGACACCGCGAACGAAGTAAGGAATCGGATGTCTGCTTTCATTAATGACGAGGCAGGTGAAGAAGTCGATGAAAGAACAGTAACAAGTCTGATTGGCATGCTGAATCACTCTAGCTCAATTGCCAGGGCATTTCGAATGGCAAGGGATTGGTGCGCTGCCCATAACTCAATCAACTTTCAACTACGCCTTCTTGGCCAAAGAACACCTTCAAGACAGTACAACGCACCATCTGTGTTGGAAGTGGCAGCCCTAATTACAAATGATTTTGGGCAAGGAATTGCTATAAGAGATATCATTGTAAAAAACAAAAACATGGGGCCACAAAGAATCTTAGAATTGCATCCGGCCTATATGGCACTCCAATATCCGTTGCTATTTCCGTATGGAGAAGATGGGTTCCATGGGAAAATACCTTATCATAGCAATACAGGAAACAGGAAAACTACACGGGGCTTTGTCACGATGAAAGAGTACTACGCTTACATGATCCAACAACGGAATAATCAGGGAACTACTTTGATAAGAGGGCCCCGCTTATTTCAACAATATTTGGTAGATGCATACACGGCTGTTGAAGAACAAAGGCTTAAATGGAACAGGAATAATCAAGATGCCCTGCGTGTAGATCTCTATCATAATGTATACGATGCTGTTACAAGAGGAGACACTGACGCGTTGGCAATTGGAAAAAGAGTAGTTTTGCCATCCAGTTTTACAGGCAGCCCAAGATATATGATGCAAAACTACCAAGATGCAATGGCTCTGTGTCGAGCATACGGGAATCCGTACCTCTTCATCACTTTCACTTCCAACCTAAAATGGCCCGAGATAGCTGCAATGCTCTCCCATGTTCATGGACAGAAGCCACACGATCGTCCAGAGGTGGGAACCCGGGTTTTTAAAATAAAACTAACTGAGATGTTAGATGATCTTATAAAGAATCACATTTTCGATGAATCCCGTGCAGGCAACATGCCTTACATCCCATCACCAATCTGTCTATTCAGTTCATCATTATGAACAATAATGTAAGGTTTCCTAACTTCTAATTTCAGTTGTGCACGTGATCGAATTCCAAAAACGTGGGCTTCCCCACGCGCATATTCTTTTATGGCCAAAAGAAGACGCCAAGTGTAAGACTCCAAGTGAAATAGATGACATAATCTCGGCAGAGATTCCATCTCCAACAGATTATCTGGACGGATACAAAGCTGTTACTGAATATATGTTGCATGGCCCTTGGGGTAAAAATGCAAAATACGCTCCATGCACCATTGAAGGCAAATGTTCAAAACATTATCCCAAATCATTTTACACAGAAACAACGCTTGATGGAGACGGATACCCTGTTTATCGTTGAAGAGATAATAAAGTGTGTGCTGGGAAAGGAAAACACACTTACTCTAACAAAGATGTGGTCCCTTACAATCGATATCTCCTCCTTAAATATCAGGCACACATCAATATTGAATGGTGCAATAGAACAAGGGCCATTAAGTACTTATTTAAATACTTAAACAAAGAGCCAGGCCGAGCAAGTATTGTTATACAGGAAAACATTACAACAGGTGATCAGGCAGGGTCTGAAAACGTGGTTGCAGTTGATGAAATCAAAGATTTCTTAAACTGCCGCTTTTTAGCCCCATGTGAAGCAGTATGCATCTGTTTTCATTCGACATCCATTACTCATACCCATCAGTCATGAGACTTAATTATCATTTACCAAATCAGAATGCAATCACGCTGCGTGACTCAGAGAGTTTGCCAGCCCTGCTTGCAAAGGAAGGAATCAATATAACAATGTTCACCGAGTGGTTTGAGCTAAAAAAGAGGGACACGGAAGCCAGGAAACTAACCAACGCTGAAATACCCACTAAATATGTATGGCATGAACAAGACAAAGTTTGGAAACCTAGGAAGCAAAAAAAATGCACCGGGAGAATTGTTTACTCAAACCCTGCTTCAGGGGAATGATACTATCTAAGGATGTTGTTGAATGTAGTGAGAGGAGCTCAGTCGTTTTAGGAACTAATGAGAGTTAATGAAAGAATATATGGGTCATTTAAAGCAGCATGTTTTGCATATGGCCTACTCAATGATGACAAGGAATGGACACACGCTATATCAGAGGCATGACAATGGGCGTTAGGAGCACAACTCCGTGACTTATTTGTTACCATTTTGCTGTTTTGCGACGTGAGCAGGTCACTACATTTTTGTGAAGAGAACTGGGAAGCTTTGTCAGAGGATATTTTGCATAAAAAGAGAAAACATTTCAGATACCCTGAGCTGCAGCTTACGGACGAACAAATAAAGAACTATTGTCTCATGGAAATACAAGATTTGTTAAACACGAATGGCAGATCTTTGGCAGATTTTCAAGATATCCCCGACCAAATCCAAGGTTACTTTCAAACATAGACAATCGGCTAATTAGAGAGGCGCTTGACTTTGATATGAAAAAGAGTAAGGTTGAGCATGAACAGCTTCATTCATTGTTAAACACCGAGCAACGCTTAATCTATATGAAGTTATTGGGTCCGTTCACAAGCAAAAAGGTCAGTTTTACTTTGTTTATGGGCCTGGAGGAACGGGGAAGACATTTTTATACAGGACTATAATTTCAAGACTTAGATCGGAACGAGTAATAGTGCCTACAGTGGCATATTCAGGTATCTCAGTTTATACATAATAGATTATTAATTGCATCTGTGTTGCATGCATTACCACGCATATATCTTATTTAAATAATTCACATGTAACTCTAAATTTATAACTTAACTAGGAATTGCTTCGTTGCTTCTGTCGGGAGGGAGGACTGCTCATAGCAGATTCGTTATTCCGCTGGATTTAATGGAAAACAGCACATGTGGTATCAAACAAAACACGCACTTGGCAGAGCTAATGCAAGAGGTCAAGCTGATAATTTGGGATGAGGCACCGATGACTCAAAGATACGCTTTTGAAGCATTAGATAAGACGTTGAGGGATATATTGGGGTACCATAATCAGGAGAATAGAAATCGAGTTTTTGGAGGTATGACAGTGTTGCTGGGAGGAGACTTTAGACAAATTCTACCGGTCATTCCGAAAGGCAAAAGGGCAGATGTGCTTGATGCTTGCATTAACTGATCACCATTATGGAAATCTTGCAAGGTTTTCACGCTTACTCGAAGCATGAGAGTGAATGAATATTCTGTGGATGGTCGCATTGATAATCGAAAACATGAATTCAATAAATGGGTTTTAGATGTGGGTGATGGGAATTTGCCAGCCAAGAAAAAAGAAGATGAGGATGAGGCTACTTGGATTAAGATTCTCGAGGAATTTATTATTAAATCGTGGAATTCCCCTATTGAGGAGATAGTCAAAGAAACTTTCCCAGAATTTACAACAAGGAAAAATGAGGGCGAGTATCTAAAAGAAAGGGCCATTTAACACCCAAAAATGATGATGCCGATGCAATCAACGCCTATATATTTGAAAAGTTGCAAGGTCAGCCTGTGACCTACAATAGTGCAGATGAGATATGCAAGGCTTCGACTGATACTGCTGGCCAAGAAGACCTATACCCCATTGAGTTCTTAAATTCGTTAAATTTTCAAGGAATGCCACCGCATGCCCTGTCCTTAAAAAAGGAACTCCCAATAATGCTTTTAAGAAACGTAAATCCAACCCAGGGATTATGCAACGGAACTCGACTCATCATTACTGATCTAGGCCAGTTTGTTATTCGCACAAAAATCCTAACTGGATCGAATATATGAGACATTGTGCTCATACCTAGAATCACACTGACATCCACACAATCAAACTGGCCATTCATAATGAAGCGGAGGCAGTTCCTTATCAACCCATGCTATGCAATGACCATTAACAAAAGTCAAGGGCATTCACTTAATCATGTAGGTATATATTTACTAAATCCCGTTTTCAGCCACGACCAACTTTATGTAGCCCTATCTAGGGTCACAAGCCCTGACGGCCTAAAAATTCTTATGCTGGAAGATGCGGACATAGAGCTAAAGGGCCGTACCCGAAATATTGTTTTCAGGGAGACTTTTACCAATCTATATTAACAACCAGAGGTGCTCTTCTCATAATGAAACGGCACTACTAAATCTATATTTCCATCTAAAATAATTGATACCTTACCCGTATTACATGTTATTTCAGATCAATTTAGAATTCATTTTTTTTTTAATTCTTATATATAAGAGTCATTTAGACCGCCCGTTGCCGCGGAGCTTTCGTGTTTGCTTCAATGTTATTATGTTTTATATTTGGGTGTATTTAAACTTTGGCTTTCATATACATATTTTTTTAAAGATAACTCAGAGTGCTAACCACTTGGTTTAGCCATAGCCCATAGGTGTCAAATATATATTTAAACAATAAAAATATACAAATTTTTCCACATGAAAACCAACCCAATCCGTACTAACAATGACCCATTTAAACCAAAACTCATTATGTGAATACATTTATATCGACCAACTAAGTCAATGCCCAAAAAATTGCAACGAATAGCACGTGAAAATATATTACACTTATCAAATTTAACATTTAAGTGGCAAAGTGAAACTTATGACATTTATAAGGCAATACCTAGGAATAGTTTCAATTGATAGCCTTCATTTCATATCCAACTTAGACAAAAAGTTCCAAGAGCAGTTTCTACTTTATATTAAGAACTTCTGGTGATGTTTGTACAAACGGGAACATCTCATCATAAAATGAAATAAAACCATCGGTTGTATCCTGGTCGTAGACCCATAAAGCGACAATATAAGTCACAAATGTAACTATTAGGTATATGCTAAAATCAAAATATAATAAAAATCATATTACATTTAATCAAAAACAAAAATGTAACATAACCTGTAATTGTTTAAGCATTCAAGAAAAAAGCTTGAACCGCCTCATGGGACTGCCTTAACTCGATCAAGACTTTGATAAACTTTAACATTATTATTGATTTCTTCATTTTTTTTTTTCAAAAATTGCATTTAAGTCAAATGTGTCTATAACATTCATTATTACCTCATAACATGGCAACAAAGGCACAGAATTATGTGTAACCGACTGTTTAATGCAACATGTGTGGAAGTCATGTCCACAATCCAAAGTCCCGATATCATCTCCATTTTAATACTCTTCCTGTAATACAACACATCGTTATAGCATAACCAAAACCATAAAGTTACCGGAATAAAGTAAGCGCTGTTTAATACATGCCGGTTCTTCCTGTTATCTGATTTATTTTATTTTCTACATAGAGGCGAAAGTTTACTATCTTAAACATGATAGCTGGACATGAATCTCACCCGACATATGCAGCATGTTTCCATAATTTGAGTCGATATACCCATGAAAAACATGTGCTTTATTTGTTTCATTGACTTCAAGATGACGTTCTCAGCTAGGCCGGTTTTGACGTCTCCTATGCGTTCTTCCAGTGCTAACAGTTCCTGATAAGAGACATCTTACAAAATATATAAAAACTGATAAAAGCCTCAAAAGAGAAACCAGGTAAAAAGTGAGACTTGACATTTACCTCATAAGACATGTTATCAACATCCAGCCTCATATCTCGGTGTCGGTCATGTAGGTCAACAAACCCGTTTATAAATGGATCAAATAGCATGTAATCCTGGCATATCACAGATCATTATCAGATATCGAAATTTAACTAAACAATATGTCCATTCTAAATAATTAACATATTTCTCACACACTCATTATTGCGCTGCTTTGCAGGATGCATTCACAGCACCCCGGTTTCTGGACTTTATAACAGGACGTGTGGGACATAAGAGGAAATTGAGTTATTTACGCTTATTGTTTGGTTACTTTAAAAAAATTTGCAAATGCATAAAAATAAAATAAAAAGAACAGATTTATATCAACACTCAAGTATGCTTCTCATACATAATATACGAATATTGAATTAATAACTGGCATTTCACTGCCTGTACAATATAAACATGTATAAAACTCTGATGAAACTGATAATAACAGGACCAACTCAAGCCAGCAGGAGAAAAAGTCATAGATGCTTATAAAGTTAAAAAGGAACAGGATTGATCTATTTGTACCTATTGTTTGAATTGTATGCTGAAAAACAATCCTTTTAGGTATGGAAAGAACTGTAATGATAAAGCCGACGCAAGAACACTTTCATGCAGCATAACATGGACTGTTGGCTTTGCCAACCATTTCCCAACAACAGGTAAGCAACGCCCAAAACACCAGCCTGTTACTAATCCAACTACTGCTGCAACTTCAGCATCAGGAACAAAATATCCTGTAAAAGAAATCATTTGTTTCAAAGCCAAGGGTTTGGGATTTTTCTGTCTTATCTAAGTAATAAAAATATTACACTTTACAATCGCGATGATATCAAAAAAGATTAGAAATGCAATATAATGCTCAGTAAAGAAAACTTTCACAACTTATGATGCAAGTACACGTTATGCAGTAAGATCACAAGTGCAATCATCCAATGGATTTTACCTACGTATGTAGAATGGTCAGATTAATTGATACATAAGAAACAGATACATTCATTTTATATAGTTTTCCCATAAATACAATTAATTATCTTAAGCACATGTGCTATGCTTAATTAAAATTCATTGACAAGACAAACCATAAACTAAGAAACCATACAACTTTTCTAAGCAATCAAAAAGAACGTTAGGCCATGACATAAGAGGCCAAACCTGCTGAAGCGATCTTCAGATGTTGTCTTCCATAGTGGTTTCCAGCCAGCAAACTATTATTTCTTTAGTCAATACTTCTCCAAAATTAACCTGACGCGATAAGAAGGTAAAAGTGAGATGCAAATTGTTGAAAAATATAAAACCACCTATTTATTTTAAGGAACTGTTACCAAATTCGAACTGCACAACTAAATACAATAATAATCAGGCCGCCCTACTTAATGAGAAACTAAACACGAAATCGACAAGCGATGACAAAACTGAGAATATGAGTAAACTATACAAGGGTGCAGTCAACCACGTTAGCCATGATTTGCAGGCTCAACATACTTCTAAACACACACAAATTAGGTCATTTTAGCCAGACACACAAGAAAAGCATATGCCCTCTTACTAAACAACCATAAAATATATCCTGGTCATAGACCCATAAAGCGACAATATAAGTCACAAATGTAACTATTATATATATGCTAAATTCAAAATATAATAAAAATCATATTACATTTAATCAAAAACAAAAATGTAACATAACCTGTAATTGTTTAGGCATTCAAAAAAAAGCTTGAACCGCCTGATGGGACTGCCTTAACTCGATCAAGACTTTGATAAACTTTAATATTATTACTGACTTCTTCATTTTTTTTCAAAAATGTCTTGCACCGAAAACATCAATATAGAAATTTATCATTCAAATGTTGTATACAAAAGCACGTATAGAATGTGCCTATATGAAAGTTTCGTTAACCTAAATAATGAGCCGATTAAGCGTGGGAGCCTGAAGTTTTACATATTCAAGACAAACAATGACAAACGGCAGCAAATTACATTCACGTCAAATGTGTCTATAACATTCATTATTACCTCATAACATGGCAACAAAGGCATAGAATTATGTGTAACCGACTGTTTAATACATCATGAGTGGAAGTCATGTCTACAATCCAAAGTCCCGATATCATCTCCATTTTGATACTCTTCTTGTAATACAACACATCGTTATAGCATAACCAAAACCATAAGGTTACCGGAATAAAGTAAGCGCTGATTAATACATGCCGGTTCTTCCTGTTATCTGATTTATTTTATTTGCTACATAGAGGCAAAAGTTTACTATCTTAAACATGATAGCTGGACATGAATCTCACCCGACATATGCAGCATGTTTCCATAATTTGAGTCGATATACCCATGAAAAACTTGTGCTTTATTTGTTTCATTGACTTCAAGATGACGTTCTCACCTAGGCCGATGTTGACGTCTCCTATGCGTTCTTCCAGTGCTAACAGTTCCTGATAAGAGACAGTTTACAAAATATATAAAACAGATAAAAACCTCAAAAGAGAAACCAGATAAAAAATGAGCCTTGACATTTACCTCATAACACATGTTATCAACATCCGGCCTCATATCTCGGTGTCGGTCATGAAGGTCAGCAAACCCGTTTATAAATGGATCAAATAGCATGTAATCCTGGCATATCACAGATCATTATCAGATATGGAAATTTAACTAAACAATATGTCCATTCTAAATAATTCACATATTTCTCACACTCATTATTGCAGGCTGCTTTGCAGGATGCATTCACAGCATCCCGGTTTCTGGACTTTATAACAGGACGTGTGGGACATAAGAGGAAATTGAGTTATATTGTTTGGTTACATTAAAAAAATTTGCAAACGCATAAAAGTAAAACAAAAGGAAAAGATTTATATCAAGACTCAAGTATGCTTCTCATACATAATATACGAATATTGAATTAATAACTGGCATTTCACTGACTTATCACCTATTCACAATGTTTTAAAAGACGCGAGGCGTGTTTGAGGGAGTTTTGGTCGGACGAGGCGAGGTGTAAGCCTCGAGGCGCATAGAGGCGTAAGCCTCGATTAAAATAAAAAAAATCTAAAAATCTCACAATAATATCATAATGATAGGAATTACTAAAAGAGCAAACAAAAGTATACATTAAATTACTAAAATATCAAAGTTTTGACTCATAAAATTTATTTATTTTTGTTGTTTTCAAAATATTTATTACATTGGGTTATTACAGTGCCGTAGACTCCACATCAGGAGATCCACCAGGCTAACACGACCAAAAATACAACTAACTGACCAAAAGGGGAATCACAATCCCTACACTGACATCCAACATAATATTCCGATATGGAATTTCAATGACAACAGTGGGCCTACATGGACCAAATGAAATACAACGACATCCACGAGCCTTGCTCGGATAATACAAAATGACAATAACTGACAAAACTGGAGTACTCCAACTGCCTGACTGACATGAACACCAAAACATCTCGGACTAGTATCGCTTGAATGCCTCGTCGCCACCGTCATGCCCCTATGTCTCAACTCTCTCCTCGCAAACACCTAAAACATGAAAACATGTTCCGCCACTGGTCGGGCCATCCGCACAATGATTATCAAATACATGTACAACATGATATGCATCCAAAGGGCATAATGAATAGTATAGTAATGGTAATACGAGATGCTCACAAACCAAAGTAAGAATCGAGCATTCGTGGAATACTATGCCCACGGAATCCGATCAATACCTGCTCAACAGGTTAGAACACAAGTGCCCAACGGCGAATCATCAATACAGAACACAACAATACGTCACCCGAAGGTAACCTAAGCCAAACACTGAAATAGATACGAATCACAATGCCCGAAGGCCCCGACAGGAATACCGATACATCACAATGGCCTTAACACCAATGTACCAAGCTGTTTATCATCATAATACCCTGAATGCCATTCAGCCAAATCTGTCAATCACCACAATGGCCCGAAGCCAAAACAGCCCGAAGCTGTATCAATGAGGGCTGAAGCCACGACACGAAGCCGTATCACAATGAGATCATCCAATGACCGTGACCTGCTGAATTGCAGGTGCTGGGAAACCAACCGCGAGGGTTCAAGCCCCAGACTTACCCATAATGAGATCACCCAGTGACCGTGACTCATCGAATCGTAGGTGTTGGGAAACCAACCGCGAAGGTTCAAGCCCCAAGCTTACCCATAATGAGATCATTAACATGACCGTGACTCATCGAATCGTAGGTGTTGGGAAACCAACCGCGAAGGTTCAAGCCCCAAGCTTACCCATAATGAGATAATTAACATGACCGTGACCTACTGAACTGTAGGTGTTGGGAAACCAACCGTGAAGGTTCAAGCCCCAAGCTTACCCATCGAGCACTAGCCGAGACTAGCCTCCAAAACATAATTAATCACAACAGTAACAATCCCAAGATTACCAAATTCACAAGAATAATAGCATGCTGCCTTGAGTCGGCCAACACGACGACAACAACTCATGGATGGGCACGGTCCACGGCGGTCCCAATTCAAATACCTCGACTGCCTTGGAATGGCCAATCGATCACAACAACTTAACGGATGGAAACTATCCTTGACAGTCCCAATTCAATACGTCGATTACCTTAGAACGGTTAATCGATAACGATGACACAACGGATGGGAATTAACTTCGATAATCCCAATTAAATACATCGATTACCTTAGAACGGTCAATCGGTACACAATGATACATCGGATGGGAATTATCTTCGATAATCCCAATTAAATACATCGATTACCTTAGAACGGTCAATCGACACACAATGATACATCGGATGGGAATTATCTTCGATAATCCCAATTAAATACATCGATTACCTTAGAATGGTCAATCGATACAATGATACATCGGATGGGAATTATCTTCGATAATCCCAATTAAATACATCGATTACCTTAGAATGGTCAATCGATACACAATGATACGGTAGAGTGGATGTCCCGGAATCTTAACTGACCACCGAAACAGATATAATAAACGAATATATCAAACGCCTTCAGTCGGCCCATGCAACATCATAGTGACAGTTCCAATTCAATAATAACGATTCAACGATGCCTCAGAACAACATTCACGTCAACAATAATAATAGATACATCGATGCCGCGAACCGGCTATCGACAACAAGAATCTCAATGCCTTAAACCGGCCGTTAACGAATAACAATCACAACTGGCATAATCACCGAAGGGTATTGTATCAAACAATCCCCAAATATCAATAAATCACGAAGAGACTATATCTCGAAATGATACAACACATTCATACACATATATGATAACATTAATCTCACTGACCAGTACAAGTATAAAACTTGCCTCAAACCGAAGGCGAACAAGTCCTTCCACGATCAACGTCCTGGCACGAAACGACGAACGGCGTCCCCCGACGATCACAAACACTCGAACAACCTTGAATGAAAACGATTCATTTAAAAACACAAAATCAATAGAAAATAACGACAAGGACAAAGTCCGATTCAAACACGAATCGATCACACCGCACGAACGAATATCATAGTTCTCAACTATGAATTCTAACGTCCTCCAACACCTCGATGATCAATTAACATGATCATTACGTTCTTAACACTTGTGAAATCCATTCAACATGATTCACTTAAGAACAATCATCAAAACAATCATCTCAAGATGATAATATCACCAATATCATCAAATTGATCCTCCTACAATGATAATATTACCACTATTATCATTATCACCCCAAGAACATCACCAACAACAATAATCATCTCAAGACTATGTTAATCATATAACAATCTTAACATAATCTTTCCTAGACATGATTAAAACCTCCAAACAATCTAAAACATCAAGAACATAATCATACTCAAGCTATACCAACATGTTCTTCATCAAAAGTTCATCCAAACTATGAAGAATCATGATATACTCCATTAATCAAACAATACCCGAAGAAAACAACAACAGCAACTCGAAAATCACTTGAAGAACAAGAGATTGAGGGAACTTACCAAAGAAGAACAAGAAGAAGCCTCCAAACACCAAAGGAGCACCAACAAGCTTCCCACTTCAAGCTTCAATCCAAGCTAGGATGATCAAGATCGAGTTGGAAGAGGCTAAACATCAATAACAAGTCCAAACTGATTCTAGGGAGAGAAATGTGTTTTGGTTCGTGAGGAAATGAAAGACGAAACCAAGATAAATAGATCGACCAATTCATTACGTACGTTATACACTAAGGTTAACGACGTAAGAGGCATTACGACGCTATGCTAAGACATTAACGTACGTAATGAAAATCCGAATCGATCGACTAAAATACGAAGGCCTTAACGCACGTAAACAAGAACTTATTACGACGTTAACAAGACCTACATTACGACGTAGAGCTCACCTCTTAACGCACGTAAGGGTCCGCTGATCGCAATAGTGAGATCCGATCGGAAGATGCTCGGGACCCACCGGCCGAAAGTGACTACGAGGAAGGTTCCTGCCACCTACCAAGCATTACGTACGTAACCTTACAGGCATAACGTACGTAATACTCAGCCCATAACGTACGTAAGTCTACCCATGTAGCGTACGTTAAGGCTAGTGTACTTAGCCAAAAATCCAAATTCTCCAACCAGCATTCAAACGACGAAACTAACCCGACGACAAGTATAATATTTCGATCCCGAAATATTCCAATACAATATACATTGTATCAGTCCAAAACAACAACACTTGTATAATTCCAAATGAATATGTACAACTCAACAGTAACATGAACCCGGATATTATATACTCCCCCCCTTAAAAAGAGTTTCGTCCCCGAAACTCAGGGTGCAAAAACACGGGGTACGAACTATCCATCAGGATAAGAAAACAACATCTCCAGGAATACTCCTCACTGCGAACCACTTCGCCTGAGTAATCGGGCCAACCCCACGGGTTCCCGCGTCTCCTCTGCCCGAACACGGCGAAAAACAAGGGATAAAAACACTCAACCAACTGCGAGATCAGCCGAAACATAACTCTCCCGCTAGAGACCAGCCAGGAAGTCGTACCAATCGCATGACTAGTAACACCGGCGTACACACCCCGCGGGTGCCGCCCATTGTACATGTCTACAATCATCGGTGTACACTCCCCCGTTCTCATCAGCATCGGACGCCAATGCAATCACTGACTTACCACACAAAAGAAAATAACAACGCACAAATTGTCCTCAGGACCATATCAAATGCACACTCAAGTCCTCGCAACTTGACATCTCGAATCACAATGAACGTTTACCCAGATCACCACAAAAATATTGGGTATAATACCGAAAGGAAAAGAATAACGCATCAGACGACGTCAAATCTCAAGATTCTCAAAAGCTATCATAACAAGATAGATCAATAATAAATGGTTCACAACCACAATACTACAATACAGACTGAGTCAAAACATCAGTCCGAAAAACAAGGAAAATACAAATCAAGGCCACATCTCAAATGTATCCGAAATCAACACCCTCCGGGTCATCGAACTCATCGATCTCATCGACTCGAGGAAGACCCAAATCTGAGCTCGCTGCTCCTCCTCGAGTGTCCATACCTCTGGCTCCCGAAGCCCGATATGACCCTTTGGATGGAGTACGGACTGAAGCAACAAAATCTCTCGAGGCCCGTGAGCTTCGTTGAGATCTACTAGCACTAGAACCCTTGCAGTATTTCTGAAGGTGTCCCTGCCTCCCACACAGAAAACAAGCAATAGACTGCATCGAGCACCGAGTACTGCGATGTCCTATTGTATCACAGTTAAAGCAAACAACGGTCGAACCCGTCGCCTGAGAAGAAGATGCTTTCCCAGCACAAAGATGACTAGAAGATGACTTCTTGGACGTCGGAGCCCGATATCCCTCTGAACGAACCGGCATCCTAGTCCTCTCACCGGAAGAAACTGAAGGGTTCTTCCGAGCAAGCTCCTTGATCAAAAGCTCTGCTCCAAGAGCCTTCTCGATGAATTCACCAAGTGAATTGCAATTATGGTTGAACAATCGCATCCTCAATCTGGGTTCGGTCTCTTGCTAAAATACTTGATCTTATCCGCCTCAGTACGGATAACAGATGAAGCAAATCAAGGAGTCCCCGAAACTTCTCAATGATAACAATAACACCCTCGTCCTCGACGGATTCGGGGTTCAAAACCTCTGACAGTTTGGATTCACGAAGTGGAGCCGGATAATACCTCTCTAACATGAGAGTCTTAAACTCACTCCAAGCACAAGCACGATCGGTGGGTTTCACGGGAAGCCACCAAGAATAAGCGCCTTTACTCAAATGGTAAGCCGCTACTGCCACCTTACTCTCTTCCGGACACTGAACCATGTCGAAGAGTTTATCAAAATGTTCAAGCCAATGAACAATATCAGCTGGTTCCGACGAACCCTCAAAAATAGGCGGCCTCTGACGAGAGATGTCGCCGATAATCTGACTCACTCTCCTGGACAATCCATAAAACGGCACCTGGGATCCCTGCTGCGGTGGACCACGAACCACTGAGGTCTGTATGGTTTCCATTATCTGCGTCATCTGAGTCATCTGGGTCATCATGCCCCTCATAAGCAAGTAAGGGTCGATGTGATCACTCTCGCCTCCGGGTCGACTCGAGTATGACGCTCAAGGGGAACCGGTCGCATAAGTCACATCTCCGGCTGAATTCGATCCTCTCGGCATCCGCACGCGCATAATCACGAGGTTCTGGGTTTCGGCCTGCTCCGCAGACTTTACCCCCTCTGCCACATCCTCGGTTTCTTCTTTCCATACTGAAAGAATAACGCTCGATCATGAACAAAGCTCAAATATGCCTCAACGGTTAATCCCCAATGCTAAATCAATAGCCAAACACGAGTATATATACTCAACAAATAAACAATCGCTTCAAACATGCTAATTATAGCCAATACTGAGCCGACACGCTCCAAAGCAATTAATCATGAATGGGTCGTAATATAATGTTACATACAGGTTTCAACAAAATATGTATAATCATTGGCATAATGAATGTATGAGCATACAAGAGAATCGAGTCCTTACACAGGTCATACGAAGCTTCGAGGTCTTGCGATACTAGTCTTCACTGACGACGACTCGATGAAAGAAAGACTCATACAGTCACTCAACTATCACGACTCACAAAACCCGACTGTCCAGATTGTCATAACCTGACAGCCCCACTACTCCGCGTCGGTAGAGCCACATAACTCACATATTAGGGTATCTCACAACCCAATGGCTCTGATACCATCTTCTGTAACACCCCCAAATCCTATTGGGTTATTACAGTGCCGTAGACCCCACACCAGGAGATCCACCAGGCTAACACGACCAAAAATACAACTAACTGACCAAAAGGGGAATCACAATCCCTACACTGACATCCAACATAATATTCTGATATGGAATTTCAATGACAACAGTGGGCCTACATGGACCAAATGAAATACAACGACATCCACGAGCCTTGCTCGGATAATACAAAATGACAATAACTGACAAAACTGGAGTACTCCAACTGCCTGACTGACATGAACACCAAAACATCTCGGACTAGTATCGCTTGAATGCCTCGTCGCCACCGTCATGCCCCTGTGTCTCAACTCTATCCTCGCAAACACCTAAAACATGAAAACATGTTCCGCCCCCACGGGGTCAGTCATCCAGACAATGATTATCAAATACATGTACAACATGATATGCATCCAAAGGGCAGAATGAATAGTATAGTAATGGTAATACGAGATGCTCACAAACCAAAGTAAGAATCGAGCATTCGTGGAATACTATGCCCACGGCATCCGATCAATACCTGCTCAACAGGTTAGAACACAAGTGCCCAACGGCGAATCATCAATACAGAACACAACAATACGTCACCCGAAGGTAACCTAAGACAAACACTGAAATAGATACGAATCACAATGCCCGAAGGCCCCGACAGGAATACCGATACATCACAATGGCCTTAATGTACCAATGTACTCAAGCCGTTTATCATCATAATACCGAATGTCATTCACCCAAAGTCATTAATCACCACAATGGCCCGAAGCCAAAACAGCCCAAAGTCAGTATCAATGAGGGTGAAGCCACGGCACGAAGCCGTATCACAATGAGATCATCCAATGACCGTGACTGCTTGAATTGCAGGTCCGGGAAACCAACCGCGAGGGTTCAAGCCCCAGACTTACCCATAATGAGATCACCCGGTGACCGTGACTCATCGAATCAGAGGTGTTGGGAAACCAACCGCGAAGGTTCAAGCCCCAAGCTTACCCATAATGAGATCATTAACATGACCGTGACTCATCGAATCGTAGGTGTTGGGAAACCAACCGCGAAGGTTCAAGCCCCAAGCTTACCCATAATGAGATCATTAACATGACCGTGACTCATCGAATCGTAGGTGTTGGGAAACCAACCGCGAAGGTTCAAGCCCCAAGCTTACCCATAATGAGATCATTAACATGACCGTGACTCATCAATCGTAGGTGTTGGGAAACCAACCGCGAAGGTTCAAGCCCCAAGCTTACCCATCGAGCACTAGCCGAGACTAGCCTCCAAAACATAATTAATCACAACAGTAACAATCCCAAGATTACCAAATTCACAAGAATAATAGCGTGCTGCCTTGAGTCGGCCAACACGACCACAACAACTCATGGATGGGCACCGTCCACGGCAGTCCCAATTCAAATACCTCGACTGCCTTGGAATGGCCAATCGATCACAACAACTTAACGGATGGAAACTATCCTTGACAGTCCCAATTCAATACGTCGATTACCTTAGAACGGTTATTCGATAACGATGACACAACAGATGGGAATTAACTTCGATAATCCCAATTAAATACATCGATTACCTTAGAACGGTCAATCGGTACACAATGATACATCGGATGGGAATTATCTTCGATAATCCCAATTAAATACATCGATTACCTTAGAACAGTCAATCGACACACAATGATACATCGGATGGGAATTATCTTCGATAATCCCAATTAAATACATCGATTACCTTAGAACGGTCAATAGATACAATGATACATCGGATGGGAATTATCTTCGATAATCCCAATTAAATACATCGATTACCTTAGAATGGTCAATCGATACACAATGATACGGTAGAGTGGATGTCCCGGCGTCTTAACTGACCACCGAAACAGATATAATAAACGAATATATCAAACGCTTCAGTCGGCCCATGCAACATCATAGTGATAGTTCCAATTCAATAATAACGATTCAACGATGCCTCAGAACAACATTCACGTCAACAATAATAATAGATACATCGATGCCGCAAACCGGCTATCGACAACAAGAATCTCAATGCCTTAAACCGGTCGTTAACGAATAACAATCACAACTGGCATAATCATCGAAGGGTATTGTATCAAACAATCCCCAAATATCAATAAATCACGAAGAGACTATGTATCGAAATGATACAACACATTCATACACATATATGATAACATTAATCTCATTGACCAGTACAAGTATAAAACTTGCCTCAAACCGAAGGCGAACAAGTCCTTCCACGATCAACGTCCTGGCACGAAACGACGAACGGCGTCCCCCGACGATCACAAACACTCGAACAACCTTGAATGAAAACGATTCATTTAAAAACACAAAATCAATAGAAAATAACGACAAGGACAAAGTCCGATTCAAACACGAATCGATCACACCGCACGAACGAATATCATAGTTCTCAACTATGAATTCTAACGTCCTCCAACACCGATGATCAATTAACATGATCATTACGTTCTTAACACTTGTGAAATCCATTCAACAAGATTCACTTAAGAACAATCATCAAAACAATCATCTCAAGATGATAATATCACCAATATCATCAAATTGATCCTCCTACAATGATAATATTACCACTATTATCATTATCACCCCAAGAACATCACCAACAACAATAATTATCTCAAGACTATGTTAATCATAAAACAATCTTAACATAATCTTTCCTAGACATGATTAAAACCTCCAAACAATCTAAAACATCAAGAACATAATCATACTCACTCAAGCTATACCAACATGTTCTTCATCAAAAGTTCATCCAAACTATGAAGAATCATGATATACTCCATTAATCAAACAATATCCGAAGAAAACAACAACAGCAACGCGAAAATCACTTGAAGAACAAGAGATTGAGGGAACTTACCAAAGAAGAACAAGAAGAAGCCTCCAAACACCAAAGGAGCACCAACAAGCTTCCAACTTCAAGTTTCCATCCAAGCTAGGATGATCAAGATCGAGTTGGAAGAGGCTAAACATCAATAACAAGTCCAAACGGACGATTCTAGGGAGAGAAAATGTGTTTTGGTTCGTGAGGAAATGAAAGACGAAACCAAGATAAATAGACTGACCAATTCATTACGTACGTTATACACTAAGGTTAACGTACGTAAGAGGCATTACGTACGCTATGCTAAGACATTAACGTACGTAATGAAAAATCCGTAATCGATCGACTAAAATACGAAGGCCTTAACGCACGTAAACAAGAACTTATTACGACGTTAACAAGACCTACATTACGCACGAGCTCACCTCTTAACGCACGTAAGGGTCCGCTGATCGCAATAGTGAGATCCGATCGAAGATGCTCGACCCACCTACCGAAAGTGACTACGAGGAAGGTTCCTGCCACCTACCAAGCATTACGTACGTAACCTTACAGGCATAACGTACGTAATACTCAGCCCATAACGTACGTAAGTCTACCCATGTAGCGTACGTTAAGGCTAGTGTACTTAGCCAAAAATCCAAATTCTCCAACCAACATTCAAACGACGAAACTAACCCGACGACAAGTATAATATTTCGATCCCGAAATATTCCAATACAATATACATTGTATCAGTCCAAAACAACAACACTTGTACAATTCCAAATGAATATGTACAACTCAACAGTAACACGAAAAAAAATTATCCCCGGATATTACATTTCACTGACTTATCACCTATTCACAATGTTTTAAAAGACTCGAGGCGTGTTTGAGGGAGTTTTGGTCGGACGAGGCGAGGTGTAAGCCTCGAGGCGCATAGAGGCGTAAGCCTCGATTAAAATAAAAAAAAAATCTAAAAATCTCACAATAATATCATAATGATAGGAATTACTAAAAGAGCAAACAAAAGTATACATTAAATTACTAAAATATCATAGTTTTGACTCATAAAATTTATTTATTTTTGTTGTTTTCAAAATATTTATTACATTTAAGTAACTAAAGTTAGTTAGTTAGGTCAATAATTTAATTTTGTCAATTATATTTTATTTGCTCTAATAAAATCACAATTAGATATAAAATAAATTACTAGATAAAGTAAATTACATTCTGTCGCAAATTTTATATTAAATTGCGGCATTAGAAAACACCTTGAAAACACCGCAAGAAAAAAATTCGTTTTAAAAGTACGTCTCGAATTTTAATTTTCTAAGATACTCAAGGTTTTCAAAAATAATTCAATGGGCTAGAATGCCCAAAAATTTCAGGTACTTACAAGGAACAATATAGCGCCGTGGGTCCTGCGCCGGAACCCACCAGGCTAAAAACCTTTTATAAACTACCAAAAAGGCCGATGACGGTAATATTTCAAAAACTCACAAAATCCATTTACAAAATACTAAATTCCATCATAAGAATTTCGCCAAAATGATCAAGGCCATAATGCCAAAAACTCGGTTAAGGGAATTGGTTTTTCGAAATAAAACTCAGTCGGTAAAATACCGAAAGCCATTACAAAAGAACTCACGCAGCGGATAAAAGAAATAAAGTCAAACATGCACAAGACAAAGAACACTACTCCTCATATGAACGAAAAATGGGAGTCAAATAATCGCCTATCACGAAATCAAAATCCATAAGAGGATTCCGTCAATTAATTCATAATCATAAAAATAGCTCGTGTCACACGAGGCACAACACAAAGAAGGGAGACTTACATCCACAGGTCGCACGAAGATGATGATCGCCACGATACTAATCACGACCAACAAACTGCACGACGCGTCGCGACACGACTCCGATAAAATCCGACGAGATAAAAACTCAATAGACACCATCGACCCGACATTTAGGTTTCCACAACCTAAGCTCGATACCATTTATGTAACACCCCAATCCGCTCAGGGATATTACACGCCGTAGAACCTTTCCTCAAGGATCTACCAGCCGGTAACAACAAACGAACAACTCGACAATGCCTTTAAGGCTAAAAAGACTCGATGAGACCGATTTGGCCTTTCAATAAATACATACAACTCAATTACAATACATGCCCACGCAGGGGTCGAATACAACACACTCCCGTACAACGGGAAAGAATACTGCAGCGGAAATAAAATGCAACTAAACCAATAACATCATACGGATCCTCGTGTGATTAGTATCATTCATCTTTCATCATCCTTCGTGCCGACCCTGTGCTATGCTCTAAAACCTGAATGCAAAAACAGACATCCACCCCCCGAATACTCGGGAGTTAGCAAAACTCCACTGTTTTGCTAGTGCAAATACAAAGTGCAAATACGAGCCATATAATTCAAGTTCCACGAATCACAATAACCAGGAATCCTTAAAGATTAAAATACCACGAAACGAATACTTCCCGAGGCAAGAATTTGAGTAAAACTTTCCAAATCCGAAAGATCACAAATAACGAGAATGGTTTGCAAAATGGTTTAAAATACCCTCGGGAGTTTTAATAGAAAACAAATTAGGATTATCAAATCCTTCTCTTTCCAAAATCAACAGGGTCACAGCCCAAAGGTTTTATTTTCGCAAATAGAAAACCGACAACAATTCACAGGGCCAGAGCCCAACATCACGTGTCCTCAACGGACATAAAATCAACGAAACGTAATCACGCACACGCATCGCCTAGGACCGGGACGCTACCACAGACATCCCACCCGAGGCCTCGAAGGACCCTCCCGAGCTGGCTAGCGAAACAATTCACAACATATCACAACCATAAGTTATCTTGACATCGTACTCGCAAGTACCGATTCTCGGAGCCCTCTCCAGACCTACCCGATTAGATAACCTTATGCTCAAATCATATCAAATGGCCGTACTCGCAAGTAACGCGCCGCCGGAGGCCTCACGGGTCCCTACCCGGTAAACATCAATCGAATATACCCACAAGTTATCGTGACATCGCACTCGCAAGTGACGATTCTCGGAGCCCTCTACAGACCTACCCGAATTGATACCCTTGTGGTCGAATCATCAATGCATAGAGTTCACAACGACAAGGGTTTCACATTTGCCACAATCACAAATATGTCAAATCATGAGTTAATGCCAACAACACTTAGCAAAACACCACGTCAAACCATAACGCACCGAAAAGAAACCATATACGTCCGCACGCAATACCAAGTGCAACATCAACACCAAACATATCCATAGAATTCACTTAGTTCACAAACCACACCATTCACAAAACACACGCGTTTTGAAAGAGGGCCTTTAACAAGGCTAACCAAATCTTTTGAAAGTTCAATTCAAATGACCAAACAAACACATTTAAACGATCACCAATTATCATATCCACAAAACAAAAATTATATGGACAAGGTACTTGCCTCACAATCAGCACGCAAGTATCCCGACGAAGACGGCTCAATCGGAAAGCTTCGAAACGCCCGATGCAATCGAAAAGAAAGACGACAACGAACGGAAGGGTTCAACTCGGTTTCTTCGCAAGAAACTCGACCCTAACAACATATAATCCATAAATCAACAATCATACGAGGAAGGATAATCGTAGAACGCCCGAAAACCCCTCTATGACATTCTACTGGACACCTTCAAGGCGTCGATCAAGAACTCGACCAAAACAACGAATCGATACGATCCAACCATGGAATAACAAGGTATATGATATAATACATCTAAATAATCATCAATCCATCATAATCCTAAGTTAAAATGGATTAATCGGACGAAAACAACCAAAATACCCAAATTCCCAAAAACTAGATTTCTAGGAAATCTGACCTGATTTGGTAGATCGGAGGATGTTATAGGATGGATGATTGATGATATGAACCTCAAAACTTCATGAATTTATTGTCCAACAACATCTCTCCATGATGAACTAATCTCCAGCCTCGAAAGGGAAGAAAATGAGTGAGAAATGGTCAAGAAAACGCTACTGTGCCTTAAATAGCCGATCACGGCCGGTTACGTATGTAACCGGCCACGGCTTACGACGAATCGCCATGGCCGAACGCCGCCCGGAAATGCCGGAAGCGTTACGACGCACGCCGTGGCCTTACGTACGAATCGCCTTATGTACGAATCGCCGATCACTACCAGACGTTACTCGGCCGTATCGCTGGCCCGAGCATGCCCGCCATGACTCGGCCGACCAACTCCGACGGCCCGAACGACCCGAAACCCGAACTCGAGTACGAATCGAAGATACGGTTACGAAGTACTCGCAAAGACGAATCCGAGCACTAAGAGAACACACGATTCCGACCACCCGAAGGCTCGAAATTCGACAACGGAAAGTAATTACCCCAAACTTTGGGAAATTACGAAAATGGCCCAAAACGCCCGAAAATCACGATACGTGATCGAAACACCAAGCCAAAGCTCGCAACATGAATATTAACATTAAATGAACTTACGAGAAAGTCGAAACAACAGTTTCGGACGAGATTCGCAAGAATCGAACTCAAGTGCGGAAAAACCGCTAAAAAGCACGGAACTCAACAAAACGACACCGAAACGAGCTCGGATGACAAAAAGTGCAGAATTAATCATTCTCGGAATGACGAAACGGTCATGAGCGAGTCGTCAAAACGGACTTCCGCCAAAAAAAGAAATTTACCGAAAATCGAAAATTGCGGATATTACATTCTACCCTCCTTAAAAGAAGTTTCGTCCCGAAACTTAAAATAAGTAGGGATAAGCAATATCCACTATCAGTAAAACTCGACGAGATACCCAAAAACCGAAAACTCGCGCCCGACGGCGAAACACTGCAAGAAACGCAAAGGAACATACGGCGTGAAAACACGCTCCACGACGACCAACACAACGCCACCGATAGAGACATAATAAAACCAACAAGTGACAAGCGTCATCAAACAGATAATATAACTAAGTCGATTATCCGAACAATCACAAAACACAACGAACGAAAATCAATACGATTGACCAACCCAACGGTACATCAATCAAAATGCGAGCCAATCGCTGAACAAATACGGAATTCCACCGCTCAAGGGTTGGAAGATCAAAAACGAGACTAATTTCCCGAACTTAAGGGAATTAGGAAGGAGCCTGAACGCTCAACAATCACGAAACGAGAACAAAACCGAACAAACAAATGATCGAGACAACAAAAATCGAACAATCATGTCCGAAATACGAAGGATAATAAAATTCAAACAACAACCCCAAGGTTCACATCTCGACTCGAGACAATATATGATCCGGTAAAAGCAACAAGATGTGATTCACATAAGATCCACAGGAAAGGGAATAGCAATAGAAAAGTCACAACGACAAACGAGTTATTCCGAAATAATACCACACTCGTTCGATCAACAAAAGCAAGGGGCAGGACAAGCTCAGAAATATCAACGAACATAAACGAGTCGACAGAGTCGAAAATACAAAAGTTCAAGATCCAGTCCACTTCGAATAAAAGAACTAGTAAAACCAGATGATGTCACTTCCGAACAAGGTTCACAAGAATCGAACCGAAGTCGAAAAAGTCACAGCGATAACCAGATTGACCCAAAACAAGATCACAGCTCGCTCGAACGACGAAACCGAAATACATAACAAGTTCAGAAAGTATCAACGAACACGAGCGAGTCGATAGACTTGGGAAAGAGGATATGCAGAAGCCAAAAATAATACGGGTATTATATTCGACCCCTTCTAAAAGAAGTGTCGTTTCCGAAACTCACAACACGAAATCAAGGTGACAACACAACAAGCAACTGACAGAAACATCTTTCAAAGGCCTCTCAAAGCCGATTCTGATAACTGCGCTGGAGCGCAAACTCCGAAAGTCTCGGTAGCCAATTCGCAAAATTGAATTCGGTGTCCATCGAGTCCACACTTGAAATGTGTTACCGACGAGGAGGACAATATACACGTGCATGCCCCGGCACATCACGGTTGAAACGTCTCGGCTCGGCATACCGAAAATACAAATGCTCGATACAATGGAACAAAACACCGCAAAACAACATACCGGAGATGCCAACTCAGCATAACATATCAACGCATACAAAAATCACAACAACAACGGCATCATTCGACGATTACAACGGCCCAAACGATAGCCAGCACACAACCATAAACATCATGAAACGATCACCAATGTGCATAAACGCATAAAAATCCAAGCTTTAATACCACACAAAGTGCGATAACACGCAAGCCACCACGAAATGGCAACAATAAAGATCGTCATCACACCTCCCACAATGGGCTAACAAAACATATGCGTGGCGAACGACTCAACGCTCACGCCACCAATTCAATCACAATTCGGGGTTAACACCGTAACGAAAGTTCGAAAACCATACACGCATTTCCGGTCCGCAAACAGGAATGATAGGTTTTAAAAACGAAAACCACCTTTTGAAAACAGCTTTGAAACAATAATTGATCTTGAGTATCATTTTACAAAAAGTAGTACAAACACCATTATCGAGACTTTGAAAATCATCTTGCGTTTGAACAAAAATGAGGACACCTTTCTTTTAGTGAAAAACTTTCAAAAATATTCGACCCTTGGGTCTAAGCAACTGCATTTGAAAATATCTCAAAATATTTTTGGTCCTCAACCGGAAATTTTTTGAAATGTATTGCGGCATTAGAAAACACCTTGAAAACACCGCAAGAAAAAAATTCGTTTTAAAAGTATGTCTCGAATTTTAATTTTCTAAGATACTCAAGGTTTTCAAAAATAATTCAATGGGCTAGAATGCCCAAAAATTTCAGGTAATTACAAGGAACAATATAGCGCCGTGGGTCCCGCGCCGGAACCCACCAGGCTAAAAACCTTTTATAAACTACCAAAAAGGCCGATGACGGTAATATTTCAAAAACTCACAAAATCCATTTACAAAATACTAAATTCCGTCATAAGAATTTTGCCAAAATGATCAAGGCCATAATGCCAAAAACTCGGTTAAGGGAATTGGTTTTTCGAAATAAAACTCAGTCGGTAAAATACCGAAAGCCATTACAAAAGAACTCACGCAGCGGATAAAAGAAATAAAGTCAAACATGCACAAGACAGCAACACTACTCCTCATATGAACGAAAAATGGGAGTCAAATAATCGCCTATCACGAAATCAAAATCCATAAGAGGATTCCGTCAATTAATTCATAATCATAAAAATAGCTCGTGTCACACGAGGCACAACACAAAGAAGGGAGACTTACATCCACAGGTCGCACGAAGATGATGATCGCCCACGATACTAATCACGACCAACAAACTCAGACGACGCGTCGCGACACGACTCAGTCAGATAAAATCCGACGAGATAAAAACTCAATAGACACCACTGACCCGACAGCCTAGGTTTCCACAACCTAAGCTCTGATACCATTTATGTAACACCCCCAATCCGCTCAGGGATATTACACGCCGTAGAACCTTTCCTCAAGGATCTACCAGGCTGGTAACAACAAACGAACAACTCGACAATGCCTTTAAGGCTAAAAAGACTGAGTAGACCGATTTGGCCTTTCAATAAATACATACAACTCAATTACAATACATGCCCACGCAGGGGTCGAATACAACACACTCCCGTACAACGGGAAAGAATATCGCAATGAAATAAAATGCAACTAAACCAATAACATCATACGGATCCTCGTGTGATTAGTATCGCTCATCTTTCATCATTCTTCGTGCCGACTCCGTGCTATGCTCCAAAACCCGAATGCAAAACAGACATCCACCCCGAATACTCGGGGGTTAGCAAAACTCCACTGTTTTGCTAGTGCAAATACAAAGTGCAAATACGAGCCATATAATTCAAGTTCCACGAATCACAATAACTGTGAATTCTTAAAGATTAAAATACCACGAAACGAATACTTCCCGAGGCAAGAATTTGAGTAAAACTTTCCAAATCCGAAAGATCACAAATAACGAGAATGGTTTGCAAAATGGTTTAAAATACCCTCGGGAGTTTTAATAGAAAACAAATTAGGATTATCAAATCCTTCTCTTTCCAAAATCAACAGGGTCACAGCCCAAAGGTTTTATTTTCGCAAATAGAAAACCGACAACAATTCACAGGGCCAGAGCCCAACATCACGTGTCCTCAACGGACATAAAATCAACGAAACGTAATCACGCACGCGCATCGCCTAGGACCGGCACGCTACCACAGACATCCCACCCGAGGCCTCGAAGGACCCTCCCGAGCTGGCTAGCGAAACAATTCACAACATATTGTAATATCCGCAATTTTCGATTTTCGGTAAATTTCTTTTTTTTTTGGTCGGAGTCTGTTTTGACGACTCGCTCATGACCGTTTCGTCATTCTGAGAATGATTAATTCTGCACTTTTTGTCATCCGAGTTCGTTTCGGTGTTGTTTTGTTGAGTTCCGTGCTTTTTAGCGACTTTTCCGCACTTGAGTTCGATTCTTGCGAATCTCGCTCAAATCGCTGCTTTCAAGTTTCTCGTAAGTCCGTTTAACTTTGTTAGACGTGTTGTGAACTTCGGTTTGGTTATTCGATCACGTATCGTGATTTCCGCGCTTTGGGCCATTTTGTAATTTCTTGAAAGTTACGGTATCCGTATCTGTAATTGTTGTCTCGACCCGCTTTCTTGGTCGCGTATGATTGAATATGGTATTATGTTTTCATTTCGGTCGTTGATGTTGTCCGCGAACTTTTCGTCGTATTCGCCCGCTCATTTTCGTAATCGGTCGCCGAGCCAGCGGCTATGGATCGGCCGGACGGCATGGATCGCCGGACGATTGCGGGCACCGGCCGGACGGGTGCGGGTAGAACCGGCGTAAGCGCACGCCACGGCCGGAAGGTCGCGCGCAACCGGGCAGTGTAGCGACGCTACCGGATGGCCTAACGACGCTTAGCGGGTCCGGACAGTGGAGTCCTCGGGGTTCTCGAATCGGTCATGCTCGGCGTAGCGACGCCATCGTCGGACGCCGCAGACGCTTACGGCCGGCAGTAGCGCATGCTACGACCGGAAGGTCTGCGACGCTACTCGCCGAGCGCCTAGTCCAGAGGGCTATTGGGTCGCGGCTCGGGCCGAGAAGACGCTAGCTCGGCACTTAGCGCGCGCTAGTCCGCCCAAGATAAATGTGGCCGAGCAATCACATTTCATTTAGTATATCACTTCCTTCCTTCTCCGTCCGCGGATGGCGATTCATGGGTGGTGAAGCCATGTTGTTTAACAACAAATCCATGAAGTCCTTGAGTTCATAACATCAATCAATCGTCCGTTATCATCCTTTGATCCAGCGAATCAAGGTAATCTTCCTTAGAACCCTATTTTCGTGAATTTGGGGATTTTTGCATTTTTGTCCGATTCGTTCCGTGTTGTTGATTAATTCATGATGGGTATGATTAATCTTGATAGTATTCTTGTGTTTAACATCATTTAATCCATTGTTCTTCGTCGAATCGAAGTATAATTCTTGATTTCCTTCGAATTGACTTTTTGGGTGATTTGTCCCCGATCTCGTTTTTCATCCATTTTCGATGGATCGATTATGGTTAAATGATGTTGTTAAACATATTCTATGGATTGTATATCCATATTTCAACTTGGAATTCCGTTTTCGGGTTTTGACAGGACGAATCGTGTTCTTGGCCGTTTTGGGGAAAATCCTTGAACTTTCGTCATTTGTTCTTTGAATTCAGCGGCTTTGGGTCGTACTTTGAAATTCATTTTCGTTGTTATTGTTTTCGTTCGTAGTTCATTGTTGTGGATTATCGTTCGGTGGAGTCGGCGAGTTCGTAGTCGGTTCGTGCCAACCTACTTCGGCCGATTCTCCGCGTTGTGGTTATTCGAGGCAAGTACCTTGTCCATATGATTCTTGTTTTATGGATATGATAATTAGTGATCGTCTCTATGTGTTTATTTGATCGTTTGATTTGAACTTTCAAAAGATTCGGTTTAGCCCTGTTAAAGGCTTGCTTTCAAAACGCGTGTGTTTTGTGAATGGTGTGGTTTGAGAATGACTATGTGAACTCTATGGATATGTTTGGTGTTGATGTTGCGCTTTGTATTGCGTGTGGACGTATAATATTTCATTTTGGTGCGTTGTGGTTTGACGCGGTGTTTGGCTAAGTGTTGATGCCTCTGGATGAATTATTTGGATATCTTTGTTGCATTGCGATATGTTGTGATTTGTTTAGCTAGCCAGTGCGGGAGGGTCCTTCGAGGCCTCGTGCGGGAATCTATGATATGACTGCTCCCAAGGCGATGCATATGTTGTGATTTGTTTAGCTAGCCAAGTGGGAGGGTCCTTCGAGGCATCGTGCGGTAATCTATGATATGACTCTGTTCCCAAGGCGATGCATATGTTGTGATTTGTTTAGCTAGCCAATGTGGGAGGGTCCTTCGAGGCCTCGTGCGGGAATCTATGAGATGACTCTGTTCCCAAGGCGATGCATATGTTGTGATTTGTTTAGCTAGCCAGTGCGGGAGGGTCCTTCGAGGCCTCGTGCGGGAATCTATGATATGACTCTGTTCCCAAGGCGATGCTTGTGCATGATTACATTGTGTTGATTTTATGTCCGTTGAGGACACGTGATGTTGGGCTCTGGCCCTGTGAATTGTTGTTGGTTTTCTATTTGCGAAAACAAAACCTTTGGGCTGTGACCTGTGACCCTGTTGATTTTTTTTTTGGAAAGATAAGGATTTGATAATCCTAAGTTGTTTTCTATCAAAACTCTCAATGGCATTTAAACGGTTTTATAAATTGTTTTCCCTTGATTTGTGACCTTTCGGTTTTAGAATGTTTTACCAAACTCTTGCCTCGGGAAGTACCTTTCGTTACTTTTGGATTTTTGAGGATTCCCGGTTATTGTTATTCTTGGAACTTGAATTATATGGCTCGTATTTGCACTTTGTATTTGCACTAGCAAAACAGTGGAGTTTTGCTAACCCCCGAGTATTCGGGGGGTGGATGTCTATTTTTGCATCCAGGTTTTGGAGCATAGCACAGGGTCGGCACGAAGGATGATGAAAGATGAACGATACTAATCACACGAGGATCCGTTGATGTCGTATTGGTCTAGTTGTATTTTCTTTTCCGCTGCAGTATCTTTTCCCCGTTGTACGGGAGTTTATTGTATTTTGACCCCTGCGTGGGTAAGAATTTGGAATTGAGTTGCAAGTATTCATTGAAGGACCAAGTCGGTCTACTGAGTCATTTTAGCCTTAAAGGCGATGTTTAGATGTTTGATTTAGTTATCAGCCTGGTAGATCCTCGAGGAGAGGGTCTACGGCGTGTAATGTCCCTGAGTGGATTGGGGGTGTTACATAAATGGTATCGGAGCTTAGGTTGTGGAAACCTAGGCTGTCGGATCAGTGGTGTCTATTGAGTTTTTTTCTCGTCGGATTTTGTCTGACTAAGTCGTGTCGCGACGCGTCGTCTGAGTTGGTTGGTCGTGATTAGTATCGTGGGCGATCATCATCTTCGTGCGACCTGTGGATGTAAGTCTCCCTTCTTTGTGTTGTGCCTCGTGTGACACGAGCTATTTTTATGATTATGAGTTAATTGACGGAATCCTCTTATGGATTTTAATTTCGTGATATGTGATTATTTGACTCCCATTTTTCGTTCATATGAGGAGTAGTGTTGCTGTCTTGTGCATGTTTGACTTTATTTCTTTTATCCGCTGTGTGAGTTCTTTTGTAATGGATTTCGGTATTTTACCGACTGAGTTTTATTTCGAAAACCAATTCCCTTAACCGAGTTTTTGGCATTATGGCCTTGATCATTTTGGCGAAATTCTTATGACGGAATTTAGTATTTTGTAAATGGATTTTGTGAGTTTTTGAAATATTACCGTCATCAGCTTTTTGACGTTTTTGTAAATGGTTTTTAGCCTGGTGGGTTCTGGCGTGGGACCCACGGCGTTATAATGTTCCGTGTAATTACCTGAAATTTTTGGGCATTCTAGCCCATTGAATTATTTTTGAAAACCTTGAGTATCTTAGAAAATAAATTTCGAGACGTACTTTTAAAATGAATTATTTTCTCGTGGTACTTCCAAGGTGCCACAACATGTTTCAAAATTCTTCTACCTCGAGGACCAAAATGTTTTGAGATATTTTAAATGTTTTATAAACACTTTTACTTAGACCCGAAGGTCGAGTATTCTGAAAGCTTTTTACTAAAAGAAAGTGTCCTCGTTTTTATCAAATGCGAAATGGTTTTCCAAAGTCTCGATAATGATGTTTCACGTTTTTACTTTTTTTGGAAAGGTGATACTCAAGATCGACCGGTGTTTTTCCAAATTATTTTCCAAATGAGGTTTTCGTTTTTAAAACCTATCCATTCCCGTTTGAGGGCTGGGTATGTATGTATGATGTTGGCTTTGTCGCTATGATGTTAACTCCCGAATAAGATCGAGTTGGTGGCATGAACGTTGAGGCGTTGCCACGTATTTGTTGTACTCGCCCTCTGTGAGAGGTGTGAACTGGTACTTAATGGTTGTCGTCTCGTGGTGGATTGCGTGTCCCACACGAGTGTGAGATGTTGAAGCTTGGGTTTGTACGTTGGTGTACATATGTGATTGTTTCATGATGTTTGTATTACGTGCTGGTTATCGTTCAGGCCATTGAGGTCGCCAAACGATACCGTCGTTGTTGTAGTGTTTGTGTGTGTATTACTTTACGATGGTAATCGTTGTATATGATATGTGTTATGATTCCCTGTTGTGCTGAGTTGGCATCTCCGGTATGTTGTTTTGCGGTGTTATGTTCCATTGTATCTAGCATTTGTGTTTTCGGTATGCCGAGCCGAGGTATTTCAACCGTGATGTGCCGGGGGAATGTACGTGCAATTTGTCCTTCTCGTCAGTAACACATTTCGAGTGTGGACTCGAGGGTCACCGAATTCAGTTCTGCGAATTGGCTATCGAGACTTTCGGAGTTCGCGCTTCAGCACAGTTATCAGGATCGGCTCTGAGAGGCCCAGTGGAGATTTTTCTGTCGGTTGCTTTTTGTGTGGTTAACCTGTTTCCGTTGTTGTGAGCTGCGGGGACGACATTTCTTTTAGAAGAGGTCAAATATAATACCCGTATTATTTTTGGCTTCTATATTTTCTCTTTCTCCAGTCTATCGATACACTCATGTTCGTTGATACTTTCTGAACTTGTTCTGTATTTCGGTTTCATCATTCGAACGAGCTGTGATCTTGTTTTGGGTCGATCTGGTTATCGCTGTAAGTTTTCCGAGTTCGGTTCGATTCTTGTGAACCTTGTTCGGAAGTAGCATCTTTTGATTCTACTAATTCTTTTATTCGAAGTGGATCGGATTGGAACTTCTGTATTTTCGACTCTGTCGACTCGTTTATGTTCATTGACATTTTCTGAGCTTGTCCTGCCCCTTGCTTTTGTTGATCGATCGAGGGTGGTATTATTTCGGAATTACTCGTTCGTCGTTGTGACTTTTCAATTGTTATTCCCTTTCCTGTGGATCTTATGCGAGTGTGCATCTTGTTGTTTTCACCGGATCATGTTTTGTCTCGAGTCGAGATGTGAACCTCGGAGTTGTCGGTTGAACCTTATTGTTCTTCGTGATCCGAACATGATCGTTCGATTTTTGTTGTCTCGATCGTTTGTTTGTTCGGTTTTGTTCTCGTTTCATGATTTTTGAGCGTTCAGGCTCCTTCCTAATTCCCTTAAGTTCAGGAAGTTAGTCTCGTTTTCAATCTTCCAACCCTTGGGCGGTGGAATTCCGTATTTGTTCAGCGGTTGGCTCGCGTTTTGATTGATGTACCGTTGGGTTGGTCAATCCTATTGATTTTCGTTCGTTGTGTTTTGTGATTGTCCGGATAATCGACTCGATTGTATTGTCTGTTTGATGACGCTTGTCACTTGTTGATTTTATTATGTTTCTACCTGTGGCGTTGTGTTGGTCATCGTGGGGCGTGTTTTCACGCCGTATGCCTCTTTGCATTGCTTGTGGCGTTCCGTCGTTGGCGCGAGTTTCGGTTCTTGTGTATCTCGTTGAGTATTTTCTGGCGGGATGTTGCTCCTCCCTACTTATTTTTAAGTTTCGGGACGAAACTTCTTTTAAGGAGGGTAGAATGTAATATCCGCAATTTTCGATTTTCGGTAAATTTCTTTTTTTTGGTCGGAGTCTGTTTTGACGACTCGCTCATGACCGTTTCGTCATTCTGAGAATGATTAATTCTGCACTTTTTGTCATCCGAGTTCGTTTCGGTGTCGTTTTGTTGAGTTCCGTGCTTTTTAGCGACTTTTCCGCACTTGAGTTCGATTCTTGCGAATCTCGTTCGAAACTGCTGTTTCAAGTTTCTCGTAAGTCCGTTTAACTTTGTTAGACGTGTTGTGAACTTCGGTTTGGTTATTCGATCACGTATCGTGATTTCCGGGCGTTTTGGGCCATTTTGTAATTTCTTGAAAGTTACGGGTATCCGTATCTGTAATTGTTGTCTCGACCCGTTTTTTGGTCGCGTATGATTGAATATGGTATTATGTTTTCATTTCGGGTCGTTTATGTTGTCCGCGAACTTTTCGTCGTATTCGTTCCGTGCGTTTTCGGTAATCGGGTCGTCGAGCCACAGCGGTTGGCGGATGGCCGGACGGTTATGGATCGCCGGACGATTGCAGGCACCGCCGACGGTGCGGCAGGAACCGGCGTAGCGCACGCTACGGCCGGAAGGCTGCGCGCGCTAACCGGCAGTGGTAGCGACAGCTACCGGATGGCCTATCGCACGCTGGCGGGTCAGGACAGTCTAGTCCGGGGGGTTCTGGAGTCGGTCAGGCTCGGCAGGTAGCGCACGCTATCTTGACGCCGGGCAGACGCTACGGCCGGCAGGTAGCGCACGCTACGGCCGGAAGGCTGCGCACGCTACCTGGCCGAGCAGTCTAGTCCAGAGGGCTACTGGGTCGCGGCCTGGGCCGATAGCGCACGCTAGCTCGGCAGCCTAGCGCGCGCTAGTCCGGCCCAGTATAAATGTGGCTGAGCAGTCACATTTCATTTCGTTTTTCACTTCCTTCCTTCTCCGTCCGCGGATGGCGATTCATGGGTGATGAAACCATGTTGTTTAACAACAAATCCATGAAGTCCTTGAGTTCATAACATCAATCAATCGTCCGTTATCAACCTTTGATCCAGCGAATCAAGGTAATCATCCTTAGAACCCTATTTTCGTGAATTTGGGGATTTTTGCATTTTTGTCCGATTCGTTCCGTGTTGTTGATTAATTCATGATGGGTATGATTAATCTTGATAGTATTCTTGTGTTTAACATCATTTAATCCATTGTTCTTCGTCGAATCGAAGTATAATTCTTGATTTCCTTCGAATTGACTTTTTGGGTGATTTGTCCCCGATCTCGTTTTTCATCCATTTTCGATGGATCGATTATGGTTAAATGATGTTGTTAAACATATTCTATGGATTGTATATCCATATTTTAACTTGGAATTCCGTTTTCGGGTTTTGACGGGACAAATCGTGTTCTTAGCCGTTTTGGGGAAAATCCTTGAACTTTCGTCATTTGTTCTTTGAATTCAGCGGCTTTGGGTCGTACTTTGAAATTCATTTTCGTTGTTATTGTTTTCGTTCGTAGTTCATTGTTGTGGATTATCGTTCGGTGGAGTCGGCGAGTTCGTAGTCGGTTCGTGCCAACCTACTTCGGCCGATTCTCCGCGTTGTGGTTATTCGAGGCAAGTACCTTGTCCATATGATTCTTGTTTTATGGATATGATAATTAGTGATCGTCTCTATGTGTTTATTTGATCGTTTGATTTGAACTTTCAAAAGATTCGGTTTAGCCCTGTTAAAGGCTTGCTTTCAAAACGCGTGTGTTTTGTGAATGGTGTGGTTTGAGAATGACTATGTGAACTCTATGGATATGTTTGGTGTTGATGTTGCGCTTTGTATTGCGCGTGGACGTATAATATTTCATTTTGGTGCGTTGTGGTTTGACGCGGTGTTTGGCTAAGTGTTGATGCCTCTGGATGAATTATTTGGATATCTTTGTTGCATTGCGATATGTTGTGATTTGTTTAGCTAGCCAGTGCGGGAGGGTCCTTCGAGGCCTCGTGCGGGAATCTATGATATGACTCTGTTCCCAAGGCGATGCATATGTTGTGATTTGTTTAGCTAGCCAGTGCGGGAGGGTCCTTCGAGGCCTCGTGCGGGAATCTATGATATGACTCTGTTCCCAAGGCGATGCATATGTTGTGATTTGTTTAGCTAGCCAGTGCGGGAGGGTCCTTCGAGGCCTCGTGCGGGAATCTATGATATGACTCTGTTCCCAAGGCGATGCATATGTTGTGATTTGTTTAGCTAGCCAGTGCGGGAGGGTCCTTCGAGGCCTCGTGCGGGAATCTATGATATGACTCTGTTCCCAAGGCGATGCTTATAACACCCCCAAACCACTTGGGAATATTACAGCGCCGCAGACCCTCTCCATGAGGATCTACCAGGCTAAATACGAAAACAATACATCACATTTAATGCCGATATGGCTAAATAATGAACCATTAGACCGATTTGGTCTTTTACCACTAACAACACAATAAACATACAAAACTCATACCCATACAGGGGTTGAATTACATCAACGTTCCCATAAAATGGGAAAATTACACAATGGAGAGCCAAACACTGAGACTCTAACAAAATACTCAACAACTGGTCTTCATGTGATTAGTATCGTCGTCTTCCATCATCCTTCGTATCGATCCTATGATTTGCTCCTCAAAGAACTCGCAAGTACACGGACGCAATACAGACATCCACCCCCCGAATAATCGGGGGTTAGCAAAACTCCACTGTTTTGCTAGTGCAAGTATAAAAATTATGAATACAAGCCATACGTATCATACTCCAATATCCGATAATTGAAAACATACTCCCCGAGATAAATCATTTAATTAAAACTGCTCGAATCAAGACAGGTGGGAATAAACCCAACATACATTTTACAAGATATCAAAGATCTCGGGGGTTTTGAAAACATTTGGAATATACAAATCCTCAACTTAACAGAACCACATAGGGATACGGGCCAAGGACTTGTTTAAGTTCAAAATACCAATCCGATCACAAAATACGGGGTCCACGACCCGATCATCCTCATCACATACTCGAGTGAAAGTCCAAAAGGTCACACCCGATAAACAACCAAATCACAATGTACGGAGACAATCACCACGGTCCGCATCCTTATGCCAAAAACCTCACCATCAAGAAACAAATCATATACGACACTTATAATGATGCCATTCTAGCCAAGTACCAAGACCTTACGTAAGACATAACTCACACCGAGAATGGAAGCGTTATGATATTCCGGACATATCATAATTATCGAAACAACAAGTGCCAAAATCATCACAAAACAACCTCCCGAGCTATACTGGCCCTGTACCTCTCAGCAAGATACACACCCCAGAGACACCTCGTCAGGCCCTCCCTGGTGTATAGCCCAACCGAGTGATCCGTAGGGATACGCAGCCTACCGGGCCCCAGGGGACCCTCACTGGCTTTACTCGGCTCACACACACTCAATCAACAACTGGCACAAATCACAATCATCAAAACCGCATTCTCCCGAAGTACATCAAACGTAATTCAAGGTACTTGTTAGAAATGGCCACTATATCCGACACATACTCACAACCAATACTACGCAACAACATAAGCTCATCAATAGACCCACACATCCACACACATATATTCTTCTTCTAATAAGACATAACCTTAAGTCCACTTTGACACAATCACGCACAACAGTACCACACACAAGGAAGATATTTCCATGTACAAGACTAACACACATTTTCAAAACAACACATTCGTTCACAATGCACAAGTAGATTTAGAAGGAAACCTTTATCGAGAACATACCGATCCTTTTTAACATTCATTAAACATTCGTATTTCACATAAAATCATTTATCAACAATTGTGCTTACGAAATACGAAACGTATGGGCAAGATACTTGCCTCAAATCCGCGAGCGAACAAATACGACGAATCACAAGGCCTCGATACCACGAAACACCAGACAACGAACGGATGAGGTTGGGCAGCCCTCGAACTTCCAAAACCGACCAAGAACTCGAAAACTCCACGAGAACTACGAAAAGAACACTAACACGAATCAATAACACTAAACGGAATCCGAATCGATCCTAAAAACAACAAGGATCTAAGTGTGTCTCCAAGAAATCAAGAACTATGTTCCGAGTGATATAAACTCATGAATGAGTTCAAAAATCCGAAGATCATGGCCAAGACAACAAGAATTTCACCATCGATTCATCATCCTCGGATTAAATCGAAGAACTAAGGAGAAAACCCCCAAAATTCAAGAACTAGGGTTCTAAGAAGAGATTACCTTGATTTGGATCAAGAAGATGATTTGGTGTTGTTAAACACCTACAAATCCGTTCCAAAATGAAGCTTGACGAAGAAGATCGCTGAAAATCACCCCTGGAGCTCACTCCCGTCGGAAAGGATGAAGAAGGGAGAGAAATGACGAAGTGAAGCTTCTTTGTCCAGATTTATATCGATGCTTATTAGCGTGCGCTAACTAGACCGCATTAGCACGCGCTAACGAGGTCAACGCCGTAACATTCCGCATATAACACCGTTAGCGTGCGCTAGCCCCATGAGTGTAGCGTGCGCTAACGAGTCACGGGTCGATCCGGGCCCTCGGACAGATCAGACTTTACCGAGCAGCGCGCTAGAAAGAAGGAAGAGCGTGCGCTAAGCGGTCGATAGCGTGCGCTAGTTATCGACCTTAGCGTGCGCTAACAAAGCCATGATCCCTCCGGTAGCTTCGGATCGCCTCGATCGCGCTAGCGTGCGCTACACATCTGGTAGCGTGCGCTAACCCCAACGCCGTAGCGTGCGCTATGCCACAAGCATTAGCGTGCGCTACACCACAAAAACCCAGAAACTCACATAGTGATCTGAAACGCCTCCAAACTCACGTCCCAACAAGGCACACATAAACATGACACCAAATTCCAACGATGAGGACAATAACAATCCGATAAAACCCCAAAAACTCAACGAATCTGGAACAAGGATCTCGGGTATTACATTCTACCCCTCTTAAAAGAAGTTTCGTCCCCGAAACTTAAAACACAAAATGATCGGCGCAAAACAATCTCCGACAATAGAAATCAGAACGATAACAAAACGCAAAACATGTGCTAACTGTTGCTGATGACCTGCAACGAATCACATGCGGCACGTGGCTGATAACATCCATATCATTATGCCAGAATGACAACGAAACGCAACGAACAAGATCAATATGGTTGGCCAGCCCGAACAGTATAACAATCAAGACGCGAGCTCAACGCTACACAAATACAAAATTCCACCATTCGAGGGTCGGAAGATCAATGAAGCTAATTTCCCGAAGTGAAGGAAAATACGACGTGATCTGAATGCTCAAAAATCACGACACAGAAGTAACAAAATCAGACAACAAATGATCGAACCACAACGATTGAGACAATAATAAATAATACCAAGTTCGGATCACGACGACCAACAAGAATCAAATAACAACTCCGAAGTTCACACCTCGGCTCGAGATAATAGGTAATGTGGTAAAGCGACAAGATATGCATCCACAAAAATCCACAGGATGGAATCGTAATCGAACAAAAAGTCACAACGACAAGTGGATTATTTCAAAAATTACCACAACTCGTTTGATCAACAAAACAAAGGGTAGGGCAAGTTCGTAAAATATCAACGAACACAAATGAGTCGATAGAGTTGAAAACACAAAAGTTCGAAAATCCGATCCACTTCTAGCAAAAGAAATCTATCCCCAAAATTCAAACAACGAGGCAAGGAGATAACACAACATACAATCGGTAGACTACGCCTCGTGGACTCCTCGAGTCACCCCGATATCAATGCTCAAGTTTGGGCCTCGGAAGACTCGGTGACTAACTCACAGAACTGAACCCGGTGTCCCACGAGTCCGTACTTGTAACACGTCACAGGAGAAGGACAATGCGCACGAACATGCCCTGACACATAGCAGCTGAAACACCTCTTGGGCTTACCAGGAGGCAATACCGACAATTTGAAATTCTCAGTCCCAAGCATCGGGCGATGGAGTTTCACAGCGGAAAGACTACTACGTTGCAATCCAGAAACACCAACTCCACTACTAATCACAATATCATCCAACTTCCTATGCTTCCCACTCGGATCCAGATAAAACCCAGCTTCCAGAAGTTCTTGGAACTCCGCCCACATGACAACATGATCCCGAGGTTTAACGGCTTCCCACAAATGAACAACATCATCGCTAAGAAGATACTGAGCAATAGGGACCTTCCGATCTTCAGGGAAATCAATGGCCTCGGATATCTTTTGCAACTGAAGAAGCCAACCATCCCAGCCTCAAAGGCATCCGTCGCACCAACGAATCGAGGGGGCTCATACGAATTACCTCCTGAGTCATAGATTTGTCCCGACCTTCCGAATCGCATCGGTGTTGCGTAGAATCGCCTTGGTCAATCGAGTCATTTGGCCGCTACTTGTTGCAATACAGTAGCAACATCCATACCAATATCGTTCCCAACAATATTCTCTCGATCCCGCGCCTGATCCCCGTGGTCCTCCGTACCATGGTTGCGACCAAGATCTCTGCCCCTCAGCATAGTGATCAAGAAAATTTAACGCAACGAAAGTCACATAATTACACAACAATATAATGCACACCCGGAAACCACTCACAGATGATCGACTGCAAAGGTTAGACGTAACGGCAAAATTACAGTCTAAAACTTTGCCCAGTCAAAAAGCGCGTTCCACAACAATAGATGACGTGTGCTGACTGTGCAAGTTTAGCAACACTACCATACTCACCTACCAACGGTGCCAGACCGAAGGTTACAAACAAACAACAGCGTACAAATCCAAATGCCAACGGTTCACATAATTATAACATCACACACTTAACCGTCAGAAGTTAAACAATGTTCCAAACCGAGTCTTCACCTCTCGGTCAAGAGAACTATCTCGACGAGTGCATACCGATCGACTCAGCGTTCACACTACCACTCTAATCACAACTCGGAGCATTACAGCTGAATAACGACAACATCTTTATCACGTACCATTTTAACGAAATACATGGGACCAAAAAGTTTAAAAGCGAGAGTCACGTTTCAAGTAAGTTTTTGGTAGACCTCAAATGAGTTTAAAGTTAAATTTTTTGAAAACTTGCAATATAACAATGAGAATAAAATGTAAGTAGTTTGAATTCTCAAAATGTTTGGCCTCGAGGTCATAACACGAAAATCAAGCTTTTCCTTTCTTGAAAGATGTTCTAAAATAAATTTTACGTGACTACCCAAGAACATTTAGAACATTTAAAATATCACATTGATGAACTTAGCTAGTGTAACCACACCAAACATTACTTCTTGTAAAACAATTTATACAAGGATATATATATATATATATATATATACACATACACCGGCACATTACAAAAATCAAACAAACATGGAGGGCATATTCATGATTCACGTTTAACTCCTCAACATAGCACAAATATCACACAAGCCCGTGTAATACGAGACACAATATTATAGTGGGGAGACTTACATCCACAGATCGCACGAAGATGATGGTTGCACCTTGATACTAATCACGACCGACCTCCAGACGACGCGTCGCGACACGACTTAGACAGACAAAATCGACAAGACAAGACAAGACAGACCCGACAACACACAACTCGACTCCGACACCTAGGTTTCGCAAACCTAAGCTCGATACCATATTCGTAACACCCCAAACCACTTGGGAATATTACAGCCGTTGCACCCTCTCCATGAGGATCTACCAAAGCTAAATACGAAAACAATACATCACATTTAATGCCGATATGGCTAAATAATGAACCATTAGACCGATTTGGTCTTTTACCACTAACAACACAATAAACATACAAAACTCATACCCATACAGGGGTTGAATTACATCAACGTTCCCATAAAATGGGAAAATTACACAATGGAGAGCCAAACACTGAGACTCTAACAAAATACTCAACAACTGGTCTTCATGTGATTAGTATCGTCGTCTTCCATCATCCTTCGTATCGATCCTATGATTTGCTCCCTAGCAACATGCAAGTACCTGGACGCAATACAGACATCCACCCCCGAATAATCGGGGGTTAGCAAAACTCCACTGTTTTGCTAGTGCAAGTATAAAAATTATGAATACAAGCCATACGTATCATACTCCAATATCCGATAATTGAAAACATACTCCCCGAGATAAATCATTTAATTAAAACTGCTCGAATCAAGACAGGTGGGAATAAACCCAACATACATTTTACAAGATATCAAAGATCTCAGGGGTTTTGAAAACATTTGGAATATACAAATCCTCAACTTAATGTAACCACATAGGGATACGGGCCAAGGACTTGTTTAAGTTCAAAATACCAATCCGATCACAAAACACGGGGTCCACGACCCGATCATCCTCATCACATACTCGAGTGAAAGTCCAAAAGGTCACACCCGATAAACAACCAAATCACAATGTACGGAGACAGATCACCACGGCCGCATCCTTATGCCAAAACCTCACCATCAAGAAACAAATCATATACGACACTTATAATGATGCCATTCTAGCCAAGTACCAAGACCTTACGTAAGACATAACTCACACCGAGAATGGAAGCGTTATGATATTCCGGACATATCATAATTATCGAAACAACAACGTGCCAAAATCATCACAAAACAACCTCCCTAGCTATACTGGCCCCGTACCTCTCAAAGAAGATACACACCCCGCAGACACCTCGTCAGCCCTCCCCGGTGTATAGCCCAACCGAGTGATCCGTAGGATACGCAGCTCACCGACCCTGTGGGACCCTCACTGGCTTTACTCGGCTCACACACACTCAATCAACAACTGGCACAAATCACAATCATCAAAACCGCATTCTCCCGAAGTACATCAAACGTAATTCAAGGTACTTGTTAGAAATGGCCACTATGTCCGACACATACTCACAACCAATACTACGCAACAACATAAGCTCATCAATAGACCCACACATCCACACACATATATTCTTCTTCTAATAAGACATAACCTTAAGTCCACTTTGACACAATCACGCACAACAGTACCACACACAAGGAAGATATTTCCATGTACAAGACTAACACACATTTTCAAAACAACACATTAGTTCACAATACACAAGTAGATTTAGAAGGAAACCTTTATCGAGAACATACCGATCCTTTTTAACATTCATTAAACATTCGTATTTCTCATAAAATCATTTATCAACAATTGTGCTTACGAAATACGAAACGTATGGGCAAGATACTTGCCTCAAATCCGCGAGCGAACAAATACGACGAATCACAAGGCCTCGATACCACGAAACACCGGACAACGAACGGATGAGGTTGGGCAGCCCTCGAACTTCCAAAACCGACCAAGAACTCGACAACTCCACGAGAACTACGAAAATAACACTAACACGAATCAATAACACTAAACGAAATCCGAATCGATCCTAAAAACAACAAGGATCTAAGTGTGTCTCCAAGAAATCAAGAACTATGTTCCGAGTGATATAAACTCATGAATGAGTTCAAAAATCCGAAGATCATGGCCAAGACAACAAGAATTTCACCATCGATTCATCATCCTCGGATTAAATCGAAGAACTAAGGAGAAACCCCCCAAAATTCAAGAACTAGGGTTCTAAGAAGAGATTACCTTGATTTGGATCAAGAAGATGATTTGGTGTTGTTAAACACCTACAAATCCGTTCCAAAATGAAGCTTGACGAAGAAGATCGCTGAAAATCACCCCTGGAGCTCACTCCCGTCGGAAAGGATGAAGAAGGGAGAGAAATGACGGTGAAGCTCCGGCCCAAGATTTATATCGATGCTTATTAGCGTGGCGCTAACTAGACCGCATTAGCGCGCGCTAACGAGGTCAACGCCGTAACATTCCGCATATAACACCTGTTAGCGTGCGCTAGCCCCATGAGTGTAGCGTGCGCTAACGAGTCACGGGTCGATCCGGTGGCCTCGGACAGATTCAGATTTACCGAGCGCGCTAGAAAGAAGGAAGAGCGTGCGCTAAGCGCCGATAGCGTGCGCTAGTTATCGACCTTAGCGTGGCGCTAACAAAGCTGAAGGCCCCATCCGGTAGCTCCCGGATCGCTCTGATCGCCAGCTTAGCGTGCGCTACACATCTGGTAGCGTGCGCTAAACCCAACGCCGTAGCGTGCGCTATGCCACAAGCATTAGCGTGCGCTACACCACAAAAACCCAGAAACTCACATAGTGATCTGAAACGCCTCCAAACTCACGTCCCAACAAGGCACACATAAACATGACACCAAATTCCAACGATGAGGACAATAACAATCCGATAAAACCCCAAAAACTCAACGAATCTGGAACAAGGATCTCGGGTATTACAATGCTTGTGCATGATTACATTGTGTTGATTTTATGTCCGTTGAGGACACGTGATGTTGGGCTCTGGCCCTGTGAATTGTTGTTGGTTTTCTATTTGCGAAAACAAAACCTTTGGGCTGTGACCTGTGACCCTGTTGATTTTTTTTTGGAAAGATAAGGATTTGATAATCCTAAGTTGTTTTCTATCAAAACTCTCAATGGCATTTAAACGGTTTTATAAATTGTTTTCCCTTGATTTGTGACCTTTCGGTTTTAGAATGTTTTACCAAACTCTTGCCTCGGGAAGTACTTTTCGTTACTTTTGTATTTTTGAGGATTCCCGGTTATTGTTATTCTTGGAACTTGAATTATATGGCTCGTATTTGCACTTTGTATTTGCACTAGCAAAACAGTGGAGTTTTGCTAACCCCCGAGTATTCGGGGGGTGGATGTCTATTTTTGCATTCAGGTTTTGGAGCATAGCACAGGGTCGGCACGAAGGATGATGAAAGATGAACGATATTAATCACACGAGGATCCGTTGATGTCGTATTGGTCTAGTTGTATTTTCTTTTCCGCTGCAGTATCTTTTCCCCGTTGTACGGGAGTTTATTGTATTTTGACCCCTGCATGGGTAAGAATTTGGAATTGAGTTGCAAGTATTCATTGAAGGACCAAGTCGGTCTACTGAGTCATTTTAGCCTTAAAGGCGATGTTTAGATGTTTGATTTAGTTATCAGCCTGGTAGATCCTCGAGGAGAGGGTCTACGGCGTGTAATGTCCCTGATTGGATTGGGGGTGTTACACATATCACAACCATAAGTTATCTTGACATCGTACTCGCAAGTACCGATTCTCGGAGCCCTCTACAGACCTACCCGATTAGATAACCTTATGGTCAAATCATATCAAATGGCCGTACTCGCAAGTAACGCGCCGCCGGAGGCCTCACGGGTCCCTACCCGGTAAACATCAATCGAATATACCCACAAGTTATCGTGACATCGCACTCGCAAGTGACGATTCTCGGAGCCCTCTACAGACCTACCCGAATTGATAACCTTGTGGTCGAATCATCAATGCATAGAGTTCACAACGACAAGGGTTTCACATTTGCCACAATCACAAATATGTCAAATCATGAGTTAATGCCAACAACACTTAGCAAAACACCACGTCAAACCATAACGCACCGAAAAGAAACCATATACGTCCGCACGCAATACCAAGTGCAACATCAACACCAAACATATCCATAGAATTCACTTAGTTCACAAACCACACCATTCACAAAACACACGCGTTTTGAAAGAGGGCCTTTAACAAGGCTAACCAAATCTTTTGAAAGTTCAATTCAAATGACCAAACAAACACATTTAAACGATCACCAATTATCATATCCACAAAACAAGAATTATATGGACAAGGTACTTGCCTCACAATCAGCACGCAAGTATCCCGACGAAGACGGCTCAACCGGAAAGCTTCGAAACGCCCGATGCAATCGAAAAGAAAGACGACAACGAACGGAAGGGTTCAACTCGGTTTCTTCACAAGAAACTCGACCCTAACAACATATAATCCATAAATCAACAATCATACGAGGAAGGATAATCGTAGAACGCCCGAAAACCCCTCTATGACATTCTACCGGACACCTTCAAGGCGTCGATCAAGAACTCGACCAAAACAACGAATCGATACGATCCAACCATGGAATAACAAGGTATATGATATAATACATCTAAATAATCATCAATCCATCATAATCCTAAGTTAAAATGGATTAATCGGACGAAAACAACCAAAATACCCAAATTCCCAAAAACTAGATTTCTAGGAAATCTGACCTGATTTGGTAGATCGGAGGATGTTATAGGATGGATGATTGATGATATGAACCTCAAAACTTCATGAATTTATTGTCCAACAACATCTCTCCATGATGAACTAATCTCAAGCCTCGAAAGGGAAGAAAATGAGTGAGAAATGGCTGAAGAAAAACGCTACCAGGCCTTAAATAGGCCGATCACGGCCGTTACGACGAATCGCCATGGCTTACGACGAATCGCCATGGCCGAACGCACCGCCGAAATGCCGGAAGCGTTACGACGCACGGCCGTGGCCTTACGACGTAATCGCCTTATGTACGAATCGCCGATCACTACCGCACGTTACTCGCCAGTATCGCCCGCCCGAGCATGCCCGGCCATGACTCGGCCGGGACCAACTCCGACGGCCCGAACGACCCCGAAACCCAAACCTGAGTACGAATCGAAGATACGGTTACGAAGTACTCGCAAAGACGAATCCGAGCACTAAGAGAACACACGATTCCGACCACCCGAAGGCTCGAAATTCAACAACGGAAAGTAATTACCCCAAACTTTGGGAAATTACGAAAATGGCCCAAAACGCCTGAAAATCATGATACGTGATCGAAACACCAAGCCAAAGCTCGCAACATGAATATTAACATTAAATGAACTTACGAGAAAGTCGAAACAACAGTTTCAGACGAGATTCGCAAGAATCGAACTCAAGTGCGGAAAAACCGCTAAAAAGCACGGAACTCAACAAAACGACAATGACGAAACGGTCATGAGCGAGTCGTCAAAACGGACTTCCGCCGAAAAAAGAAATTTACCAAAAATCGAAAATTGCAGATATTACATTCTACCCTCCTTAAAAGAAGTTTCGTCCCGAAACTTAAAATAAGTAGGGATAAGCAATATCCACTGTCAGGAAAACTCGACGAGATACCCAAAAACCGAAAACTCGCGCCCGACGGCGAAACACTGCAAGAAACGCAAAGGAACATACGACGTGAAAACACGCTCCACGACGACCAACACAACGCCACCGATAGAGACATAATAAAACCAACAAGTGACAAGCGTCATCAAACAGATAATATAACTAAGTCGATTATCCGAACAATCACAAAACACAACGAACGAAAATCAATACGATTGACCAACCCAACGGTACATCAATCAAAACGCGAGCCAATCGCTGAACAAATACGGAATTCCACCGCTCAAGGGTTGGAATATCGAAAACGAGACTAATTTCCCGAACTTAAGGGAATTAGGAAGGAGCCTGAACGCTCAACAATCACGAAACGAGAACAAAACCGAACAAACAAATGATCGAGACAACAAAAATCGAACAATCATGTCCGAAATACGAAGGATAATAAAATTCAAACAACAACCCCAAGGTTCACATCTCGACTCGAGACAATATATGATCCGGTAAAAGCAACAAGATGTGATTCACATAAGATCCACAGGAAAGGGAATAGCAATAGAAAAGTCACAACGACAAACGAGTTATTCCGAAATAATACCACACTCGTTCGATCAACAAAAGCAAGGGGCAGGACAAGCTCAGAAATGTCAACGAACATAAACGAGTCGACAGAGTCGAAAATACAAAAGTTCAAGATCCAGTCCACTTCGAATAAAAGAACTAGTAAAACCAGATGATGTCACTTCCGAACAAGGTTCACAAGAATCGAACCGAACTCGAAAAAGTCACAGCGATAACCAGATTGACCCAAAACAAGATCACAGCTCGCTCGAACGACGAAACCGAAATACATAACAAGTTCAGAAAGTATCAACGAACACGAGCGAGTCGATAGACTTGGGAAAGAGGATATGCAGAAGCCAAAAATAATACGGGTATTATATTCGACCCCTTCTAAAAGAAGTGTCGTTTCCGAAACTCAAAACACGAAATCAAGGTGACAACACAACAAGCAACTAACAGAAACATCTTTCAAAGGCCTCTCAAAGCCGATTCTGATAACTGCGCTGGAGCGCGAACTCCGAAAGTCTCGGTAGCCAATTCGCAAAATTGAATTCGGTGTCCATCGAGTCCACACTTGAAATGTGTTACCGACGAGGAGGACAATATACACGTGCATGCCCCGGCACATCACGGTTGAAACGTCTCGGCTCGGCATACCGAAAATACAAATGCTCGATACAATGGAACAAAACACCGCAAAACAACATACCGGAGATGCCAACTCAGCATAACATATCAACGCATACAAAAATCACAACAACAACGGCATCATTCGACGATTACAACGGCCCAAACGATAGCCAGCACGCAACCATAAACATCATGAAACGATCACCAATGTGCATAAACGCATAAAAATCCAAGCTTTAACAGCTCACACAGGTGCGATAACACGCAAGCCACCACGAAATGGCAACAATAAAGATCGTCATCACACCTTCCACAATGGGCTAACAAAACATATGCGTGGCGAACGACTCAACGCTCACGCCACCAATTCAATCACAATTCGGGGTTAACACCGTAACGAAAGTTCGAAAACCATACACGCATTTCCGGTCCGCAAACAGGAATGATAGGTTTTAAAAACGAAAACCACCTTTTGAAAACAGTTTGGAAACAACAGTTGATCTTGAGTATCATTTTACAAAAAGTAGTACAAAAACCATTATCGAGACTTTGAAAATCATCTTGCGTTTGAACAAAAATGAGGACACCTTTCTTTTAGTGAAAAACTTTCAAAAATATTCGACCCTTGGGTCTAAGCAACTGCATTTGAAAATATCTCAAAATATTTTTGGTCCTCAACCGGAAAATTTTTGAAATGTATTGCGGCATTAGAAAACACCTTGAAAACACCGCAAGAAAAAAATTCCTTTTAAAAGTACGTCTCGAATTTTAATTTTCTAAGATACTCAAGGTTTTCAAAAATAATTCAATGGGCTAGAATGCCCAAAAATTTCAGGTAATTACAAGGAACAATATAGTGCCGTGGGTCCCGCGCCGGAACCCACCAGGCTAAAAACCTTTTATAAACTACCAAAAAGGCCGATGACGGTAATATTTCAAAAACTCACAAAATCCATTTACAAAATACTAAATTCCGTCATAAGAATTTCGCCAAAATGATCAAGGCCATAATGCCAAAAACTCGGTTAAGGGAATTGGTTTTTCGAAATAAAACTCAGTCGGTAAAATACCGAAAGCCATTACAAAAGAACTCACGCAGCGGATAAAAGAAATAAAGTCAAACATGCACAAGACAGCAACACTACTCCTCATATGAACGAAAAATGGGAGTCAAATAATCGCCTATCACGAAATCAAAATCCATAAGAGGATTCCGTCAATTAATTCATAATCATAAAAATAGCTCGTGTCACACGAGGCACAACACAAAGAAGGGAGACTTACATCCACAGGTCGCACGAAGATGATGATCGCCCACGATACTAATCACGACCAACAAACTCAGACGACGCGTCGCGACACGACTACCGGATAAAATCGACGAGATAAAAACTCAATAGACACCATCGACCCGACACCTAGGTTTCCACAACCTAAGCTCGATACCATTTATGTAACACCCCAATCCGCTCAGGGATATTACACGCCGTAGAACCTTTCCTCAAGGATCTACCAGGCTGGTAACAACAAACGAACAACTCGACAATGCCTTTAAGGCTAAAAAGACTCAGTAGACCGATTTGGCCTTTCAATAAATACATACAACTCAATTACAATACATGCCCACGCAGGGTCGAATACAACACACTCCGCATAACGGAAAGAATACTGCAGAGTAAATAAAATGCAACTAAACCAATAACATCATACGGATCCTCGTGTGATTAGTATCGTTCATCTTTCATCATCCTTCGTGCCGACCCCGTGCTATGCTCCAAAACCCGAATGCAAAACAGACATCCACTCCCGAATACTGGGGTTAGCAAAACTCCACCGTTTTGCTAGTGCAAATACAAAGTGCAAATACGAGCCATATAATTCAAGTTCCACGAATCACAATAACCAGAAATCCTTAAAGATTAAAATACCACGAAACGAATACTTCCCGAGGCAAGAATTTGAGTAAAACTTTCCAAATCTGAAAGATCACAAATAACGAGAATGGTTTGCAAAATGGTTTAAAATACCCTCGAGAGTTTTAATAGAAAACAAATTAGGATTATCAAATCCTTCTCTTTCCAAAATCAACAGTGGTCATGCCCCAAAGGTTTTATTTTCGCAAATAGAAAACCAACAACAATTCACAGGCCGAGCCCAACATCACGTGTCCTCAACGGACATAAAATCAACGAAACGTAATCACGCACGCGCATCGCCTAGACCGGACGCTACCACAGACATCCCACCCGAGGCCTCGAAGGACCCTCCCGAGCTGGCTAGCGAAACAATTCACAACATATCACAACCATAAGTTATCTTGACATCGTACTCGCAAGTACCGATTCTCGGAGCCCTCTCCAGACCTACCCGATTAGATAACCTTATGGTCAAATCATATCAAATGGCCGTACTCGCAAGTAACGCGCCGCCGGAGGCTTCACGGTTCCCTACCCGGTAAACATCAATCGAATATACCCACAAGTTATCGTGACATCGCACTCGCAAGTGACGATTCTCGGAGCCCTCTCCAGACCTACCCGAATTGATAACCTTGTGGTCGAATCATCAATGCATAGAGTTCACAACGACAAGGGTTTCACATTTGCCACAATCACAAATATGTCAAATCATGAGTTAATGCCAACAACACTTAGCAAAACACCACGTCAAACCATAACGCACCGAAAAGAAACCATATACGTCTGCACGCAATACCAAGTGCAACATCAACACCAAACATATCCATAGAATTCACTTAGTTCACAAACCACACCATTCACAAAACACACGCGTTTTGAAAGAGGGCCTTTAACAAGGCTAACCAAATCTTTTGAAAGTTCAATTCAAACGACCAAACAAACACATTTAAACGATCACCAATTATCATATCCACAAAACAAGAATTATATGGACAAGGTACTTGCCTCACAATCGGCACGCAAGTATCCCGACGAAGACGGCTCAACCAAAAAGCTTCGAAACGCCCGATGCAATCGAAAAGAAATACGACAACGAACGGAAGGGTTCAACTCGGTTTCTTCGCAAGAAACTCGACCCTAACAACATATAATCCATAAATCAACAATCATACGAGGAAGGATAATCGTAGAACGCCCGAAAACCCCTCTATGACATTCTACCGGACACCTTCAAGGCGTCGATCAAGAACTCGACCAAAACAACGAATCCATACGATCCAACCATGGAATAACAAGGTATATGATATAATACATCTAAATAATCATCAATCCATCATAATCCTAAGTTAAAATGGATTAATCGGATGAAAACAAGCAAAATACCCAAATTCCCAAAAACTAGATTTCTAGGAAATCTGACCTGATTCGGTAGATCGGAGGATGTTATAGGATGGATGATTGATGATATGAACCTCAAAACTTCATGAATTTATTGTCCAACAACATCTCTCCATGATGAACTAATCTCCACCAAGGAAGGGAAGAAAATGAGTGAGAAATGGTCAAGAAAACGCCGCTGACCTTAAATAGCCGATCGCCGCCGGGTTACGACGAATCGGCCACGGCTTACGACGTAATCGCCATGGCCGAACGCATCGCTGGAAATGCCGGAAGCGTTACGACGTTACGGCCGTGGACTTACGACGAATCGCCTTATCTACGAATCGCCGATCACTACCGCACGTTACTCGCCGTATCGCCTCGCCCGAGCATGCCCGGCCATGACTCGCCGACCAACTCCGACGGCCCGAACGACCCCGAAACCCGAACCTGAGTACGAATCGAAGATACGGTTACGAAGTACTCGCAAATACGAATCCGAGCACTAAGAGAACACACGATTCCGACCACCCGAAGGCTCGAAATTCGACAACGGAAAGTAATTACACCAAACTTTGGGAAATTACGAAAATGGCCCAAAACGCCCGAAAATCACGATACGTGATCGAAACACCAAGCCAAAGCTCGCAACATGAATATTAACATTAAATGAACTTTCGAGAAAGTCTAAACAACAGTTTCGGACGAGATTCGCAAGAATCGAACTCAAGTGCGGAAAAACCGCTAAAAAGCACGGAACTCAGCAAAACGACACCGAAACGAGCTCGGATGACAAAAAGTGCAGAATTAATCATTCTCGCAATGACGAAGCGGTCATGAGCGAGTCGTCAAAACGGACTTCCGCCGAAAAAAGAAATTTACCGAAAATCGAAAATTGCGGATATTACAAAAACCAACAGCGATCTCGATGTGTTCTTATATATCAAGATTAAAGATCTTTATTGATCTGGCTGTAACACCCTCGATATATTCAGGAATATTACAGTGCCGTAAATCTTTTACATAAGGATTTACAAGGCTGAAGAATTGAACAGACATTAAGAAATACTAACGAATGGAAATATCGGAATTAAGATACAACAGTTCTGACCAAATACTGAAAGTACAACTGTTCAACAGGAACTTAATAATACATTACCAAATTCAAATTCATCATAAATGACTTCGTACTCGAGTACTTATTGAAATAACCAATAAACAACAGACAAATAAACCCGGCCGGAACATCACTCTGCACCCTCGTCGTCATGCAGCTCCAGTGGTTGTTTTTCCGCTCTCCTGGATCCTGAACATAAACAAAATTTTCACCCCCGAAGGGGTTAGCACAACGATGCTAGTACAAGTACCACAACATATTATTCATATCTCACGAAGAATAATAACGTAAACAACAAGAATACCAACGAGTCTTCTCCTACGAGAAACTCAGAAATGACATACACAACTGATAATCACAACATGATATCATAACATACACATGGTAATTCCGTCGATCCAGCGTTCACTGCCTAGAACCCACGATGATCCCGTCAGACCAACCCATGGTGGAAAAACCCGTCCGATGATCCAGCGCACGCTAGCATAGATCCCCCGATGATCCCGTCGGACCAACGCGAGGTGGACATACAACAACGACATACATGCATGACAATATGTATAACATTAATAGGTAAAACAAATAAGGTACTTGACTCGATTTGAAGACAATAACAATACTTCCACGAAAACGAACACTCGAAGGTCTTCCTCCTCAATCAATCACGTAACAAGATCAAACCTTAACAAAAGAAATGATATAGGATTTATCTCACGTCGTATGAATGTTTAACAATTCGATTTATGGCCAAAAGTTCATAAAATGTAATCTGCCTGAACTGCTTAGCGCACGCTAAGTACTCTGTGTAGCGTGCGTTAAGTCTGCTAGATAGCGCACGCAAACAACAAAGCCTAGCGTACGCTAACTACGCATGGTCAGTACTTCAATGATCAGTCGACTGACTCGTCTGATGGCCTAGCGTACGTTATGTAACAAACGTAGCGTACGCTAACTCGTGCTCGATAGCGCACGTTAATCTACATAGCTTAGCGTGTGCTAACTCTGCATGGCAGTTTACTGCTAGGCAGTAGACTATTCTCATCATGATAAAAACAATGAAATCTTCCGTGATAATTCATGTTACCTCCATGAATATCATGTTCATACGATTATGAATGATCTTACGGATAACTACAACTTCGGATTCAAGAATATGTATACCATTATAAAACCATATTCCATTTCGACTACAAATCTTCATACGACGATTCGAAAGGCTTAACGGTTGATATCAACACCTTTATATCCATCAACATTATCATGCTGTAGTTGTTTAACATTCCATCTATACTATATAAATTCTTCCATGATCAATCCCTTAGATTCATCTAACAATAATGATGTTAAAGTCAAGTCCATGATTGTTATGAAGTCATCTACTAGATTCGGATTACCAATGATAGAAGCTTCCTCTACTTGTTCAATGTAATAAGATTCGAATCATGATGTTCATAATCAAGGTACTTAAGACTTATTCATCTCAATATTCCAAACATGATTTACTTAGGATAATTCACTAATGAAAATCAATATCTCGTTAACATGATCATCCAATTCTTTAGAATCCAACTCTATGTCTGTAGATAGGTTGAACATACCTTAATATGACGAAAATTACTGAACCGCAAGGTAGAATCCGACTCTGCCACTCCAAGGTGCTATTCCACTTCAATGATTACTCACAAGTGATAACCAATATACAAAGACCAATAAGATGTGTTCTAAGTGTGTAGAAGGATTAATATAGCTCTCTGGCCTCTCAAGAATGAAGAATGGACGAATGAAATGTAAGCCAAAACGGGTTGTTGTCCCATTTATAATATTCTACATTTTAACTTATTAGCGGACGCTACTAAGCTTTCCTTAGCGCGCGCTAATAAGAGTTGACTTCAAAACTGTCCAGGTTCGTCCGCGGGAATCTTATCCGGACCCATGTCCCGGCTGGCGCATGTGCTAGCCGTCCAGTTCAATAATTGAGTTCTTAGCGCACGCAACTCCTACATGCATAGCGTGTGCAAGTAGTAGCCCAATAGCGCGCGTTAAGCTACATTCTTAGCGTGCGCTATCACGAGTTTGCATGAGAAATTTTGCATGTTTTTATACTTATGTACAATGATATCAATGCAAGAAATATCATACTCCAATAATCAAAACCACAAATCCAAATAATACAGGGTTTGAATACAGATGAAATACACCGTAATAAATCCGGATATTACATACTCTCCTACTAAAAAGGAGTTTCGTCCCGAAACTCAAGACGAAAATAACTCGGGATATCTGGACTTCATATCAGCTTCCGTTTCCCAGGTGGCTTCTTCCATTCCGTGACGTGACAATTGAACTTTGACTGAAACGATTGGTTTGTTCCTTAGCTGCTTAACTCGACTCTCGAGTATCTTGACCGGTCTTTCTTCAAACGTCCCATCCTGCGCGACTTCGATCTCGCCGAAATCAATTATATGATTGGGATCTGGTATATACCTCCATAACTGGGATACGTGGAACACGTTATGAACATGGCATAATGACGGCGGCAATGCCAATCTGTATGCCAACTCCCCAACTCTCTCAAGGATCTCAAATGGTCTGATATATCTCGGACTCAGCTTTCCTTTCCTTCCGAAACGAAAGATTCCCCGAGTAGGAGAAACCTTCAAAAGTACGTGGTCTCCAGTACTGAACTCCAATGGGCGACGACGTATGTCTGTGTAAGATTTCTGGCGACTCTGGGCGGTCAACAGCCTTTCACAAATCAAGGCTATCTTTTCTCGAGTCTGTACGATCAACTCCGGTTCTGTCCCGATTAAGTCTGATGAATCGTCCCAACATAGGGGCGATCTACATCTTCTCCCGTATAATGCCTCAAACGGTGCCATCTTAATGGAAGCATGTCAACTATTGTTGTAGGTAAATTCAATCAACGGTAGATGAATTTCCCAATCGTTTGACCAATCTAAGGCACAGGCCCTTAGCATGTCTTCCACCGTTTGAATAGTCCTCTCGGATTGTCCGTCAGTCTGCGGGTGATAAGCTGTGCTGAAGTTCAATTCGGTCCCCAAGGCCTTATGAACTGCTTTCCAAAAGTGAGACACAAAACGGCCGTCTCGATCGGAAATAATGGTCTTCGGCGTACCATGCAATCGAACTATCTCCGAAATAAATACTCGTGCCAACCTCTCTGGTCCCCACGTATCCTTAATGCCTAGAAAATGAGCTGATTTGGTTAAACGATCAACTATCACCCAAATCATGTTCATTCCTGTCCTGGTTCTCGGCATATTAGTGATAAAGTCCATCGATATGTCCTCCCACTTCCATTCATGAATCGGGAGTGGCTTCAACATTCCGGCAGGCCGTTGATGCTCGATCTTAACCTGCTGACAAGTCAAGCATTTCGAAACATAGTCCGCTACATCTTTCTTCATGTTGCCCCACCAGAAATTTTGCTTCAAGTCCTTAAACATTTCTTGGTGCCCGGTGGATAGAATAGAGGCGACCGTGAGCTTCCTTCATAATCGTCTGTTTCAGAACATCAACATCGGGAACGCAGAGTCGGTTCTGAAATCTTAAAACTCCATCATCATGAATTATGAATCCGGGGGCCTTTCCTTTGATCACTTCATCACGTAACTGAATCATCAGAGGATCATCTGCCTGTCTAGATTTGATTTCTTCGGTTAATGATGATGTTATTTCCATCACGCACAGTTGGCCTTGGACTCTTTGTAACCACACTTCAATTCCTTCTCGAATCATCTCTCGTTGAAGGCTAAGTTGGGAGGTTAGAGTCTCCAGCATCTGAATAGAAACAGGCTTGCGGCCGAGTGCATCGGCCACTACATTCGCTTTGCCTGGATGATACAAAATCTCCAAGTCATAGTCCTTAATCAGCTCTAACCATCTTCTTTGCCGCATATTCAACTCTTTCTGACTGAATATGTACTTGAGACTCTTGTGATCCGTAAAGATCTGACAATGAGTCCCATACAGATAATGCCTCCAGATCTTCAAAGCAAATATTACTGCTGCTAGCTCCAAATCATGTGTTGGGTAATTCACTTCATAAGGTTTTAGCTGTCGTGAAGCATAAGCGATCACCTTGTCATTCTGCATCAATACGCATCCGAGTCCTTGGTTCGAAGCATCACTGTAAACTATAAATCCTCCAGTTCCCTGTGGAAGTAATAGAATCGGTGCCGTCGTCAATCTCTTCTTTAACTCATCAAAACTAGTCTGACACGACTCGTTCCACTCAAACTTTTGTGTTTTCTGCAGGAGTCGAGTAAGTGGGTGGGAAATTTTAGAAAACCCTTCCACGAATCGACGATAATACCCAACAAGTCCTAAGAAGCTTCGGACTTCTTTCACGTTCTTTGGAGGCTTTCAATCCATAATTGCTTCGATCTTCTGAGGATCTACTCGGACTCCTTTAGCTGACACCACATGGTCGAGGAACATTACTTCCTTTAGCCAGAATTCACACTTAGAAAGTTTGGCGTACAATTGCTCGCTTCTCAAAAGTTCCAATACAATCCGCAAATGCTGCGTATGTTCTTCTGGGCTCTTAGAATACACTAGAATGTCATCAATGAACACGACCACAAATTTATCCAAATATTCGATGAACACTCGGTTCATCAACTGCATGAATACAGCAGGTGCATTGGTGAGACCAAACGGCATCACTACAAACTCATAATGTCCGTAGCGAGTTCTGAACGCTGATTTCGGAACATCAGATTCCTTAATCCTCAACTGATGATACCCTGATCTCAGATCGATTTTAGAAAATATTGTTGCCCCTTGCAACTGGTCAAACAGATCATCAATCCGTGGCAACGGATACTTGTTTTTAATCGTCATCTTGTTCAGCTCTCGATAGTCAATACACAGTCGAAGCGATCCATCCTTCTTTCGGACAAAAAGAACTGGCGCTCCCCAGGGTGAAACGCTTGGCTGAATATAGCCTTTGTCCAGTAACTCCTCCAGTTGCTTCTTGAGTTCGTACATCTCAGTAGGTGCCATACGATACGGCGCCCTAGAAATTGGTGTAGCTCCGGGTTCCAGCTCAATGGTAAATTCTACATCCCTTCGTGGAGGTAGTCCAGGTAATTCGTCAGGGAATACATCTGGAAATTCGTTCACAACAGGAATGGATGAAAGTTCCATAATTTCGTCTTCTTTCTTGATTGCATAGCACCAGTACCCGATATAGCCCTGTTTCAACAATTTGACAGCTTTCATCGCCTTGATCAATTTTCCTGAGCTTCCCGGTTTCCACCCCTCGAACAATATTTCGGAACCATCGTCAGCGATCAGCGAGATATTCCTTCTTCGGTAGTTTACAATTGCTCCATATCGATTAAGCCAATCGTCTCCGAGTATCAGGTCATCTCCTTGCATTTCTATCACGATTAGATTTGAGAGCCACTCTCTGCCTCCAAATGATACAGGGAAATTTCTAGTTTCTAAGTTTCCGACAATCCTCTCTCCACTCGGTAAACCAACAATATAAGGTTCACAAGTATGAAAACCGGAAATATTCAAACAATTTACACAAGACAAAGATATAAAAGAATGCGTAGCTCCTGTATCGAATAAAACGCTAACTGGCTGGGAAAGGATCTGGACAGTACCTGATGCGACAGCAGCATCCTGATCATCTGTCCTCCTCATCTCGTACAAACGTGGGGGAAAAGATCCGGAACTCGATGTCCCCTTTCGGTCCCATTGTCCTCTGCCTCGTCCGCGGCCAAAATTCTGAGGCATCTGAACACTTTGCTGCGTCTGTTGGATACTGGCTTCCTTCTGGACTGGCTGTGGTGTACGGGCTCTAAAAGGCTTTGCAGCCTCTTCACAAAACACTGCCCGATGTCCCTCTCGTCCACACTCAAAACAAGTCACGGCAGGTAGGGGGCAATTCCGCCGATAGTGTCCCGTCTGGGCGCAGTTAAAGCATTTCCTGGTAACATCAGTAATAGTTGATGTCGCTCCGAAGTTCTTTCCGCTCCTAACTAGGTGCGGAGGTTTCTTGAAAGAGTGGAAGGATGTCTGGGCCTTACGGGGCCCGCTGTTCTTGTGCTCTGTAAAAGTACCAGAGACTTTCTGTTTCTTAGATTCCGAAAATTTCTCCATAGCTGCTTCCTTAATCTCATACGCCAACGCCTTATCCTGGTATTGACGGAGTGTGGTACATTCAAAACTGGACATGTACCTATGGATTTCTGGTTTCATCCTCATATCGAAATGGATCATCATTTCTGCATCTGTTCTGACCAGATGTCGAATAAATGCCAGCTGCTGGTTAAACGTCTCAATTGCCTGGGATACTGGCACATCAGAAAAACTCCCGAACTTTGGCTTCCCTCACAGGACGAGGGCAATACTGAGCTTCCATCATCAATCTAAACTCTGTCCAATCAGCATCATGGTCTACAGGCCGGATGGCTTCCCACCATTCGGACGCTTCCCCTATCAGAAAATATTGAGCGATAGAGGCTCTCCGGTCGTCTGGGCAGTTAATTCCGGCAAAGATTTTCTCCAGTTCCTTCAACCAATGGTCCCAGGTGGGAGTCTCAGAAATACCGTCGAATTTGGGGGGTTGCATCTTCGCCACCTCTTGTAGCCACCGGTCACCTTGATTTCCCATGTCTGGGATCCCTTGCTGGCTCTCTCCCTGCTGTAGTCCCACCGCCACTTGCATTCGGTCCACGACTTGGGCGAACTGAGTCATCTGGTTCACCACTTTACGAAGGATCTCTGGTACAGTAGGTTCCGGTTCGTTATTAATAGATTGTTGCGGCTCGCCTGAGCTATGACTAGCCTGATTAGAAGGCGATGCTTCCCTTTCAGCATTTCTTCGTCCGCGTCCACGACCGCGACCACGTCCACGTCTGCCTCTCAACATACTGTAAGCATAAATACTCAATATACAGAAAACAACATCGTTCTAATATTCGAGTATAAAGAGACACAACATGTAAAGAACGAGATAGAGTTTAGGAACTTACAACCACCGTTCGCATGAAGACGTAGGCAGTACAGTGATGTCATTCATGGCCGGTTACCTCAAAAGACATAAATGACCCCTATTTTAACCCAACGGCCAAGATATCCATAATCTTGGCTCCGCTACCATATTCTGTAACACCCCCAATATATTCAGGAATATTACAGCGCCGTAAATCCTTTACATAAGGATTCACAAGGCTGAAGAATTGAACAGACATTAAGAAATACTAACGAATGGAAATATCGGAATTAAGATACAACAGTTCTAACCAAATACTGAAAGTACAACTGTTGAACAGGAACTTAATAATACATTACCAAATTCAAATTCATCATAAATGACTTCGTACTCGAGTACTTATTGAAATAACCAATAAACAATGCATAAATAAACCCTACGAACATCACTCTGCACCCTCGTCGTCATGCAGCTCCAGTGGTTGTTTTCCCGCTCTCCTGGATCCTGAACATAAACAAAATGTTCACCCCCGAAGGGGTTAGCACAACGATGCTAGTACAAGTACCACAACATATTATTCATATCTCACAAAGAATAATAACGTAAACAACAAGAATACCAACGAGTCTTCTCCTACGAGAAACTCAGAAATGACATACACAACTGATAATCACAACATGATATCATAACATACACATGGTAATTCCGTCGATCCAGCGTTCACTGCCTAGAACCCACGATGATCCCGTCAGACCAACCCGTGGTGGAAAAACCCATCCAATGATCCAGCGCACGCTAGCATAGATCCCCCGATGATCCCGTCGGACCAACGCGAGGTGGGCATACAACAACGACATACATGCATGACAATATGTATAACATTAATACGTAAAACAAATAAGGTACTTGCCTCGATTTGAAGATAATAACAATACTTCCACGAAAACGAACACTCGAAGGTCTTCCTCCTCAATCAATCACGTAACAAGATCAAACCTTAACAAAAGAAATGATATAGGATTTATCTCACGTCGTACGAATGTTTAACAATTCGATTTACGGCCAAAAGTTCATAAAATGTAATCTGCCTGAACTGCTTAGCGCACGCTAAGTACTCTGTGTAGCATGCGTTAAGTCTGCTAGATAGCGCACGCAAACAACAAAGCCTAGCGTACGCTAACTACGCATGGTCAGTACTTCACTGATCAGTCGACTGACTCGTCTGATGGCCTAGCGTACGTTATGTAACAAACGTAGCGTACGCTAACTCGTGCTCAATAGCGCACGTTAATCTACATAGCTTAGCGTGCGCTAACTCTGCATGGCAGTTTACTGCTAGACAGTAGACTATTCTCATCATGATAAAAACAGTGAAATCTTCCGTGATAATTCATGTTACCTCCATGAATATCATGTTCATACGATTATGAATGATCTTACGGATAACTACAACTTCGGATTCAAGAATATGTATACCATTATAAAACCATATTCCATTTCGACTACAAATCTTCATACGACGATTCGAAAGGCTTAACGGTTGATATCAACACCTTTATATCCATCAACATTATCATGCTGTAGTTGTTTAACATTCCATCTATACTAGATAAATCCTTCCATGATCAATCCCTTAGATTCATCTAACAATAATGATGTTAAAGTCAAGTCCATGATTGTTATGAAGTCATCTACTAGATTCGGATTACCAATGATAGAAGCTTCCTCTACTTGTTCAATGTAATAAGATTCGAATCATGATGTTCATAATCAAGGTACTTAAGGCTTATTCATCTCAATATTCCAAACATGATGTACTTAGAATAATTCACTAATGAAAATCAATATCTCGTTAACATGATCATCCAATTCTTTAGAATTCAACTCTATGTCTGGAGATAGGTTGAACGTACCTTAATATGACGAAAATTACTGAACCGCAAGGTAGTATCCGACTCCGGTTGGTTGTATGCCACTCCAAGGTGCTATTCCACTTCAATGATTACTCACAAGTGATAACCAATATACAAAGACCAATAAGATGTGTTCTAAGTGTGTAGAAGGATTAATATAGCTCTCTGGCCTCTTAAGAATGAAGAATGGACGAATGAAATGTAAGCCAAAACGGGTTGTTGTCCCATTTATAATATTCTGCATTTTAACTGATTAGCGCACGCTACTAAGCTTTCCTTAGCGCGCGCTAATAAGAGTTGACTTCAAAACTGTCCAGGTTCGTCCGCGGGAATCTTATCCGGACCCATGTCCCGGCTGGCGCATGTGCTAGCCGTCCAGTTCAATAATTGAGTTCTTAGCGCACGCAACTCCTACATGCATAGCGTGCGCTAGTAGTAGCCCGATAGCGCGCGTTAAGCTACATTCTTAGCGTGCGCTATCACGAGTTTGCATGAGAAATTTTGCATGTTTTTATACTTATGTACAATGATATCAATGCAAGAAATATCATACTCCAATAATCAAAACCACAAATCCGAATAATACAGGGTTTGAATACAGATGAAATACACCGTAATAAATCCGGATATTACACTGGCAACACTCATCATAGATCTTGAAACAAAATGAAAATAACAACCAAATCAACCTTACCCGACACCCTCTTCACAAATTCTTGAAGTCGTGTTGCATGTCAACAGATTGAAAAAAATTCTTGATACAAGTTATTAAGCAGTTGGAAGAATATGAGAATTGATTTGTGTATTAGAGTTTGTGAGGTTCGCTGCATAATTCTTTTGTTTTGCGCAAATGGAGCAAAGGGGGAAGGAAGGAGGAGATCTGAGGTAAAAGGGAGGCGTATTTTTTTTGGTCGAGTGATTAGGGTTGAGTGAGAGAACATTTTTTTGGGCTTCTGCCCTCTGACACGTCTCATAACTCACAATTCCTCGATTCAACCATTTGGGTGTCGGCAAAAGGTTAGGTGAAACCCACATTTAACCAACTACCACTTTTTTTACTGAATATATATGTGTTTAACACTATATATTCAGGGGGTTTGGTTTGAGTATTTTAACTTAAGACCTATATTTGATTTAAGTGCTATAATAAACATCTAAATGGCATAAATAATTTGCCTTCATTTCTAAAATAAACATTTATATTTATCCTTTTGGTTTCCAAAATAAAATATATCATTGAGATTACAAGTGTTATTATAAAAATGAATTATTACAAGTTCTATTGTGTTATGTGAAACTGAAACAATAACGGGAGATGAATGTGAAATAACTTACAAGAACACGAAGTTTTACTTGGTTCGGTCGTGCATTTTAAAATTACGAGGTTATGCAATTTTGAGAACATGTTGAATTACACTTACACAACCCAAAATAACATTATTAATATGTAATAAAAATCATAATATTTGTCTTCGAGATTATTAAGTATAAAAATGTGTAAGAAAAATTAATTCAAATACATAGCATCGTACGCGTAATAAGTATTTTCTATTGTAATATCCGGAATTTCTACTACCGTTGTTTAATATTATTTTATCTGAGTTATAATGTACAGCGTAGAATCTGTACAGTATAGATAAAATAAATGAAGGATTGAGATGTCAGTATCGGTATAATTGTCGTACTTGGTCGACAATTGTATTAGAGGATATTGTGTATCGTATGAGAATATTATTGGAAGGAGTATGTGTATTCAGTATGCCGTATATTCGTATTTTGCATGTCGGGACGTTGGACAAGAATAGCTGAAAATGGCTAAATGTAACATTATTAGCGCACGCTAATAATCAGGAGTAGCGCACGCTATCGTGCAGGTTTAGCGCACGCTACGGAAATAACTTAGCGTACGCTAGTGAAGAACAACTCAGAGGGAATCTACGTGTGGACCAGGCCACTTTCGGCGCACATTCTGATAAGTCAACGGATGTTTGTAATGTAGTACTAGCGCACGCTAAACCCTAAAGGTTAGCGCACGCTAATGGTAATTGGACAAAAGGGAATCTTATCCTCGTCAGCACTTTCGGCGTGTGGACCAGTCTTCGGAGCATACAGACAAACGAGTCAACTGATATTAGCGCACGCTAAATGCAAGGACTTGCGTACGTTAAGACAGTGTAAGTTACGTACGCTAATGCATGGGCATTACGCACATAAGCTCATGTACGAAGCCAGACATTAGTCTCTGGACTGTGATAGCGCACACTAACAAAGGTCAGTTAGCGCACGTTAAGGCTATTAAGGCTGTTGCGCACGCTAAATATGAGATGTTAGCGCATGCTAGTAATGCAGTCTATATAAGGGACAGATGGGTATTATGAAGCATTTCGTCCATTCTTTCACCTTCAGTCGATAGAGAGAGCTTTGGGAGGTTCTTGAGGTTCCCAAACACGGTGAGGTGGTGATCTTTAACAAGATTAAGATAGAAATCATAGATTAAAGCTTTGTTCTTGAAATCATTGGTGATTCTTGGAAATGGATTCAACCTTGGAAATCAATCCATTCCTTCATAAAGGTAATCACTCTTCATCTTTAGACTTCGTTTTGGATTGAATGTTGATGTTCTTGAGTTGATGATTATTACATAAACAAGTTGACAAGCATGATTATGATATGGATTACCGGAGTATGATGATATTAATATGATTCGTGTGGTTTGAATTATGTAGTTCGTTTTCTTGAGATAAGTTGGTGAATCCTTCTTCTCCTTTGCAGATGTTGATATCATTAAAACTCTGTAATATTAGATTAAAGGAGTGTTGTTAAGGTTCTTGGTGTTCATGATGTTGATATTTGAGGAAGAAGATGATATTTGAATAGAATTAAATTAAGGGTTAGATGATTACTTATATGTTAAAGGATATCGGATTTCGTTGTTTTGATAGCTTTGAACATGATTCAGAATCACTTAGTGTTCTTGAAATCGCCATAAGTTGATCGGTATATGAAAAACATGCATATGTACAGCATTAGCGCATGCTACGTTTACTGCCTAGCGTGCGCTAACGGGAGCAACTTAGCGCACGCTACGTTAGGTGATTAACGTGCGCTAAGAAGGCAGAAAGTGCAGTATTTTCGTGTTGTCGTATGTCCACCTCATGTTGATCTAACGGGATCATCTTGGCATCTATGCTAGCATGTGCTGGATCATTGGACGGGTTTTCCACCTCGTGTTGATCTGACGGGATCATCTTGGGATCTAGGCAGTGAACGCTAGATCAACGGATTACCCATGTGTTGTTGTTGTGCATATGTATATTATGGGTTTGCCATAAGTATACATTGTCGTTATTGTTGTGATCATATTGATGTTGTCATATGAGTATGCATTTGTAGGTCTTGTGTTAGGATCATGTCCGTATGTTGTGTTGATCTGATCTCGGATTAGACTGACGTGATTGTCATGGTAATACGTATCTTGAGATATGTTCTGTATTTCCTTGGTACTTGTCTTTGATGGACAATAGATTATCGTATTGGAATTGTCGACGTTATCCGATAGATTGAATTGGCCAGAGTTGGTATAATTTCCGTATCGCGAGTTATGATAATGTTTTGAGAACCTTGGGTATTGTTGAGATACCGTACAGATATTTCGGTATTATCTTATTGTGTTGTTAAGGATACGAATCGTGGATTTTCGTAAAGTTACGACAGTAAGATTAAATTGGTCGTATTATTACTTAGTATTTCCATTGATATGTAATTATTGACGTGATGTGATGGTTATCATTGTTGGATATTATGGCTGACCCCGTCGTGGGCTTTCTTTTTATGTTCTTGGATTATCAAGCTTGTAGCGGTCGTGGAGAGATGAGCTTCCCGGAGGATACTGGCTAGGGCATGTATTTGTATATTGAGTTTCCTGATTAGTTCTTGTATTCTGTTGTTAGAGTATTTTAATTGTTTGTCTTTACCCGCTGCGTGAGTATTTTTAAATGGTCTTTTGGTATCTGGTAACTTACGTTACTTTGGAAATTGTTCTCTAAATCTATTCGCAGCACGTGTGTTTATAGCTTAACGACGCTCTAAACAATTGAGTTTTGGCATTTCGGGCCTTGTGGTTTCAAATGAGTTTTCACGACGGTTTTGATAAACGAGTTTTATAAAGTCTTCGAATGTTTTAAATAGATAGTACCATCGTTAACCTCTTGGGTGCTTGTAAATGTTTGCGAAAACTTTCCTTTAGCCTTGTGGGTTCCATCTCGGGGCCCACGGCGCTGTAATATTCCTGGTCTGCTCTGGGCGTGTTACAGAATATGGTATCGGAGCTTAGGTTGAGAAAAACTAGGCAGTTGGGTCGAGTGGAGTCGTGTTTTTGTCGCGTCATTCAAGTTGTCGGTTGACAAATATTAGAGTCGTGAGTTTTTGTTGTTCACTCGGGCTTGTGCGTTATGTGATTTACCACTGTAATTACTGGGGTTGTTTCAAACTTTCCCAAGCGGTGTTAACGTGTTTCTTCGGATAGAGCTGTGTTGTGTTCTCTAGTTGAAATGAGTTTGCAAAATGTGTGTTTTGAAAATACCTGTGTCGATTATTTTCTTGAGTCGAGACATGTGCCAGTATCGCGGGGAATCGTCGGCTTCACGATCGGTAAGTTTTTTTGGATTTTTGAATTGCATTGAGATTTATTGCCGAGCTAAATTGATATGCTTTGGGATTCAGTAGAATATTATGTGTTACGGCATGAGGTGACAAAATTGGGACAGGATTGATGATCTTGAGAAGTTAGGATTTTGGGAAATCAATATGTCGGTTAAGTTTTGGAACGGAGTTGTGTACTCGGGAGAAGAAATGTGGATTGTTGAGAAGAACATGTAGTCATGCTAGTTCATTTTGAAATATATGGAACTATATTCGAGCATTTGAAAATGATACTTTACAAAATGAATATTTTGCGGATGTTTTATGGGGAATGATGTTTGGGCCGAGACCCAATAGATTTTTTGAAATAGTTTTATAACTCAGGACTTGGAGTCCGAAAAAGAGTTTTCTACTTTTTAAACTTCTTGTAATGCAGAACGAAATACGGGCTGAGACCCTAATCTTTCAAAAGGCTTTTTCATGTTTTCTAAAACTCCCGAGAATTGTAAAACAATTTATCAATCGTTTATCTATGTCGTTCCTGCCTTTCGGGATTTTGGATTACTTGTTCAAAAGAAACTTCTCGGGAAGTCTTTCGCTGTGTTGATTTGTTTCAATGTTTTGTCATAGAATATTTGAGGTAGTCCAGGATGGGTTAATGGTTGACATTGTGAGTCATAGGTGGAAAAAGAGTTTTTGGGTCGGAGTTTATATATTGAGATTTTGGAACTCTATCGTGTGATTTTCCGATGGAATATCAGTGAATATTGGTGACGAGCCGAAATAGTATACAGGAGTATGGATGTGGTCAATCATTTGCATAATTTCATTTTATTTAATCATGCGTATTCGAAAAGAATTATTATCGAATACTTGGCATTAGCGAGCCAATTTAACTTTTCGAAAATTTATTTCGTGGTCTTACGAAAACTTTTGTTTTGAGTTTTGAAATTTTTGAAAGAACTTTCGAAAATTTGTCTTCTTGACGAGATATATGATTTCAAACTGGTTTTGAAAATGTGATTGATATACATACGCATTTAGTGCATAATGCATATCATGGTGAAGTTCTGAGTGTGACTCACGAACTAGATGAGACGTCAGTATCGAACGATGAATAAAGATTCGAACTTCAGTATGGTAGTTGGTTATCCAGGGATGATCGGTTGATTGATCGGATAAGAAGAATATGCTGCGTGATGTAGAATTCATGCACAGGATGTAATTTTGGAACTTCGGGTTTTGTGAAACTGGGACGTATGCGCTACCATAATGTTTTTGAATGGTTTCTTTGTAAGTGTAGATTTGGGGATGGTGCCCCATGCTGGTTGTTTTGGATATTGAGTGGTCGTTCCCACTCCATGTATGATTGGGTATGTTCGTCGATTTGTGATTGGTTGTTCGTATGCCGAGGGATATGTTCATGTAACACCCCCAGAGTCGACCGGGAATATTACAGCACCGTGGGCCCCGAGATGGAACCCACAAGGCTGAAGGAAATTTTCGCAAACAATAACAAATGCCCAAGAGGCCAACGGCGGTACTATCATTAAAAATTCACAAAGACTTATAAAATCCATTTATCGAAAACCATCGTAAAAACTCATTTGAAATCGCAAGGCCAAACTGCCGACACTCAAAAGTTTAGAAAACGATTTCCAAAGTAACCTCAGTTACTAGATACCAAAAGAGCATTTCAAAATACTCACGCAGCGGAAAAAGACCAACCATAAAGATACTCTAGCAGCGGAATACAAGAACCAATCAAGAAACTCAATACATAAAACATGTCCTAACCAGTATCCTCCGGGAAGCTCATCTCTTCACGACCGCTACAAGCTCGATACTCCAAGAACCTAAAAGAAATCCCACGACGGGGTCAGCCATAATCCAACAATGATAACCGTCACATCACACTAATAATTACATACCAATGAGAATACAACATAAGAATACGACCAACGTAATCTTACCGCAATAACTTTACTTACTCAAGTAATTCTCATCAGAATAACCATTATCACAGTTTCACATCTCGTACTCGATTAACCAATAAACTCGTACATAATATCTGTATTGTACCTCAAACAATACTCAAGATTCTCAAACTATCATCACCAACTCACGAATACGGAAATATACCATTACTGACCAATACGATCCATCGAATAACATCATCAAATCCCAAAACGATAACCGATTGTCCATACCAAAGGCAATACGGAACATACCTCGAGATATGAAGCTCCACGACAATCATATCAGTCTAATCCGAGATCAGATCAATGCAAAACGGACATGTCCTAACACAAGACCTATAAATGCATACCTATATGACAACGTCAATATGATCACAACAATAACAATGATGTATACTCAATGGAAATCCGACGATACAGCGCCCTCAGCATAGATCCCCTTGATGATCCTATCAGATCATCATAAGGTGGATAACCAACAATACACATATGAACAACAACACATGATAAAATCAATGATGCGAAATCACAAGATTCCATCAACACAATACTGGTAATCCAACGATCCAGCGCCCTCAGCATAGATCCCCATGATGATCCCGTCGAACCAACGCATGGTGGAAAACCTGTCCAACGATCCAGCGCCCTCAGCATAGATCCCCATGATGATTCCGTCGAACCAACGCATGGTGGACATCCGATCCAGCGCCCTCAGCATAGATCCTCATGATCCCTTCGGATCATTTACAACATAACAATGCAATTATGCATACACATATGCAAAGCAATATGTTCATCAACATGAACAACATATAAATCAAAACATGAACGACACTATGATGACACAACTAGGACGACCTCGTGTTCAGCAACATGAATGACAACCTGCATGATCAAATCACTAACATTGACTGAATCGATATAAGATACTTGCCCGAGTCCTTCGGGAGAAATCTCGATATCAAATCATCACCGACGATTATCCGCAATACTCGGCGATCCAAACGTACCATGGACTACAGATACTCATATCCTCGTCTTTACCATAATGTAACCTCGATACCCGAATATGCCAATAACCGAAATGAGTCATAACCTTACGATTTAACTCCCAGAATCGGAAAGACAACACATAATCCAAATCTCCACAATTTGCAGAAATAATCATTACTATATGCATTATAAATGAAATGAAACTGAAACATTCATTAAACATTATAACTGAGCAAGTAATAACTTGCCTCGATACCGATACCACGAAGCTGCTACCGAACACATTGCCTTTGTCTAGGAGCTCCTCAGCCCCGATCAAAAGCAACACAACGGACATACTCGAACACGACCGCAACATCCGGTTATAATCACCGATCAATAATCTCAACCTATCAAAGTAATCAAAAAACACATATCCGATAACAATCAACAACCGACAAAATTAACCAATCGAACCCAACGGTTCAACAAAACCTCCAATAAATGCAGTCAGAACAAATCAAATCAAACCATCATGAATTCATAATCACAACACAAAAATACTGCACTGTCTCCCTACTTAGCGCACGTTAAACGCATAACGTAGAGTGCGCTAAGTAGCTCCCGTTAGCGTGCGCTAGCCCGTAAGCTTAGCGTGCGCTAATGCTGTACAGTGGCATGCATTCCAAGCATCGACTATCATCTTGCGACTACGAATCCGAATGAAGGGAGATATAAATCTCCATATCTCTTGAAGATAAACGACACCATAACTATCACAAGGATCATATCAATGTCCATATATCAATAACACATCAACAATCAAACCGACTCGATAACAAGGATCATATCATACTCAATCTGGAATTCAACCTAGTATCATGATTCATCTCATGTAAATCGACCAATATAATTACCAAGATTCAGAAATCCATCTTAGATCGGGTTAAATGAATCAACATCCTTATAGTATGAAGAATCTTAACTAACATCCGAAACTCTTATCAAAATTCCATTGAATCTCATATAACATTATCATCTAATTATCCAACATGCTCCTCACATGTAATCATCCAAGAAAAACGAACCACCATCAAGAGGATACAAAAATTACCTGGATTGGATGAACCAAGAATAAGAACACTTGACTCCATTCCAAGAATCATGAATAACTTGAAGAACAAGGCTTGAATCCATGCTCTCCATCTTAATCTTGTTAAAGATCATCATCTCACCGTGTTTGGGAACCTTAAGAACCTCCCAAAGCTCTCTCTATCGACTGAAGGAGAAAGAATGGACTAAATGCATCTCAAAACCCGTCTATCCCCTTATATAGAATACATTACTAGCGTGCGCTAACATCTCATGTTTAGCGTGCGCTAACTGACTTTGTTAGCGTGCGCTATCGCGGTCCAGAGGCCACTGTCTGGCTTCGTACATGTGCTTGCGTACGTAATGCCCATGCATTAGCGTACGTAACTTACACTGTCTAGCGTACGCAAGTCCTTTGCCCTTAGCGTGCGCTATCCGAAGTTGACTTACTACAGTCTGCATCTACTCCGAATATGCTCGTGACCCCACATGCCGAAAACAACCAATAAAGCCGAGATTCCCTGTTGACCGATCTGATATTAGCGTGCGCTATCAACAGGCATTAGCGTGTGCTAATGCTTTACGACAAACATTAGTTGACTTCGTCGGCACATGCGCCGAAAGTAACTGGGTCCACACGTAGATTCCTCCGAGCCGTACCGCACTAGCGTACGCTAACCTATGAATGTAGTGTGCGCTAAACCTGCACGATAGCGTGCGCTATGCATGAATATTAGCGTGCACTAATAAGGCTATAGTTAGCCATTTTCAACTATCCTCGTACAACATCTCGACATACCAAATACGAACATACGGCATACCAAATATACATTACTCAACATATTATATCCTCAAATACAATTGTCGACCAAATACGACAATTATACCAATACTGACATCTCAGTCCTTCATTTATTTTATCCATACTGTATAGATTCCACGCTGTACAACATAACTCGGATAAAATAACATTAAACAATAGTAGTAGAAATTTCGGATATTACATACTACACCACTTAAAATAAGTTTCGTCCTCGAAACTTGCAATCCGTCATAGAAAACAAACAAACCGTTCAGCCAAAATATTCCGAAACCATCACGACAACGATCAATCATCATTATTACCGAATAACCAAAATAGCATACTTACATATGCGCCAAGTCGACGATCTCCTGAGATACTAGCAAGTGACTTCACTGTAAAGCCTCAACACGCTTACAATAACAATTCCATAAGTCCCAACCAAATATATCATCTTCGGATGAAACAATCTGCCCGAATCAAATACTGTCTGTCTGATTACATAATCAGGTCTCAATTCCGATAAAACAAATAATATCCGATTTATCCGTGAAACAACCGCTCAATACAATGGCAACGAATCCTAAACATCGGCTGCACAATCAACGCCGATGATCACCAACAATGATCAACAATCAACCGAATTTATCATCGACATGATAAATTCCAATCTGACCAACCAGAGGTCAAAACACAATCGAGAATATCATCAACATGATAAACTCCAATATGACCAACCAGAGGTCAAAACACAATCGAGAATATCATCAACATGATAAACTCCAATATGACCAACACAGAACCACAGAAACCGATATATAAGCGAATAAAGTTCACAAAACGACACACCAATCACATACCGACGAACATATCTAATCATATGTGGAGTAGGAATGACCACTCAATATCCAAAGCAACGAGCATGGGGTCACCATCCCCAAATTTACACTTACAAAGAAATCATTCAAAGATCACTATGGTAAAACCGCGCTACTACCGTACCAATGGAATCACATAGCACATATGTCCCGATTTCACAAAATCCCAAGTTTCCAAAATAATATTATGTGCATGAATCTACAACACGCAATATATTTCTCTTATCCGATAATTCAACCGATCATCCATGGATAACCAAACTACTATACTGAAGTTCGAATCTCTTTTCCTCGTACCATACTGATGTCTTATCCAGTTCGTGAATCACACTCAGAACTTCACCATGATATGCATTATGCACTAAATGCGTATGTATATCGATCATATTTTCAAAACCAGTTTGAAATCATATAGTCTTGTCAAAAGACAAATTTTCGAAAATTCTTTCAAGAGTTTGAAAACTCAAAACATAAATTTTCGTAAGACCACAAAATCAATTTTAAAAAAATTAAATCGGCTCGCTGGTGCCAAGTTCTCGATAAAAATTCTTTTCGAATACACACGATTAAATAAAATGGAATTTATTCAAATGCTTGTCCATATCCATACTCCTGCATACCAATTCGGCTCGTCACCAAATTCACTGATATTCCATCGGAAAACCACACGATGAAATTCCAAAATCTTAATATATAGACTCTCATAAAAACTCCTCCTCCACATACTACTCGCAACGTAAATCCTTAATCCATCCTGGATCACCTCAAATATGATATGACAAAACATTAAAACAATTCAACAAATCAAACACAGCGAAAGACTTCCCAAGAAGTTCCATTTGAACAAGTAAACCAAAAACCTCAAAAGGCGGAAATAAAAACGATTGGTAAAGTGTTTTACAAATCTCCTGAGTTTTAGAAAATAGAAAAGCCTTTTTTGAAACATCAGGGTCTAAGCCCATATCTCGTTCTGCATTTCAAAAAGTAGAAAACTCTTTTCGGACCCTAAGTCCTGAGTTGTAAAACTATTTCAAATTCAATTGGGTCTCGGCCCAAAAATCATTTTCCGTAAAACATTCGTGAAACATTCATTTTGAAAAGTATATTTTCAAATGCTCAAAAGCAGTTCCATATATCACAAAATGAACTAACATGACTACATGTTCTTCTCAACCATGCACGACATTTCTCCCAAATGCATCGTTCCGAAATCTAACCGATATATTGATTCCCAAAATCATAGTTTCTCGAATCATCAATCTGTCCCAATTTTGTCACCTCATACTGTAACGTATAATATCTTTCTGAATCTCAAAGCATATCAATATTATAACTGCAAATATCCTCAATGCAATTCAAAAATCTAAATACTTACAGATCGTGAAGTCGACGATTCCCCGTGATACTGGCACATGTCTCGACTCAAGAAAATACTCGACACAGATATTTTCAAAACACACGTTTTGCAAACTCAGTTCAACTCGAGAACACAACACATCTCTTTCCAGAGAATCACGTTAATACCATTGGAAAAGCTTACAACAACCCCAGTACCACACTCGTAAATCACATAACGCACAAGCCCGAGTGAACAACAAAAACTCACGGCTCTAATATTTATCAATCGAAAACTCGAATGACGCGACAAAAACACGACCCAACTCGACCCGACTGCCTAGGTTTTCTCAACCTAAGCTCCGATACCATATTCTGTAACACCCCCAGAGCCGACCGGGAATATTACAGCGCCGTGGGCCCCGAGATGGAACCCACAAGGCTGAAGGAAATTTTCGCTAACATTAACAAATGCCCAAGAGGCCAACGACGGTACTATCTTTAAAAATTCACAAAGACTTATAAAATCCATTTATCGAAAACCATCGTAAAAACTCATTTGAAATCGCAAGGCCAAACCGCCGACACTCAAAAGTTTAGAAAACGATTTCCAAAGTAACCTCAGTTACCAGATACCAAAAGAGCATTTCAAAATACTCACGCAATGGAAAAAGACCAACTATAAAGATACTCTAGCAATGGAATACAAGAACCAATCAAGAAACTCAATGCATAAAACATGTCCTAACCAGTATCCTCCGGGAAGCTCATCTCTTCATGACCGCTACAAGCTCGATACTCCAAGAACCTAAAAGAAATCCCACGACGGGGTCAGCCATAATATCCAACAATGATAACCGTCACATCACACTAATAATTACATACCAATGAGAATACAACATAAGAATACGACCAACGTAATCTTACCGCCATAACTTTACTTTCTCAAGTAATTCTCATCAGAATAACCATTATCACAGTTTCACATCTCGTACTCGATTAACCAATAAACTCGAACATAATATCTGTATTGTACCTCAAACAATACGCAAGATTCTCAAACTATCATTACCAACTCATGAATATGGAAATATACCATTACTGACCAATACGATCCATCGAATAACATCATCAAATCCCAAAACGATAACCGATTGTCCATACCAAAGGAAATACGGAACATACCTCGAGATATGAAGTGTCACGACAATCATATCAGTCTAATCCGAGATCAGATCAATGCAAAACGGACATGTCCTAACACAAGAACTACAAATGCATACTCATATGACAACATCAATATGATCACAATAATAACAATGATGTATACCCAATGGAAATCCGACGATCCAGCGCCCTCAGCATAGATCCCCTTGATGATCCTATCAGATCATCATAAGGTGGATAACCAACAATACACATATGAACAACAACACATGATAAAAGCAATGATGCGAATTCACAAGATTCCATCAACACAATACTGGTAATCCAACGATCCAGCGCCCTCAGCATAGATCCCCATGATGATCCCGTCGAACCAAAGCATGGTGAAAAACCTGTCCAACGATCCAGCGCCCTCAGCATAGATCCCCATGATGATTCCGTCGAAGCAACGCATTGTGGACATCCGATCCAGCGCCCTCAGCATAGATCCTCATGATCCCTTCGGATCATTTACAACATAACAATGCAATTATGCATACACATATGCAAATCAATATGTTCATCAACATGAACAACATATAAATCAAAACATGAACGACACTATGATGACACAACTAGGACGACCTCATGTTCAGCAACATGAATGACAACCTGCATGATCAAATCACTAACATTAACTGAATCGATATAAGATACTTGCCCGATTCATTCGGGAGAAATCTCGATATCGAATCATCACCGACGATTATCCGCAATGCTCTGCGATCCAAACGTACCATGGACTACAGATACTCATATCCTCGTCTTTACCATAATATAACCTCGATACCCGAATATGCCAATAACCGAAATGAGTCATAACCTTACGATTTAACTCCTAGAATCGGAAAGACAACACATAATCCGAATCTCCAGAATTTGTAGTAATAATCATTACTATATGCATTATAAATGAAATGAAACTGAAACCATTCATTAAACATTATAACTGAGCAAGTAATAACTTGCCTCGATACCGATACCACGAAGCTACTACCGAACACATTGCCTTTGTCTACGAGCTCCTCAGCCCCGATCAAAAGCAACACAACGGACATACTCGAACACGACCGCAACATCCGGCTATAATCACCGATCAATAATCTCATCCCATCGAAGTAATCAAATAACACATATCCGATAACAATCAACAACCGACAAAACTAACCAATCGAACTCAACGGTTCAACAAAACCTCCAATAAACGCAGTCAGAACAAATCAAATCAAACCATCACGAATCACAACACAAAAATACTGCACTGTCTCCCTACTTAGCGCACGTTAAACGCATAACGTAGCGTGCGCTAAGTAGCTCCCGTTAGCGTGCGCTAGCCCGTAAGCTTAGCGTGCGCTAATGCTGTACAGTGGCATGCATTCCAAGCATCGACTAACATTGCGACTACGAATCCGAATGAAGGGAGACATAAATCTCCATATCTCTTGAAGATAAACGCCACATAACTATCACAAGGATCATATCAATGTCCATATATCAATAACACATCAACAATCAAACCGACTCGATAACAAGGATCATATCATACTCAATCTGGAATTCAACCTAGTATCATGATTCGTCTCATCTAAATCGACCAATATAATTACCAAGATTCAGAAATCCATCTTAGATCGGGTTAAATGAATCAACATCCTTATAGTATGAAGAATCTTAACTAACATCCGAAACTCTTATCAAAATTCCATTGAATCTCATATAACATTATCATCTAATTATCCAACATGCTCCTCACATGTAATCATCCAAGAAAAACGAACCACCATCAAGAGGATACAAAAATTACCTGGATTGGATGAACCAAGAATAAGAACACTTGACTCCATTCCAAGAATCATGAATAACTTGAAGAACAAGGCTTGAATCCATGCTCTCCATCTTAATCTTGTTAAAGATCATCATCTCACCGTGTTTGGGAACCTCAAGAACCTCCCAAAGCTCTCTCTATCGACTGAAGGAGAAAGAATGGACTAAATGCATCTCAAAACCCGTCTATCCCCTTATATAGAATACATTACTAGCGTGCGCTAACATCTCATGTTTAGCGTGCGCAACAGCCATAGCGTGCGCTAACTGACTTTGTTAGCGTGCGCTATCGCGGTCCAGAGGCCACTGTCAAGCCGTACATGTGCTTGCGTACGTAATGCCCATGCATTAGCGTACGTAACTTACACTGTCTAGCGTACGCAAGTCCTTTGCCCTTAGCGTGCGCTATCCGAAGTTGACTTACTACAGTCTGCATCTACTCCGAATATGCTCGTGACCCCACATGCCGAAAACAACCAATAAAGCCGAGATTCCCTGTTGACCGATCTGATATTAGCGTGCGCTATCAACAGGCATTAGCGTGTGCTAATGCTTTACGACAAACATTAGTTGACTTCGTCGGCACATGCGCCGAAAGTAACTGGGTCCACACGTAGATTCCCTCTGAGCTGTTCTGCACTAGCGTACGCTAACCTATGAATGTAGCGTGCGCTAAACCTGCACGATAGCGTGCGCTATGCATGAATATTAGCGTGCGCTAATAAGGCTATAGTTAGCCATTTTCAACTATCCTCGTACAACATCTCGACATACCAAATACGAACATACGGCATACCAAATATACATTACTCAACATATTATATCCTCAAATACAATTGTCGACCAAATACGACAATTATACCAATACTGACATCTCAGTCCTTCATTTATTTTATCCATACTGTATAGATTCCACGCTGTACAACATAACTCGGATAAAATAACATTAAACAATAGTAGTAGAAATTTCGGATATTACATACTACACCACTTAAAATAAGTTTCGTCCTCGAAACTTGCAATCCGTCATAGAAAACAAACAAACCGTTCAGCCAAAATATTCCGAAACCATCACGACAACGATCAATCATCATTATTACCGAATAACCAAAATAGCATACTTACATATGCGCCAAGTCGACGATCTCCTGAGATACTAGCAAGTGACTTCACTGTAAAGCCTCAACACGCTTACAATAACAATTCCATAAGTCCCAACCAAATATATCATCTTCGGATGAAACAATCTGCCCGAATCAAATACTGTCTGTCTGATTACATAATCAGGTCTCAATTCCGATAAAACAAATAATATCCGATTTATCTGTGAAACAACTGCTCAATACAATGGCAACGAATCCCGAAACATCGACAGACAATCTGAACGCTCAGATGATCACCAACAATGATCAACAATCAACCGAATTTATCATCGACATGATAAATTCCAATCTGACCAACCAGAGGTCAAAACACAATCGAGAATATCATCAACATGATAAACTCCAATATGACCAACCAGAGGTCAAAACACAATCGAGAATATCATCAACATGATAAACTCCAATATGACCAACACAGAACCACAGAAACCGATATATTAGCGAATAAAGTTCACAAAACGACACACCAATCACATACCGACGAACATATCTAATCATATGTGGAGTAGGAATGACCACTCAATATCCAAAGCAACGAGCATGGGGTCACCATCCCCAAATTTACACTTACAAAGAAATCATTCAAAGATCACTATGGTAAAACCGCGCTACTACCGTACCAATGGAATCACATAGCACATATGTCCCGATTTCACAAAATCCCAAGTTTCCAAAATAATATTATGTGCATGAATCTACAACACGCAATATATTTCTCTTATCCGATAATTCAACCGATCATCCATGGATAACCAAACTACTATACTGAAGTTCGAATCTCTTTTCCTCGTACCATACTGATGTCTTATCCAGTTCGTGAATCACACTCAGAACTTCACCATGATATGCATTATGCACTAAATGCGTATGTATATCGATCATATTTTCAAAACCAGATTTAAATCATATAGTCTTGTCAAAAGACAAATTTTCGAAAATTCTTTCAAGAGTTTGAAAACTCAAAACATAAATTTTCGTAAGACCACAAAATCAATTTTAAAAATTAAATCGGCTCGCTGGTGCCAAGTTCTCGATAAAAATTCTTTTCGAATACACACGATTAAATAAAATGGAATTTATTCAAATGCTTGTCCATATCCATACTCCTGCATACCAATTCGGCTCGTCACCAAATTCACTGATATTCCATCGGAAAACCACACGATGAAATTCCAAAATCTTAATATATAGACTCTCATAAAAACTCCTCCTCCACATACTACTCGCAACGTAAATCCTTAATCCATCCTGGATCACCTCAAATATGATATGACAAAACATTAAAACAATTCAACAAATCAAACACAGCGAAAGACTTCCCAAGAAGTTCCATTTGAACAAGTAAACCAAAAACCTCAAAAGGCGGAAATAAAAACGATTGGTAAAGTGTTTTACAAATCTCCTGAGTTTTAGAAAATAGAAAAGCCTTTTTGAAACATCGTGGTCTAAGCCCATATCTCGTTACGCATTTCAAAAGTAGAAAACTCTTTTCGGACCCTAAGTCCTGAGTTGTAAAACTATTTCAAATTCAATTGGGTCTCGGCCCAAAAATCATTTTCCGTAAAACATTCGTGAAACATTCATTTTGAAAAGTATATTTTCAAATGCTCAAAAGCAGTTCCATATATCACAAAATGAACTAACATGACTACATGTTCTTCTCAACCATGCACGACATTTCTCCCAAATGCATCGTTCCGAAATCTAACCGATATATTGATTCCCAAAATCATAGTTTCTCGAATCATCAATCTGTCCCAATTTTGTCACCTCATACTGTAACGTATAATATCTTTCTGAATCTCAAAGCATATCAATATTATAACTGCAAATATCCTCAATGCAATTCAAAATCTAAATACTTACAGATCGTGAAGTCGACGATTCCCCGTGATCTGGCACATGTCTCGACTCAAGAAAATACTCGACACAGATATTTTCAAAACACACGTTTTGCAAACTCAGTTCAACTCGAGAACACAACACATCTCTTTCCAGAGAATCACGTTAATACCATTGGAAAAGCTTACAACAACCCCAGTACCACACTCGTAAATCACATAACGCACAAGCCCGAGTGAACAACAAAAACTCACGGCTCTAATATTTATCAATCGAAAACTCGAATGACGCGACAAAAACACGACCCAACTCGACCCGACTGCCTAGGTTTTCTCAACCTAAGCTCCGATACCATATTCTGTAACACCCCCAGAGCCGACCGGGAATATTACAGCGTCGTGGGCCCCGAGATGGAACCCACAAGGCTGAAGGAAATTTTCGCTAACATTAACAAATGCCCAAGAGGCCAACGACGGTACTATCTTTAAAAATTCACAAAGACTTATAAAATCCATTTATCGAAAACCATCGTAAAAACTCATTTGAAATCGCAAGGCCAAACCGCCGACACTCAAAAGTTTAGAAAACGATTTCCAAAGTAACCTCAGTTACCAGATACCAAAAGAGCATTTCAAAATACTCACGCAGCGGAAAAAGACCAACTATAAAGATACTCTAGCAGCGGAATACAAGAACCAATCAAGAAACTCAATGCATAAAACATGTCCTAACCAGTATCCTCCGGGAAGCTCATCTCTTCATGACCGCTACAAGCTCGATACTCCAAGAACCTAAAAGAAATCCCACGACGGGGTCAGCCATAATATCCAACAATGATAACCGTCACATCACACTAATAATTACATACCAATGAGAATACAACATAAGAATACGACCAACGTAATCTTACCGCCATAACTTTACTTTCTCAAGTAATTCTCATCAGAATAACCATTATCACAGTTTCACATCTCGTACTCGATTAACCAATAAACTCGAACATAATATCTGTATTGTACCTCAAACAATACGCAAGATTCTCAAACTATCATTACCAACTCATGAATACGGAAATATACCATTACTGACCAATACGATCCATCGAATAACATCATCAAATCCCAAAACGATAACCGATTGTCCATACCAAAGGAAATACGGAACATACCTCGAGATATGAAGTGTCACGACAATCATATCAGTCTAATCCGAGATCAGATCAATGCAAAACGGACATGTCCTAACACAAGAACTACAAATGCATACTCATATGACAACATCAATATGATCACAATAATAACAATGATGTATACCCAATGGAAATCCGACGATCCAGCGCCCTCAGCATAGATCCCCTTGATGATCCTATCAGATCATCATAAGGTGGATAACCAACAATACACATATGAACAACAACACATGATAAAAGCAATGATGCGAATTCACAAGATTCCATCAACACAATACTGGTAATCCAACGATCCAGCGCCCTCAGCATAGATCCCCATGATGATCCCGTCGAACCAAAGCATGGTGAAAAACCTGTCCAACGATCCAGCGCCCTCAGCATAGATCCCCATGATGATTCCGTCGAAGCAACGCATGGTGGACATCCGATCCAGCGCCCTCAGCATAGATCCTCATGATCCCTTCGGATCATTTACAACATAACAATGCAATTATGCATACACATATGCAAATCAATATGTTCATCAACATGAACAACATATAAATCAAAACATGAACGACACTATGATGACACAACTAGGACGACCTCATGTTCAGCAACATGAATGACAACCTGCATGATCAAATCACTAACATTAACTGAATCGATATAAGATACTTGCCCGATTCATTCGGGAGAAATCTCGATATCAAATCATCACCGACGATTATCCGCAATGCTCTGCGATCCAAACGTACCATGGACTACAGATACTCATATCCTCGTCTTTACCATAATATAACCTCGATACCCGAATATGCCAATAACCGAAATGAGTCATAACCTTACGATTTAACTCCTAGAATCGGAAAGACAACACATAATCCGAATCTCCAGAATTTGTAGTAATAATCATTACTATATGCATTATAAATGAAATGAAACTGAAACCATTCATTAAACATTATAACTGAGCAAGTAATAACTTGCCTCGATACCGATACCACGAAGCTACTACCGAACACATTGCCTTTGTCTACGAGCTCCTCAGCCCCGATCAAAAGCAACACAACGGACATACTCGAACACGACCGCAACATCCGGCTATAATCACCGATCAATAATCTCATCCTATCGAAGTAATCAAATAACACATATCCGATAACAATCAACAACCGACAAAACTAACCAATCGAACTCAACGGTTCAACAAAACCTCCAATAAACGCAGTCAGAACAAATCAAATCAAACCATCACGAATCACAACACAAAAATACTGCACTGTCTCCCTACTTAGCGCACGTTAAACGCATAACGTAGCGTGCGCTAAGTAGCTCCCGTTAGCGTGCGCTAGCCCGTAAGCTTAGCGTGCGCTAATGCTGTACAGTGGCATGCATTCCAAGCATCGACTAACATTGCGACTACGAATCCGAATGAAGGGAGACATAAATCTCCATATCTCTTGAAGATAAACGCCACATAACTATCACAAGGATCATATCAATGTCCATATATCAATAACACATCAACAATCAAACCGACTCGATAACAAGGATCATATCATACTCAATCTGGAATTCAACCTAGTATCATGATTCGTCTCATCTAAATCGACCAATATAATTACCAAGATTCAGAAATCCATCTTAGATCGGGTTAAATGAATCAACATCCTTATAGTATGAAGAATCTTAACTAACATCCGAAACTCTTATCAAAATTCCATTGAATCTCATATAACATTATCATCTGATTATCCAACATGCTCCTCACATGTAATCATCCAATAAAAACGAACCACCACCAAGAGGATACGAAAATTACCTGGATTGGATGAACCAAGAATAAGAACACTTGACTCCATTCCAAGAATCATGAATAACTTGAAGAACAAGGCTTGAATCCATGCTCTCCATCTTAATCTTGTTAAAGATCATCATCTCACCGTGTTTGGGAACCTCAAGAACCTCCCAAAGCTCTCTCTATCGACTGAAGGAGAAAGAATGGACTAAATGCATCTCAGAACTCGTCTGTCCCCTTATATAGAATACATTACTAGCGTGCGCTAACATCTCATGTTTAGCGTGCGCAACAGCCATAGCGTGCGCTATCGCGGTCCATAGGCCACTGTCTGGCTTCGTACATGTGCTTGCGTACGTAATGCCCATGCATTAGCGTACGTAACTTACACTGTCTAGCGTACGCAAGTCCTTTGCCCTTAGCGTGCGCTATCCGAAGTTAACTTACTACAGTCTGCATCTACTCCGAATATGCTCGTGACCCCACATGCCGAAAGCAACCAATAAAGCCGAGATTCCCTGTTGACCGATCTGATATTAGCGTACGCTATCAACAGGCATTAGCGTGCGCTAATGCTTTACGACAAACATCAGTTGACTTCGTCGGCACATGCACCGAAAGTAACCGGGTCCACACGTAGATTCCCTCTGAGCTATTCTGCACTAGCGTACGCTAACCTATGAACGTAGCGTGCGCTAAACCTGCACGATAGCGTGCGCTATGCATGAATATTAGCGTGCGCTAATAAGGCTATAGTTAGCCGTTTTCAACTATCCTCGTCCAACATCTCGACATACCAAATACGAACATACGGCGTACCAAATATACATTACTCAACACATTATATCCTCAAATATAATTGTCGATCAAATACGACAATTATACCAATACTGACATCTCAGTCCTTCATTTATTTTATCCATACTGTACAGATTCCACGCTGTACAGCATAACTCGGATAAAATAACATTAAACAATAGTAGTAGAAATTTCGGATATTACAGTTCACCCGTCGGGTATGTTTATTAAGATCCACTGTATGTGGTTGGTGTGTCATTTTGAGAATGTTATTCTTTCGTATATCTGTTTCTGTGGTTCTGTGTTGACCACGTTGAGGCTTATCGTGTGAAGGTATTCTCGATTATCATTGATCGTTCGTTGGTTATATTGGAGTTCATCATGTTGATGATAGTCTCGATTATGTTTTGACCTTTGGATTGGTCGTATCGGAGATTATCATGTCGATGATATTCTCGGTTAATCTATTGGTTGATCATTGTTGGTGATCATCTGAGCGTTCGGATTTTGTGTCGATGTTTCGGGATTCGTGTCGTTGGGTTGGGCAGTTGTTTCGCAGATGTATTGTGTATTATTCGTCTTATCGAAATTGGGACTTGATTATGTAATCAGGTAGACGTGATTTGATTCGGGCATATTGTTTCATCCGAAGATGATATATTTTCGTTGAGACTCAAGGTATTATGATTGTGAGCATATTGAGATTGTACAGTGAGGTCACTGGCTAGTATCTCAAGAGATCGTCGACTTTGCGCATTGATAAGTATGCTGTTTCGATTATTCGTGAATGATGATGATTGATCGTTGACGTGATGGTTTCGAAATATTTTGGTTGAACGATTTGATTGTTTTTCTATGATGGATTGCAAGTTTCGAGGACGAAACTTATTTTAAGTAGTGTAGTATGTAATATCCGGAATTTCTACTACCGTTGTTTAATATTATTTTATCCGAGTTATAATGTACAGCGTAGAATCTGTACAGTATACATAAAATAAATGAAGGACTGAGATGTCAGTATCGGTATAATTGTCGTACTTGGTCGACAATTGTATTAGAGGATATTGTGTATCGTATGAGAATATTATTGGAAGGAGTATGTGTATTCAGTATGCCGTATATTCGTATTTTGCATGTCGATATGTTGGACAAGAATAGCTGAAAATGGCTAAATGTAACATTATTAGCGCACGCTAATAATCAGGAGTAGCGCACGCTATCGTGCAGGTTTAGCGAACGCTACGGAAATAACTGAGCATACGCTAGTGAAGAACAGCTCAGAGGGAATCTACGTGTGGACCAGGCCACTTTCGGCGCACGTTCTGATAAGTCAACGTATGTTTGTAATGTAGTACTAGCGCACGCTAAACCCTAAAGGTTAGCTCACGCTAATGGTAATTGGACAAAAAGGAATCTTATCCTCGTCAGCACTTTCGGCGTGTGGACCAGTCTTCGGAGCATACAGACAAACGAGTCAACTGATATTAGCGCACGCTAAATGCAAAGACTTGCGTACACTAAGACAGTGTAAGTTACGTACGCTAACGCATGGGCATTACGTACGTAAGCTCATGTACGAAGCCAGACATTAGTCTCTGGACTGTGATAGCGCACGTTAACAAAGGTCAATTAGCGCACGCTAAGGCTGTTAAGTCTGTTGCGCACGCTAAATATGAGATGTTAGCGCCCGCTAGTAATGCAGTCTATATAAGGGACAGACGAGTATTATGAAGCATTTCGTCCATTCTTTCACCTTCAGTCGATAGAGAGAGCTTTGGGAGGTTCTTGAGGTTCCCAAACACGGTGAGGTGGCGATCTTTAACAAGATTAAGATAGAAATCATGGATTAAAGCTTTGTTCTTGAAATCATTGGTGATTCTTGAAAATGGATTCAACCTTGGAAATCAATCCATTCCTTCATAAAGGTAATCACTCTTCATCTTTAGACTTCGTTTTGGATTGAATGATGATGTTCTTGAGTTGATGATTATTACATAAACAAGTTGACAAGCATGATTATGAGATAGATTACCGAAGTATGATGATATTAATATGATTCGTGTGGTTTGAATTATGTAGTTCGTTTTATTGAGATAAGTTGGTGAATCCTTCTTCTCCTTTGCAGATGTTGATATCATTAAAACTCTGTAATGTTAGATTAAAGGAGTGTTGTTAAGGTTCTTGGTGTTCATGATGTTGATATTTGAGGAAAAGATGATATTTGAATAGAATTAAATTAAGGGTTGGATTATTACTTATATGTTAAAGGATATCGGATTTCGTTGTTTTGATAGCTTTGAACATGATTCAGAATCACTTAGTGTTCTTGAAATCGCCATAAGTTGATCGGTATCTGAAAAACATGCATCTGTACAGCATTAGCGCACGCTACGCCATCGCCTAGCGCGCTAACGGGAGCAACTTATCGCACGCTACGTTAGGTGATTAACGTGCGCTAAGAAGGCAGAAAGTGCAGTATTTTCGTGTTGTGGTTGTAAATTCGTGCTGGTTTGAGTAGGATTGATCCGACTAGTGTTTAATTGAGATATTGTCAAGCCGTTGGATTTGTGGAATGGTTTTTATCGATTGTTGATTGTTGTCGAACTTGTTGTTTATCGATTATTGTAATAGGTTGAGATTATTGATCGGTGTTTATAACCGTATGTTGCGGTCGTGTTCGAGAATATTCGTGAATTGCATTGATTGGGGCCGAGGGACTTGTAGATGACGACAATGGAATTGGTAACAGCTTCATCGGTATCGAGGTAAGTTATTACTTGCTCAGTTTATAGTATTTAATGAATGGTTTCCGTTTCATTCGTGTATAATTCGTATAGCAATGTTTATAATCATAATCACAGGAGATTTGAGATTATAAATGGTATTCGGGTTTTGGGAACCTAAATCATAATGTATATGATTTACTTTTGTTATTGGTATACTTGTATATCGAGGATATATTGTGGTAAGGACGAAGATATGAATTATCTGCAATTCGTGATATTTTGAACCGTCAAATATTGAGGATAATGGTTCGTGATGGTTTAGATATTGAGATTGCTCTCGAAGGACTCAGGGCAAGTAATATATCATTTTTGTCATTTTGTGTCGATCATGTTGTGATACATTCATGTATTGTTGATGTCATGCATTTGTGTATTATTGTTAATATGCATTTGTGCATTGTTGTCGTATGTCCACCTCGTGTTGATCTGACGGGATCATCTTGGGATCTATGCTAGCGTGCGCTGGATCATTGGACGGGTTTTCCACCTCGTGTTGATCTGACGGGATCATCTTGGGATCTAGGCAGTGAACGCTGGATCATCGGATTACCCATGTGTTGTTGTTGTGCATATGTATATTATGGGTTTGCCATAAGTATACATTGTCGTTATTGTTGTGATCATATTGATGTTGTCATATGAGTATGCATTTGTAGGTCTTGTGTTAGGACCATGTCCGTATGTTGTGTTGATCTGATCTCGGATTAGACTGACGTGATTGTCATGGTAATTCGTATCTTGAGGTATGTTCCGTATTTCCTTGGTACTTGTCTTTGATGGACAATCGATTATCGTATTGGAATTGTCGACGTTATCCGATGGATTGAATTGGCCAGAGTTGGTATAATTTCCGTATCGCGAGTTATGATAATGTTTTGAGAACCTTGGATATTGTTTAGATACCGTACAAATATTTCGGTATTATCTTATTGTGTTGTTAAGGATACGAATCGTGGATTTTCGTAAAGTTACGACAGTAATATTACATTGGTCGTATTCTTACTTAGTATTTCCATTGATATGTAATTATTGACGTGATGTGATGGTTATCATTGTTGGATATTATGGCTGACCCTGTCGTGGGCTTTCTTTTTAGGTTATTGGATTATCAAGCTTGTAGCAGTCGTGGAGAGATGAGCTTCCCGGAGGATACTGGCTAGGGCATGTATTTGTGTATTGAGTTTCCTGATCAGTTCTTGTATTCTGCTATTAGAGTATTTTAATTGTTTGTCTTTACCCGCTGCGTGAGTATTTCTAAATGGTATTTTGGTATCTGGTAACTTAGGTTACTTTGGAAATCGTTCTCTAAATCTATTCTGTCGGTACGTGTAAGCGATAGCTTAACGTACGTTCTTAAACAATTGAGTTTTGGCATTTCGGGCCTTGTGGTTTCAAATGAGTTTTAACGACGGTTTTGATAAACGAGTTTTATAAAGTCTTAGAATGTTTTAAATTGATAGTACCATCATTAACCTCTTGGGTGCTTGTAAATGTTTGCGAAAACTTTCCTTCAGCCTTGTGGGTTCCATCCCGGGGCCCACGGCGCTGTAATATTCCCGGTCTGCTCTGGGGTGTTACATCTATAAACATGAACAAATGTTTTGCTTCAGTGAGATATTATCCATCTTATGAAATGCATGTGTAATTTTATGATAGTGTTAGTATCATGAATAAATATGTTACACATTTTGAGTATAAGCCATTTTAACCCGTTAGTAACCCAGCCTAGACTATACTTGATATAGAATACATAATTTAAAAATATGACGTTTTAGCTTAAAATAATTTGACTCGAAAAATAAAAACTGTGAATCGCTCGGGTCTTAAAACAATATGTAATATAAACATGATATGCAAGATTGATATATTATCGGAAAGAAAAGTACATGTGCATCGCACGGGATTGAGTCCTATGACTTAAACGTTGAGTCTTAACGAATTCAATTGGTATCTATAAAATTATAAAATAAATTGAGTAACCAAAAATAAAGCCAACTTATAACATCATTTGTATAGCCGTATGCGTTTGATCTTCATTTTGTGTTGCTTAAGTTTATAACAGTTATGTTAGATTCGAGATTAACTCAACTTATTTTATAACTATTTGGTTAAACATTACGACGCACGTTTCAATTAGATGCATCATCATATTTATACTTCAATAAAGTTTAAGACATAAACAAAAGTTCAATAATTTATCGGAGAAAAAAACCGTTGCAACGCACTAGTCTGAATAACTCGTATACTAAATTCCTAACTATTCTTGTTCATTAAAGTGGTGCGGCAGAAAAGAATCACCCAACCCAACCAACGTTTAAATACATTGATGCGGCACAAATAATATAATAACAGTACTAATAAATAAAGGCTCGACAGTATTTTACACTTTCTATTCACTCAATTTTGACAACGTAGATTTTTTTTTTTTTTTTTTTTGATAACTAAGTGATCCCAGTTTAGCCGGACTAATCCTAGTCCCTCAATGAACCCACTCCTAACCCATTGAGAGAAGTAAATCGCGAGTCGCTCGAGCAATTCCAGGGTTCCCAATGCCTTTTTTGTACACTTCTGCGCACAAGGAGAAGCCCTTAACTGATTAACAGCGCCTCAGGTTCCCAAAGCCAGCTTCTGGAGAATGACCGATTGGTCAGCACCTCCGGGTTCCCAGCAAGAAAATACTCCCACACTGCCGCTTGACGCGAGATTAAACATTAATTAGCGGTTGCTTGAGCTATCCCCGGGGAGCTAGAGGATCATAAAGAGAAAAACTTCCTCTTTCACCTCCTTTGGTGTGGTTAGAACCCAAGACCTCTCCAAAGGAGTGTCTTGAGAGTAGGCGTTCTACCACTGGACCACCCACCCTTTCCCTTGACAACGTAGATTTAGTTACTGCACGGTCTATTTTAACTCAACTAATTATATTATACTAGCATATGTATAATTCTTTTCAAAATTCAAACTCGAAAAGTTAAGAATGAACTTTTTAGAGAAAAGTTATCTTGTCCAATTTAATTACTACTTCGAATTTTAACTGATTAAAACTAATGTCTTAACCCTATCTAGAAATATAAATGGGCAATTATATTAGTTCTTAATTCTCACAAATTAAATGATTGATTTTCCTATGACTGGAAATAATGAATAAAATAAACAAATCTAGTATTGATTTCTAATGTAATTTGTCTTAAAAATATCAATAATGTTATAAATTTGAGAAAAAAAAATAGAAATTGGAAGAGAAGAAGAATAATGTCTGTATTCTTATGAGGGCCAAAAACCTTTATTTATAGGTACACATCTAGGGTTTCAGGGGTATAAAAGTCATTCATTAATAAATACATTAATTACAACACTTCCCCTTAAATGATGTGCTGCCTCATTAAAACCTTATCGGGAAAACTCAGTGGGAAAAAACCCGATCGAAGGAAAAAGAGTACATCTACTCCCCCTGAAATCGATTACATAAGATCTTTGAGTTGACGCATTCCGATCTTGTGTACTAGTATTCTGAATGTTGATATCGGCAACGCCTTTGTGAATAAGTTCGCCGATTAATTACTTAAGTGAATATTTGATGTATCTACCTTTGAGATACAAGTGACATCGTCTTCATACAATACTTCCTCTTGAATATTATGATGTTCATGCCTCATCAAAATTCCTTCGGAAAAACCCTGTGGGAAAAAATCGATAGCTAAAAGAGTACATAGTATAAATTTGCTCATGTGTTGCATTGGTTGCCTCATTAAAAATATTAACTAAAAAAACCTGGTGGGAAAAAACTTAGAAAGGGAAAAAGAGTACAACCATTTGGTCTTCAGGACCCTTTGACCTTCAGGGTCGACATAATCTTCAAGTTAATTTAAAAGTTATCACTTTTCCCCCTCAAGATAACAATCTTGCACTCCAATACCATGAATATAATTTTCAGACATGGAGAGATTTAGTGAATAAATCTGCTAGATTACTATTATTGCTCTTCTGAAGCTCATGTGGAAATAAATTTCATCTTACTTGCCCAAACATTATATGCAACACATAAATGGAGAATATTTCTCATAATAATAAATAGGCAACATGAGAACAAATATGAGATCATAATACCCTAGCCACCAATATCTGAATCTCGATCTCTTTCATGTAATAGACCAATATGTTTAGCACCATTCCACATTCTCCTTCTTGGAGAAATATTAAATTTTGCTAGCATGTTAACTTCAAATTGTATATCAGGCCCGATAATGTAATGCTTCAATAGCATACAAGTACGGAACTTCTGGTCCTCTTATATCTTTGTTATCTTCTTGAGATCTATATGAGTCAGTATCCACTTCAAGTGGTAAGACAACCTTTAGGTAGCTAAGTGGATAAAATTTTTCCATCATATATGCTCGATCTACAAGTCGAGACAATACTAATAATTAGTTTTATCTAACTTTTTCATTTTGAACTTGTCTTTAGACATGAATTCAAATAATTCACATATGTCCTATTTAGGAGGAATTCATTTGGTCGGTTGATCCACCAGACTATTTCCAAAGGTATAAATATTTATAACTCAAAATAGTACATGTTGCGGATTTCATGTTCCTATTACTTTAGAAACCTCAAGTCCGTCAGGGACTTTCATATAGATATTTGCGTCCAATGACCCATAGAAAAATGTGGTGATGACGTCACTAATTGAATATCTATATTCATAATAATTGTCATATGTATATTAAATGACGAAATGTAGTGCCAACGGGAGAATATGTTTTGGGTATGCGCTTAAACCCTTGATATGCTAATCTCGCTTATCTTTCACCACTTTATTTTATTTTGCGAGTTAAGCTCTGTCTCAATTGTTTATATTTTATTTAGTGCTTCATGCACTCTACTAGCAATTATTGAGACACAAAGTATTGTCGACAACTATCATTCTTATAAATAATTCTCCAATATTCACAAAGTCCATGACAACTTCAACAAAATCAAATTTTCAACATTTCCCATAACATTTGATTTGGTCGTTCCATAATCCCAATACTGTAATTATTTAGTGCACGTGCAAATTAAGGTATTGAGATTTCGAGACGATCCTCTTCAGGAGGTTTTCGAAGTGATGTTATAGTTTAATCTATTTGTATTCCGTGGATTTTATCTTTAATACCAATAAAGAATACGTCTCTCACATTTCTGGCGTCGAGGAGTCAACAAATATATTTCGTTCACATTCGACTTTAATTCTTTATGATACACATACAACTGGTATATGAGATTCCATCACTCTTTTGACAATCAATAACTTGTTGAACTTCGAGTTCATAGTGCGTAAATTCAAATATCCAACCCAACGAGAATTTTTTGATTTTCTCTTATTTATATTTCATCTCCCCATAATGTCGGAGATAGTTGGAATTGGATTATAAAATCAATCCTCTTCAGGAGGTGCACTAATAACACAGGGGGTGACCCAAATATTATGCATTTGATATGGATACTTGAATTTGAAATTCATCGCAACATGATCATTGGATAAAATAATATATCGCTTATAATTAATTCGATACTCATTGAATAAAACTCCTTTTAGAGCCGACAATAAGAATATTGCCATATGAAATTATACCAATCCTTCGGGGATTGTCTTTCCATTCCTCAAGTAGAAATTGAACAAATCAATATGACATAAAGTTATGTATTTTTCATTTGAAATACATACATGCAACATCAAATATAAATTGCTCACGAGGAGCATGTATTTTTCTTCAAGAATATTAATTGTGCTAACTCAGGAGCAACAATTTAAATCATAGATAATCATATATTACCAAAAATATGAAGTACTCATCAAGAGTATGTGATATTCTTCAAAAGTATCAATTATGCTACCTTGGAAGCAATAATTAATAAGCATGTAACACTCAAAATATAATTACTCTAAAGAGTATGTAAATATTAATTAAAAATATTAATTGTGTTACGTCATGAGCAACAATTTATATCAATATGGTGATAATAAAAGCAATTCAGTAACACAAGGCCATATCGAAAATATTCAAAATAATGCCTTTTTTGTTTAATATTCTTCAAGAATATTAACTTTAATTGATGTGTTTATCATAAATACTGTCATAAAAATATGACTATATATCGTTGTGTTTTATCAAGAACATCAACAATTTATTTTTAATAATCTTATAGATTATTAAAATTACAAATTCATGTTTCTTCAGGAAACCATGAAAATATATTGATGTAATGTATTAAAAGAATTATTGCAAATAATTTTATATCAATGATACAAGTATTATCATCAATATAATATATAATAACTATCGTTACTACTCATCTTCCAGAAGAAAGTGCAATAATTATTATGCAATTAATCCAACATCTCTAAGATGTTGATGAAAATTGGTCAACTCAAAATAATATAATTTTAAGTGTTTAAATGTACTTCATGATATTTACTAGTAATTTGTGATATTTATCATACACTATGTGTGAATTTGTATTAATATATCTTCAGGATATATATCATAAATAAACATATAGTTAAATAAAATCTAAAAATGCTATAAATAGACTTTAACACCAAATACGTAAATTTAAACATGTAAGTAAGTATTGGGATTAGTAGACTTCTGGTCTAATAAGTGGTTAATTTTATACGTCATTACATTGATATTTTCTCTAATACCAATTTCTTTTATTCAGAAATTGTATATGCTATTTGTCTCACTTGTTATCGCAGAATCATACATATTTCAAGCGATAGTTTAGAAATCCATAGATTTATCGATACTTAGAAGATAATAGTGCATAATCTTCAACCATGTAGGAAGGAATTTAGTGGTTCTTCAGGAACTGTCAATAAATTTAGACTACTTTTTTTTCATACGAAAAGTATCATTCTAAAGATATCATGCATATTTACACTTTGATGAGGCAATAAATCATGACCACTATTTAATCCCAAGAACTTGGCACTCTATTCACAAAAGGAAGAAATAAGATAAGCCAAGAATCTGAATGATACAAATATCTTCAGGATATTTGACCCTTTTATCACTAATTATATAGCAACGATCAATTCAAATCATACTTCAGGTATGATATCATATCTTATATTGATAAAAACTCAAAATATATCATAAGAGATAAAAAAATATTAAACTACACAATATATAAGATTAGATATTAACATATAATATTAAAATTATTATTTTCGTGTCCTTATCATTAACAGGTGATATATCAACTCCACGAGATAAAATTTATAAATAATTAACCCCTACAAGGATAAACTCTAAATTTTATCTACTTCGGGAGATAAAATTTGAGCCATGTAATATTGAAGTTTTTAATTTAATATTGTTCACTTCCGGGAACAACTTGATAGGAATATTCAACCACTCCTAATCTTGCTACCATTGGAGCACAGTCGGATTATGATTGTGGAGTATATCATATCTTATACAATCTCGATAGTGTAACACCCCCGATATAATCAGGAATATTACAGCGTCGTAAATCCTTTACATAGGGATTTACAAGGCTGAAGAAATGAAAAGACAATAACAGAGACCAACATATGAAAGTAACTGAAATAAAATACAACAGTTCTGACCAATACTGAAAATACAAATGTCCAAAGGAAAAGTATTAATACATCACCAAATCCAAATCATCACAAAAGACGACGTACTCGAGTACTTATGAAACCGATACAAACAACAGACAAATAAACCCAGGCCGGAACATCACTCTGCATCCTCGTCGTCATGCAATTCGAGTGGTTGTTTCCCCGCTCTCCTGGATCCTGAACATAAACAAATATTCACCTCCGAAGGGGTTAGCACTGTAACACCCCCAGAGCCGACCGGGAATATTACAGCGTCGTGGGCCCCGAGATGGAACCCACAAAGCTGAAGGAAATTTTCGTAAACATTTACAAACATCCAAGAGGCTAACGACGGTATTATCTATTTAAAACATTCGAAGACTTTATAAAACTCGTTTATCAAAACCGTCGTAAAATCTCATTTGAAACCACAAGGCCCGAAATGCCAAAACTCAACAGTTTAAAAACATACGTTAAGCTATCGCTTACACGTACCGACAGAATAGATTTAGAAAATGATTGCCAAAGTAACCTAAGTTAACAGATACCAAAAGGCCATTTAAAAATACTCACGCAGCGGATAAAGACAAATAATTAAAATACTCCAGCAGCGGAATACAAGAACTGATCAGGAAACTCAATACACAAATACATGCCCTAGCCAGTATCCTCCGGGAAGCTCATCTCTTCACGACCGCTACAAGCTTGATAATCCAAGAACCTAAAATGAAAGCCCACGACGAGGTTAACCATAATATCCAACAATGATAATCATCACATCACATCAATAATTACATGTCAATGGAAATACTAAGTAAGAATACGACCAATGTAATCTTACCGTCGTAACTTTACAAAAATCCACAATTCGTATCCTTAACAACACAATAAGATAATACCGAAATATCTGTATGGTATCTCAACAATACCTAAGGTTCTCAAAACATTATCATAACTCGCGATACGGAAATTATACCAACTATGACTAATTCAATCCATCGGATAACGTCGACATTTCCAATACGATAATCGATTGTCCATCAAAGACAAGTACCAAGGAAATACGGAACATACCTCAAGATACGAAACACCATTACAATCACGTCAGTCTAATCCGAGATCAGATCAACACAACATACGGACATGGTCTTAACACAAGACCTACAAATGTTTACTCATATGACAACGTCAATATGCTCACAACAATAACAACAATGTATACTTATGGCAAACCCATATTATACATATGCACAACAACAACACATGGTAATCCAACGATCCAGCGCACACAGCTATAGATTCTCATGATGATCCCGTCGGACCAATGCATGGTGGCATTACCTGTTCAGCGATCCAGCGCACACAGCTATAGATTCCCATGATGATCCCATCGGACCAACGCATGGTGGACATATGACAACAATGCACGACTGCACAAGACAATAGTACACAATGCACGACAACAACAGTACACCAATGCATGACAACAAAGATACACGAATGTATCACAATATGATCGACACAAATGACAGAAATGATTAAAATACTTGCTCCGAGTCCTTCGAGAGCAATCTTGATATCTAAACCATCACCAACCATTATTCTGAATATTCACCGATCCAAAACATCACGGACGGTAGATAATTCATGTTTTCGTCAATACCATGATGTATCCTCGATAACAAGTATACCAACGACAATTGTAAATCATATACATTATGATTTAAATTCCCAAAACTCGAATACAACCTATAATCCGAAATCTTACAATTTATAAACATTGTTATACGAATTATAAACGAATGAAACTGAAACCATTCATTAAATATTATAAACTGAGCAAGTAATAACTTGCCTCGATACCGATATGACGATGATGAAGCCATCACTAATCTCATTGTCTTCGTCTACTAGCTCCTAGGACCTGACCAACGCCATTCACGAACATAGTCAAACACGACCGCAACATACGGTTATAAACACCGATCAATAATCTCAACCTATTACAATAATCGATATACAACAAGTTCGACAACAATCAACAATCGATAAAACCAATTCACAAACCCAACGGCTCAAAAATATCTCGGTTAACCACATGTCTGATCAAACCAACTTAAACGATCACGAATTCATAACCGAAACAGAATCTACTGCCCTGTCTGATGACTTAGTGCACGTTAATTACTTAACGTAGCGTGCGCTAGCCAGTAGGCTTAGCGTGCGCTAATGACATGCAGTTGCATGTATTTCAGATACTGATCAACATATGGCGATTATCAAGAACACTAAGTGATTCTGAACCATGTTCAAAGCTATCAAAACAACGAAATCCGATATCCTTTAACATACAAACAATCATTCAACTTAACATCCAAGTTCTATATCCATATATCATCTTCCTCAATATCAACATCATGAAAACATTAAGAACGTAACAACACTTCCATAATCTATCATTACAGAGAGTAATTATCAACAACGACATCAACATTCGAAACTGAGGTGAAGAATTAACCAACTAATCTCAAGAAGACGAATCAATACGATTCAAACCATATGAATCACATTAATATCATCATACTCTGGTAATCCATCTCATAATCATGCTTATCAACTTGTTTATGTAATAATCATCAACTCAAGAACATCAACATTCAATCCAAAACGAAATCCAAAGATGAAGAGTGATTACCTTTTTGAAGGAATGGATTGATTTCCAAGGTTGAATCCATTTCCAAGAATCGCCAATGATTTAAAGAACAAAGCTTTAATCCAAGATTTCCATCTTTAATCTTGTTAAAGAGGATCATCCCTCAGTGTTTAGGAACTCCAAATGTCCTCCCAAGGTTCTCTCTATCGGTTGCAAGAAGAGAATGGACGAAATGAGGAATGACAGCCAACTACTCATATATATACATTGTACATTATTAACGTACGCTAACCTCTTCATTTAACGTACGTTACCAGTTTAGCGTGCGCTAACATTCTTTGTTAGCGTGCGCTATCGAAGTCCATAGGCTACTATTTTGCTTCATACAATGATTTACGCACACAATTCCCATGCAATAGTGTACGTAAAGGCCTGTATTTAACGTACGCAAACCTTCCACCGTAGCGTGCGCTACTCATAGTTGACTTGCTACAGTCCGCACCTACCCTCGTGTCCCCACATGCCGAAAGTAACCTGACACAGCCAAGATTCCTTTGGTCCATTCTGATTAGCGTGCGCTATCAATATACCTTAGCGTGTGCTATCAATATACCTTAGCATGCGCTAATCCTTCACAACAAACATCTGTTGACCTCGTCGGCACATGCGCCGAAAGTGGTCGGGTCCACACGTAGATTCTCCCTGAGCTGTTCTGCACTAGCGTATGCTAACCTATGAACGTAGCGTATGCTAAACCTGCACGATAGCGTACGCTATGCATGAATATTAGCGTGCGCTAATAAGGCTATACTTAGCCATTTTCAGCTATTCTTGTCCAACGTCTCAACATACAGAATACGAACATACGGCATACCAAATATACGTACTCCTTCCAATAATATTCTCATACGATACACAATATCCTCAACTGTAATTGTCGACCAAGTACAGTAATTATACCAATACAGATGTCTTAGTCCTTCATTTATTTTATCCATACTGTACAGATTCCACGCTGTACAACATAACTCGGATCAAGTAATATTAAACCACAGTAGTAGAAATTCCGGATATTACATACTACACCACTTAAAATAAGTTTCGTCGTCGAAACTTGCAAGCCATTGTAGAAAAACAAATAAATCGTTCAACCAAAATATTCCGAAACCATCATGACAACGATCGATCGTCATTATTACCGAATAACCAAAACAGTACACTTACAAATGCGCAAAGTCGACGATCTCCTGAGATACTATCAATCACAATTCCATGAGTCTCAACAAAATATATCCTCTTCGGATGAAATATTCTATCCGTGTCAAATCCTGTCTGCCTGATTACACAATCAAGTCCCAATCTGCTAAAAATCAATAATGCACGATACATCTGTGAAACAACTGCTCAACACAATGGCAACGAATCACAAAACATCGACAGACAATCTGAACGCTCAGATGATCACCAGCAATAATCAACCAATAAATTAACCGAGAATATCATCGACATGATAAACTCTAATATGACCAATCCAAAGGTCAAAACACAGCCGAGAATATCATCATCATGATAAACTCCAATATTACCAATGAACGATCAACGAAAATCGAGAATACCTTCACACGGTAAACTCCAACACAATCAACACAGAACCACAGAAACCGATATACGAACGAATAGGGTTCTCAAAACGACACACCAATCACATACAGTGGATCTCAATAAACACACCTGACTGTCGAACATACTGCTCGGCATACGAACAACCAATCATAACCCGACGAACATATCCAATCATACATGGAGTGGGAACGACCACTCAATATCCAAAATAACCAGCATGGCGTTACCATCCCCAAATCTACACTTATAAAGAAATCATTCAAAAGTCACTATGGTAGAGTCGCGCTACTACCATACCAATGGAATCACATAGTACATATGTCCCGGTTTCATAAAATTCAAAGTTCCAAAATCATATCATGTACCCGAATCTACAATATGCAGCATATTCCTCTTATCTGATCAATCAATCGATCATCCCTGGATAACCAAATTACCATACTAAAGTTCAGATCTCTTTTCGTCGTATCGTTAGATTGTAATCTAGTTTGTGAGTCTTACTCAGAACTTCACCATGATATGCACTATGCACTAAATGCGTATGTATATCAATTTCATTTTCAAAACCAGTTTGAAATCATATAGTCTTGTCAAGAAGACAAATTTTCGAAAGTTCATTCAAAAATTTCAAAACTCAAAACATAAATTTTCGTAAGACCACGAAATCAATTTTCAAAAAATTAAATCGGCTCGCTGGTGCCAAGTATTCGATAACAGTTTTCCTTCGAATCCACACGATTTCGAAGTTTTAAAATGAAAACTATGCAAATGATTGACCACATTCATACGCCTGTATACCAGTTCGAATTGTTACCAAATCCACTGACATTCAATCAGAAAACCACACGATAGAGTTCCAAAACCTCAATATATAAACTCCGACTAAAAACTCCTTTTCCACATATGACTCACAACGTCGACCATTTTCCATCCTGGATCACCTCAATTATGCTATGACAATGCATTGAAACAAATCAACACAGCGAAAGACTTCCCGAGAGGTTTTATTTGAACCAATAAATCAAAACCCCGAAAGGTAGTGATAAAGTAGATAAACGATTGATAAAGTGTTTTACAAATCTCGAGAGTTTTAAGGAAAACAGAAAAGCCTTCTGAAACATTAGGGTCTCAGCTCGTATCTCGTTCCGCATTACAAGAAGTTTAAAAAGTAGGAAAACTCTTTTTTTTCGGACCACAAGTCCTGAGTTATAAAACTATTTCAAAAATCTATTGGGTCTCGGCCCAAAAATCATTTACGGTAAAACATTCGTGAAACATTCATTTTGAAAGGTATCATTCCCAAATGCTCAAAAACAGTTCATATATCACAAAATGAACTAACATGACTACATGTTCTCCTCAACAATCCACGACATTCTCTCAAATGCACAATTCCGTTCCAAAAATTAACTGACATATTGATTTCCAAAATCATAACTTCTCAAGATCATCAATTCTGTCCCAACTCTGTCACCTTATACTGTAATACATATTATTCTGCTGAATCTCAAAACATATCAACTTAGAACGGCAATAAATCTCGATGAAATTCAAAAATCCAAATACTTACAGATCGTGAAGCCGATGATTCCCCGTGATACTAGCACATTTCTCGACTCTAGAAAATACTCAACACAGATATTTTCAAAACACACATTTTGCAAACTCAGTTCAACTCGAGAACACAACATGGCTCTATTCGAAGAAACACGTTAACACCATTTGGAAAAGTTTACAACAACCCCAGTACTACACTGGTAAATCACATAACATACAAGCCCGAGTGAACAACAAAAACTCAGAGCTCAAACACTTGTCAACCGACAACCCGAATGACATGACAAAAGTACGACCCAACTCGACCCGACTGCCTAGGTTTTCACAACCTAAGCTCCGATACCATATTCTGTAACACCCCCAGAGCCGACCGGGAATATTACAGCGCCGTGGGCCCCGAGATGGAACCCACAAGGCTGAAGGAAATTTTCGCAAACATTTACAAACGTCCAAGAGGCTAACGACGGTATTATCTATTTAAAACATTCGAAGACTTTATAAAACTCGTTTATCAAAATCGTCGTAAAATCTCATTTGAAACCACAAGGCCCGAAATGCCAAAACTCAACAGTTTAAAAACATACGTTAAGCTATCGCTTACACGTACCGACATAATATATTTAGAAAATGATTGACAAAGTAACCTAAGTTACCAGATACCAAAAGGCCATTTAAAAATACTCACGCAGCGGATAAAGACAAACAATTAAATACTCTAGCAGCGGAATACAAGAACTGATCAGGAAACTCAATACACAAATACATGCCCTAGCCAGTATCCTCCGGGAAACTCATCTCTTCACGACCGCTACAAGCTTGATAATCCAAGAACCTAAAAAGAAAGCCCACGACGGGGTCAGCCATAATATCCAACAATGATAATCATCACATCACATCAATAATTACATGTCAATGGAAATACTAAGTAAGAATACGACCAATGTAATCTTACCGTCGTAACTTTATGAAAATCCACAATTCGTATCCTTAACAATACAATAAGATAATACCGAAATATCTGTATGGTATCTCAACAATACCAAGGTTCTCAAAACATTATCATAACTCGCGATACGGAAATTATACCAACTCTGACTAATTCAATCCATCGGATAACGTCGACATTTCCAATACGATAATCGATTGTCCATCAAAGACAAGTACCAAGGAAATACGGAACATACCTCAAGATACGAAACACCATTACAATCACGTCAGTCTAATCCGAGATCAGATCAACACAACATACGGACATGGTCTTAACATAAGACCTACAAATGCATACTCATATGACAACGTCAATATGATCACAACAATAACGACAATGTATACTTATGTCAAACCCATAATATACATATGCACAAAAACAACACATGGCAATCCAACGATCCAGCACACACAGCTATAGATTCCCATTATGATCCCGTCGGACCAATGCATGGTGGCATTACCTGTCCAGCGATCTAGCGCACACAGCTATAGATTCCCATGATGATCCCGTCGGACCAACGCATGGTGGACATATGACAACAATGCACGACTGCACAAGACAATAGTACACAATGCATAACAACAACAATACACCAATGCATGACAACAAAGATACATGAATGTTTCACAACATGATCGACACAAATGACATAAATGATTAAAATACTTGCTCCGAGTCCTTCGAGAGCAATCTCGATATCTAAACCATCACCAACCATTATTCTGAATATTCACCGATCCAAAACATCACGGACGGTAGATAATTCACGTTTTCATCAATACCATGATGTATCCTCGATAACAAGTATACCAACAACAATTGTAAATCATATACATTATGATTTAAATTCCCAAAACTCGAATACAACCTATAATCCCAAATCTCCTGTGATTACAATTTATAAACATTGCTATACGAATTATAAACGAATGAAACTGAAACCATTCATTAAATATTATAAACTGAGCAAGTAATAACTTGCCTCGATACCGATACGACGATGATGAAGCCATCACTAATCTCATTGTCTTAGTCTACTAGCTCCTCGGCCCTGACCAACGCCATTCACGAACATACTCGAACACGACCGCAACATACAGTTATAAACACCGATCAATAATCTCAACCTATTACAATAATCGATATACAACAAGTTCAACAACAATCAAAAATCGATAAAACCAATTTACAAACCCAACGGCTCAACAATATCTCGATTAACCACAAGTCTGATCAAACCAACTTAAACGATCAGGAATTCATAACCGAAACAGAATATACTGCCCTGCCTGATGACCTAGTGCACGTTAATTACTTAACGTAGCGTGCGCTAGCCAGTAGGCTTAGCGTGCGCTAATGACATACAGTTGCATGTATTACGGATACTGATCAACATATGGCGATTATCAAGAACACTAAGTGATTCTGAACCATGTTCAAAGCTATCAAAACAACAAAATCCGATATCCTTTAACATACAAACAATCATTCAACTTATAATCCAAGTTCTATATCCATATGTCATCTTCCTCAATATCAACATCATGAAAACATTAAGAACGTAACAACACTTCCATAATCTATCATTACAGAGAGTAATTATCAGCAATAACATCAACATTCGAAACTGAGGAGAAGAATTAACCAACTAATCTCAAGAAGACGAATCAATACGATTCAAACCATACGAATCACATTAATATCATCATACTCCGGTAATCCATCTCATAATCATGCTTATCAACTTGTTTATGTAATAATCATCAACTCAAGAACATCAACATTCAATCCAAAACGAAATCCAAAGATAAAGAGTGATTACCTTTTTGAAGGAATGGATTGATTTCCAAGGTTGAATCCATTTCCAAGAATCGCCAATGATTTAAAGGACAAATCTTTAATCCATGATTTCCATCTTTAATCTTGTTAAAGAGGATCATCCCTCAGTGTTTAGGAACTCCAAATGTCCTCCCAAGGTTCTCTCTATCGGTTGCAAGAAGAGAATGGACGAAATGAGGAATGACAGCCAACTACAAATATATATACATTGTACATTATTAACGTACGCTAACCTCTTCATTTAACGTACGTTACCAGTTTAGCGTGCGCTAACATTCTTTGTTAGCGTGCGCTATCGAAGTCCAGAGGCTATTATTTTGCTTCATACAATGATTTACGTACGCAATGCCTATGCAATAGCGTACGTAAAGGCCTGTATTTAGCGTACGCAAACCTTCCACCGTAGCGTGCGCTACTCATAGTTGACTTGCTACAGTCCGCACCTACCCCCGTGTCCCCACATGCTGAAAGTAACCTAACACAGCCAAGATTCCTTTGGTCCGTTCTGATTAGCGTGCACTGTCAATATACCTTAGCGTGACTAATCCTTCACAACAAACATCTGTTGACCTCGTCGGCACATGCGTCGAAAGTGGTCGGGTCCATACGTAGATTCCCCCTGAGATGTTCTGCACTAGCGTACACTAACCTATGAACGTAGCGTGCGCTAAACCAGCACGATAGCGTATGCTATGCATGAATATTAGCGTGCGCTAATAAGGCTATACTTAGCCATTTTCAGCTATTCTTGTCCAACGTCTCAACATACAGAATACGAACATACGGCATACCAAATATACATACTCCTTCCAATAATATTCTCATACGATACACAATATCCTCAACTGCAATTGTCGACCAAGTATAGTAATTATACCAATACAAATTTCTTAGTCCTTCATTTATTTTATCCATACTGTAAGGATTCCACGCTGTACAACATAACTTGGATCAAATAATATTAAACCACAATAGTAGAAATTCCGGATATTACAAGCACAACGATGCTAGTACAAGTACCACAACATATTATTCAACATCTCACGAAGAATAATAATAACATAAATGACAAAGAACCAAAGAGTCTTCTCCTGCGAGAAACTCAATAATAACATACACACATGATATCACAAAATACACATGGTTATTCTAATGATCCAGCGTTTACTGCCTAGACCCCCCGATGATTCCATCAAACAAACCCGAGGTGGAAAAAACCCATCCGATGATCCAGCGCACGCTAGCATAGATCCCCCGATGATCCCGTCAGACAAACACGAGGTGGACATACAACAACAACATATATGTAAAACAATATGTATAACATCAATACATAAAACAATTAAGGTACTTACCTCGATTCGAAGACAAGAATAATACTTCCACGAAAAACGAAACACTCGAAGGTCACCCCTTCAATCAATCACATAGAAAGCTCGAGCCTTAAACAAAAGAAATAATATAGAGTTCATCTCACGTCGTACGGACATCTAACAATCCAAATTACGGTCGGAAGTTCATAAAACGTAACCTGCCTGAACTGCTTAACGTACGTTACGTACCATAGGTAGCGTACGTTAAGCCTACTCATTAGCGCACGTAAACTACGAAGTCTAGCGTATGCTTGCCATGCACTGTCCGTACCTCACTGATCAGTCGATTGACTCGTCTGATTATATAACGCACGTTACGTTCCAAGCGTAGCGTATGTTAACTTATGCCCGATAGAGCACGTTAACTATAAAGCTTAGCGCACGCTAAACATGTATGATAGTTCTTCCCTGGGCAATCGACTGTTCTAACTGTGATGAAACTTACGAAATCCTCAGTGTTTAATATACGTTATCTCCATGCATATTACTTTCATCTTATTACAAATGATCTCACGTATTCAAACATCTTCGAGATACAAGGATACGCATAATCATCACAACACCATATTCCATCTTGATTACAATTCTCATGCGAAGTTCGGTGTTCTTAAGGTCGATGCACTAGATTCCAATATCATCATTACATCCCGATTTAACCATGAAGATGAACTAACAATTCCAACTTATAAGAAAGGATGCAAATCTTCTATGATTCTTTCTTAAGTCCATTTAACAAATGTGATAACAACTTTACGTCTACGACCAATATGGTAACGTCATCAATACGGATAATCAATCTCATAATATTTTTCTCATCATTCGACGTGGTAAGATGCTTATCATGATGTTTCCAACGATGATATATTAAGTATAACATTCCAACTTATAAACATGATGTTGTTTGGATAATTGATCAATGGAACTCAATATCTTGATAGCATAATCCTCATATCCTTATTAACACGAATCCAAGGTAGGAGATAGTATTGACATACCTTAAAATGAAGAAAACACCGAAACAATAGGTAGACTTCAGCCCCGGTTGCTTGTGTGTCACTCCAAAGTGAGTTTCTTCTTCAATGATCAAGTGTAAGTATTCTCCAATCTTCAATGATCATGTAAGGAGGGTTTATATGTGTTTAAGAAGTAGGGAAGGCTCTCTGGACTTTCCAAGATATGAAGAACGAATGATAGAATCGTAAACCAAATGAAATGGGGTGCTGTATATAAAGTTTCTGTATGATAGCTGTTTAGCGCACGCTATCGTGCTGTCCTTAGCGCACGCTAATTAGCGTTGACTCCAAAATTTTCGAGGTTCACCTGCGGAATCTTATTCGGACACATGTCTGGACGGCGCATGTGTTAGCTGCCTAGCTCAATAATTGACTGGTTAATGCACGCTACGCTACATTCGTAGCGTACGCTAACTCCGACAGATAACGTACGTTAATCTATCCTTGTTAACGTACGTTATCACGTATTTGCATGGGAAAATTTACATGTTGCCATACTCATGTACAAGGATACAAATACGAGAAATATCACACTTCAATTATCGATATCACAATTCCGAATAATACAGGGTTCAAATACAGATGAAATACTCAATAATAAATCCGGATATTACATACTCTCCTACTAAAAAGGAGTTTCATCCCGAAACTCAAGACGAAAATAACTCTGGATATCTGGACTTCATGCTATGTTCTCTTTCCCAAGTGGCTTCTTCCACTACGTGGCGTGACCACTGGACCTTGACCAATGAGATCGGTTTATTTCTCAATTGCTTAACTCAGCTCTCGAGTAGCCGGATCAGTCTCTCTTCAAACTTGCCATCCTGAGCGACTTCGATCTCGCCGAAATCAATGACATGACTAGGATATGGTATATACCTACGTAACTGGGATACATGGAACACGTTATGAACATGGCTCAATGACGGCGGTAATGCCAATTTGTATGCTAACTCTCCAACTCTTTCAAGAATCTCTAACGATCCGATATACCTAGGACTCAACTTTCCCTTCCTTCCAAAATGAAAGATTCCCCGAGTAGGAGAAACCTTTAAAAGTACGTGGTCTCCAGTACTGAATTCCAAGGGGCGACGACGTACGTCTGTATAAGATTTCTGTCGACTCTGGGCGGTCAAAAGCCTTTTACGAATCAAGGCTATCTTCTATTGTGTCCGGTGCTGTCCCGATCAAGTCTGATGAATCATCCCAACATAGGGCCGATATGCATCTCCTCCCGTATAATGCCTCAAACGGTGCCATCTTAATAGAAGCATGCCAACTATTATTGTAAGTGAATTCAATCAACGGTAGATGAACTTCCCAATCAGTTGACCAATCTAAGGCACAAGCCCTCAGCATATCTTTCACCATTTGAATAGTCCTCTCGGATTGTCCGTCTGTCTGCGTGTGATAAGCTGTGCTGAAGTTCAATTCGGTCCCCAAGGCCTTATGAACTGCTTTCCAAAAATGCGATACAAAGCGACCGTCTCGGTCAGAAATAATAGTCTTCGGCGTACCATGCAATCAGACTATCTATGTAATCAACACTCGTGCCAACTTCTCGGGTCCCCAAGTGTTCTTAATGCCTAGAAAATGAGCCGATTTGGTTAAACGATCAACTATCACCCAAATCATGTTCATTCCTATCTTGGTTCTCGGCATATTAGTGATAAAGTCCATCGATATGTGCTCCCACTTCCATTCAGGAATCGGGAGCGGCTTCAGCATTCCGGCAGGTCGTTGATGCTCGATATTAACCTGCTGACAAGTCAAACATTTCGAAACATAATCCGCTACATCTTTCTTCATGTTGCCCCACCAAAAGTTCTGCTTCAAGTCCTTATACATCTTACTGGTGCCCGGGTGGATAGAATAGGGCGTGCTGTGAGCTTCCTTCATAATCGTCTGTTTCAGAATATCGACATCGGGAACGCAAAGTCGGTTCTGAAATCTCAAAACTCCATCATCATGAATTATGAATCCGGGGGTCTTTCCCTTGATCACTTCATCACGTAACCGAATCATCAGAGGATCATCTACTTGCTTAGATTTGATTTCTTCGGTTAACGATGAAGTTATTTCCATCACGCACAGTTGTCCTTGGAATCTTTGCAACCATACTTCAATTCCTTCTCGAATCATCTCTCGTTGAATGCTGAGTTGGGAGGTCAGAGCCTCCAGCATCTGAATAGAAATAGGCTTGCGGCTAAGTGCATCGGCCACTACTTTTGCTTTGCCTGGATGATAAAGAATCTCCAAGTCATAGTCCTTAATAAGTTCCAGCCATCTTCTTTGCCGCATTAACTCTTTCTGACTGAAGATGTATTTGAGACTCTTGTGATCCGTAAAGATCTGACAGTGAGTCCCGTACTGGTAATGTCTCCAGATTTTCAAAGCAAAAACTACTGCTGCTAGCTCCAAATGCGTTGGGTAATTCACTTCATAAGGTTTCAGCTATCTTGACGCATAAGCGATCACCTTATCATTCTGCATCAATACGCATCCGAGTCCTTGGTTCGAAGCATCACTGTAAACTATAAATCCTCCAGTTCCCTGTGGGAGTGCTAAAATCGGTGCCGTCGTCAATCTCTTCTTCAACTCATCAAAGCTATTATGGCACAACCCATTCCACTCAAAATTTTGAGTTTTCTGCAGTAGTCGAGTAAGTGGGCGGGTAATTTTGGAAAACCCTTCCACGAACCGATGATAATATCCAGCAAGTCCTAAGAAACTCCGGACTTCTTTCACATTCTTTGGAGGCTTCCAATCCATAACTGCTTCGATCTTCTGAGGATCTACTCAGACTCCTTCAGCTGATACCACATGGACGAGGAACATTACTTCCTTTAGCCAGAATTCACACTTAGAAAGTTTGGCGTACAATTGTTCATTTCTCAACAGGTCTAACACAATCCATAAATGTTGCGCATGCTCTTCCGGGCTCTTAGAATACACCAGAATATCATCAATGAACACAACCACAAATTTATCCAAATATTCTATGAACACTCAGTTCATCAATTGCATGAATACAGCAGGTGCATTAGTGAGATAAAATGGAATCACTACAAACTCATAGTGTCCGTAGCGAGTTCTGAATGCTGATTTCGGAACATCAGATTCCTTAATCCTCAACTGATGATATCCTGATCTCAGATCGATTTTAGAAAACACGGTTGCTCCTTGTAACTGATCAAACAAATCATCAATCCGTGGCAACAGATACTTGTTCTTAATCGTCATCTTGTTCAGCTCTCGCTAGTCAATACACGGTCGAAGTGATCCATCCTTCTTCCGGAAAAAAGAAGTGCTCCCGAGTGGCGAAAGCAGCTGGATATAGCCTTTGTCCAGTAACTCCTCCAGTTGCTTTTTCAGTTCGTACATCTCAGTAGGTGCCATACGATACGGCGCCTTAGAAATTGGTGTAGCTCCGGGTTCCAGCTCGATAGTGAATTCTACATCCCGTCGTGGAGGTAGTCCAGGTAACTCTTCAGGAAATACATCCGGAAATTCATTTACAACTTGAATGGATGGAAGTTCCACAATTTCGTCTTCTTTCATCATTGCATAGCACCAGTATCCGGTACAGCCCTGTTTCAACAATTTGACAGCTTTCATCGCCTTGATCATCTTTTCTGAGCTTCCTGGTTTCCATCCTTCAAACAGTATTTTGGAACCATCGTCAGCGATCAGCGAGATATTCCTCTTTCGGTATTTTACAATAGCTCCATATCGATTAAGCCAATCATCTCCGAGTATCAGGTCGTCTCCTTGCATTTCTATCACAATCAGATTTGAGAGCCACTCTCTGCCTCCAAATGATACATGGAAATCTCTAGTTTCTAAGTTTCCAACAATCCTCTCTCCGCTTGGTAAACCCACAACATAAGGTTCACAATTATGAAAACCAGAAATATTCAAACGATTTACACAAGACAAGGATATAAATGAATGCGTAGCTATCGAATAAAACGTTAACTGGCTGGGAAAGGATCTGAACAGTACCTGATGCGACAGCAACATCCTGATCGTCTGTTCTCCTCATCTCGTACAGACGTGGGGGAACATATCCGACACTCGATGTACCCTTTCGGTCCCATTGTCCTCTGTCTCGTCTGCGGCCAAAATTCTGAGGTATCTGAACACTTTGCTGCGTCTGTTAGATACTGGATTCCTTCTGAACTGACTGTGGTGTATGGGCTCTAAAAGACTTTGTAGCCTCTTCACAGAGCACCGCACGATGTCCCTCTCGACCACAATCAAAACAAGTCACTACAGGTAGAGGGCAATTCCGTCGATAATGCCCCGTCTGGGCACAGTTAAAGCATTTCCTGGTGACATCCGTCGTGGTTGATGCTGCTCCGAAGTTCTTTCCGCTCTTAGATGGGTGCGGAGGTTTCTTGAAAGAATGAAAGGATGATTGGGCCTTGCGGGGCCCACTACTCTTGTGCTCCGTGAAACTACCGGAGACTTTCTACTTCTTGGACTCTGCCAACTTCTCCATTGTTGCTTCCTTGATTTCATACGCCACTACTTTATCCTGGTATTGATGGAGGGTGGTACATTCAAACCGGACATGTACCTATGGATTTCTGGTTTCATTCTCATATCAAAATGGATCATCATTTCTGCATCTGTTCTGACCAGATATCGAACAAATGCCAGCTGTTGGTTAAACGTCTTAATCGCCTGAGATACTGGTACATCTGAAGGCTGAGCGGAGAAAAACTCCCGCACTTTGGCTTCCCTCACAGGACGAGGACATTACTGAGCTTCCATCATCAATTTAAATTCTGTCCAGTCCGCATCATGATCTGCAGGCCGAATGGCTTCCTACCACTCGGATGCTTCCCCTATCAAAAAGTACTGAGCAATAGAGGCTCTCCGGTCGTCTGGGCAATTAATCCCGGCAAAAATTTTCACCAATTCCTTTAACCAATTATCCCAGGTGGGAGTCTCAGATACCGTCGAATTTAGGTGGTTGCATCTTCGCCACCTCTTGCAGCCATCGGTCGCCTTGATTTCCCATGTCTGGGATACCCTGCTGTCGATCTCCCTGTTGTAACCCTACTGCCACCTGCATTCGGTCCACAACCTGGGCGAACTGAGTCATCTAGTTCACCACCTGACGAAGGATTTCGGGCACATCAGGTTCTGGTTCATTATTATCGGATACCATATTCTGTAACACACCCGATATATTCAAGAATATTACAGCGCTGTAAATCCTTTACATAGGGATTTACAAGGCTGGAGAAATGAAAAGACAATAACAAAGACCAACGTATGAAAGTAACTGAAATAAAATACAACAGTTCTGACCAATACTGAAAATACAAATGTCTAAAGGAAAAGTATTAATACATCACCAAATCCAAATCATCACAAACGACGAAGTACTCGAGTACTTATGAAAACAATACAAACAACAGACAAATAAACCCGGACGGAAGATCACTCTGCACCCTCGTCGTCATGCAACTCCAGTGGTTGCTTCCCTGCTCTCCTGGATCCTGAACATAAACAAATGTTCACCCCCGAAGGGGTTAGCACAACGATGCTAGTACAAGTACCACAACATATTATTCAACATCTCACGAAGAATAATAATAACATAAATGACAAAGAACCAAAGAGTCTTCTCCTGCGAGAAACTCAATAATAACATACACACATGATAATCACAACATGATATCACAACATACACATGGTAATTCCAATGATACAGCGTTCACTGCCTAGACCCCCCGATGATTCCGTGAAACCAACCCGAGGTGGAAAAAACTCATCCGATGATCCAGCGCACGCTAGTATAGATCCCCCGATGATCCCGTCGGACCAACACGAGGTGGACATACAACAACAACATATATGTACAACAATATGTATAACATCAATACATAAAACAATTAAGGTACTTGCCTCGATTCGAGGACAAGAATAATACTTCCACGAAAAATGAAACACTCGAAGGTCGCCCCTTCGATCAATCACGTAGCAAGCTCGAACCTTGAACAAAATAAACAATATAGAGTTCATATCACGTCGTACGGACATCTAACAATCCAAATTACGGTCGGAAGTTCATAAAACGTAAGCTGCCTGAACTGCTTAACGTACGTTACGTACCATAGGTAGCATACGTTACGCCTATTCGTTAACGCACGTAAACTACTAAGTATAGCGTACGCTAACCATGCACTGTCAGTACCTCACTGATCAGTCGATTGACTCGTCTGATGATATAACGCACGTTACGTTCCAAGCGTAGCGTACGTTAACTTATGCCCGATAGCGCACGTTAACTATAAAGCTTATCGCACGCTAAACATGTATGACAGTTCTTCCCTAGGCAGTCGACTGTTCTAACTGTGATGAAACTTACGAAATCCTCAGTGTTTAATATACGTTATCTCCACGCATATTACGTTCATCTTCTTACAAATGATCTCACGGATTCAAACATCTTGGAGATACAAGGATACGCATAATCATCACAACACCATATTCCATCTTGATTACAATTCTCATGCGAAGTTCGGTGTTCTTAAGGTCGATGCACTAGATTCCAATATCATCATTACATCCCGATTTAACCATGAAGATGAACTAACAATTCCAACTTATAAGAAAAGATGCAAATCTTCTATGATTCTTTCTTAAGTCCATTTAACAAAAGTGATAACAACTTTACGTCTACGACCAATATGGTAATGTCATCAATACGGATAATCAATCTCAGAATATTTCTCTCATCATTCGACGTGGTAAGATGCTAATCATGATGTTTCCAACGATGATATCTTAAGTATAACATTCCAACTTATAAACATGATGTTGTTTGGATAATTCATCAATGGAACTCAATATCTTGATAGCATAATCTCCATATCATTATTAACACGAATCCAAGGTAGGAGATAGTATTGACATACCTTAAAATGAAGAAAACACCGAAACAATAGGTAGACTTCAGCCCCGGTTGCTTGTGTGTCATTCCAAAGTGAGTTTCTTCTTCAATGATCAAGTGTAAGTACTCTCCAATCTTCAATGATCATGTAAGGATGGTTTATATGTGTTTAAGAAGTAGGGAAGGCTCTCTGGACTTTCCAAGATATGAAGAACGAGCGATAGAATCGTAAACCAAATGAAATGGGGTGATGTCCCTTATATAAAGTTTCTGTATGATAGCTGTTTAGCGCACGCTATCGTGCTGTCCTTAGCGCACGCTAATTAGCGTTGACTCCAAAATTGTCCAGGTTCACCCGCGGAATCTTATCTGGACCCATGTCTGGACGGCGCATGTGCTAGCCGCCTACCTCAATAATTGACTGGTTAACGCAAGCTACGCTACATTCGTAGCGTATGCTAACTCCGACAGATAACGTACGTTAAGCTATCCTTGTTAACGTACGTTATCACATATTTGCATGGGAAAATTTACATGTTGCCATACTCATGTACAAGGATACAAATACGAGAAATATCACACTTCAATTATCGATATCACAATTCCGAATAACACAGGGTTCAAATACAGATGAATTACTCAATAATAAATCCGGATATTACATATAGAGAATATTCTCAAATTATATTAAAAAAATTATTTGAGATATAGTTATGGTTTCCTCCAGGGATAATATCATGCTACATCAAGAGCATAATGATATCATTATGCTATTATATTTATAAGTAACAAATCAATATTCTTCAGGAATATTGTATCATCACATAATTAATGTATAAATAAGAATTATTCATTTAGAATAGTAATATTCTTCAAGAATATTACAATTAATTGTGCTACTTCGGGATTAATAATTTTAAGATCCATAATTGAATAACTAAACTAAAATAGTTGCTTCTTCAAGAGCACTTACAATATTCTTTAGGAATATATTATTTTTTATTTTTCATTAGGAATTGCACAAATTATTAGATCTCATAGTGTTCTTCATGAACACATCATATTCAACTTGAATATGACGAGATAACGTTGTCTTTCTTCAAGAACTACAACAAATCTTTTATCTTAATAATCTTCTGGATTATTAAGTATTGTTGAATCGTGTTTCTTCTGGAAACAAAGAGGAATATGATTTGATAATAAATTTTGAGGTCATCATATATATTATTTATATATGATGCATGCAAATATATAAAATTTAATAACTAAATATAATATATTTTTCCTCAAAATCATCATGTGCAAGAAAGTTTTTGAAGGAGTAAATAGAATTAATATCGTTCATCAATGTAAAAAAAAGACTATTTCTGCTCGGACTTTTTTTATGTATGCAATACGTTTTAGAAGTCGATCTCCACCGTTGAATTTGTAGATCTGTTTAAAAAATTCATGCTGATCCGACGATTAACAAAGCGGGAATTACGATTTTAGCGCGGTCTCGCAGTGCATAAAAGTTGCTCGTGTTTTTTTTTTTTGGATTTTGAAAATCGGAAAGAAATTTTTTTTTTACTCGTACAGTATCGTGCTGATAGCGTGTTATAAACTTGAGAGAAAAAGGGAAAAATTAAAAGAGAAGAAGAATAATGTGTGTATTAACATGAAGTGCGCTTTATTTATAGGTCTGGCATTTAGGGTTTCAGGGGTATAAAGGTCATTCATTAATAAATACAGTAATTACAACAAATAATAATTTTTACGAGATTAGAGTCAAATAAAATATTTAAGCAAAAGGGAATAATGTTAATTTCATACAAATATAATTTTGTTCACGAAAAATGCTAATTGAAGGTGAACAACATGTCACTTCTCATAAATTGGACGATTATTGGTTTTATAAGCTCAATTTTATTTACAATGGCATTTATTGGTTGGAAATTATACACCATAGCATATTTAATAAATGGAAATACACACGTTCGGGTAAATTGCAGATATTTGATATATTTCACAAAAAAATAGAAGGTAGGTTTCTCCTCTTGTATCCTATATATTGGAGGGGATTCTCTGTTCTATTATTTTGTACTTCCTTCGATTCATAGAATTTAACTCATTTCTTTTGAGCATGAGAATTAAGGAGAGTTGAAAATTAATATAAAGTGGTGATAGAAATATATATTATTTAAATTGTGTGAGTGGAGAAACTTTCCTAAAAATGAAATAGGCGAAATTCTATGAGTCACCCCAATAAGGAATACATGCCAAATTCTATGAGTCGGAGGAAGAATATTCTGTTATTAATTTTATTATTTTAATAATATTTCATAAATTATAATTAATATTTATCATTAAAATATAATTTAGAAAAATTATATATTATATTTATAGAATAATCAATCAAAATAATCATTTTAAACCAAAAAAAACATATGAAATATAAAAAATTAATTATAAACCCAAACATGGATTGGTGAACCTTAATAAATAATCTTTAGTTTATTTCAAAACATAACAAACTAAATAAAATTAAAAGTAGGACATAAAAAATGAGATAGAAGATCGCCTGGTCATTTTTTAGTCCTTTTTATTCAATTACAATCGTTTCCGTTTTAGTTAATTTTTTTAATTAGAGTTAAAAGGGCAATTAAAAAACAATTACTCTTCAATTGTGCAACTAAGTTTATCTCACGATGCCTAGTTGCAAGGTGCTAATATCAGCTTAATGGTATGTTTGGATGCATTAATTGATAATATAGCTAATTGTTGATAATTTAGCTGAAAACCAATAATCTAGAGTATATCAGATAATCTAGCTGAAAATTGATAATCTAGTTGTAATATGATAATTTAGATTATTGTATTTAAAAGTGTTTGTGGCCATTATCATACTAATTTGAAATTTATAAAATGACATAAATGTACATCTTTTATATTTATTGTTATATTATAATATTACAAAAATAACCTTAATATTGATATATTAACTCTTATGTTGCTTATTATTTTTTGACATTATGTAATATTATTATTTATTTTGTTTTCAACTTCAAATGGTATTTTAGGTTTTTTTTATTATACAAATTTTATATATATTCTCATAAATGTAGTCATAAATCTCATTGAGAAAACCTAATTTTTCTAAATTTGTACAAATAAAGTACATTCATACTATTTAAAATTCAAATCACAATTTACAGTTTATGCACTAGTATCACTTTTAAAATACACGGGGCCCCAAGTTTTAAATACAAACTAACAAAAAAACAGAGAATAATGAAAGTAATAAATATGAATACAATAAAGGAAGGCTTACAAAGTCAGCCACCTAGAGAGAGAGAGAGCACGACATAGTAAGAAGCTGTAGAAGTGAGGAAGTTGCTTTGGGTCAATTTTATTTGAGCCCAAAATAACATAATTTTTGCTGCACACATTATTTTGGGCCCTTTCTGGCCTTGGGCCCTAGGCGGCTGCACCCCTTGCCTAGGCCCAGGGTCGGGCCTGGATGTTACACTCTCACGAGGAAGATGGTTTAGAGCTCCAAGCTTCTTCCCATATTACTTGTATTATTTTTGTTATATATGTGTTTGGCTAAAAAAAAATATATATAGAGTGATCAGTACTGGTTAATTCAATTAGAAATTCTAATACTTGTATGTTTAATCATGATTATAATATTTAAATTTAAAGTTAATACATAATAAAGGTTATAAGTTGAGAAGGTGAGAGTGATTAGAAAAGTAGAAGCATTTTATATAGTGTGTGTGTGTGTGTGTTTACTCTTTCAAACAGAACAGAATTCCAACCTGCAGCATTGCGCATACGAATACGATGCAACACACCAACCTCCATTTCTCCATCACCTGAAATTTCTTCTCTTTAATTTAATTAATACTCCTATCTAGCGCTCTTGCAACTGAATCTCAGAATCATTATCCAATACAACAAGTTTCACATCACCATATATGCAATTAATTTTAGTTTGTTATGTTTTGAAATAATTTAAAGATTATTTACTAAGGTTCACCAATCCATGTTAGGGTTTATAATATATTTACAACGGCTAGCTAATATATTGCTGTGGCTCAGAATCAACAAAATTTGAACTAATTATTTATAAAATTGCAATGATTTATCAATACCTATCGTCGAAATTGTTGGAAATGGTTTAGTAATTAACCATTTATTAAAAATAAATATTGTTAATTAAATAATTATTATTTAATTAAAATATTTATTGAATGTTAATCTACGTCGTGAGTAGATGAACGTGGTATATTTAATATTTCTAAACCGATTTCCCGTGAGTGAGATATTATATGTTAAAGTTGGATGTTGGAGTAGGAACTAACATGAGGTATATGATGTTAGTTATCCCACATTGATTGTGGATGAATGTTTTGGCTTGTATTTAAAGTCTTTGCGTTTATGAGCTTAATAACAAGTGGGTTGGTGTGTATGGGTGTCCTCGCGCACACACACACACACACACACACACGCCACCGCCGACCGACCGACCGACCGTCCGGGTCAGGCTCGGGCTCAGTCTTCTTGGACCAAATCCGTAAGTCCACTAGCCTTTTGGTATGGACAAGACTCTTGAGTTGCCTTGACTCTTGAGTTGCCTAGTTAAGGCAAGACTCTTCATCCGACCAGCCCTTTGGGCGTCTGAAACCGCCAGCCATCATGGCAGGAGTAATGGCGACGAGTCCCTTCACCTGATCAAGGAGTGCTATATATATCAGCATTCTGGTTATTGCAAAACACACGAAAATCAGTGCATTTTTAGCATATCATATACAGTTCAGTCTTCGTTCCAGTCCAGTTCGCAGGTGCTCGGTCAGTTTGCGGTGCTGCTACTGCCGAGACGTTCAGATCGTTTTAACCTTTGGGGACGAGCCGCTTCACCGTGAGCACTACCGGGGCGTATTCTCGTCTTGCGGGCAGAAGCACTAGCTTCGGACGATCTTTAGTCCTTTTGTTCAAAATTGTGCGTTACCTTCGAAGTGTAATATTTTCTTTCTGATCTTTGTTATAGTTAAGTTCAGAATTTTATTTGTAATACACGTGCAAGTATCGAATTATTCCAACAATTGCAAGACGAGAATAATCGACCTTACTTGTTCGTGTCATCCTCAAACTTTTGCTGGAGAAAAATGTCGTTCAATGCAAGCACCGCGTATCCACTAATCAATCCACCGATTCTGGAACCATTGGATCATCAAGCTCTTCAATGGCTCCCATTCACAATGCTGCTCGACTAATGCCTATCGCCGAGAAACCTCCTGTTTTCTCGGGCACCGACTTCAAATGTTGGTCTCAAAAGATGCTGTTCTACATTACCACAATGGGGCTTGCGAGCTTCCTGCGTGAAGAAAAGCCTCCTGTCCCTGCTGAGAACGAGGCGAATGTTCAAGTGCGTACCGACTATGATACCTGTGTTCATTCCGACTATCTGTGTCGGAATATGTTGCTGAACGGGCTTGATGATGGCCTGTTCAATGTGTTCAACATCAAGGAGACTGCCAAAGAAATTTGGGATGCTCTTGAGTTGAAATACCGTGTTAATCCTGCTAGCACGAAGAAGTTTGTTGTGATGAGGCTCTCCGAATTCCAAATGGTGGATTCTCGTCCAATGATGCCACAAGTACAAGAGTTCCAAACTCTTATACATGATGTTCATTCTGAGGGGATGCCTCTACCGGAGGCGTACACTGTGGCGATCTTGGTCGACAAGTTGCCGCCTAGTTGGAAGGAGTTCAAGGGATACCTTAAGCATAAGCGAAAGGAAATGACTCTTGAAATTTTGGTTGCTAAGCTCCAAACTGAAGCTCAAGTCCGCGATCAAGACTTGAAAACCAAAGCTCCTATGGAAGCTAAGGCTAATCTAACTGAAGGTAGGGGCGGACCTTCCAAAAAGCGTCCACTTCCTACCAAAGGCAAGGGAAAGGATGTGGCACCTCCGACGAAGTTTATCAGAACGTGCTACAACTGTGACAAGCCCGGCTATATGGCAAAAAACTGCCGAAAGCTGAAGAAGAACAAGGGAAAAGGCAAAGTCAACCATGTCGAGAAGGACTTTGACTCTTGGGATAAAGATGATCTTGCTGCCATGATCACCGGGGTAAATCATGTCTCGGAACGTAACCCTGTTACTTGGTTTCTTGATACAGGTGCGACTGTTCACATCTGTGTGAACCGAGACTTGTTTTTCACTTACAAGGAGATTCAAGACCGCTTCATCACAGAGGTAAGTGATCGTACCTCTCCAGTTCTTGGAATTGGAACTGTTGTGCTTCAATTCACCTCCGGTGTGGAGATAACTATGAAGGATGTGCTGCATGCTTCGGCAATCCGCAAGAATTTGGTATCTGGTGTCAAATTAGTTAGAGCTAAATTTGATGTAGACCTTCGTAGCGATTTTATGATAATACGCAAGTTTGGTAAGACTCTCGGGAAAGGTCATATTGTCGAGGACATGTTCAAACTTAGCGTTCGTACTTGTAAGCCTCCAAAGACAGTTGCTAATAATAATGCTACTACTTCTGCTTATTTGCTTGAGTGCTCAAATTTATGGCATTGTAGATTAGGTCATGTGAATCTAAATGCTATAAAAAGATTAGTAAACTTAGATTTACTAAAATTAAATGAAATCAAAAATCAAAGTAAATGTGAGATTTGTGTTGAGGCAAAAATGACGAAACTACCATTTCATTCGGTAAAACGGGATACAAAACCCTTTGAATTAATTCACACAGACGTGTGTGATTTAAAATTTGTGCAAACTAGAGGTGGTAAGAAGTACTTTATTACTTTCATTGATGATTGCACAAGATATTGTTATCTTTATCTTTCGAGAAGTAAAGATGAGACTATTGAAGCCTTTAAGAACTTCAAGAATAAAGCCGAGAATCAATTAGGCTGTCGTATTAAGATGGTTCGAAGTGATAGAGGAGGTGAATATATAGCTCCATTTGAGGAATTATGCAACGCAAGTGGTATAATTCATCAAACCACGGCTCTATATGCTCCACAATCTAATGGTGTTGCCGAGCGTAAGAATCGAACACTTAAAGATATGATGAATGCCTTATTAATTAGTTCAGGGTTGCCCCAGAACATGTAGGGGGGAAGCTGTCTTGACAGCCAACTACATATTGAACAAAATTCCACGCAAAGGTAAGGATGTTACTCCTTATGAGTTGTGGAAAGGAAGAAAACCATCATACAAATATCTCAAAGTGTGGGGGTGTTTGGCGAAAGTTGAGGTGCCTCTACCTAAACAAGTTAAAATTGGTCCTAAGATGATCGATTGTATCTTTATTGGTTATGCACTTAACAACAGCGTCTACAGGTTTGTTGTACACAAATCCGAGATACCCGACATTCATGTAAATACAACGATTGAATCAAGGAATGTTGTATTCTTTGAAAATATCTATCCTTATAAGAATAAGGTTGATCCTAACTCTAGCAAAGGAGTTGATGATGAAGCTACAAGTTCTAAACTTGTAGATGAGCCTATGTGTTATGAAACCATAGATGAAGCCTCTAGCTCGAATCCGGTGTTATCTGAACGACCGAACAGAAAGCGACCTAGGTCTACGCCAGTCAACGTAGAACCTAGACGAGGTACTAGAATACGGAAAGTAAAGATATACGGACCCGACTACGTCGTTTTGACGTTAGACGGTGAACCAGTATATGTAAAAGAAGCTTTATCCGGTCCAGATGCGGCTTTCTGGAAAGAGGCAATAGACATTGAGATTAAGTCTATTATGCTGAATCATACTTGGGTGTTAGTTGAACTACCACAGGGTTGTAAGGCTTTAGGATGCAAATGGATCCTAAAGAAGAAGTACAACTCTGACGGTACTATTGACAAATATAAGGCCCGACTTGTAGTTCAAGGCTTTAGGCAAAAAGCTGGTTATGATTTCTTTGATACCTACTTGCCCGTGACAAGACTTACTTCTATTAGGGTGCTACTCGCTATTGCTGCTTTACGCAATCTCGAGATTCATCAAATGGATGTTAAGACTGCATTCTTGTATGGGGAGCTAGAAGATGAAATCTATATGAAACAACCGGAAGGGTTTGTAGTACCTGGGAAAGAGCACATGGTATGCAAACTACAACGGTCTTTATATGGTTTGAAACAAGCACCTCTGCGGTGGCATTTGAAATTTGATGAAGTGATGTTGTCAAATGGTTTCAATACCAATGAGAGTGACAAATGTGTCTATGTTAAGAAAAAGGATGACAATTACGTCATTGTTTGTCTATATGTAGATGACATTTTGATAATGGGTAGCAACTCTCGTGTGATTGGTGAAACGAAACGAATGCTAAGCAAGAATTTTAGCATGAAAGATATGGGTTTGGCTGATACTATTCTTTGAATTAAGATTCTGAAAACGCCTAACGGAATTGCTTTGACGCAATCTCATTATGTTGAGAAAGTGTTAAGGAAATTCAACGCTTTTGATAAACCCATTTCTAAGACTCCTTGGGAACCGAATGTTCATCTGAATTATCATAAGGGTGAACCTGTGGGTCAAGATGAATATGCTAAGATCATTGGGAGTTTGATCTATCTGTCAAATTGTACCCGTCCTGATATAGCATGCTCGGTTCACAAGTTGAGTAGCTACACAGCTAATCCAAGTAAAGAACATTGGAGGGCTCTAGAACGAGTACTGAGTTATTTAAAATATACTCAGAACTTTGCAATTCATTATTCAAGAGAGCCTGCTGTACTTGAATGGTATTGTGATGCTAATTGGATATCCGAATCGAAAGACTTATTTTCTACGAGTGGATATGTGTTCACTATTGGAGGTGGTGCTGTATCTTGGAAGTCCAAGAAACAAACTTGTATTGCTAGGTCTACCATGGAATCTGAATTCATAGCTTTGGATAAAGCTGGTGAAGAAGCTGAATGGCTTAAAAATTTCCTCGAGGATATTCCATGTTGGACGAGACCTGTGCCGTCTATGTTGATACACTGTGATAGCCAAGCTGCTATTAGACGGGCACAAAATATGTTTTATAACGGTAAGTCTCGACATATTCGTCGACGACATAATGCCGTGAGACATTTGATCTTGAGTGGGATTATCTTTATTGACTATGTAAGGTCAATAGATAATCTGGCGGATCCACTGACGAAGGGTATTAATCGAGATCAAATGTATAAATTGTTAGAGGGAATGGGTGTTAAATCCACATCTTAAGGATGATTATAGCGGAAACCCAACCTTGTAGATTGGAGGATCCCAAGAGCTTGGTTCAATGGGATAACGAAGTTATAATTATCCGTGTGTTAAAACACTCAAACATACCTATTCTCTGAGAACAGTGAGTGATTGTTTACCTACATGTGGTGAGGTTAAGTCTTATGATTTTTAATGATTCTTGATTACCTCGGAGAGGTCAAGTATAGTAGGATACTTGGGAATAAGAATCACCTATATAAGTGTGAAGTGAGGGCCGCTTCAGTTGATAAACTTATGAATCCAAAGGGGTGTCCAAGGCCGAAAAGGACACAAAACGTTAGAACGGACGGAATTGAGATGATATTGTGTCTATATTATTATCTCAGTATACACCATGGAGGACTAGTTCAAGGTTTTCATGACCACTATGCCGCCAGTATACTCGATGATGTTGACAATGGATAGGTTCAAGGTCACAAGCCACCTAGCCAAATGCAATATTGTCTCTTGAGGACTGAACTATGCATTTGCATTCATTTTGCATTGGCATTCTCACTCATGTGGGGGATTGTTGGAAATGGTTTAGTAATTAACCATTTATTAAAAAAAATATTGTTAATTAAATAATTATTATTTAATTAAAATATTTATTGAATGTTAATCTACGTCGTGAGTAGATGAACGTGGTATATTTAATATTTCTAAACCGATTTCCGGTGAGTGAGATATTATATGTTAAAGTTGGATGTTGGAGTAGGAACTAACATGAGGTATATGATGTTAGTTATCCCACATTGATTGTGGATGAATGTTTTGGCTTGTATTTAAAGTCTTTGCCTTTATGGGCTTAATAACAAGTGGGTTGGGGTGTATGGGTGTCCTCGCGCGCACACACACACACGCGCGCGCGCCACCGCCGACCGACCGACCGACCGTCCGTCCGTCCGGGTCGGGCTCGGGCTCGGGCTCGGGCTCAGTCTCAGTCTCAGTCCAGGCCCAGGACTTAGATCTTGGCAATTGGTGCTTTGGGCTTGTGTTTGGGCTTATCTTTTTGGACCAAATCCGTAAGTCCACTAGCCTTTTGGTATGGACAAGACTCTGGAGTTGCCTTGACTCTTGAGTTGCCTAGTTAAGGCAAGACTCTTCATCCGACCAGCCCTTTGGGCGTCTGAAACCGCCAGCCATCATGGCAGGAGTAATGGCGACGAGTCCCTTCACCTGATCAAGGAGTGCTATATATATATATATATATATATATATATATATATCAGCATTCTGGTTATTGCAAAACACACGAAAATCAGTGCATTTTTAGCATATCATATACAGTTCAGTCTTCGTTTCAGTCCAATTCGCAGGTGCTCGGTCAGTTTGCGGTGCTGCTACTGCCGAGATGTTCAGATCGTTTTAACCTTTGGGGACGAGCCGCTTCACCGTGAGCACTACCGGGGCGTATTCTCGTCTTGCGGGTAGAAGCACTAGCTTCGGACGATCTTTAGTCCTTTTGTTCAAAATTGTTCGTTACCTTCGAAGTGTAATATTTTCTTTCTGATCATTGTTATAGTTAAGTTCAGAATTTTATTTATAATACACGTGCAAGTATCGAATTATTCCAACAGAAATAAAGCTCTCGCTTGCTCCTCCGCTTAAAAATTTTAGTAAAGGAAAGAAAAGAAAGGAAAGGAAAATATGCAGAGAAAATAAAGGGAGGAGAAGCAAAGAAATAACTACTTTCGTGTTCCCGAGTTCGAAGGAAATGTAAGGAAAATTAAAAAAAATAACAATATGATTTCTTTCTCTCCAAAACTCTCCAATTTGGGAGGAAAATTTGGAAAGATGATTATCCTTCAAGATATTTTCTTTTCTTCTCACTTCCTTCCAAAAGAAACTAGGGAACACATCTTAATTTCTTTTCTGTCTGTTTCTCTCCACTTTTGTTCCTTTCCCTCCTTAAATGAGACTAGGGAACAAGCCGTAAAATTCGCCAAATTTGACTGCAGAAAAAAGAGAAATAAGATATAAATTAAAGTAGAACAATTTGAAAACAAAAGCACCAGCAATCGTCATTCTATCTTGATAAACAAAGCAAATTAGTTGTGCTCTTCCTAATAACTAGTGTTGAGAAAGTACCCATCATCTCCCACAAAGCCCACTCTTACGCAAAGCCCAAAAGTGGAGAATGAAAAGTGGCAGCCACCTTTGTTGAAGCGTGAAGCAACCAAGATGGAAACTTGTAGCAGCAGCAGCCCACCATCTTTATTGAAACTATGGTGATATTCAAAGATTTACAGCTACCTGTTAATGAATTTAAACATGAAATAATCCCAAGATCTTGAATGACATGATTATCACAAATATGTAATTATATTGACATACCTCTAGCCATTAGGACGTAAACAGATTGAATAGATTTTACCCAATCGAATGTATGATGATGAGGTTTCTCCCTCTTTGCCTGTAAGCCACTTGAATATATGTGTTTGTATGATAATATGCTTCTTCTTACTTACAATCTTTAGATGGATTAGATTGTTACTTATAGGTAGAGAGAGGACCAAATCATCAAATCATGAAAATATAATATTAACCATCCATCAAGGCTAATGATGATGTTCTTAATTCTCAACTTGTAACGTTCGTAATGAATTTGTATTTTTTAATATAAAAATTATTATCCTACTAATGACCATATTTATGAGGAAGAATTATTAGAATTAATAATATTCTTACATTCTCCCACTTGGTCTATAGGAGGATCTATTATAATTTTCGTAATAAGAACATAAGACGCGCGTGATATACAGATCACTCATTTATTTTGTTACTATAAGTGTCTTGACCAATCGAGTCGTCAATGAGAGTCATAGCGTGCACAACTTATTTCGCAACATGCTTACTTCCATGTACTACGACATTGAAAACTTTCATAGCTAGACCGTAAATGAGAGAAACATAATGGTCACATAATGTCTTGAAGTTAAGACGTTTCTGTTATCATTTTTAAACATAGGTATACTAATTAGGAAACAGAAATGATAGATGTTAAAATTTAGCGAGAGCTCAATAATTGTAACACCCCAAACTAGGCGGATATTACCGTGCCGTGGACCCCCGACTGGGACCCACCAGACGAGTGAAAATGAATGAAATACAACGTAAATGTAGTACTGAATCACATCATATTACCAAGTACTCCGATGAAGAGTCTAAGTATAATACACCCAGGAAGAATACTGAATACATGTATATTTTATGTGAAGATAAAATATACAACATTAAATGAAAATGAATATCCAAACGGAAATCTGCAGCGGAAATAAAGATGAAAAGACATGAATAATCAAAGCAATTTGGGGCCCCCTACTAGTATCACTGGAACTCCTCGCCGACAACGTTCTATTCCCGTGCTTTTGCCTTGCCATGACCTGAAAACAAAATCCCCCAACGGGGTCAGTTACACAGAACAACAATCCCCAAGGGTTGAAAATACACAATCATGATATATCTTTAGTTATGAAATATCCTTATTTATGAATTAAGCTGAAAAGGAGCATCATAGTACGCCCGTAATGTTCTGTGCAAGTGTACAAGATGAATGACCGGACACACCCGTCCTTGTACCTAATTAGTCTCACGGAGGTAATCGTTACCGTGTGCACAGTCCAATGTATCGGTGACCCAATACATGACCATCGCGTGCTCGACTAAAAATTCCACACATCCGCACTTGGCCACGCAATATGAACCCAGAATGTCATATGAACGAGAATGACCATAATGAATATCAATGAATAATAATCCGACAAAGTCAAGAATGACTCACCGAGATGAAAATAATAGTGAAGTGATGGATAGCTCAATGAAATGATTGGAACCATCGTTCCTCGTGAATGAAGTGATCATTCGACAATTACAAGTCTCAATACGGTTAATACAATGATGAATGAGTTATGATTATGAATGAACAACAACAAAAGGAATGAATATCCTTTTAACCGAATAAGAATTAACTTACACAACACCGATGAAGAATATCCGTCCACGAACACCGTCCTAAATGAAATGTCGGTCGCTCGAACAACCTTGAATAACACAATTACCAATAATCCATTCAATACACGTATCAAACACGATTATAACCAACTCAAACATCGATACAACGATAATCAAACTCATCGGGGCATTCAAACAAATACGTAGCAAATATCCTTCCCGTTGGTTACAACCAAACCCAAATTATCGAAACCAACTTTCAAATGATTGATTCAAACCAGAAAAACAATATCAATAGCCTCAATAATCCAATAGAAATCCACAATTCAAGATTACAACAACATCAATCGGAAAATCCCCAAATTAACCGAAGTCAACCCCAAGGGTTCTTGAAATAATCCCAAAAATAGCCATTAAATCCGTAGGAATACATTTATCCAAGGTAGATAATTCATATCTAACATATTCCAACAACAATCCAAGCTTACACGAAGAAATCGGAAGGAAAAACCCAAAAATCCAAAATTCTAGATCCAAGAGATTAATACCTTTGATTTGATGTAATGGAGATGATGAAGTGATGATTAATCCAACTAAAAGACTTGAAGATGATGATTGATGATTGTAGCTCGAAGAACACTCTCCAAATCGCCCGGAATCGTCCCGGAATCGTCCAAAAACACTGAAGAAACGAAGAGATATGAAAAATGACGAAGTAAGGGATGAACTATCCTATTTATAGAAATCCCAGTTTAGCGTGCGCTAGCCCCAGTTCTTAGCGTGCGCTAATGGGTGTTTTGGGTAGTCCAGTACCCACTGTCCGAAAATGGTAGCGTGCGCTACGTACCTTTTGTAGCGTGCGCTACGGCTGTACACTTAGCGTGCGCTAACCCCGAAATGTTAGCGTGAGCTAACGAATTATCTGATGCCCAGTACTGGAGTCCAGAACCTTCTGTCCTCTGGTCTGATCGCGGTAGCGTGCGCTACAATCAATATTTAGCGTGCGCTACAATAGCGTTTGCGTACGTTAAAAATCACTCATAGCGTGCGCTATGAATTAATCCCATTCAGTCCAGTAGCCACTGGACTCAACCAGATCCGACCTTAGCGCGCGCTACACCGACTGTATAGCGTGCGCTACTTCGGCCTACTAGCGCGCGCTACTTACCATTCGTAGCGTGCGCTACTTAACCAATGCGATCCGGTGCCTTGGTCGCCCGCTTGAAACATACTAGCGTGCGCTAGTGTTGAGAGGTAGCGTGCGCTACTCCTCACACACAACACACTATGAAGATGACAACGATGATAAACACGTCACGATCCTCCAATTAGATTGATGATGAATGACGATTGATACACGGTACGATTACTCTGAACGATGAATACAATGATTGAAAATGAGAGACAATTGATCATTAATGAGTGAAAATTACTGAGTGATAATTACTGAATGATAAACACTTAATGATAATGACTGAATTACAACTGGGAATTACATACACCCCCCCTAAAAGAGTTTCGTCCCCGAAACTAAGGGTCAAACAACTCGAGATAACTCTCCCGTATACTATCCTCGGTTTTCCAAGTAGCCTCTTCGACTCCGTGTCTAGACCACTGAATTTTAAACAAAGGAATCGTCTTGTTCCTCAACTGTTTGATTCGCCGCTCTAAAACTCGTATAGGACGCTCCTCATATGAATGATTATCGGCGATCTCGATTTCGTCAAATTGAAGTATGTGACTCGGGTCGGCAACATACTTCCGTAACTGAGAGACGTGAAACACATTATGAATTCGGCTCAACGCCGGGGGTAGGGCCAATCGATAAGCTAACTCGCCTACTCGATCCAAAATCTCAAACGGCCTAATGAATCTCGGACTCAATTTCCCCCTCTTCCCAAAACGGAAGATATCACGACTCGGGGAAACCTTGACCAAGACATGGTCACCTGTCTCGAACTCTAATGGTCGACGACGATTATCTGCATAAGATTTCTGTCGACTCTGAGCGGTCAACAAATGACTCCTGATCAAAGCTACCTTCTCACGGGCGGCTATAAGCATATCGGGCTCGGTGCCGATTGATTCTGATAAGTCATCCCAACACAAAGGAGATCGACAACGACGACCGTACAAGGCCTCGTAAGGTGCCATCTTAATCGAAGAATGCCAACTATTATTGTATGTGAACTCGATCAATGGTAGTTGGGATTCCCAATCGTCTTTCCAATCGAGGACGCATGCCCTCAACATGTCCTGCAATGTCTGAATAGTCCTCTCTGATTGTCCGTCGGACTGAGGATGAAGAGCGGTACTGCGATTAAGCTGAGTTCCCATAGCACGATGAACTGATTTCCAAAAATGTGACACGAATTGTCCGTCACGATCGGAAACGATACTCTTAGGAGTACTATGCAATCCCACTATCTTTTTGATGAACAACTGGGCAAGTCTCTCGGGACCCCACGTATCCTTAATCTCAAGGAAATGAGCTGATTTAGTTAAACAGTCCACAACTACCCAAATTGTATTCATGCCACGACGACTCGTCGGCAAACTCGTGATGAAATCCATAGAAATATCTTCCCACTTCCACTCTGGAATAGGGAGCGGTCCCAGCATACCTGCCGGTTGCTGATGCTCTATCTTGACATGCTGACAGGCTAAGCATCTCGAAACAAATTATGCGACTTCTCGCTTCACATTAGTCCACCAGTAATTTTGTTTCAAGTCTTGGTACATCTTGCTAGACCCCGGATGAATGGAGTAAGGGGTAGCATGAGCTTCTCTCAAAATCAAGTTTTTCATCTCATCATTCGTCGGTACGTATACCGATTCTTGAATCGCAATAGTCCATACTTGTGGACCACAAATTCAGGGGCTTCCCCTGAGCCACATCCTCACGGATGCGCAACAATGATGGGTCTGAACCCTGATTTACTCTGATCGTCTCCTCAAGTGGCGATGAAATCTCTAACATGCAAAGTTGCCTTGCATTCGCTGAAGCCAGACCTCGATCTCGGGTCTAAGAAATTCTTGTTGAAGTTCCTTCTGAATTGTTAATCGAGCAAGCACCTGCTCCTGAACGGACTTACGACTCAAGGCGTCGGCGACATCATTCGCCTTGCCCGGGTGGTAAAGGATCTCGATATCATAATCTTGATTAGTTACAACCACCGACTCTGTCGCATATTTAACTCCTTCTGAGTAAATATATACTTTAAACTCTTATGATCGGTGAATATCTGATAGGTAACGCCATAAAGACAATGACGCCAAATCTTCAATGCAAACACCACGGCTGCTAACTCCAGGTCGTGGGTCGGATAATTAACCTCGTAAGGTCTCAATTACCGTGAAGCATAAGCAATAATTTTCCCGTTCTGCATGAGTACATATCCGAGACCCTGTCCGGACGCACCACTATAAGCCATATATCCTTCCGTCCCTTGCGGTAAAGAAAGGACAGGTGCTGAAATTAACCGACTCTTGAGTTCTTCAAAACTCCGCTGACACGCATCGGACCACATGTATTTCTTATCCTTTCGCAAAAGGTTTGCCAATGGTTGAGTGATTTTAGAAAATCCTTCCACAAATCGCCGATAATAACTGGCTAATCCGAGAAAGCTTCGGATATCCTTAGCATCCTTCGGAGGTAACCAATATCGGATAGCCTCCGTCCTTTGAGGGTCGACATGAATTCCGTCTGATGAAATTACATGCCCGAGTAACATCACTTCGGACATCCAGAACTCACATTTGGAAAACTTCCCATAAAGTTGCTCTCGTTTCAACATGTCGAGCACCTGAAGAAGGTGAAACTCGTGCTCCTCCTGGTCACGAGAATAATTCAAAATGTCATCAATAAAGACAACTACGAACTGATCCAAATGGTCCATGAAAACCCGATTCGTTAACTCCATGAATACCGCAGGTGCATTAGTTAACCCAAACGGCATTACCACAAAGTCGTAATGACCATAGCGTGTTCGGAATGCCGTCCTTGCGATATCCGACTCTCGAATTCCCAACTGATGATATCCAGATCTTAAGTCGATCTTGGAAATACTGAAGCTCCCTGAAGTTGATCCAAAAGATCATCAATACGGGGTAGAGGATGCTTATTCTTGATCGTCACCCGGTTCAATTCCCGGTAATCAATACATAAGCGGAACGAACCATCCTTTTTCTTTGACAAACAACACTGGTGCTCCCCACGAGGCCGCACCCGGTCGGATATAACCCTTCTCGGTCAAATCCTCTAATTGATCCTTCAATTCCTGCAATTCGGTCGAGGCCATCTGGTACGGTGCCTTCGATAATGGGGACGTACCAGGCTCCAACTCTATCGTGAATTCCATATCCCTCGGTGGAGGTAAAACAGGTAGCTCGTTTGGGAGTACATCGTCAATCGATATGATACCACGAATGGTTGAACACCTCGATTGCCTTAGAACGGCCAATCGATGACAATGATACAGTGAATGACTGAACACCTCGATTGCCTTAGAACGGCCAATCGATGACAATGATACAATGAATGATTGAGCACCTCGATTGCCTTAGAACGGCCAATCGATGAAAATGATACGATGAATGATCGAGCACCTCGATTGCCTTAGAATGGCCAATCGATGACAATGATACAATGAATGATTGAACACCTTGATTGAGTAATTTCACTGTCTCCATCATATTAATAATTCATCTGGAACAACGGGGATTACCTCCCTGAAATACATACTCGACTCCAACGACGGAAATGATAGTGACCATACGTTTACGAACATTGAGGATGGTGTCATGACGATCCATCCCACTAATACCCAATATTACATCGTCCTTAAGTAAATCCACCACGATTTGGTCCACCAACCAATCGCGGTCATTTAAGCTTAATTCAGTCAGTTCTTACCCTCATGATTTTCGAAAATTCTTCTACCGCCAGGTAGACCCATGATATAAGGTCCACAATTAATAGGACTATCCAAGTGAAGTCTATTCAAACATGATTCGGAAATGAATGAATGCGGTGCACCGTCTCAAAAAGGGTACACACAGGTTGAGATAGAATTAAGAGTCTACCTGAGGTCATTCAGGCTTCCGGATCGTCGGTCCTCTTCATCGCGTGAACCCGGGACTTGCCAGCCCCTGAACCGGACGCTCCCGTCTGATAAATATGAGTTCCGCCTTTATTCGCTTCCGCCGTCTTAAACGACGCTGACAGAGCAGTCTGATTCTGAATCGCTGATCGCTTCGGGACCTGAGATGCCACCGGAGTCGGCTTGGAGTCCCTTCGGCAAAAACGGGCCTTATGCCCAACAATTCCACAGTTATGGCATGTGATAGACGGCGTCGTATACCTAGTGCTGAAATGGCCCTGCCCTCTGCAGTTGAAATAGGTGATGCACTGGCCGCTCGGGAATGAGATCCCGCAGGTTTAGGCGCCTTAGAAGGTTTCTCCGAAAAGTTAGGACCCGCACGAGGCTTCTTGAAGGTTGCCTAGCCGCCTTCGGACTGATTACGCTTCGTAGATTTCTTGCTAGCAGATGAAGGTTGTTGCTCAGCAATTTCCTTAGCAGCAGGCTCATACGTGAGGGTTCTCTCGATTAATTCGGCCAAAGTGGCGCAGTGATGATTGAGCAATTCATATGGGTCATCATGACCTGCATAAAAGTGAGTGGATCAACCTGAACATCTTCCGATCGAGCTGAGTCCTGGGTACAATTTCCTGGCAGTGAGTGATTATTTCCCGGATTTCGGCCCGCACCGCGGCCTCTCCCCGTGCATCCCTTGACAGCTCTCTCCATACTGAAGTAGGAAGGTCGCATGATAATCATAGATCTCGTATGAGTACCGCATTATGATTTACGTCATGAAATGATGAAAATGAGCATATGCGCTCTAACACAATGATTATATGAATGATTAACTGAGGTGACATGATTATCTGATGATATTCTTGAAATGATTATCTTGAACAAGTTAACAAGATTAATAATATGATCTTCAAGATTAACAATTGAGTAATGAAATGAACTGAGTGATTAATGAGTTAACATGATCAACATGATCAAAATGAATAATTATGTTTGAGGATTGTTAACCGATGAATTATGAATAAATGATTAGTGCCAGAAATTATACCATGGCGTTAGAAGTCTTACAGTTCTTTCGGTCTGATGGGCTCGGCATTTGCACAGGTCACACGTGACGCGAAAGTCCAATGATACTAGTCTGATGACGATGATTTCAAATGAGACATGACTCAAAAGGTAGTATTCAAAACCACGTTCCGATACCAACTCTGTAACACCCCAAACTAGGCGGATATTACAGTGCCGTGGACCCCCGACAGGGACCCACCAGGCGAGTGAAAATGAATGAAATACAACGTAAATATAGTACCGAACCACATCATATTACCAAGTACTCCGATGAGGAGTCTAAGTATAATACACCCAGGAAGAATACTGAATACATGTATATTTTATGTGAAGATAAAATATACAACATTAAATGAAAATGAATATCCAAACGGAAATCTGCAGCGGAAATAAAGATGAAAAGACATGAATAACTGAAACGGACTGGGGCCCCTACTAGTATCACTGGGACTCCTCGCCGACAACGTTCTATTCCCGTGCTTTTGCCTTGCCATGACCTGAAAACAAAATCCCCCAACGGGATCAGTTACACAGAACAACAATCCCAAGGGTTGAAAATACACAATCATGATATATCTTTAGTTATGAAATATCCTTATTTATGAATTAAGCTGAAGAGGAGCATCATAGTAAGCCCGTAATGTTCTGTGCAAGTGTACAAGATGAATGACCGGACACACCCGTCCTTGTACCTAATTAGTCTCACGGAGGTAATCGTTACCGTGTGCACAGTCCAATGTATCAGTGACCCAATACATGACCATCGCGTGCTCGACTAAAAATTCTACACATCCGCACCCGGCCACGCAATATGAACCCAGAAGGTCATATGAACGAGAATGACCATATGAATATCAATGAATAATAATCCGACAAAGTCAAGAATGACTCACCGAGATGAAAATAATAGTGAAGTGATTGATAGCTCAATGAAATGATTGGAACCGTCGTTCCTCGTGAATGAAGTGATCATTCGACAATTACAAGTCTCAATATGGTTAATACAATGATGAATGAGTTATGATTATGAATGAACAACAACAAAAGGAATGAATATCCTTTTAACCGAGTAAGAATTAACTTACACAACACCGATGAAGAATATCCGTCCACGAACAACGTCCTAAATGAAATGTCGGTCGCTCGAACAACCTTGAATAACATAATTACCAATAATCCGTTCAATACACGTATAAAAAACGATTATAACCAACTCAAACGTCGATACAACGATAATCAAACTCATCGGGGCATTCAAACAAATACGTAGCAAATATCCTTCCCGTTGGTTACAACCAAACCCAAATTATCGAAACCAACTTTCAAATGATTGATTCAAACCATCAAAACAATATCAATGGCCTCAATAATCCAATAGAAATCCACAATTCAAGATTGCAACAACATCAATCGGAAAATCCCCAAATTAACCGAAGTCAACCCCAAAAGTTCTTGAAATAATCCCCAAAATAGCCATTAAATCCATAGGAATACATTTATCCAAGGTAGATAATTCATATCTAACATATTCCAACAACAATCCAAGCTTACACGAAGAAATCGGAAGGAAAAACCCAAAAATCCGAAATTCTAGATCCAAGAGATTAATACCTTTGATTTGATGTAATGGAGATGATGAAGTGATGATTAATCCAACTCAAAGACTTGAAGATGATGATTGATGATTGTAGCTCGAAGAACACTCTCCAAATCGCCCGGAATCGTCCGAAACCGTCGAAGAAACGAAGAGATATGAAAAATGACGAAGTAAGGGCTGAACTGTCCTATTTATAGAAATCCCAGTTTAACGTGCGCTAGCCCCAGTTCTTAGCGTGCGCTAATGGGTGTTTTGGGTAGTCCAGCACTCGTACCTTTTGTAGCGTACGCTCACGGCGCTACGTATACACTTAGCGTGCGCTAACCCCGAAATGTTAGCGTGCGCTAACGAATTATCTGATGCCCAGTACTAGACTCCAGAACCTTCTGTCCTCTGGTCTGATTGCGGTAGCGTGCGCTACAATCAATATTTAGCGTGCACTACAATATCGTTTGCGTACGTTAAAAATCACTCATAGCGTGCGCTATGAATTAATCCCATTCAGTCCAGTAGCCACTGGACTCAACCAGATCCGACCTTAGCGCGCGCTACACCGACTGTATAGCGTGCGCTACTTCGGCCTACTAGCGCGCGCTACTTACCATTCGTAGCGTGCGCTACTACTTACTCCAACCGCACCGGTGCCTTCGGATCGCCGCTTGAAACATACTAGCGTGCGCTAGTGTTGAGAGGTAGCGTGCGCTACTCCTCACACACAGCACACTATGAAGATGACAACGATGATAAACACGGCACGATCCTCCAATTAGATTGATGATGAATGACGATTGATACACGGTACGATTACTCTGAACGATGAATACAATGATTGAATATGAGAGACAATTGATCATTAATGAGTGAAAATTACTGAGTGATAATTACTGAATGATAAACACTGAATGATAATGACTGAATTACAACCGGGTATTACAATAATTGTTATTCATAAGTAATTAAACAATTATTTTCGTCAAATTAACATCTTGCTTGAGTAATAGGAATTTTAGGTCCATGTGTTTTGAACCTTTCGTTATCCTATCATGATATTTGGTGTGAGCATATAATTACTTGTCACCTTGTGATTTGTCATGGAATATTTATATCCCTATCACATAGGAAGACTCACCCATATCCTTCATTTAAAAGTTATTTGAGAGATAATCATGAGTTTCACATAATAAACCGAGATCACTACTAGCCAATAAAATGTCATCAATATACAAAACCAAAATACGAACTTGCTCCCACTGATCTTAAGGTATATACAAGGGTCAATTATACTCATGAAAATCGAAAGCAGTAATAATTTCATGAAATTTTTAGATACCATTGTCGAGATGCTTATTTTAGCCCATAAATTGATTTGTTAAGTTTGATGACCATGTCTTCCTGTCCTTCAATTATGAAGCTTTCAGGTTGACGTATAAATATATTGGTTAGCCTATTAGAGCAATCCCAATTAAGATGAAATTTGTTATACTCATATGAACTTTCTTCAGTAACTGGAGTATGAAGCTCTTAATGGAGAGTCGTGTCCAATGCTAGCAGCCCCAAAGAAAATTCAACTTGCTTTTTGCATGATGAGAAGTTGGTTCCATTGAGTTTCATAATGGACGTAGCAATTGAGGTGAAGGTTGGAGGTAAGTTAACTCCAATTTATGGGTCCAAGAATTTCGACTTAAAATAATACATACTCCCTCCGTCCACAATCAATGTTCCCTTTTTGTCATTTTGGTATGTCCACAAAAAATATTCCCTTTCTATTTTTAAACACTACCCCACAATACAATATACTAAAATATCCTTATAATTTTTATATATTTACACATTTTACCATGCTGACCCACATATTAAATTATTTAACCAACTCAATTAACATTAAATTACTTTTAATGTGGGACCCAAACTCCACTCACATCACACTCACCTAACATTTCTTAAAACCCGAACTTAAAAAATTGGGGAACATTGATCGTGGACGGAGGGAGTATAATAATATGGTATATAAACAGCATAATTTTATGAACTCCTGTGGACAGTCACCAAAAATTATATATGATGTTTAAAGTCACTATATGTATATACCAAAATTATAGTGAAAACGTTAATTGAATAAATTCCTTAATAATTGTTCAAACAGATGAATGCACTATTTGTCTGTGGACAAAATTCATTCAATCATTTGATCAATATGAATTATTCACATAATATGGAATATAAAAGTCTAATCAATATGTAAAATTGTAAATCCATTGTGGTGAGATTTAGGACTGAGCATGGTTCGGTTTGGGTCGGTTTTGGGGCAAAACCGAAAACAAACCGTTAAATTCGGTTTTTGGTTTTTAGAATCCAATGGGTTCGGTTTCTGATCGGTTTTGGTTTCTCGATTTCTGGTCGGTTTTGGGTTTGGTTTCGGTTTCTCGGGTTCAACCCATACGCTCATGGATTTTGGGTTTAAATCCACGGATTTTGGGTTTTAACCCATTTCCAGCATATATATATATATTAAAATATATATTAAATATATATTTAATATTAAATAATCAGGGTTAGGTTCCATATTTTAGTTTTTTATTTTTTAAAATATATATTAAATATTAAATAATCAGATATATAAATATATTATGGGCTGGTTTCTGGGTTTGGTTCGGTTCCTGGGTCGGTTTCTTAAGAATGGGTCGGTTTCGGTTTCACGGTGCAGTTTCTATAGTACAAACTGAAACCGAAACCGAAAAATTCGGTTTTTAAAATATGAACCCAAAAACGATGGGTTCTCTTTGGTTTTAGTTTTTCGGGTTCGGTTTCATCAGTTTTTGTCGGTTTTTCGATTTCCGGTTTCAGTTTTGCTCACCCCCCGTGAGATTTAACCAAAAACAGTAATTGTCAAAAATATATTTTTCTGAAATAATGAAAAATAATTAAATAACTTAATTTCATAATATATTGATAAAGATCTAATATCCCCCTTTAATATTATATTATTGTGATAATATTCAAAATCACAATTAACGTAATTGATTAAATTTCTTGAGAGCTTAAATACGAATACAATCTGTCTGTGGATAAAATTGAGTGACGTATGAAGGCAATATGAATTTATTCACATAATGATTTCGAAAATTCCAAGTCACTATATAATATGATAACCTCATTGTGGTGAAAAGTAATCATAAATGTGTATTTTAATCAAATAACGATAACAATTAAAATACGTAATGTCAAGAGATATCGACAGGAATCTCATATTAACTGAATAATTTCCTTAATAATTGTTCAACTAGATGAACATTATGTGTATGTGGAGAAAATTAATTCAAGTATTGACCAATAATATGAATTATTCACATAAGATAGTATAAAATAGTTTAAGACAATATGCAACATTATAAACCCACTGTAGTGCGGTTTAACCATAAATTTGCAATTGTAAAATAAAAGTTTTTGAAAATAATAAAAAGTAATAAATTGCATATTATCACAATGTATTTATAATAATACTATTGATGTATGATACATATAATATATTAGTACAAAGACAAACCATATATTTTCAGCCATTTTATTATGGTACCTCTAATTAGATAGTTTTCCCAAAAGATTTGGCAACTCCATTAGTTCAAGCCATGAAAACATCATACACTGGACAAGATATAGATATCTATGTATACACATTTTTCAAAAAAAAAATAGAGATGTATATACGTTAGTTTGTCATATACGGAGTAATAAATCCACACTAACACCTGATTGAACACCACTACACACATTAATGGTTTTATATAGTAGGACACACTTCTTAGTCATGCAAAATAATTTAACCAGAGACGTAAAGGGTTCATGAAGACCTTTCATTTTTTTTAACCAATATGTGAGATACCATGATAGAAACTATCTAAGATTTTAACTTCAAATAATATGCATATACCGGTCCTGTTATAATATAAACCAATTTCATAGTATTGCTAATGAATGTTAACGTCAATAAAGTCATCAATTACAATATTGATTGTCCACATACAATTAAATAACAATCAAATTGCTTAAAGGCAATATTTAAACGCTTCCTGGAAAAAGGCCACGTCGACTACTGATCAAACTCCCAAAATACATGAATAACTCAATTGTTGGACATCAACTCCAAGAAGAAAAAAATATATATATTCGTTGATTGATTCTTATTCAATACATCAAAATAAACTATCATATTTTTCCATTGGACATATTCCCAAGTTCAATTTAGCGAAGTTTCAATATATCCGGTGAATTTCTCACTTCAAATGGTAAACATCATCATGTGACATAAAGCCTTGGAGTATGAGTAAAATATATGCAAAGGTAAATTGTAGGCTCATACTCACTCATAAAGCATATATAGATGTGGTCCGTATGTATGCAAGAGATACATGTAATACTCCATTTCAAAGGACTAAATGAAATAGCAAAACTTCATATCATTATTATCATATTCATATGGGTGAGTCTCGAACTTGATTGATCGAGTGCATAAAAATCAATTTATGGGCTAAAATAAGCATCTCGACAATGGTATCTAAAAATTTCATGAAATTATTACTGCTTTTGATTTTCATGAAGTATAATTGACCCTTGTATATACCTTAAGATCATTGGGAGCAACTTCGTATTTTGGTTTTGTATATTGATGACATTTTATTGGCTAGTAGTGATCTTGGTTTATTACGTGAAACACATGATTATCTCTCAAATAACTTTTAAATGAAGGATATGGGCGAGTCTTCCTATGTGATATTGATATAAATATTCCATGACAAATCACAAGCTGACAAGTAATTATATGCTCACACCAAATATCATGATAGGATAACGAAAGGTTCAAAACACATGGACACTACATCAAAAACAGGATTTTTTGACATTGGAACTTGCTGGATTTGTGACTGCCAATGACAGTCACAACTTTGTGACTGTCAATAACAGTCACAAATACCAAACAGTGATAAATCCAAGTATTTGTGACTGTTAATGACTGTCACAAGAATTTTGACTGTCTTCAGCGGTCATAAACTTTTTCAGGTTAAAATATTAGCCTATTTTCCTCGTTTCCTTTTCATTTCCCTTTCTCTCTCCACATATGCACATCGATACTTGGCTTAGGGTTTACCACCCTTCGTCTCCGCCCCTCTCTCCCTCTCTTGGCTTCGATATCGACATAACCATGGTGACCTGCTAAAATCTACGGTGACCACGCCAGAGCTGCGGCTGTGTTTGTCGCGATTGAAGGACTCGGGTCGGATTTACTCAATTCCGATTCAAGCCCTGGCGGAATGAAGTGAAGTATTCTGGTCCGATGGAATTCACCGGCGATTCTATGAGCGCGGCTGAAGGGGTGTTGGAGTGGTGGAGGTTGAGGTTGGCGCGGCGGAGCACATTGCAGGTTTGATTATTTTCTTCCGATTTGAATTTAAAATGGGTTTGGAATGGAGTTTACTCGTTACAAGTTGACTTGAATGGATGGTTTAGGTTTAGGCTTATGGTTGATGGTTTGATTCTTTAATGGTAATTGTTGGCTACTGCATATTCATCGCAGGAAGAAAAAAAAATGGAAACAACTAGAGAATATGACTGAAGGGGAAGGTTATACCTTTTCCTGAACTACTAGAAGATTTGAAGAAGAATTATGACGGAGGATTTGCAGGAAATGAAAAAAAGGAATTTGAGATGGAACTTTTGGTGTGTATGAGATTTCTGTGTATATCGTGTATTGCTTTCTGCAGATATCGGGGGAGAGAGACGAGCGAAAAATGGGCCAGCAATCGTTGATCTACAGCTTCGTGGCGTGTGGGTCTGTGATCCTGGCCGAGTACACTGAGTTCACCGGCAACTTCACTGTAATCGCCGCGCAGTGCCTTCAGAAACTTCCCGCCACGAACAACAAGTTCACCTACAACTGCAATGGCCACACCTTCAATTACCTTGTTGAGGATGGATTTAGTAAGTCCCTGCCGTATACGATTTGTTCGTTTCTTTATGTCGATTCGTAGTGTTCGATTTTGCACGTGTTTTTCCTTGATTGTCGGTGTTCCGAGATTCTAGAGGACTTTTTCTCTGTCGTGTGGTTTTTCTTCGTCCTGTTAGGAGCTCCAGATCCTAGTTCACTGTGATATTTTATTTTTCTTGTTAACATTCTGAATATATTGGTGGCTGTTCTGGATCTGTTTCAAAATTTCTAAATGTAATTTCGTTTTACTTGATGAATCATATTTTTGATGCTTAGATGAGCTAGATCTCGAAAATTAGTGTATTAGTCAACTATCTTCTACATATAAATTTTGGGTAGGGATTAGACCTCGTTTATTTCACCAATATGATTTCATCTAGATTTGTTCTGAGTTGCTTGCGTGTGTTGTTACTTTATCAGGAATGCTCGTTTACAAGAAAATGTCTGAGTATATTGTTTATGGCGCTGTTTATGTATACATTGTGCAAAGGCCTAAGCGTTCACGCTTTTCGTTTTCATTTCGTAGACCGAAATTGGTGTTTTTAAATGACAAAGATATTGTGTTGTGGTCATTGAATCATGGAAGACAACTTAGGTGCATTTATCCTGATCTAAAATCGCATAAGGAACTGTATGTTTTTTATTATGTTTTTGTGTGTATATGCGATTAGTGTATGTAAATGTCTAATAATGTAGTTGAAATTGTAATTCTGATTGATTCAGCAACAAAAAATTGTTATTCTGATTGATCTAAAATCACTTTTAAGTGCTCAAGGCCTCAAATTATTGCATTAGACCTTTTTTGTGTGTGTATATATATGCTATTATTGTACCTAATTGTGTAATTATGTAGTTAACATTTTATCGTTTTGATTCTGATACGGAATCATTGTATTACCTCCATGAAACTCTAAATCCCTTATGTTGCATGTTTTTTAGAGTACATTTTCTATTTTGATTACCAATTTTTTGCAGTACATGAATAGTCTGACTTACCTAACCAGTGAGGCGTTCTCCACTATTCCGAGGGAGCTGGTTCCAGATTTGCAAAGAATGCTATCTGCAAATGAGGTTTCGAGGCCAACGACATTCCTGGCGGCTTTATTGGTTTCAAACACAGATTACATGTAAGATTTACATTTGGCAAGCTTTAGTGGCTGCTTTTCATCGGACTAGACATGATTCTAAATTGATCAAATAACTTAATCTGGCAACAAACAAAAACACAACTTCTCTTCGCTTCAACAGATGACATGGTTCATTTTTCTCATACGTGAATGGTACCTCTGACGTTAAAGTTTTAACTATTTTGTTTCATAATGTTCAAATATTAAAAGTAATTTAAACTACTGTTTGTCTCATAGATACATGATAAGATTTATTCACATCAAATTTGTGCCCCTTTCCCAACATAATAGGAAAGGTTAAGTTTTTTTTTTCTCTTTTCTTTTTTATGTCCAATATTTAAATGGGACAAAAGTTACTGCCAGTCTCTAACTGTGATTTTTTTTAAAGTTAGTGTTCTCGGAGCAGTAAATTTTTTGAATGATGTGACGGTATCACTATAATCATGATAATATTTTTTTTTGGTGTTGTATTGTAGACGATGATATTATTTAGCGCGCATGGAGTTCCTCTATGTTGAGGATGCAGGTGATCCGTATAGAGATCAGATGGAAGATTGTATTTTCTTAATAATGCAAGAACTTAAATCTAGAGGAATAATGAATAATCATACCTTGGCTTACCAGGTTCGTTGCTATAGTAAACTGTCTTTTTTTATGATTTATAAATTTCTAATGCATAGTCTGTGACAAGTTATATATGAAGTGCAAACTATTTCTATGGGCGGACGCGATGACTTAACAAATATGTTCATAGATTTGATTGGTTCGACTTTCTTGGTATTTGGTTTTAATTGTTTAGTCTGGTGTGTATACCAGAGCCGCGTGGGACCCGTGAAATGGTTAAAGCCATATACCGATGAAGTTCTTGTTCAGCTCGGCCAA